>CM069294.1:29565000-30765000 GCA_035609425.1 Epinephelus awoara
TACTGAACACCCTTTGATCCTGCAGTCACACACACACACACACACACACACACACACACACACACACACAAGCTGTCTATTTCACTCAGGCCACCTCACACACACTCTCCGTGTCACACTGTACACTTTTATGACAAGAACTAAGAATTGTAAGAATTCTACTCATAATTTTTTTTGTAGTTTAGCATTTCAAAACAGTGTGATGTTTTTTTTGAGTATTTTGTAAATGTCATAGTTAAATGTCAGGCACATTAGATATAGCATCAGCCTTTTATGACTTTTATGACTCCACTTTTACATCCCACATTCTCATGACCCTTAGCACTTAGAGAGATGTCCAAGTTGTCATGTAAATTTAAAGGAACAGTGTGGAAGATTTAGGGCGATTTGGTGGCATCTAGTGGTGAGGACTGCAGATTGCAGCTAGCTGAAACTTCTACTGGTTATGATTCCTTCAGTGTTCATCATTTAGGAGGTTTTTAGCACGAGTTGAATTACCCGCAGAGGTCTCTTACTCTCCAAGACAAACAAACCCATTGATTGAAACCAGTAAAAATACACTGAATGAAACAGTCCCACATTTTAAAAAAAAATCTGTGTGTTTTTTCCAATGCTCAAGGGGCCTCTAACTACGGTGGCTGATTCGAAAACAGGGATGGCCATTTCTAGAGCCAATGTTTGGTTTATCCATTCTGGGTTACTGTAGAAAAATGGCGCTGCCTGACGTGGCAAACTCAGTAGATGATGACCCACTGCCTGTGTGGATATAAACAGCCCTTACTAATGAAGAGAAATCACAGATATTCTGATTTTAAGGTGATACCCCTAAATCCTACACACTGGACCTTTAAGAACAGCATTCTTTGGTATTCAACTTCTGGTGCTGGCTATACAAAAATTAATGAAATACCGCACCTTATATACTTGATCTTTTTAACTAAAATATATCTGACAGATATTAGTTGTCAGTATTGGTCCTGAAATTTTCCATGACCCTGTGTCACATAACCTTGTCACTCCCATGGTTGAGAAACTCAAGATATACTTCACCTCAGCACAGTGCCCAGCAGTGATGTTTAAGTGAGAGGCACTGCTGGCACTCGCCACTCACACTTCAGCTTCATCTGTCAGCAGTGAACATTCAGCAAAAGGGCACAGGTCTGTTTTAAACACTAGGAGTCATTATGTTGCCATCCTGCATTGCATGGCAGGATATTGCATTGCTTTGTGTCGTGCCATTCTGTTTGATATCTTAATCTTTTTTCTTAAATTATTATGCTCGGTGCGATCGTGTTGTTATGTAGGAGGTCGGTTATTTGTGCTGTTGTTCTGCATATTTGTGTGTCAAGGCCGGTGTTATAGACTCTGGGCTTCCTTCTCCCAATTATTTTTCTCATCCTGTCTAATTATACAACAATCTGGTGTCTGTGCTTCGACTCGTTTAATGCAGTCGTGCTTGCGGCTGCACAGAGGCAGGCATGCGTAGCTCCAGGTAAGTGCCACTGTAGGTGTGTTTGTTGTTGCCTACAGGGATCCTGTCATGTGCTGCACTGGTTCTATTAGTGACAAGAGTTTACGCAGAGAATAGGACTTGAAGAAAGCACATAAATAAAACAAAATGTTAAACACAGCCACACACTGAAGATTCGGCACTGTGGCGTTTATAAATTAGACGACCATGGCCTTTTGACCAATTAGTTTCTTCCCTCTATCCCATAATTTCCCTCACAGCTACCCTCAGCCTAGTAATTCAAATAACCCTTTTGCACAAATGAGCCGACCAGCTAAACCCATTCAGCCTGTGCTGCTGCACCTCCTTTATTTCTCCCTCCATACCACCCAATCAGTTCCAAGGTTCTCCTAATTATTTTTATTTATTCATTCAAAGAGGATCTCTGGCTCGGGGCTACATTGGAAAGCAAGTGGGAAAGAGGTGGAACTGCTTCTGTGTTTCTCTCCCCTTTATGAATGTAACTGATTGAGCTCTCTATTTGGAGGTCAGTGCAGGACACAGAGAAACAGCAGCAAATTATTAAGGCTACTTGTGTATATGCACATCTGCAAGTTTGTTGGGGGTTAGAAGAAGAGTTAGGGTGTGCCCTGTAGTGTGTGCTGATTACTGCGTTAGAGGTCGCACAGGCAGGTGAAAAATATTTGATGATTCTTGAGCAAGAGCTATCACAACGGAGCAGGTGGTTGAGCCAACTATGAACATTTAAAGAATTATCAATTTCCACCATCCTTTTTTTATTCTTGGCTTTTCAAGATTACCCTGCAGAGGTGAGCTGGAGAAATTACTTCACATGCACACAGCCACGCTGCTCCTTGTCCGTGGCAATGAATAGGTTATAGGTATCTGCCCCGTGAATTTCTGTTTGATATGTCAAACTGACATTGCTGTTTGGCACCAACAGCAACACTTGCAGATTAAAACACAGGTAATAGAGTGCCCCTGCAGTGCAAGATGGTTACCGTGGTGTTTGCTCCGCCATTCTCCACCTTTTATTGACGCAGATCATGAAGTTGGGTCATATTGTCTCCTTGGTGTGTCAGGACTGGGTTAAGTGAACCCTCACTTTGTATAGCAGCTCGATATATTTACACACAGATTGATGACAGGTCTGTTCTGCTTGTTCATTGAGTTACTGTAAATACTCTGTTGATACTCTGGCAGGGCATATTGGTCTTAACAGATGGAGATCTTAAAGGGTGGCCAGTCATGCATATTTGGCGCCCCTCCATGCATGCACCTGCTCCCTCTCTGTTATGTACTGCATGTACAGACATACATGCAGGCAGCGTTTCCAGCAGCATCATATTCATACACACAGTCACACATTCTCCTGTATATGTCTGGAATAGCTTGAAGGGTTAAGTGCCTTGCTCAGGGGCTGGATGGCAGATGAAAACACTGCTATATGTGCCAGCCCACGCACCGTTTTCAGCATGGAGTGCATTTCTGTAGAAACCACTTAACAGATCAAATGAGCCATTATTACTGTAGGATTGAGAATCCCTCAGACATCATTACACAGCGAGCACTTCGGCTATCATATATTAAATTAAACATTACAAAGCTCCAAAGTCTGCAGTTAAAGCCAATAACAACTACAGTCGTGAGAGTTGCCTTGCTGTTATTTCAGAGCAACAAAGTTTCCTTGTTTATTTGCTTTTCCCCTTCCCATATTCCACACAGAATACGCCTGGTTTTTGATTAGCTGGGTGCCTTGGTACACCACAGTAATTAGGCTGTCAGTCAAAACCAGATGGCTGGTGGCTAAGATGGGGAAGTCGCCTGGAAAGTTTTCAGATGACTCTCCTGTTTGGTTTTGTTGTTGTGGGTCCACAAATGATTATGGGATAACTTCTAAATACTTAATAACGAAGAGTACTGCATATTGTTATCTCTGCTGTTTGTTTAATTAATGTTTCAGCGTAATCACAAATGCATTGCCATTTAATTCATTCATTTGACCAGTCTAAGATCTTTTATGCTCAAACTGAATTGAAAGAGTCTCATTATTACACTTCCTTTTTATTTAGATGTTAAAAGATATGGAAAACATTGTTATCTTATTTACTTGCTGTAAGAACTGTTACTCAGACAGAAATCCTCATTGGTTACGTTTGCCTCACCAGATACACAATATATTGTATCATTATAGTTTACTCACCCAGCATCCTTCTGTGTTTTTGTGTCTTCCCTAAACAGATTGTGTTTGAAGGAATTCGAGGACCGAGCTTCGAGGGGGATATTGCCATTGACGATGTGTCCATCACCATTGGGAAGTGCAAGCAGGAGAACACTGTAGCCAGCGCAGGTAAGACAGGTAAGATAGACATAAACACCCAGAGAAACACAAAGAAGCACCTGTGATTAAATTCAGTGACCGGTGCTATGGCAGGTGTCACAGTACACGGCATTTCGCAGGAAGCAATTGATGATTTTTGGGGACAGAATGATCAGATGTCACTGAGAAGTCACCAAAAGGGCCTAAACTACGCATTGGAGGGATGTATTCATCATTTTATTGTTAAGCAGGTTGATGAAAAGCTTAAATTACAAGCCATCTTTACCAAGAGTGCCTCTCTGTTAGTTTGGTGCAACAACACTGAATCATTCAGCATAACGTTTACCAACCTTTGTTATCTCTGCAATTACAGCTAAGTTAATGAAGCTTGTGTCGGAGTTGCATGAACGTCCACTTGAGGTTCCAGAAGCAAGTCAGTCCCATAGACCCCATTGTAAAATGCCCAAATTACAGCCTGGTCCAAAAACTGTTTTGGCCTCAAAAGCTAATTTCTTCCGTTATGAGCACTGTGCAGGGGGGGAAGTTTTATATCACTCAATCATTTACATTTTAGTAAGACTTAAAGTTATGCAAAATCAAGGGCGGGCTGCTTTGAGTGACAGACTGTCTGTCGATAGCAAATATGGTCACCTCTGGCTCCAAAACACCAAGATGACAACAGCTGAAATGCCAAATTCGAGGCTTGAGAACCAGAGTCCACAAACCACTGGGTAATGTCACAGGAACCACATCCATAGTTTTTGCAGTCCATGAGTGCGTCTCGAGTGAGTGAGATAAACACACAGGAGAAGAGACAAAAGACAACAATCAGAGAAGAGGGATAAAAGTCGAGTCTGTCCCCCTTTTTAAAAATTAACAAATTACCCACTAAAGAGAGCTTTGAAAAACTGAGCTGAACTGAAAAGAAATTAATCAAGGGGCAGCAGAGGAGGGAATTACTGTAGAGACATTTAAAGTATAAAAAAAGAACTAAACGTCTCCTTTAGTGTTTGGGATGTGTGGGAATATTGCACGGAGAGAAAATGTTGTCAGTGCGGGGGCTGTACAATGACAAGTGGACACCACAGGGCACCGGCATGGAGGCGATTTGGAAGCCTCGTCGTCATTTACGGTCCCTCCTCTGCCTCTATCGGTTTATTTACTTCACATTCCCCTCTATCTCTTCATCCTCTATGTTTCCACACCACACCCCCACTGCCTCCTCCACACCCTCCTTCATTATATCCTGTCTCTTTCCCTCTTACCTTCTGTTCACTGTTATATACCTCTGCGCGCTGCTCCTCATCTTTAGGAGCTTCTGTTATTCAGCCTTTCGAGAGAAAGAGAGAGGGAGGAAGTATGTAATGATACGGATTTAAAAAAGAGCATAAGTGAAGGAGAATGACAGAGACGGGAATGTCTGTGCAGCGAGGAAAGGAGTGACTCACCGGGCTCCAACAGGAGCTGGGAGAGTTGTTTTACTCCATACCATAATTTCTCCCCGCCACTCATGCTGACATGCTCGACAAGTCAAGCCAAGCTATCTGCCCATAAATAGAATACCAGAATAGTATTTTGCTACTTTTAAATACTGTTTGTGACGGTCCACTCTGCCTTAAGGGTGAACTGGGGAGAAAAACAAGTGAGTTACAGAGAATGAGTGCATGTCCATGTAAGCGTGTGGAGAGATACTCAAACAGCCTAAAGGGTAGGGGTGTGGAGTGGAGACAGCGATAGAGAAAAGGTCAAAGACGGAGAGTGGCCGAAAGTGTATGCGTGAGTGTGAGTGTGTTTGCGTGTGTGTGTGTGTGTGTTTGTGAGAAAGAGAGAGAGAGAGAGAGAGAGAGAGAGAGAGAGAGAGAGAGAGAGGGAACAGGTCCAAGAACTGCAAGAAGAAAGAGAATATGAAACTAAAACCTGCCAGCAGTTTAACTACAGTAAAAGCTGCCCTCTGCCAGCCAAGACTTGCATACAAACACGGATGCACGCGCACACACACACAGCGCATAAACATCATTAAATTCTCATAATAGCCTTCATTGCATTCCCTCTGTCTACAGACATGCACAACAGCTAGTTGGCACCGTTCTCTTATTGCACAGTGCCATTGCTGTTAGGTGAAATGAGGACACTTAAACTGTGAAACTGAACAAGAATCAAACGTGTATTGTACCATGTAATGGCCATTACTGTGGTAGAATACACAACTGATCTTTTAACCATTGTTCCGCCAGTTAATTTGTATTTCATGTTGTCTTGGCATCGGCCTCTGTATAGTGCACTCACTTTTACTGGAAATTAATCTTACATTTTACAGCCTTTAAGTTTGTATGATAATTGGCCTACTTGTTAAGCACAAATTGAGTGACTAACGTTGAGAAGAAGAACGTTGTGTCACATCTGCGCGACCAAGGCTGTCCCATTTCGAAGGCTCGTTCAAATGCGGCTGAGTAATGCAGCCTTCTTTCCCAGAATTTGCAGGATCCAATGAATAAATCCTTCATGGCCCAGCTTATCCCAAGATGCATTGCACACGGGTAACAATTTTATATTAAGTTAAGTTAATTAACAGTTGTAAATAGCTATAGGTTAACATTACTATTAGTTTAAAGCACACAGCTTAAACGATCTTGATTTAATAAGTTTACCTGAAAGCAGTCCTCCATCAGCCTGATATATATGAAACGGCAGAGTCTCCAGTGGAGAATCATCTCCTCAAGTATTCAATTAAAAAAAAAAACATAATAAGAATCTCTGGGTCCGTGATTTAGGGCAAACTAACTTATAGCTTACTCTTTCTTTCGTCAAGTGCAGCTGGTTGCTAGGTAACAGGAACGCCAATGGGTAGGGGCGAGAACATCTGGTGATGCAACCAGCAAATCCTTCGCAGACAAGACCGTCCCATTTCGCATCCTTCAAAGGCCGCAGCCCCTGAGCTGAGACACAGCTATCGTCCAACATGGCGAATGACTTTGCCATCTGTACAGCATACTGCACCCTCGATTTGGAACGAGAACTCCCATAAATACCTTTTAATGGAATGCAAAGGGAAAAACCTCAGGTAGAACAACAGAGCAGGGATCCACTTCCAGGAAGGATAGACGTGCAGTTTGTCATGTGCACAGAGCTTTAGTACAAAAGGTTTCATGCAGCAACATGGTTTTATTGTTAGGATTTACTACAAAGACAACATTAGAGCCAAACAACACAAAACAGCATTAATGCGAAAGTGAATTATTAAAACCCTGCTTTTACCTCCTTCTTCTTCTGCAACCCCCAGTTGTGAGACGTCTGCGTATGTGTGCGATCTCGCACATATGTGCATGTAAAGGAACTGGCGGATGGAGTGAATAATGGATGAAGGTGTAAACAGGAAGAGGAAAGCTCTTGAGCTTTCCGCGTGTGCGCGTGTTTGCGTGTACATGCGTGTCCTGCGGTTTTGTGAAGGCAGAGACATACAGTGCAGACAGATGGGTTATTATCAGGCAGGCGACTGAAGAGTCTTTGCCACCGAAAGAAACACAAATGCGTCTGTCTTGAGTACAGATTTTGCCACCATGGAATTTGTGAGGTAAAGTGAGGATTAGAGACGGATTAAACTCAACTCGTGATTGAAAGGTATGATGAAATCAAAATGAATATGAGTTCAAGGAAAATGCAAAGTCACTTAGAGCATACCACAAATTACACTTAATACAGACTCAAATACAGAAGAGGAAGGAGCCTTATAAGGTCACTTCCCATGGGTTAGGCTGTCTTTATACAAGTACAGGTGGATGGATAGATGGCTAAATGCATGGATGCATAGCTAGATAGATAGATAGATAGATAGATAGATAGATAGATAGATAGATAGATAGATAGATAGATAGATAGATAGATAGACAGACAGACAGATCTGCTAATTAAGTGACAAATAGCTTAAAACAGACACGCATGGTGAGATAGTGCTTTTGAATACACAAGTACAAAGCCACAAATAACATCAATAGAAGCTTTGATCAGTAAACTGTCATATGGCTAGGTGTGTGTGTGTGTGTGTGTGTGCGCGCGTGAGAGAGAGAGAGAGAGAGAAAGAGAATCAGTGTGTTTCTGATCTGAGTGCACAGTATGACACTTTGCTGCTACTTCCAGCGTGTCACAGGATGTAGAGGCAGAGCAGGTGAGCCTGGCAGCATCACCTGGCCGTCACATTGCATGTGCCACACACACCCACACACTGCATACGTACTCACTTACACATGTACGTGTGCATCCAGTTGCAAGTGTTTTCAGGTTAACTATATATAAAAGCACATATATCTGCACAAGGATGCTCACAAATATCTGACAGCTGCAGTATGTGCATTCTTTCACGCATGCACACACGTTGACTCCAGGTTAACACACGGGGGGGCTGGTATCCTACAGTCCTCCACAAATAAAGTATGATGCCTCTGACGTGTTTGATGCAACTCCACCTGCATAAATCACAGAGCTCTACCTGGCTCAGCTGTGTGTGTTCAGAGAAGAGGTGGTGGAAAGTGAGCTTGTCTGTTTTACGTTTTACCGCAATGTCTTTTCTCCAGTGAAGGAGTTTCCTCCTTATTTCTTCATTGCTCTTCCATCACGTGGCTGTCATGCATCATATGGGGGGAACTTAATGAATATGTGAAACCAGGAGTCATACAAAATTAATTCAAAACTTGCTAAAAGGGGCTCTATATGATATTCAGAGCATTAATATAGCAGCCAACAACTACTGGCTATGTAAAGATATAGTGGAGTATTGGCATCCTGAGCAGAGAAGGAAGTCACGCTACCTTTGTGTGTGATGTCACCTGAGCTTCTCTGTTCTCTGTTGTGGTAGATGATCCGGCTGAGCATGCACGTTAGTGCTTGTGAGTCCTGTGTGTGTGTATCCCATAGTAGGTCAAAAATAAATGAACAAATCTTTTTGAATATGCACCGGGTCCCTCCTTCCACTGGCAGTTACTGCAGGGTATCGCTCACACTGCCTGTGAGTGAACGAGATGCGATTGAATCGTGCTACAGTTCAGACAGCCTAGCAACTACACTTATTGAACGAGTGAGTGAAACATTCTCTTTGGGTGGGACGTATTCTGCTTGCCCAGGAAGAATGACAAATCGATTGCGGTCAGATCGTGTTTTTATAACATCTGTTGGGCTTACATGGCCTAGATACATGCAAGCATGGGCTCGTTACTTAGAAAACAGTTAGATGTTTTACTGTATGCTATAAAAACATAATTTTTTATCAATTTTCACCCCATGTTACTTGGAATACCTGACGAGAATACTTATATTCCATAAATAGCATTAGAGGGGTCAGCTTGCTACTTAAACGGCCTGTTAGATGTTGTGTTGTCTCAGGAAAAAGACCGACTGGAGTCAGAGGAAAACACAAACGAACCAATTCACCGCATTTTGTGATATTTTTTTCTGCAACCTGCAGACACTGATACAATCCTGGGCTGTAGGTAGAGGAGCTTCAAGTCACAGATACAGAGGACGATGGTGTACATTAATGGTTGCAAGAGTTACACTGGTTTGTGAGATGAAAGAAGTGTCGTCTTCTCTTTTTTCTATAATCCGCACAGTAGGGTGTTTGTAAATGAACAAGGGCCATTTAATTTGGACTCTCGTCAAGACCTCCACAAGCCAAGGCCAATGGTGCATTCTTGTGCTCTGCGGATGGTGGTTCTTCCAGGTTTAGTGTGTTAATGAGGTTTTAGTTGTAATGTGGAAACAACATGGACGCAACAAAGAGGATGTGTTGCATTTTGTTGCTCAGGGCATTTAAACAACACGTTAATAATAAAGAGCACATCAGGTGAGCCATGAAATATGCTGGGTGACTAATTTTTCAGATTTTTATGACACCAGTGAATGCAGCACAAGGCTGCTGAGGTAACTTACATGGTCTACATGGGATGTGGAAATGCATTGAAATGAACATAAGCTTTGTTGATGTAAACTTACAGTATTCATGGCTGGTACACACAGAGAAATTGTGTAGAGTGTAAAAGTTTAACTTCCTGTTTTCATAAAGAGACTGTTAGCTAAAGAGATGATGATTTTTTGTTGTTGGTGGCAGCACAAGTGCAGCACAAAGAAGCAGGTTTAGGGGCTCTGACTTATGTGAGTGGATTAAAATGCCCGTGCACTGTCTGACATACATGAAACCACCCACCACACACACGTGCACTTACACACACAAATGTTATACAGCCACAGTAATCCATTATATCATCCATGTATAGACCTGTATCACTTACTCGCAATCACTGAAATAAACAATCCTGCTCCCTCCATGACTTCGCATAGAGAGCGAGGCGATAGGATGGGTTGAGAGAGAAAAACAGATAGACAGAGAGAGATGTAAAACACCATGTTCCACTTCAATCTGTTGCCCACAAACTATATCGTAGGAATCTTTGTGTATGTGTGTGTGGGAGTGTGTGTGTCTGCTGCGTACAGATCAAAGCTGTATTATAAATATTGATTTTCTGCCTGGAGGATGGACCCTTGATATGAAATCATATTGATCTTTTTAATACAATACCTACTTTTTATTTATGAAAGTGTCTTTGAGCAGCATGCATGTTGCTTAATTTGTTGCTGCATTTTTGTGATGCTGTGCATACAGTAAAAGAGAGAGTGCGCTGTATGTCTGGCAGAGAAGGGAAGGAGTGTGTTTTAGTACTGTACACCGCTCCTGTGTGGAACTGTAAGATTTTCACTGCAAAGAAAAGAAATAGGAAATCTTAGATGATCTGATGTCTTATCAGCGGAAGGGTTCTGAACAATCAAATCACACCTCATAGAAGATGTGTGCGCTTCATCTCCTTACTGCGCACAAACAATAACAACGTGCAGGGGGGACAAGAATCGAAGGAAAACAATCCATCACATATTGGTGATGATGACATCAATTGCAACTTCTTTTTCTCATTAAAATCTCAAAGCTGTCATGACGAAGTGTAGAATCTCAATGGTGAATCTCTCTGTTTCTTTTACTTGTTTACTCATCCGCCCCCTCGTTCTTGGCTCTGTCTCTTTCCCCATCCTTCTTCTCCACTCAACTCTTTCTTTCTTCCCTGACAGTCTCTTTCCTCCACGTGAGATCATAAAACACAGATCCATTTTTCTACAACCCTCCTCCTGCTTTCAACATCGGTAACACGGTTTGGTATTGTTCAAAAGATGCTCCTTGTTACACAAAAGAAAAGTGTAAACTCGCTGCCACACCAGGGCTTTTTCATTTCACATGCCTCTGCAGTCAGCCCCAGGCTTAAAGACAGCCTCAGGCCAAAGAGATAAATATATACATGTACAGTTCTACTTAGCTTGTGGTTAATGTAATGTCAAGGTTAGCCTGCTATTTATTAAATGCCGTTTACAAGGGAGTGAAAGGTGACCCAGATGTATGTTTAATAGATTTTTTATTGTTTGACCACTGATAAAAGTGGAATGAAGTGGATAATTATATTAATGTCCACATATCTTTAAATTTAAAGATATACAATGCAGGATTTTCCTAAAAAAATAATGTATAGACTCATATAGAAATAATCCCTCTCAATATGCCCTGTATTTTTCTGCACAGACTCTGCACTCTGCCTGTATTCTCTCATTTTCTTTTTATTTTCTGTGTTGGGGGTGTTTATAGGAGTGTACCCCCACAGTGCTCGGGTGAGGTCAGAGCTTTATTAAAAGGTAGCAACCAGGTGCCAGACTGTAAGCAGCAGGCATCCAAAAAAATGCAAATAGATTAAAGTGAAATGCCAAACCAGAGTGTATCTGGGTTTTGCTTTCATTTCCATTGCTGAAGTCAAAACCTACAGTGATAACTTTAACTTGCTTAATGGAGGGTGGACAAAATAAGGGGCCTGCCTTCGGCTCCCTACTGACACCAGTAGAAGAATGTACCAAAGGAAACAAATAGGCTCAAACATGATTTATTTATATATTATTCCCCTCCCCAAATGAAAATACAGGAGAAACTTAAGATAATCCAAGTGAGGAAGAAATGTCCAATGTCCACTGTTTAAAATGAAAAAATAGGAACCAGGTGAAAACAATGCATTGCAAAAAAAATGAAATATATATCCCCCCAAAAAAGGAATCAAACTCACCAGGGGGGAAATCCATAAAAGAAACAATCAGGGCCTACTTGTTAGTTTGCTCGGTACTTTTTTATCGCCTGGGTGAGGAAACACCAAAAGCAAGAATCTATTGAGGGGTTGTTGTTTTTTTCCAACCCGGGCTGTCTGGTTTCCACCCCCGGCCTCCTGTCCTTGGCAAACAAAATCAAAAAACCCTCCCCAAACAATTCCTCTTTGTTCCCAAAGGCCACGCCCCTTCACCTGTGTGCAGCAAGGGCGAGAGGGAGACAAGGCAAGGCACATGAGGCTCGTTCGAAATGAGCCAGGCGATAATCTTGCAAGAGAAAGGCAGCTGCAGTTTTTAGAGCGAGGCGCTGCAGTTGCTCTCCACTGACTGCAAGACCAGGAGCGTGATGGGAAACGCCTGGCTCTCACCTGATCTAACGTTTCTTTAACTGACTGACTTGACCGCAGCTTGCTGCAGCTGCCTGCTCTCATTCACCTTGAACGAGCCTAGTCACAATATATTTGAAGGCTATTCTACTCAGGAATCCTCTAACAATACTGTACATGTCTCTCCCCTCACCTTTGTGGCAGTGTCACAATACCTTCAAATAAAATGCTATCCAACAGCAGAGTACATGTCTTACTTAAAATGTGGATTAACTGTTGAACCCTGACAGTCACAAAGCAAATGTAAAATGTAGCATCAGTCAGCGATAAAAAGCAATCTTTTTTCTTGTATTAATAAATTGCCAGAGTGTACAAAGCACTCATGATTGTTCGGTGCACCTGTAATTACAGGAGTGTGTTCCTAAAATGGAACGGTGGAGAGTGAGTAAGCTTCACGTGTCTGAGGAAACTTAACTATTAAACCTTTTAAAGTCATGAATAAACAGCAGAGCCAGGTGTCTGTAAGTGTTTTATGTTTGAACTAATAAGACTCTCTTCTCTTTCCCCCGTAGTTCTGATTGGTGGATCACACTCGCTCCCATTGGCCAGCTGGCTGACCTTTGGCCTCTCCTGCTTCCTGTCGCTACTCTACAGATGATGAGCACTTCCTGTGATGCCACCTGTCTGTAGTGACAGACACTGCCCTGACTTGCGCTCTTATACTTCTCTCTCTCTACCCTTCTCCCTGTCCTTCCCTCTACTTATGTCTCCCTGACTGTCTGTCCTTCTCCACTCAGTGTCTCTCTATCCTTCATGCATCCATTTCATCCTTCTTGCTTAGATAAATGGTAACACAATGTCTTTGTCTAGTTTCTCCTCCTCTGCTTTCTTTGAACTTTTCCCTCCCAAGACACTCAGTATAACCAACTGACGAGCATACTGTATTTAAGGTGAACATACTTAATGATCTTTGACAGTCGAGTTTCACTTCTCTCCTTTGTCACTATTAATCTGATTAGATTCACTTTATCCATGTCAGCGTGTCACTTTGTCACCTTTTCCTCTCCTTCATCAACCTCCCTCATCCATACATGCACCCTCTCATGTATCTCCACTCCCTCAACGGCCCCTCCACCCTATTCCCCAGACACACCAAAGTGTCGGACACTCTACCAAAGATGACAAAGGACCTGAGGGAATAAAACAAGGGAACAGGGATTCCAGGAAGAAAGTGAAGGAGTGAAAAGGAGAAAGTGGGTAAAATCTTTCTTTTTCCACAAAGACCGTCTCCCTCCAGTCCCAACCGCTGGGACCATGGGAGCTACTGAATGACAAAGAGACGGACAAGAGAAAAAAAACACTGATGAATGAATGAATGAATAAACGAATGAATGCTGAGGAAAGGACGAACCAGAGACAGAGGGATAAAGAAGTGTGCTCCTGGTAGCCTCTCTGCTTGCCCTCTGCTTGCCACAAGGGACGAACCTCAGTGCGGATTATACGTGTACATTTATCTCTCTATATATTAAATATAACAAAGTTTAAACTAAAACACAACTAGGACAGTGGAGGACTTTACAAAGTGAAATTAAAGAAGCACAACATTTATACAACCTCTGCTGATCCTTTGGGTTTTATTCTACTTATTATGTGATGTTGCAATTTGTCAGACCTATACCTTTTTGATATTTTGCTTTTTTGTTTTTGTTTTGTTTATGGCGTTACAAGGGTCAAGGGCAATGGTTAATAAAGTATTATATTAATATTTATGAGAAGAAGAGAAGACGATTTGTGATCCAGAACCTGAGTGGAGCGCGAGGAGGGAAACGCGAGGATGACCCAAGCCACCTGGATAGAAACCTCAACTTTTCTTGGCACATACTGAACACACACACACACACACACACACACACACACACATGTACAAACACACAGTTTCCTTGCTGACATTACAACCAGGCCCTCAGCTCACCCTCTGCCTCAAATACATGTCTCATCTGTGAATGAACCGGACGGAAAACAATGGATGGTAGATGCAATTTTCACATTTCTGCTCCCTTACCATGAACTTCCCATCTCTGGACATCATGACTCAGATGTTCCGGATTTATCAACCACAGCAGAATAGCCGGACATGTCTCTAATGTAGAGAAAAACACAGCGTGGTACGGGAGAGCAGAACAGAGCCTGAAGTTCAGCTGAATACTTCTTCCTCCGCAGGTTATTGAATGTCATGTATGAATTTCCCATACACTTCTTTCACACGAGTGAAAGATGAAGATTGTCAGTATCTGGCGGGTGTGCAGCGTGGATTGCATATCAGATTCTCTGTCATTGTTTAATTAACGTTGAATGTCTGTAGCGTAAACAGTTTTTCATAATCACATAGATATGATTGTTAAAGTTAAGCAATACTCATATCTATAGCTCTATATACAATAGTTTATGATTGCATTTAAGATGGCAGAAAAAAAGAAACATCTTGTCCAAAATACATGGGTACTTCTTTCATGATTTGATTTGATTTATAATAACCAGTGTATTCACCATTCATAAGAACTCCATAATTAAAGCTGTAGCTATTTTAATCTTTCATGGGAGAGAGCGTATTGTTGCATTGTGCTGCAACTCAAGAGAGCTCCACATTCACCACTCACCCTGATCCAGTATCTGATCTACTTGTGTATGCTAATGTGCTTCATTAACACGTGCATTACGTGTGAATCAGTCCTTGTGTACTTTTGCCTTTGTCATGTCATGTTTGTTTGATCATTGCACTTTCTTTTTTTGAAGTTTTTCATAATTTGGGTCGCTGCAAATAGCATTAATGATTTTACAATCATAAATAATACATAACAGAGAAATAATGTGCCTATTTGACTTGCCCCAGTCTGGTGTGAGTGGCAGTGCCCATGTTAATCTGGCACTAATGGTTACTGTATGTGTAGAGCATCATATTGTGTCATCGCCACTTTTTTTTAGCATACTCAAGCTGTGTAAGGCATGTTGGACAAATCTGTGAAGCTCCACTGACAATAGTCTATGATAAGAACATGGAAATCATTTGAAACCTACTGTAAGCAAACTCTCAATGCCCCTGCATCCTAGCTTTATGTCTGCCATGAATCTGCTTCGGTGCAATGAGTGCACCTGATGGCAGGCTGCACCTGAATGGAGAATTTGAGTGACATGCTTTCCTGTAAATGTAGCTTGTTCATTCTGCAATCATATACTCTGAGCTGAAAATGTTTCTTTGTTTTTAAAATCTCCTCAAAATGCCTCTGTTATTTTTTCCCCAAAACACAACATAACAAAAGTGTTTGTTTTTAGGCATCCGTTGCAACACCTCCAGTTCCACCAGGCGATGTGGCCAAGGGCTACATGTGGTATTTATATCAGCTTAGGTTGTACAGTATCATGAGCATTACTCAGCATCAAAGCAGCACACTGTGGGTCAGTACGTTAACCATGTAGTACTAAATACATTTTAGAAATATCATTAAGCATCGGTGTGCATGGCATTTCACCGTGCTAACTGTCAACTCATTCCTCATATTGCCTCATATTTGAATGGCAGTAGTAACAGGGGAGATCATTGTTGTCATTGCATTTGGACATACATAAGCTGCAAATTAACAGACACACTGTGGAATCTTAAAATGTATTGTCTGTAGCCTTTGTTTGTCCCCAAAACTGACACACAAACACACTTTGGTTGTTTTTTGGCTTTTTATGACAATTTATAGCTCAAGTTTAAAGTGGAAGACATTGCATTTTTTTCAGAATATCAAAGCATAACATACACATGCGTAAATAATTCAACCCACTGCTAAGCATTTCAGTTATCATTGTGTTGACTGGTGTGTGTTAAAAATATGTGGCAATATGGAAAGGTGGGGAATTGATGGCTTCTGTTTCCACCAACTCCTGTATAATAGAGCAATGTTTGTTTTTGTTTTTATTTCCAACGAACGAAATCCAAACTGGCACACTACAGACAGCTCTGAGTCATCATAAACAGGGCTTGATTCCCAGTAGATGACCGTCCAAATGGGAAACAGTGTTTTCAAGCAAATGTAAATCAAGCAACTGTCTCTTTGTTGTTGTTTTAATACAAACCATTTCAATAATGGTTAAGAAATTACCATTTCACAATATTTAGAGTGTTATCACACCTGTAGCAACAGTTCATTTTTCTCATGCTGTGTCGCGGACAGATACAGAGTGAGGTCTGCATATATCTTCCATAATAAAATCACATGCTGAAATCATAACTTATAATTCAAGTGACATTTATTATTTCAGTAGGAAATTACATTATGTGCTGCATTTGTTTCAAAGTAACACCTGTCAATAAAGGGAACATTTTAAAAAGCAACAAAATGAAAAGCTTTTGTCGATATTATGTCCTGCGTGGCATACAGTGCTGTGGCTAAGCACATGGAGATGTGTAGCACAACTGTCAGATAGCATAGAACAGAAATGAATATGACTGATATTTCTGAGTGTGAGAGAAGGTTGAAGGTCCATCAGAACATATTTGACCTTAACATTATAAACTGCACGAACGAAGCAAATTCAACTTCAATGAAATTATTTTCTGTGGTTTTAAGCCAGCAAACACAATGTGATGGACTGCTGAAAAGTAAAAACCACTTACTGCATCCTGGGTACACTGAAGGCACCTCTAGATTTAGCTTGATTTCAAATCCAGTTTTGAATGATTTTGATAAAGACAAACCAAAGATAAGACAACTAGCTACATGTTTACCACATGAATTAGATATGAAATTTGAAAAGTTTGACTTTGTCTTATCCAGTCGATGACACAGTCAATCTATTTTAGTTGCAGTCCTCTAATGTGGGTGAAGTCAGTGAAGCACCAGTGCTCAGTGTCTTCACAAAAGGAACAGAATTTTGGGATCTTGTCTGTGTCCTTTAAACGTGAGCCTCTTGATCATTTCCACTTCCTGTTAGCAACATGCCTGTTCATCTACTTACTCAGCCACTGTGGAGCTGCACATGCACACACACACATATACAGTACATACACAGACAGATAAAAACAACTGGACTGACAAACCGACTGTTAATCTTCCATCTACTGTATACTGTCTGTACTGTCTTGAACTGATGGAAGTGACCTGCAAAAGGACTGTCTGGAACTGCTCAGTCTCTGTCCCCTTATTAACTGCAAAAGCTGCCAATACACTGAGCAACTGCGTGGCAATAGATCGAATACTCCTCCTGGCAACAGTAATAAACTGAGGTACATGTTCAGAAGTTATATTCTCTTTGTTTGTTTGTTTGTTTGTTATTATTTGTGGGAAATAGACATTGTGAAACAATCAGTGTCTGAGTGCTGGTACCACTTTAGGGTAATGCTTCCCTGTGATGTTACTTAAAACCTTATGAGGGTGTTACAGCCTTGGTTTACAGACTGGAATGACCTTTTCCACAAAACGCTGTGACCCTTGCCCTGGTTTCCAAAAAAAGAAAGTTTAAAAGGAGGAAACAAAATAATAGTAATTTTGAATATGGTACTTTTTGATCATCTGGCACACACTTTGCAAGTCCACAAATAACTGAATCACAGTGCTCCAGTGGATTTCGACGAACTGTGGCATCAAACGTTTCACCAAGCAGCTCCAAAGAGATAAGCCTTAAAACCTTATAAATTACTTTTTTAGGGCTCACCTGACTATCGTAACTCACTGTGACAAGCATTGTCTTCGTATTTTAAGTACATTTTGGGAAACAGTGCATCGGTCACAATGATAAAACACATGCTGGCTGTCAGGTTTTACAGCATACACCAGTCTATGTATTGATCCATTTTGGAACAAAATATGTGAAATGCACCTTTCATGGGTAGACAGGGGACAGGGGTATCAAACAGTGCTGGGTGTTGTATATCTCTGTCATGTACTGAAGTATTTTAGAGGAAAAATATATTTGAAATATGACGCTGAAAGGTATAAATAAACATTGATGAAACAAAAATGTTTAGTAAATCATTGCTTGTTGCTGCAGTTGTTCCTTTATGAGAAGGGAATGTACTTTTGGGAAATTCTGTCTCTGCTGGAGAGAGAAATGAGAGGATCGATGTTACTCTCATGTCTGTACACTAAATATGAAGCTACAGCCAGCTATATTGAATCAGCATTAACACTGGAGATACAAGAATCAGCCTGACTCTGTCCTAAGGCAATAAGATCTGCCTGTTAGCACCTCCAGGGCCTGGTCCAAATGTGCACAGGTATATTTAAAAAAAGTGCCTTTTTTTTGTGTTTCAGCCATTCATACATGCAAACTGCATTTTAATTCACCGAAAGCTGACCTTATGTAAAACTGTTTCAAAAGAAAAGATTTTCAGAAACTGAGTGGTCGACATCTTCTTCTTTGCATGGTGTAGGGTCAGGGTTATATCCCCACCTGTCGGTTTGGCATGCTCTTGACAGCACTTCAGTTGTGTTTTCGTTTGGATGGAGATTTCACACTGCTTTTGTGGAAGGGAAATACCGCGTTTTTTAAAAAAAAATACCCCTGCACATGTGGACTTGACCTAAAGCTCGTGAATAAACATGTTTTTGATTTGTACAAAAACCATATCGTAAAAACATCGAGTTACATATTTAATACAGGGTTATGTGCCTGACTACTTCTTGGCTGGGTGCGTTAACTTTGTATAACCTTGTCTTCTTGAGGTTGCCACAAAACCAGCAGAGACTATAGTGCAGATGACCTGACACAAATTTGTATTGTGTCGACATTGTGTAGACGGCCTTACGTGACTTCAGACAGATGGTCTGACATGATTCTGGTCAAATTTGGTCATGTGTGGAGAAGCAATTGTTCTCGCAGCTGGTTGTCTGGGTAACAGGAGAACAGTAGCTTAAGGGACAGGAAACAACTTTCAATGTGTATTAGAAAGCTGTAGGTGTATCAGCTGACACTGCTTGTTTGTCAGACACCATATATTGTCATAATGTACTAATCCTTTGGCTTTCTCGTGAGTGAACCCTCAAATGTCAAATCATGTGTCTTTAGTCTCATTATTCAACAACAAGTCTTCAGAAATGCACTTCTCCTCGCCAAGGAATAGTCTGGCTCATTAACTCTCAAAGAACTAATCTCTAGTACCTGGCTGCTGGTATCAGTCTTCTCATCTGTCTCTCAGTGAAGACAGCCAATAGGTGCAATTTTTAATAGTCACTATATAAATAATAGCACAATCAACATTTTCCCAGCTATTGTCATGTTCAAAACCAAAAACCTGCTCAAACCTGTGATCCTAAAACCACATTTTAGTCAGACTGAGTGAGAGGATGCAATGGTGGATTCAAGTCTTGGCTTTGAAATGGAGTTCAAGTAGTTCTTTTAAGTACTTCTTAGCCAAAAGTATCATTTCATGGTATAAAACAAGTCATTTATTAAATCGCATATAAAGAGATTACTGTTAATAGCTGTAGGACATGTGTGACTTACTGCACTGCTGGAAAACTCTTTCAAATCAGTGCTCGTACTCAGACAGACTGCCTGAGATGCTGCCTGGTGCGACCTTTGTTACGAGAAAATACATCACAACAGCAGGGGGGTAATTACAGACGTGTTACAGGTGCCTAAAGATACTAATTACCACACACTCTTTATCGCTCATTGTGATTAACAGACCAACATGTTTAGACTTCTTAACAAAAATGAGACTGAGCACATAAAACTTAAGCCACGTGTGTCCCATCAAAGACAAACAAACGTCAATGGTTTATTCTAGACATAGATACAAGGAGCAAATGACATGACACCTTTAAATGAAGCATTTCTTTAATATTCTTGTTTTCATGTATTTTGTCGACATGACCCTTGTGCTCTGTGTTCGGAGTGGACGTGATAGATCGCACATGTCGTAGATGCAACACACACAGCAATTAATGAGAATCCTCAGGAATAAATAAATTGCTAAACAAATTTCAGCACTTGCTCGCTAATGACTTTACTGCCAAGGCTGCCTGCTCACGCATGCCTAATTTGTTCGATGTGTGTACATGAAACTCACACGAGTGGCTTCCTCTCATCTTTCAGCACCTCGGCGTAGGATGTCACCACAAAGTCATACCATCGCAACGAATACAGTAATCGGAACTCATTTACACTCTAAGATTGTGTGATTATCTTCTCACTTGCACTGACATTATCGCTGTCTCTAAATGCATCTTACATTTGCTTTCTGTTTGTCCCCTTTTTTATTTCCGTCTTCTCCTCTCAGAATTTTTGTTATTTTTCCTCCGTCACTGTCTCCCTTTTCTGTTCCGAAATAACTAGAATAGATACAGGCCAGAAATATACAGTGCGTATAAAGAACCTGTCTGGTTTTGACCTTCTTGTAATAGGCTGTTCCTGTTCAGCATGCTTACCTCAGTCTGGAGTGCTGGGAGAAGTGATAGGTGTCACAGCTGAGTTTTCAGCTATTCTTGCTCGAGTTGTTTGTTGTACGGTTTGACCTTTGACTTCTGGCAAGAGAGCTTTCTCCTCTCAGAATAAACTTCAGAGTCCAGCTGAGACACGGCACTTTTCTCTCACACACTCTCACGCACATACACACGAGCTCCATCTTCATTTTTTGCTCACTACCATTTATATTTGATTTTCTATCTTTGATTGGAGAAAAAAGAAAAACAGGAGGCAAAAGAAATAACTGGTGTCGGCTTACATGTGCAGTTTTAGACATGAGAGACATGCACTTATGCACAGCCCTCTTCCTCTTTTGCCCTTCTCATCTCTTTTCACTCTCTCCTCTCTCTCAATTGAGCGAAGCAGAGATGTACAGATAGAGGTCTAATTAATGTGTGCTTTCTACTCTGAGCCGCCTCTTAGTGGAGCGCAGGGCGGAGGGGATTGGGCTGAATGGTTCAGAGCTGCGCTGTTCTCCTTCATTTGTTGTCTTTGACACTAGGGAGGTGGGATTTCTTTCTGAGCCTGTGACACCAGTTGTCTCGCACTTGTACGAAGAGGAGAGAAGGGTTTTGCTGCGGCGCCTGTTGATTCAAAGATTACCCGGGGTTCATACTGATAGTGTCCGAGCTTTGCCCCTGAGAAATCCCTGTGACGTTTGGAGTCAACGTACATTCATGTGCACAAAGCAGCCTGGCAACTGGCTATACCCTATTTAGGGTTTGGTTCTAACCAAGATAGTCCTTGAGTTCCTTTGTCTGAGAATAACCCAATGACTGCTACTGTCCTCACAAGAAGAATGACAGCAGTATTTTAGCAAGTGCCCCAAAATGACATCAACCCTAGAAATTACATTCCTATTAAAGCAGCAGCTAACAATTATGTTTTATTGTCAATTAATATGTTGATTATTTTCTTGGTTAACTAATTAGTTGTCTGGTCTATAAAAGGTCATACAATTTTAATAAACCTCAGTGTTTCCCAAAGCCCAAGATAATCTCTATTCTCTTGTGTCATAGTCTTGCCCACCATGTATCTGATTACCTCCCTCAGGGCGCAGTAGATAAATTTAGTGCTGCAGTGTGTTTGCCAGGGCAGCTGAACTGGGAAACCAATTTTATAAAGGTCATTTCTAGAAGATAGGCTCGGTGACAAAGACCTCTAGCGTCCATACTAATTCTGGTAAAAGTTAAGAAGGAAGCCAAGGAATGTTAATATCACAGACTGTGTAAAACAAGAGACATAGCTATGGTGATGTCACCCATTGGTTTGTGGAGTCCTGTTCTGTTGAGTTCAGAATTTCAGTCGTCCTCATCTTTGTTTTTTGGAGCCAGTAGTGACCATATTTAGACACGAGGGTGGAGGTGTGGATGTGCGAGGGATGGATCTGGCTCATAGACTGTCACTGCCCTGCCCTTAAATATGTAAAAGTTTAAATATAAAAATCAACCCCCGTACAGTTGTCATGCATGTTAAAATTAGCTAAAGAGACCCAAACCATCTCTTTACCACGCTGTAAACATGTTTATTTCTGCTGTAAAGTTGGCCATTTTAATATGGGGGTCTATGGGGATTGACTTGCTTCTGTCGCCAGCTTCAAGTGGCCGTTTCGGGAACTGCAGCTTTTGGCAATTCCTGAAAGGACAACTTTGGTATTTTTCAACCTGGGCCCTATTTCCCCATGTGTATGTGTGCATAGAGTCATAGGTACAACTCGTTCTAAAATTGGTTCAGTATTGAGGGAGGTGGATTCAGCCGGCAGCCGTGAAACAAGCTAAAACGGTAACGGGGGCAGATGCGTCCCGTATAAGTTTGCGCATTAAAAGTGCTTTTTTTCGCCACTGACTGGTTCAGATCACCAGTGCTATCTCTGTAAATAGCATACTAGCCTTTCCCTTACCTCTGGGCACAGAGCTTTGCTCCACTGTGTCTGTAGCTCTCTCTACTCGTGGGGCAGCCGTTTTTTTGAGGAAGAGGTGTTTCGGGATTGGATGTCTTCTCTTCTTAGGCTGGCAGTAGTCATCTTGGGAGAAGTGAGCACTGCAGACCCGATGGTCTGCAAAGCGCAGTGTCTGGACAGGACTGTTAGCATCCATTTGTAGCACAACTAGCCACAACTTCAGCATCTCGCCGTCCGACAAAGGCAGCCTATGAAAGCTGTACGGGGTGTTGCGTGACATCCTGTTCTTGTGTTCGGGAAAAAGGCCTGTTTATTTGAGCACTCCCAAAACTCTGTTAACACTCCAGGGGGTAGCACGTAAAAGACTTCATACACACATACTCACTTACAGGACCCAGCAGGGCAGCCCTCCCCCTCTCTGCTCCAACACTGACTGACAGCTGACTCCACTCATAGCACTCATAGCACTGGCGATCTGAACCGGTCAGTGGCGAAAAAAAGCACTTTTAATGCGCAATCTTATACGGGACGCATTTGCCCCCGTTACCGTTTTAGCTTGTTTCACGGCTGCCGGCTGCATCCACCTCCCTCAATACTGAACCAATTTTAAAACGAGTTGTACCCATGAATCATACGCACACATACACATGGGGAAATAGGGCCCAGGTTCAAAAATACCGAAGTTGTCCTTTACATGGCTTCATTTTTCCACAACCGTTCCATAATCTTAACCATGTGGTAATTATTGTAACCACAGCAACAGTCCCCCAACCTTGACTAAGAAATCATTTTAACCCAAACCATGATCTTAACCAAAATTTCCTTCAGTTTTGGAAGGCTTGAAGAGATGATCTCATCCTGCCAAATGATGCGTCAGATCCGAAAACTTACGTCTGTTCTAGAGGGCATGGACAAAAAATATATTTTACCATGTCAACCAGTCCAATTGGAACTATACAAGAATATTTCACTCATAAAGCATCAGCTTTTCACCACTGAGAAATAGCTATGTTTAACATCAACACTCAGAATTTCTTGTTACACTTTATATAATTTTATACATATTTTATCCCCTTGCTCATATATTTTTTGTATTATTATGAGTATCCTCTATTTTTATAAAGAATTTCTTGCGGCTTTAGAGTCCATCAAATGGAAATGTCAAGTTTTGCGCATCATTTTTGACATATTTACCTCCAGCTTTGGACAGGTTGTATGGATCAGTTTCCATCTAAAAAAGGGCTTGACAATTTGTAACCATGAAGCCTCCAGTGGGATTTTAAACAGAGGGAAGAGTATGATTACAAAAATCATTGCAATAACAACTGCTTATATGTTAACTTTTGTAAATACTCACAGCACAGCAGTTCAGCTCGTTACCTCCTTGCTCCCTCCCTTCCTTACCTTCATCCTTTCTTTCCTCTGGAGAAAGCCAAGACATCTCATGGATGAGAGCTTTGTGTTAAACACACACCCTTAACATGTGCATTGCTCTCAGAGGAGTGACAAACTTCCTGAAAAAAAGAAATGTTCTGTTATGCTTGAAGAGTGAATCCCATTTGTTTGATATTCAGCCACTGGAGATCTTATGTGCTTAATCCTAGATGCTCAGAGTATAGAGGGAAAGAAAAACTCGACATCCTTACGACTGTCCTCTTTACATTATTCATCAATCGCTGCTCTTCTGTGGCTTCTTTAAATGCTTCCTCTGTGGCAGAAATCTGAAGGTAAGATGTTGAATTGTTCTGGTAAATCTTTTAAGGGTCTCATGAGAATGAGTCACTATAAAGGACTCTGAACGACCTGCATATCTAACAAAGGTCACATCTCCAACTGCCTGCCATTCACACATCAGGTCTCTGACTGTGTTTGATTGCTCGCAGTATATTACTTGATGAGAAATATATATATGTGTATATTGAACTGAAATAAGCTTTTTGATTCCCCCTCCCTGCTCATAAATATCCCCATGTGAATAATAAGTAGAAAATTCTGGATATCGCCATGGAAACACACAGACTGGATTGACTACAGTAAACATGATAAGCAGTACAGACATTGTCTCAATGTCAGTCGAACTTAAAAAAAAGTAATTAACAGGATGATGACTCCTCCGCAGTTATGTTGAACATTACAAGCTTTCATGATCATTCCAAGGTATCTGTATTTTGCATGTATGCTCATTAGGGGTGTGTTTTGGAGCTGTTTAAATGTGTAATTTGTGGTATATGTTGTTGAACTATTAATATTGTATACAGAATCTGAATCTCCCCTTGAGTTATTGTTGCTCACAATCTAAAGAAAAGAAACTTTTGTTTAGTTTTTACTGAATATTTGAAGGCAAACTGTTTAACACTGGTTAACCCTTAATGCTTATTATGTTATATGTATTTTTGTTTGGAAGAGCTGGACGCTTTTGATAGTCCATGACCTCAGAGTGATTAGAAAACACATTAAAGAGAGTTCTGGACGTTCTGACAGCAGTTACCACGAGTCAAACAGAGGGTATGTAATTCAGTTTGGAGGAAATATGAGGTGCTCCTTGAAAAGATGAGTGTTCTTCTTCAGTTCGAGGACAAGAAGTGCCTGTGCTGTTCTAACGGCACTAAGAAGTTCATTCATGAGTCACCGGGGTGAAGATCTTCACACCTACCTAAGAATTCTTATTTTCTTGTTGATTTATTGGCAGGGTTGATAATGACTTTGTTGATGAATCGTGCTAACAGTTGTACACCATCTATACATCCATTATATATGTTAAAGCTGGAAACACTGAATGCCCTCAGAAAGTCTCTTAATCACACATTTAACCACTGATTTACAGACACAAGATCACACTGGCCTAAATATGAGCTCAAATATTAAACAGAAGTAATCTGACATTTGATGCTTAATTAGGAGGAGGAAGATTAGAATCCTACAAACCCCATTACACGAGATTGTGAGTGTCGACTTTCTGCTGTGACCTGATATATTTTGTGCAGATTCTCCACAATCTTGATTGACCCAGCCTAACATTGTGCATTTAAGATGGACCAGTTTCTAGATTGCCTGATCCTTCCGTCTTGTAATGACTTTGGTGAGCCCCTGATATCTGGGGCCACCATCAGGTCAAAGATGTCCCTTATCAGGATAAATCTCCCAACATCTATTTAATGGATTGGCACAAAAGTTTGTGCAGACATTTTTGGTTTGATTTGACATTTCCTTGAGCGCCACCACGAGATTGACATTTATGGGTTTCAGCATTTGGACTATGGTTTGCTATGACATTTTGGCACAAACAAACAGATTAAATGCAGGATGACATGCATCAACTTTAGTGACTGCTTTTCATCTTGCTCCTATATTAGTCAAAATTAAACATTGTCCAATTACACCCTAGTTCAATGTTAATCAGTACATGTATGCTAACATGCTAACCTAAGATGATGAGCATTATACCTGCTAAACATAACAAATTAAGATCGGTATGTTTTCCTGCTGACAGTAGCATCACTGTGCCTAAGTACAGCCTCACAGAGCTGCGTCACTGTAGACTCTTAGTGTTATTATGAGATAATGTTCCACAAGCTCATGGTATACTTAATTCTGCACGTCAAGTCATTGTGGAGTGACATATGGAAGAGGAAGTTGGTGAAAGAACGAGAGAGGGTTGGATAATCAGCACAATTTTATTTGCGATTGGAAAATACCAAGGAGTATGACCTGTCCTCATGAATACTGATGCTCCTTGGCATCCAGCTGGAATTAAAGTGACTCGCATTGCTGTAATAATCACAGCTATCGATTGGTCTGTGCCGCATAGGCAAGGTCAAGCAGGAACTCTCCGACTAAGAACAACACAGACAAAAACGGGGGCCGCACAGGAAGCAGGTTTAATCACATTTGGATTTGCCAGACAATACCAATCCATTTTACATTTAGATCAGTGTTATCCAAGGTTAATGTGGAATGAATAGGATGAAGACATTTTAAATACATCCCAGTGCTGCAGTCTGTTAAGACATCTTAAAACTCAAAATGATAAAAAATAAATAAAAATAACACTTTTAAAAGTACTTTGGGTTGGTAGTTTGTCCGAACCACCAACCCAACATGTCGGTATTTTATGAGCTGGGAATAAGATAAGAACAATCAACTACCTGGCTCTTGAGTTATATGCCATAAACCATGTCTGACTGATAGTAATTCATGTTTTTCAAAGAATTGCAGCTTTATGGAACATAATGTACCACACCATTCTTTAACACTTCTATTTTTGCAGTGACACTTGCACTCTAAGCAGCTGGCACTCAATGGATTCAAGACAATGATGCAAGACAAGACTGTCCGAGAGGAACAGCAAACTAAGGTTGCTGTTGAGAAGTCCTGTTTTTTTTATGTATTACACTCTGTTCTTCTGCAGTAATTCATGAAAATGTATAGGGATAAAGGCTCTATGAAATATTTTAATAAAAGTCTTTATTCATATGGTAGCCATCTCCCAGGGTCAAAGAAACATTCAGCCCTGGAGCCAAAGGAAAAAGCTGTGCTGAATGACTATAATAATTGGAAAAGTTGTTATTCTGTTTTAAAACTTTCTTGTTAGAAAAGACTTTTCAGGCATGTTTAAACTTTCATCCATTTTTTTGTAAGACATATTTTAAAATGTCATTGTATTGTATGTATATGTGTTACAATATTGGTGTTTATGTTTACTTCATTATTTAGTTGTTTTAAGTCATTACTGTGTCTCACAGTTATGAAGAAGGATTAGGGTCATGGGCAAGGAAAAAAAAAACATATTAGATTTTGAGAATAAAGTCCTAAATCTATGAGGATAGAGTAAAAACAAGATTAAATTTGTAATTTTAGGGGGGAAACAAACAGTGTTGGCGGTGACAGTAATATACCTTTTAGCAGTACCGAAATAATATAACATGTTTCCAACAGTATTTCAGGTGACATTATTGCATTTACAATGTCATATAACATCTTACCACCCGAAAACTGTTTATTGTTTTCATTTTTCATCCATCCACACTGATCCACACTGCTCCACCTCTGCCAATGTGCCAACAGAAAAAAATATGAAAGCTGAAGTGTCATTACAGACCATTATAGAAGGGTGCTGCCAGTGATCTGCACATCTGGGTGGTGCTGTTTTCATGTTCAGTTTTCGATTATCTAGGCAACCTCAAACAAGGTATGCTGTTCGGCTTTTGTGTCCTAAGGCTGCCTGAAAGCAGCGAGGATAAGGAACTGGCCTCCAGTGTGTTTTTTTTCCTTGTCCCGCTGATCAACACATCTGAGTGAAGCCATCCTATGAGCATTGATATGTTGGATGTTTTCCAATTTACATCCCTTACAACAGCGGGGCAATGTTGTCACTTCATCCTGTTCTAACATAAAAAGTAAGTAACGTAATAGTAGTGTTATAAGTAAAACATGACTCTACACAGAGAGTCATATTGTCAAGTGAATTCTTAGGCCAGTGTCTATTGAAAGTAAATATATATAGATATAGAACCCTTAAATGCCTACTTGGACACAGGGACGGGCAAGCAGAGAAACAAAGTCTGATCAATTATAAAATAGAGATCAATATGTTAGAAATATCACCTGAAATCCTGTTTGTAATGCATTATATTACTTCGGTACTGATTAAATATATATTACTGTCATCCCCAACACTGTTTGTACACTTTTTTGCTTTTTATATCATGTTATCATCATCTTTCAGGTATTAATCTGTGACTTTTTTCCCATAACCTTGAAATATTTCAGCTTTATTCTCATGGATTAATGATTTTATTCCGGAAATCTGAGATTTATTTTTTTCCCTTAGCATGGCCCTAATTGTCCTTCATACACTGTTACTATTATTGTTGTTATTATTATCATACACTAATTTTGTTGTTATAATTGTTCATGGGAATGCAAGACCAAAGAATAACTGTCATACCTGTTTCACCAAAATGAATGAGTATATGCAGATTTTTTAAACACTGGGGAAAGTTCTAAAAACAGGTCATAGATTTCCCCATTGCCAGTTAAGGAGTCTGCCTCTGTATATTTCTGGTGTCATGTTCAATGTCACGAACGTCCCATAAAACAGAGTTTGTAAACAGTAGAAAACAGCTCAGGGGCCATTGATTTACAGTGGTTACTTCCTTTTAAGTGTTACTTATTCAGTCTTTCTTTAAAAGTCGGTGCAGACTAAGTTGCAATATATTCGAGAGAGACGATGACAGACAGAATTTATGGCTGAGGTGACAAAGAGTTGAGGCGGAGATTATTGTGTCAACCCAGGTGTCATGTTTCCGCGACTTAATGCCGATTTTAACCTTTCCCACTAGAGACAAAAGCCAGATGTTAGTGGTGTTTGAGGGTTTTCGTCAGGTGGAAAAGGAGCTTTAGTGTAGAACTACTGAACTCTGCAAAATCACATGAATCCCTAAAAGTTTTCTAATATCGCATCATCTTTACGATAAATAGTCTGTTCATCATTGTGATCAAGACTTAGCAGCAAGAGCAGATGTGTTTCAGTGTGTGTGTGAGTGTGTGTGTGTGTGTGTGTTTGTGTGTGTGTGTGTGTGTGTGTGTAAGAGCATGGTGAGACAGAGGCCATGGAGCACATCCATTCCCAGAGGTGCCTTTATTGGCTCATCCTTTCACAAAACTACATTTTTCCTGTTGAATAAAAAGAAAACCAGGACAGGCAGTGAATGGCACATTAATCCAAAAATGTGTTTACTATTTCCATCCTCTTTTATCCACGTCTCACTCTTTTTGCCAGTAACCACTCCAGACATTAGAAAATATCCACTATTGGAAAATAATTTCAAAAGATGTTTAAAAACTAATATAGATTCTCTGAAATGTACCAAAAGACTATGTTTCTAGATTTCAGCGTGTGCTCTCAGCAGGCATTGAATGTTTAGTTAATGAGAGGTAACACAACTCCTTATTATTCACTGAGGAGGACCATTTTTGTAATGTAATACTCACAGGATACATTGACAGCTTGAGATGGCTGCAGGACATGTTTTCTTTTTAACCTTTGTTTGTTTTGTCCAGCAATGATTTCATTCACTTCATACATCAGCATACAGTAATTAAGAAATTATACCACAGGAGGATCCTTCACATTTACTGTGCAGGCTTTTTACTTGGTGTAATCAATTCATTTGAAACGTCCTCGAAAAGACACTTTTTTTTTAACATGTTCAACATATTTTCACGCTGACCTCGTCACATACTGCTGCTTGGTCATGGACGTTCCACGTCTATGTATGACATTTAAGGTAGCCTTGGTGCTTCTGTTGATGACGATCTGGGACACGGTGTCAACCTCTGCCTGTTACATGCATTGTGTCTTAAAAAATACACTTCTGTTTTTACAGGAAATGCTCAAAAATATGTACTACATCAGTACAACACAACCTTCAGCAACAAATGCACATGCATTGAGTGTAGATAACAAAACCATTAGGTTTAGAAAAAATGACAGGGTTTGGCTTTACAATTACACAGGAAGGAAACGCCTGCCTCCACCTGCCTGTCCAACCTGGACTTTTTGCCCCCTGAACCTACGTCGTTTACCCGCCGTGTTAACCCCGACGCCAATAGGTGCCTTTACACACTAATGGCGCCTGGCTGCGTATCATACCAACAAGAGAGGACGGCTTTTTTTGTTGGTGAAGTGGACTACCCAAATGCCGGTAGTCAACGCCTTCAAACTCTGAATTGATCATACCAATTATTTTTCAGAATGTTTTACAATGTTTAAGTTCACATGCAGCTGTGTTTAACATAAGCACATAGTGAAGCTGTCGCACCCACATGCTGAAGATGGAGTTTGTGTAGTAGATTAATAAATAAATAAATCTTTCACAACTTCAAGTCAGACAGACACAGACAGACAGAGAGACAGAGAGATAGATAGATAGATAGATAGATAGATAGATAGATAGATAGATAGATAGATAGATAGATAGATAGATAGATAGATAGATACACATATATGCAGTATACATATTTACTATGGTCTCACTGCAGAGTTGATACAGAACATGGCTGACCTTGTGCGGATTTTTCCAGTACTCTGATTTCTGCTTAAGACAAGCCGGATATCTGTGTGAGTAATTAAGCCAGTGGTTTTATTACTGGCCAATTAGTCTCATACCCGCTCTCACTGAATCGTCTGCTTATCTGTTCCCGTGTTTGCACACTCTCGGCATAAATGTGGTCACACACATACACACACACACACACACACTCAGGCAAAACACACACACACAAACCACAAACAGGCACAATCAGTATAAACTGTGTAGTCGGCATCAGCACAGACCAGATAGAGAACATCGCACTAAGTATGTTTGCTCTCCAATGGTGCTAACAGCTAGATAACAGTTAATACAATCACCAATGTGACTGGCTTATCTTTCAGCTCTGTTATTGAAAAGTTGTTGGAAAAGTTCGACAGCTAAGCTATAGCATTTGTGACGACCACAAAGTCAGCCACAGGGGTAACAAAGAGTAGATCCAGTAAAGTATGGAAAAAAAAAATTGTCACCAAACCATCAGATGTCATAAAAGCAGCTTGATTCCAAAAACACAGAGTCCTTGCTGGAATAAACCCAGTCTCTTTATTTTCTGTCTCACTCTCCCCTGTGGGCTCTTCCTCTTTCTGTCTTAGCTCTGCCTCCTTGCATGTTCTGCTTGGTCGGTCTCTTTCCCAGAGAGCTGGCTCTGTCCTGGCCTCATGCTTTCTCTGTTTCTCTCTCCCTCTCTGTCTTTCATGTCCTCCTTTCGCAGAACTTTATTAGGTGAGATGTCCTCTGCCAGAGCACAGCGCCCAGCTAGACCTGACTTGCATTTCATAGAGAGGCGTTGTGGTTCCAGCAGCATCCTCTTTCTCTCTGTCCACTTTTCTCAAATGCATGTGTGCTACTGCCTCTACTGTTTAACTGCAGCAACAAAATAATATCAATGCCAACAAGTAGGGGAGACTCCTTTTGCATAGATACTGAAGGCTCCACTCTATTGAGGAATTGTGCAGCTAACACCAGGGCCACACTGCCAACGAAGTGCTGCGAAGCGCAGCGCACCGAAATTCTCGCGCGAGCCCGTTCACATCAGACTTCTGCTCCCAGCTGTTGTCTCTGTCACATGTGGGGCTGTTTTTCCATCACAGGTATCTCTCTCTGTTTGCATGTGTGTGCCCCAAAAAATAATTGTGGGCAGCGTTTTTGAAACAATAGCAATGGCATAACATGGCAACAACAATTATTTACCATCACCAATATGTAGGTGATGGTAAATAAAGGGTATGGAGCTCACAGACCTCATTATCTGCCCAATTTGCAAACAGTTTCGGGTGCTGTTCTTCTTCTTTGAGTTAGCTGCTAACTGGTTCTAGCTGCTTTTCGAATCTCTGGGGGATGGGTCGTACACATAACATGCCATCAAAACGTCACCCATCCTGTCCATGGTCTTGTCCTGCCGGCTGTCCCTTTAACACAGAAGTCCTACCATTACGTGATTGTACCCACCTTGAACAGGCAGTGTAAAAGGGGCAAGTGATTATGTAAACAGACTGTTGATATTTGTACTCAACATCCAAACAAGTACTACCCTCCAGTTATGTGCCAGACTTACCATCCCTCACACTCCCACTGCCTTTCTCTTTACACATCCACGGTCTTTCCCCTTTTGATGATTGGCCAGAATAGTGTCATGTGACTCTGTCTTTGTTTGCTTTCCATTTACATCAGCACACTTTTTTTAAGCACACACACACAGAACAGACAGCTAGCTACAGAAAATGTTTTGGATTAGGAGCCTTGCAAGATTTTTTGTGGCTCTCTTTGGACAGAGACGAAGAAGTTTTAGTTGACAGAGAACGAGAAAGCAAAACACAGCCGACTTATTGTTCTCACTATATTGCCTACCCTCTCTCTGTGGAACTTTGAACCAGATTGTTTGGCTTTCTAAATTGGGTGGTTTGTACAAATTTATTGAGGGAAATGGTGGGGAGGCGAAAAAGAGCGGGAGGTGATATTAAAAAGATTATTCTTACCTAAAGCACAGGGGTATGCTGTATAAAATGTGGAAGAAAGCAATAAATCTTTCAATATACTCAGGATCACTGCCCCAAAAAATGGGAAACAAGATTATTTCTCTTGGATTTTCCTGTGACATTAGTCAAAATATATTTGGGACATGAATGCATTTATACAATGTAGGTATACAACTATTGCAACAACAGAAGAGCCTCCAAAAATAAATATATTTTGTTTATTCGTTTTAGCAAGGTTTGTTGTTACACTGCTCTGAACACATACTGGATGGATTATCATGAAACATTGTAAAGACAATTATGGTCCTCAGAGCATGAAGCCTGTACTGATGCTGGTAATCCTCTGAGCTTTCCTCTAGCACCTCCAATAGGTCAAAAAATTACTCATGCAGTGAGATATCTCTAAATCTGCTAGATATAACAGAGCATATCCAAAATTTGGGTTTATGGACAGATGTAAAAAAATAAATAAATAAATAAAATAAGTGTATGAAGTATTCAGACATCAGCATCAGCTGTACTTTTTGTTACTATAAGTGCTAATTAGCCAATGCTAGCATGCTAAAATAAAAAGCATTTTTGTCATTACAACATTATGTCTACCAAATATTAGCATCTTACCACATATCTGTGAGCAGGAAGATGTTTACAATTAGCTAGAAGCAGTGCCTACTATACATATGGTAATTATACAGAAACAGTGTTGTGCTTGTTATTAAATACATTTGCATTATTACTCAATACTCTTTACCTTTTTCAAAGTAATGATTACTTTATTGAATAATTATTACTTTGCTTAATACCTGCCAACAGCTATTCATTACAGTTGTTATATTACTTCTCTGTTATACCACACAAAATTGATAATTGTATCCCTTCTCCACAAATTCAGACGTCACATGTACGCCTTTGTGTGAATATCAGGGTAAACTCTGGTAAGCATGGCTAAAGTTAGAAAGTTTGCAAATGATTTTGTACCTAAGGGTCTTCTGTGCCCATGACCAGCATTTTTCCAGGGATCTGTCTGACAGACAGCAGGTCAATTGTGAAGATGGGCAACTTTTCATCCACCACATTTCCAGTCAGAATCTTTATTAGTTTATCACTTGTAGCTTGCAGCTGTCAATAATTGAAATGCAGTTTTGGTTGTTTCGCCATAAGCGCAACAGACATCCTCTACACCACAGAGTGTAATATTTACGAGCTTTGCATTGTTGTGCTGTCGTAGTAGATTTTTTAGGAGGTTTGCGGTCGTGGGTTTTTTTCACAGACAGACTGGGGGGGTTGATCAGTCGATGAATATAAAGTTAGTAAGATAAACACACATATACAGTGGGATATTTGTGTGACTTTTTGTTTGTGTAGATTACTCTTAATTAAACAGTGACAGAAATAGACTCGAATCGCAAAATAAATCACGGGGTCTCTGGTTACCGTGGAGACATCTGAAACCTCTCACCAAAGCATAAATTGAAAATGTCTCACAAGTGTTTAATTTCTGTCGAGGGACATTCTTCAAAAATGTCATGCACCTAATCATAAATCAGCCTTTAGTACCACTACCAGGAACAACAATGTTCTTGTCATCTGTCTTCACAACAAAATCAAAGTAATGGGAATAATCCCAGCTGCTGAATATAAATGTTTCCATCTTCCAAACCAGCTTTCTGCTCGGTGACTTGCAGCTTTCAAGTCAGTAGGGCGGTGACAAAAAAAAGTGAGGTTGTAACAAGTTGTTTTAGGTTAACTTGAATATTATCACTGAAATTTCATCAGTAATTCGCTATACTACTCATCACTGGGGAGGTAACTGCCCAACACTGCACGATAACTTGAAGCACACTCTGAGTTACAAATAACTAAATGCCATGTTTTAAATGTACAAAATTTTATACATAAGTCAGCAACACAAATCAGAACTGCTATAAAATAGTAATGCTGCAAGAAAACAGGAGTGTAGGTGGAACACAATCAGGATTTTCCTAACTGGCTCCATTGGTTTAACAACCAGTTCCTACAGTGTGCCGCATACACAGAATAGCAAAGATAGAATACTTATTTGCTCAATCAGATTGTTTATTAAGTCTGTTGTGTATTGTCATGCAGTAAACAAGAGGTGCTTCTGCTTGTTTTAGCAGGGGTATGTTGGTGGGAAGCTAATGAATTGAAAGAACTCAGTTGGGCTGAGTTTCTTTGGCAGAGTAGAGAGGACTCCAACAGAACACAAACACACACACAGTGGAGAGCACAGAGGACCCAAGCTGTATATTAAAGGATCAGAGACAAAGTCATGCTCGCTGCAGCACTCTGCTGTGTGAAGGAATACACAGAGATGGAGGATGGGAAGAGGGTTAAAAAAAAATAACATCCGGCAGTCTAATTTGTGGACCCTCTCAAACAAAGCGTTGCTTAATAAATTGGAAATGGTATCATCCACAGAGGAACACGGCCGCAAACACAGCAGGGCCTAGACGTGAGCACCGCCTGTAAAACAAAGCCATCTCTGCGCAGTGTTACCTGGATGAATGAGTTGTGGAATCTGTTTTATTTGAATGTTTTCCAGACATGCATGAGATTTGTAGGTGTTTTGGTAAAACAATGTTTTTCAGGTTTTTTTTCTCTGTACTCAACATGCTACCTTATTTCTCTTACTTTTAAAACACGTCTGGCACAGTGGGGTACTTGTACATAAGGATTTATTTAGCAGTTTTGGCCTGGGGCCCAAATGAAGAAAAACTCTCCCTGCAGTCATTCTGCTGCTCGCTGGCATTGACCAACATCAGGACCCATTTTGGCTCATGATCCAGCAGCAAAGATACCCAGTGGTTCTGTATTTACTCTACACTTATTGCTTCATTCAGTCTTTTCAGGTAAAAAGGTCAAGGCAGCCGTAATCAATCAACCAGTCAATCGATCAATATGTTTGTCTTGTATCAAAGGCTTGCTTACCACTTCAGAGAGTCAGAGGAGAAGTCAAGTCAGAGACCAGGTGGTTGAGGCAGCTCAAAGACCCTGCTTTTATGAGATTTTTTGGAAATAAAAGCAGCACATAGTCAATGCAGTCTCAAATCCCTAGTTTTAGAAGTGTAGAGTTGATGTAAAGATTAAGTCATTTCAGCTCCTCTGAACTCCAACTCAATGATTTTACTTGGAAGGCATTTTTCAGTCACAATCAGGTTTCAATATTCAACAAATTTACATTGGTTTGAATTAAAAATGTAAAATTGCATTTTACTTGTTTTCTTTCTTTCTTCAATTGTTTTTTCTACCAAACTTTGTAAACAAGCACTTATTTTGTGATGGCTTTTTTTGATAAATAAAAAGTACTTGTGCATACCCACTGGTAGCTTTGTCACCTTCTACCTACGCCAGTCCTCAATGCCTATGTGCAGTTTCACATAGACTGACCACGTCAGTGAGTAGAAAAAGGTGGGACAGACAGAATGACACAAAGTTTCATGTCTCTAGGACATATGGGGCATGAGATATGCCCATTCAAAGTTTGCAATTTCAATTGGTTGTTATAGCGCCCCCCTTTGGCCAATTGATGTAATATTGTTTCATTCACATCCTCCCATGACCCTCTACCACTGTGCCAAATTTCACATGGATTGACCAAGTCAGTGAGGAGAAAAACGTGGAACAGACACACACACACAGAGTTTTTGTCATTATAGTAAGATGAAGGTAAATTTACCTAAAACACCTATCCAATGCATACCAAGTGAAAACTGGGCACTTTTTAGTATGTGTGAATGCATGGTCTCCTGAAAAAGGCAACACTGGGAGGTATTAGCGGGAAAACACAATAAGCCAATATCACAGAGCCTCACATAGTCCAAATTTAAAGTAGATTACAGTATCTGAGAAAATAAACATTTCTCCACATTTTTCTAAGTTTTTTTCCAAACACTTCTCAAAAAAGAGGGTTAAACAATGTTCTGAATGAGCGATTATGAGAGAAAAACTAATCAACATGAATAGAAAATACTTTTTTAAGAAGCATACTGTGCATAAAAACACCACTGGAGAACCGAAATTGATAATGAAGAGTGTTTTCCCACTTAAGACAACATAAAATACATTCATTTATAATGTCTGTACATTTTTAACAATTTATGATGACAAGAACAGGTTAAAAACTCTTCTGGAGTTCAGGAGTGTCACTGACTACAAGACCCATAAGTCTCAGGTACGGTTGGCCAGTCGCTGGCTCCTTTAAAATCTCTACACTACAGGAAATGTGTTCCTTCAGCTCAGGCTCTGGTTGGCTGGTGAGGCCCAAACAACAGTATTGGAAGCTCCTATTGGCTGAAGTAAGGTGCTAATAGAAAGGCAAGGACTTAGCCTTAGGATTCAGATCGTCTGGACTATTGCCAGTGTGTGAGAAATAAAAAGGGAGCTGCGTAAACTGTGATTCAGGCCTAGTAATATGGATCTGTGGATTGTGATAGTGTTTCATGGGTTATGACTGTTCATTTGTTTTGTTTTTGTCTGACAGAAGTGTGTATTGTTCCTGCTGTGATTGTACCTTGAAATGGTCATCATTAATGGCACTGCGAGGAGCGCTGCTTTCAAACGATACGTTGTATGAGTAACCACTTACACAACAACAAATACAGCAGTTGTTTTAGACATCATAATCATCAGATATCACCTGAGGAGGGCCCGTGGGTGGGCCGTCAGACTTCTAACGGTCTAATGTATTTTCTGTTGGGACAGGATGTTTGTGCAGGATGTAATACAGGCATCAACGGTAACGGTGACAGACTGGTTATCAGAAGGATTGGGACGATTCCTGGTGGGCTGTTTTTGTTTCAGGCTGATTACAGTGGACTTAACTGAGTAACGATACTGTGTCTCACGGCAGCTTGAGCTCTGCCTCCACATACAAACACACTCAGACACACTCTGTCAACGTCCAAACCAAGTTGGGAATAAGGGAGTAAGTAAGCAAATCCACCTAAACCCTCCTCCTCATCCTCCTCCTCGTTTCACAACGAAGTCTTGAGAGTGGCAGTGTAATACACATGGTATCTAAGAAAGATGGACAAAGAAAAAATGGATTGAATTAAAAAAGACTAATAGAGCAGAGTGCAAGAAAACTGCAAAACTTCAAACTGTGTAAAAACACTGCAGGGTCTGTTATACATCTTAAACAAAGAGTCCATAAAAAACATACTTTTCTTATTTAGTTAGAAAAAGGAATATTTCAAGTGCAAAGTTCTCGACATCTTCCTTTAATTATCCTCATACTGTGGCCAGGAAATTGGTTCATTGCTGAATTAATTGTACAGTTAGGCTACAGCAAAGAACAAGCGCGAAGTGAGCTCTGTAAAGAGTGACCTATTTTTAAGTGGATAGCATGGGCAGAGGGTAATATTTTTTATGTTAACATTAAAAGCTGAGGAAAGTATTAGTTCATTGGTTTGGTTTTCTGTGCTGTACGGTTGAGTCTCGCTGTTCTCATCAACTCCCCATATACTGTAAAACCACAGCAGCCACATAGTTCAGATCTCTCAGAGGGCTGCTTCCAGACCACCATGAAAAAACAAAGAGCCAGAGTCAACTGGCAGCTTCTGGCACAGCTTCATGAATCCAAAAAGCTGAAGGCCAAACCAAGGCCAACCCACAACTAAAGGCAAGTAAATAACTGGAAGTCAGGAGTTTGTTTCTGTGAGTTCACCTTGACACCTTTTTGCCTCCTAGTGGTGTAACACTGAATAATGCAGCTATAAATGAATAAAGCTACAGTTCAGGAGACATCCCTGTAACATCAGCCCTGTCTCCTAGAAAATGTTTACAACTAATTTCAAACAGAAAATGTGTTTTTGAAGGAAACCCAAGGTAGAGCAAATTATGTTTTCCATTGATATAATGAGGTAATGTTGCAAATTAACATAACTGGCAAGTTGATACTGAAAGTATCAGCAAAACATTCACTTACAACGTATTTCAAGGGCCCTATGGCTCATGATCTGACGTGCATGGAAATGCAATTAGGGCCTGAAGTGGTGACTCCAACACTGTGGAAGTCTCTTCCATCAGGCTTACGGTCTGCGGTCTCTTGAAACTTTTAAAAAACAACTAAAGCCCCATCTCTTTTCAAATGGCCTTTGTCCCACCCTAACTTTTACAATGCTTGTTCCCTGGTATGTTTCTGTTTAGGGGCCTCAGTAATCTGTATCTGTATTTGTTGCCTTCTTTTATTTGTTATATTGCCTTTGTTTTTATTGATTGCATGTTTCATTGTTTTAGTTCTTGACTGTATTTTGTGAAGCACGTTGTGAATTTCATTTCTGTGAAAGGTGATACATCAAATAAATCTTATTATTATTTTTATTATTATGCCTGAAACCATACAAAATCTGGGCACAGTGTAAGGTGCAAGGGGGCAAAGGGGTTGTATTTAGCCCATCTGTTTATTAAGCTATGTTTCAGGTAGGGCTGTAGTCAACCAAAGAAAATCTTGGTCCAATTAACCTGCATGTCTTTGGACTGTGGGAGGAAGCTGGAGTACCCGGAGAGAACCCGCGCTGACATGGGGAGAACATGCAAACTCCGCACAGAAGGGCTCCCCCACGAACCAGGAGCCCTCTTGCTGTGAGGCAACAATGCTAACCACTGCACCACCGTGGCACCTGCATTTTAGTAATAAACAAATGTAATTTCTTTTTTCTTTTGAAAGATATTTGTATGGGCATTTTCTGCCTTTAATTGATAGGACAGTGAAGTGCGAAAGGGGGGGAGAGAGAGAGAGAGAGACATGCAGCAAAGGGCCACAGACTGGAGTTGAACCCGGGCCGCTGCAGCAACAGCCCTGCACATGGGGCGTCCGCACCACCACCAAGCCACCGACGCCCCACAAATATAATTTCTAAGAGACAGAGTTGCAGTCAGTGGAGGTGTAAAAGGTTGCACTGAATAAAAAACTTAAAATATATTAAGTATTTGGTTTAAAGTAAGCGCTGCCGCCAATTCTACATTCAAACAGAACAGATGTTCAGCAGGTTAATCGTGTGTGCAATGATTTTGTATCCGAGTGTGTGTGCCTGCTCGCATGTGAGTGTACTGCAGTGTCTCGATGACCCAGACCTGCAGTTCCTCTAACCTCTCAGCCATGAAATAATTTATTAATGGACCCATGAAGCAGAAGGAAGAGCGGCCCAATTAATACTGAGAAACAAAGCTGGCCTGTGGGAGAATGAGGGAAAGAGTTGAGGTCAAGGTGTGTGTTTGTGTGTGTGTGTGTGTGTTGGGGGGGTGGAAGGAAGGGAGAAGAGGAGAGAGATGGGGAAGGCAGTTAAACACAGAAAAACACAGTAAAAGAGGTAATGAAAAGCAAGGAAGCAGAAAGGAAGCTAGGGGAAAGGAAGGGAGGAAAACACAAACACAGGTTACATGGTGAACAAGAGGTGCAGGAAATAAAAGACAGGAGGAGACGGAGAGGTGCAGTGGGATGACAACAGTGTGAATGCATTTAGTTACTTTAAACTGTAAACCAGGGATATCTGGAGACAGACATCATTATAAATAACCAGTTAATATTGTGTAGGGGTAAACAACCTTCACAATCAAAAGAGCCATTTTTGACCAAAATTAAAGAGATCAATCTGGAGCCGCAAAACATATAAAGCCTTATAATGAAGGTAACACAGCCTATTAAATCTGAATGAGCCTGTCAGCTTTACAAATAGGTCTAAATGAGCATTTGTTAACATGTTTAAGAAAACAAATCTCTTCACGCACAATTAAATTCTGTTTTTCCATGAAAATGTTCCCTTTTTTAGATTTGTAATCCAAAGCTAGCAAAGCGGAGTCTCCACTATTGAGATTTGGCAAAATGTACAGCGCCCTGTCCTCTTGGCGATTTTTTTTTTCCTACTATGGCAAAGGCATGGCTCGCCCTACTCTCCCTCTGATTGGCTAGTAGTGGTAGTAATTGTCTTTTTTGGCTGGATTGGTTAGGTTTAGGCATGAGGAATGGGATTGGTTAGGGTTAGTGAAAGAATGTCAGGGTAGGTCGGTCGGAGGCAGAGTCAGGCGGGTCTTGCCTTCGCCATCCTAGGGGAAAAAAAACATGCATCCTCTTCACACGCCTTGCATAAATTGACAGGCAGATAAACTCCATGCCCACTTATCACGCAGACAGCGATGTATCAAGCTGACCGTCTTTACCGTGGTAACTGGCAGTAGGGTCAAACAATGATGCTTTCAAATTCCCTAACATCAGCATGATGTCTGATGAAAAAGAGCATAAACTTTCCCTGGCTATGTCATGGAGAGCTGACCAGCCGCCTGCTGATGATGTCATTAGCTAGAGACACAGACCATAGGCCCGTTTCCACTGAAGAAGTTCCTGGTACTATTTGGGGGACAGGAACTTTACAGGAACGTCCTCTTGCTTGTGTCTCCACTGTGCAGTGGAGTAGGAGGAAGGTTCCTGTAAAGTTACCGGGCTCTGCACAACCATTTTACAAACAAAGAGTAACAACAACAACAACAAAGAAGAAGAAGCAGAAGTAGGAAGAAGAAAGCAGACATAAGAAAGACGATAATCAACAAGGAAGGAGCTGAGTTTTAAAAATGCTGGCTATTTAGTCGCTTTCTGGTGACATCACAGCCCTTGAGTATGTCCAATCAGCGCCAAGTAAACCCCAAGTGCCAGCCAGGAGTTTTTCGGGGTCATTCTGAGTACCTACTCCGAGGCAGGGACTTGTTTAGCCCCGGCCCCGTAAATTTACCCTGAAGTTCCTGCGGTGGAAACAGGCCACATGTGACCTAAATGACTGCCATACAAATCCATCGGCAGTGGGCCCTAAGTAACAACCAAAATACTGAAAGCCGCACGTGCCTCCAGAGCCACAGGTTGTCGACCCCTGAGCTAGTGAAATGAAAGACTAGCTATGAGAGTTTTTATAGGCTATTGTGTCTTTGGTGTAAAAAATAAATCCCTTTGAGAATAAAGGGAGACTAAAAAGGTGACTGAAATTACACTCAATGGGAGTTCTGTGATGTGAAGTCTATTTTCTAACTCAAGTGCAATCCATGGCTTGATCTGGGATGAAAGTTTGGTCTGTCTTTCACTATCTGTACTGTTTTTGTTTTTTTTTCATACATAGCTCCTTCTGTAATGGCACCACAAGTAATGCTTTAGCTCGACAACAACAGTGGAGCCTTCATGCATTTCAGTTTGACCAGGCTCTGTATTTTGATATCAAAAACATAATCCGAGTAAGACCAGAAAACACGGTCCTGTTATTCTTCAGTGGGTCCATTCAATTTAGCCTATAGGGCCAGTTTGTAAAATTACATTCATTTGTTAAAAGTCTCACATTCCTCAAGCAATTCTCTTTCCAGCTCTTGAAAACACATTTGTAATTCTTTCCTTCCTCTCTCCGAGTCCTTTATTAGGGGACCAAATAGCATTTGGTGGGTGAACACTGATTTGTATTCCTTCAGCTCTAATTAAATTTGCTCTGGTAATACAAAAGAGAAAGCCCATCAACAAATAACTGCAAAACAAACAAGAGGGGGGCATGCATAAAACAAGACGAACAAACCTGCTTTGGGGCTGATTGTGTTCAGATGCGCTTGATAAAAACAACTTTGTATGCTGAAAACGAGTAAATGAAGAGGTTTGATTCAAGTTTGTTTTATGTTTTTTTCCTCCCCTATCACTTGCTGTCATGTTCGTTCAACACAAGGGTGGAAATGTAGATAATGTTGCAAATGAGCAGGATGAATACAGAGTACAAATTTAATTACTGCTGTAATTTGCTGCATTTGCTTCATGTTACCATCCAGTTCTGTAGGAAAACTCACACTTCACAATCATTACATGTTGTAAGACAAATCTTTTGCTAGTAGGAGGGCCGGTTTTCTTCTTTCTTCTTTTTTTTATTAACAAAATGAGCCTACTCAAAGGGTGAATGTGAGATAATGCTTTCATAGACCTTTTCGGAGATTTTTAACCCTTTGCTAACAAATTAAACTGAACTTTGTGAAGTTCTGCTGCCTTATGGTTACACAGCATATTATTATCATGAATGTGGGCACACGCAAAAATGCAAGTGCAGGTTAAAAGTATACTTGGTTGTGGTGAACAAATACTTTGTGGCACAATTCAATCCACCGTCACTCCCAGCTCTACCAAACTTTGGCTCTGGGTTTAATTCCTTAGATTTCGGGAACCAAAGTATGTGGTTAGGTTTAGAAAAAACATCATGGTTTGGCTTGAAAATAAGTATGTTTATCACTAACATAATGTTACATCCCATGACTAACATTACATAGGTTACATAGCATAGTTCACTTGCATGGTATGCTACACATCCTATCGCACTATGTTCTTAATAAAAATAACTTGACTGACTTTGACTTTTCACACCTTGCCTGTGCAGACTCTCCAGGGATTTTCCAGCTTGCAAAACGCAATGCGCATCGCACTGCCTTTTTTTCTTCAAATGAGCCACTAGTAAAAAGAAAAAAAAAACAAAACAGCTTGCTGTGCCTTTTTATTATTGCCAGGCAGCCACTCCATCACATCCTCACACTAACCCTCCCTTGTAATCAATCTACCAGAGGGTAGCAGAGGGTACTTGCTGTAGCTTTGGTTGAGGATGAGAGGCTGTCAGTAAACAGTTTGTTGGGCACAGGGAAACGGAGATCTGTGTGGGTACATCAGACCTTTAAAAGAGAGTTGATCATGGGGAGTACCACCAGTTGGCCCAGAAGCTTTGCCTCGATGATGGCCGTTTGAAGTACTGCACTGCAGTTTGTAAAGTTGCATAGCTCTGGGTATCCAGCAACTGCTACCACCAGTTTCTCCTCCACTGTTCACTAACTGTAAACTTGTTGTTGTCGTGACCACCACACAAGGCCCACCTCTTAAATCATCTAATTGGACAATGGGTAAAAAGATGACGAACGAAGAGATGTAGCAGGCCGATTTTCCACTCTAAGTTTAAGTTTTTTCAACTGAAGAAGTTCAGAAAGCTCTGGCAAAAATGCCAGGTGTCAAGAGTGCAGAAACACAAGGTGTGTTGCAACACAAAAACTGCAAGCAAAAAGCTTCACTCTAATCAAAAGCACTTACAAAAAGCCGTCTCCAGCTACTTCTCTTTATATGGCAGCAGTTGCTCATAGAGTCAAAACATGCTGCTGCCCTGTGCGTTTCTTATGCTGCTAAATGTGTCTATGGGTGTCGCTATCTGACACTGAGGGCCACTGGCCAAGCCTCTGTAATTTGACAAGTTGGGAGAGAGACCGGGTTGCAGAAATTGACTTTAGATTGACACATTACTGGTAAGAGAAATATCCATTGCTAGTCAACCCTGTCTTCAAGAAGGTACCTGGAGCCTATTCATATTACCTATGCTACTTTTTTTTTTTTTTTATGTCTGTATGGCTTTTCATAACATTGTCTTCCTTTTGTCTTTTACTGTACGGTTGTAGGATTGTTTGGCCTGGATTCAGATGACCTCTCTAGCATTGACAAATATTAAAGTTTAAACTGGATTTGCCATGCAGGCTATGCAGGCCAGTGAATACATCCTAAAGACTGAAGTACATTTTGAAGTCCTTTTGTTGTGCTGACATAATGTAAAGTGTTGCAACCTACTCGAAACATACTTTGCCAGCTGCTGGAAAAATCATGGTTTCGGTTAAATATTAATAAGTGTCTCGTCTCTTGCGTCAAGTTATCTTGACTTTGTCAATATTAAACAAAGACCACAGTCTGTCTGTGAGCGCCTAACTAGCATAACCATAAATGTTAATTCATGCTGTACTTGCTAGGAGCGGATATTGTATTTCAGCAGCACATATGACAAATGAAACATGTTGCCAGTGAATGTTCAACACATGACATATTACTGACATATGCAAGATAATTACAGCGAAGCAATGTTTGGCAATGAAATTCTTATTCTCAGACTCCCTCAAACATGAATATGTATAAAAAGGAAATCACACAAGTAAAAATGAGCTAAGATATATGATTATGTAGAAGTTAGAATGTAGGGATAAAATATAATATATACAGTACGTAAAACATTAAATAAAAGGATACATGTTTGTGGTAGACAGCTGTACAGCAACTGCAGAATGAATAAATTGTAAGTAGTGCATACATGAAATGAAATACATAAATGCATAGTGCATTAATGTATATGCATAATAAGAACCAGACAGGCAGATATATTAATTATACAACCTTATTAAAGACGTATTTAGGGCAGCATTATGTTTCTTTCAAAATGTCCTTGCTATAGAAAATAAGCAGATGATAATTTCTGGGACACTGGGTTGTATTAGCAGGGGTTAAGTATTGTAAATACGGCAGACAGACAAAAACAACCCGACCATAATATTAGAACAGACCACCTCTGTCTTCACTAAGAGCCAGATCTTTTTTACAGGTGAAAGTGTAAACCAGAATTAATACCAAGTTTCAGTACAGCACTGACACAGCTTCACCACAGGTTTACTCCGAGCTAAATTACCAAACAGGCACAAGCAGACAAAAAAAAAAAAAAAAAGCCAATTTACAGCATTTGCACTTCCACGGCTCTTTTGCCAGCATGAAAATAGAGCCCTTCATCTCTTCTATTTCCTTTATTTTGTCAATTACCTTCAGCCCCTTACTAATAGGCTGAGCTACTCAGCCACAGCTAATGGAGACTTCATCAGAGCTCATGCTGACAAATCTGAACTCAAGTCAGCCCGAGCGAGCCTTAGCCAGATCAGCGCTCGCTGTGATTCATTTGATCTCGCTCTGCGCCTGCACTGCTGGACATGAGGAGGAGAAAGTGGTCTCCATTAGGATGAAGCAGGAAATGGAGAGAGCTCAGACTTCTAGCATGCTCTGTCAGGGAGTGTACAGAGGGACAGGGGACAATTGGAAAAAAAGATGTGTTTGCGCGCGTGCACTTAGAAGTAATGTAGTCCATTACAACTGCAATAACTTTTTAAAGGCAGGTACCAGTATTCTTAGCACATTAATGGTCTCAGCAATCTTCAAAACCATCTGGTTCTCAGTGTAATCTCCTTATCTTGTCCACTCTGGGAATCAAGCGTTTCTGCTTGTCTGACAAATGTGACACAACTTGGTTTTATTGCCTACAAATATCCCACTTGAACAAGTTACAACCCTCTTTTGCTTTCATCGAGACTCTTCTCTTTGCTCTACATGTCTCCTCTCATCTCCAGGCCCTCCCTCCGTTTAAACGTCTGTCCTTCCCTCTTCCCTCTCCTCCTCTAACCGGCTCTCCTCTCCTTCACTTCCCTCTCCCCTTCATCTAGCTGCTCCATACGAGCTAATCAGTGTCTAATCTCACTTTTAATTTTCTTCCTATTAACCTCTTGCTATCATTTGTTGTACCATTACCCCTCCACACACACACACGCACGCTCAAATTACCTTCTGAGCTAAATTGCGGTTTATTTCTACATCATGACAGAGATATGCTGAGTTAATTACAGGGCGCAAATGAACGTCACAGCAAAGGGAGGAGGCGAGGCGAGGGAATGAATGGATAATGCATGTTGAAATAGTTCAGGAAGCTCACACTGCCAATAATATCATAGAGTGTCTTTTCCTTCCACATAGTAATACCAGTATTGAAGCCAGTTACAGAAATATAAATGTTTGTCAAACATATTGCTTCTTTCATTAAAATTACAGTAAGAGTAAAAGTTGATTCAGTGTTTACCATGCAGGCAAAAAGCACATAATACAGTAACAGTTTTATTTTCAGTTTTCCTTATGTGTACTTATTGAACCAGTGAACATTCTAACAAAAGATCCACGTTATAATAATCCCATGCTTTATGCATTATGCTTTTTTTTAAATTTTATTTATGTTTCATTCCGCAAATGCTATATAAACATCAACTCATTGCATTCTTGACTTCGAATGACAGTTTCAGAGATGCAGCTTGTGGTCATACCAACCCATTCACATCCCAATTCGTCAAATATGCTTTGTCAGGGGATCTGAATGTCAAAAAATGATGGGCAAGGAGGCCCCGTTTCTTTCTCAGCGCTTCAGTGTCTGATGCCAAAATCCCCCAAAAAGCAGCAGTATTTGATAAGCGATACCGTTTTTCTGTAACTGTTTGCTATAGGGTCGGGTAGGTTGGGGTGGAGCAGGTAAGATTTAGCAGAGCTAAACACAGTAAAGTTCCTGTATGGGAATATAATTTAGCTTTTAGGCCCCTCTGGTGAATGATCAGAATGTTGGAAAACAGACCACAAAGGATTTTTATGAGTAGCAAGTGTCTGAAGTTAACATTTAGTTAGCATACACAAGGTCCATTACATGTGTGCTAAAATCACGCACGAAAATATGGGGTGCCGTTTGTAAATTTGATCACACTGAAAAAAAAAAATCAATATTTTGCCACATTTAGCTCCAAACAGGGTTTAAAAAAATGGTGTGAATTTTTTAACATCACCTTTAACCACATTTACAGCAATATTTTTGAACTTAGAAATATATTAAAAACTTAAATCTAAATATTAAATGTTACACCTAAATGTTAAATCTAAATCTAAATCTAAATGTTAAATCTAAATGTTAAATATTGTGGGGGCGGGGGCAGGCTAGTTTTCCCCAAACATGTTTTTTGTTATTTGGTTATAGTTATTATCACGCTTATGTATGTTCAAGTTTGTTCATTTACACCAGTTGGTTTGAATTCGTTTTTTATTCTATAAACACAGTCTGACCATCTTGAGCTTTTATTTTGGTACTTCCGGTGACTGGCAATGTGGATTCACATATTATTATTAAATAATAGTTTCACCTAGAACATTTGGATTTAACATTTAGATTTAGATTTAGCATTTAGATTTAACATTTAACATTTAGGTGTAACATTTAATATTTAGATTTAACTATTTAATTTATTTCTAAGTTCACAAATATTGCTGTAAATGTGGTAAAGGCGATGTTAAAAAATTCACACCATTTTTTTAAACACTGTTTGAAGCTAAATGTGGTCAAATGTTGATGTTATTTTCAGTGTGAGCAACTTTACAAATGGCACCCCATACGAAAACACCAAAACCGCCACATCCTTTGCTCACTGTCACTAGCACTTGACTGTGCTTTGCCTGTATTTGCAAAAGCAGGGCCCAAGTTCCTGCTAAAGCCTCAAATTACTTGAGTTTTAAATTCATTGTGTTAATGGACATGCAGAGACTCCAAAAGTTGTGTATATCAAAATGTTAATTTTAGTTAAAGTGCTGTCTGTCAGAAGGTCAAATGCTTCCATGTGAATTCACACAAGTCTATATGGTGTACTTAATTACATCCTGTGTCATCAATAATGCACAGAACATTTTGAACTTGAATATTTTGGTTTAAAATGCTAATGGTGCTGCTTTTAAAGAGAGTTATGGTCAGTGTTGTGCTCTTGCCTCTTTGTTATTATGTTCTTGCCCATCAGTCCTTTTAGGAGGGAAATACAGAGGAAGCTATAGCTGACGCTCCTCTTTAAATATAATTACTGATATGATGAGTGTAGACAGGTCTATTATGACTGAGAACTGACTTCAACAGAGTTCTGTGTTAGTTGACACTCCTTGTACAAGGATCTTTATTGGTTGAAAGTGTATGTGACTGTGGCTGAAACATTCAGCTCATTATAGACACATGAGAACAAGCCTTACTGACAGCTGCATGTAATAGATAATAACACAAATGAGGCATTTGATATTTAAATGTAATAAACACACAACTGTTTCTTAAGGTGCTAACGCGTTCTGTATTAATACACTGTAGAACTTATATAGTATAACACACTGGAGAGGTGTGAGTACTTGTCTTGTGCTGGTGGATTGATTGATTTTAATTCTATTTTCATAGACACTTCACAATCAAAAAGAAAACATGTTTATCTGAGTTCTTACAGCTCCATGTAAGTAAGGTGTCACCTGTCTGAATGATGCTGGTTTTCACACCTGTAGTTGTAATATGATGCATAATTTAAGAATGTTTTTAGCACTTGTTTACCGGTTTGAGCTCAAAGGAAGCAGAAACTTGGCACGGCTGAATTCAAAAGGGTCATATTACGTCTATGTAATGCTTTGATCCAAGAGTTTATGAGTAGTTTTTTTTTAGTACTGGGAAAAGCTGTTGTTTACCATGTGCAGCGAGGTGTGATAAGCATGGACCAGTCTACACAGAGATAGTGTTTTGCTCCACACTCCACAGTGAATGTAGAGTCTGTAGGCAAACCCCGGAGATCTTGCCTCCGGAAGAAGAGCAGGAGAGTCCTGGTTTCCGGTTGTAGGCTGTTTGTAGTCCACGTGATATTGACCAATCACGTTTGAGCCGGCTGCAGTTGTTGCCAGGTTAAAAGGTCCGTGCGGTGAACTAACGAGGCGGAACATAATTGGCGTCACTGCAAACTCTGAATCCATCGCAGTGGTTCAGCATATTTACTTATATTTCTGCGTTTATATGCAGATATCTTTTTAGAGATTAGCCAAGATGTCGTTTGTTAAAACACTTACGAAAAGTACCGTGTGTGTGGTGTGCAGAGAAGCATGTGGTGATACGCCAAACCCCTGTGATGCTGTGATACAGAGACAAAAACACTGTGCACCTTCAACATCGACACAAGACACTAAATGTCTATATTGATTTCCATCTCATTAAACATTGAACTAAATATTGCAGTAGAAGTACTTAAGTGTTATGACCTTTATATTTTAAATTAATGCAGTTAAAGTAGCGGGCCCTCTGACTATTAATATCATATATGACATCATTTGATTTATACTGTAGCATTACTGTGTTAGTTATTAAGATAATTTGAGCACTTGACACACGTGAGTTCAGATGGAGAGTCACTATTAACATACTATTAACATATAGACATCTGACTGCTTGTTGGAATAATTTATCTGCATAAAACATTTCATTCATTTCACTCTGAAATTTTTCGCTAGTGGACTAGTATAGTAGGCAATATAGTTGCATAAAATGTAAAGACTTAAGAGGCTATACTTCACTTCACTGACGTTATTTCAGTAACTATAATTAGTTTCTTTCCACTACTGCTTTTAGGGAAAGTAAATAAACGTAAGATATCATGACGATGAGACTTACCACTGAACAACAGTATGGACCTCGTCCACAGCCATCCCCACCAGACGTTTTCGGAAAATGTCACTCTGCAACACTTTCCTCCACTTGTCAGAACCCACAAAGGTCGTCGTCTGTGTTTTGTTTTTGGAGGCATACACTACCGGTATGTCTATATTGTTGAGGTGCTTCACCTGCTCTTCCATAATGGAAACGAGCGGACTGACAACCAGCACGATGACATCCTCAGGCCAACAAGCATCTTGTCTTGCCAACAGAGAGCAAGCTGTTGGCCACACTTAGTAAATCAAACTTTTGCCAAAACCTCTTGGCAAGCAAGCTAAAACGTCCCGTTTCTCAGGCAAATATTTTAAACACAGCCGCTGCAGTGGCTTTAAACTGTTCACAGAATGAAAACTAGCTACTTGTGATAGGATACGGTTGTAAATATCCTCTCTCAACTCCAACTCCATTGTCGCGTGACGTCCCCAGTTTCTAGTCGGACTGTAAACAATGAGCAGGGGGAGGAAACGGAAATTCGCCTCCTCCGCCCAAATCAAACCGGAATGCCAAAAAATCGGGGGTCTGCCCCCAGAGGCTGTAGCGCCGTCTGCCGGAAGTCAGACGCCAAATACAGCCGATGGGTTCTGAGAATGCAGTTAAACCTAAACATATCTGGTTGTTGGTGTGAGTTATTAAGGGAAGAATTGGGTAATGTCATTGCATATTTCACTGCTTCATTTTATGCCAGTTTATGCATGGGTCTCCTCTGGGTTCTCTAGGTTCTCCGGCTTCCTCCCACAGTTCAAAGACATGCAGGTTAATTGGTGACTCTTAATTGGTGGCAGGTGTGAATGTGTGTGTATGGTTGTCTGTCTCTATGTGTCAGTCCTGTGATGGTCTGCAACCTGTCCAGGGAGGACCCCGCCTCTCGCCCAATGTCAGCTGGGATAGACTCTGGCCCCCCCACGACCCTCAAGAGGATAAGCAGTTAGAAAATGGATGGATTGTAGGTTCTTTACTAATAAAAAATGGAACCAAATAAATAGCTGAAAGGGATATACTTGGCCTCTACTAGCTCAAAAAATCTCAAAGAAATATAGCTTATACTTTCATCTTCAGACACATGTTTTTACCTCAAAATTCTGATGTAAATCTTTATATTTTATGAGAAATAAATGACTAACTTTGATGTTATGCGGTACTGAGCTCTGCAAAACTACTGCTATCAAAACCATGGCTCTAATGATGGTCAGTGACATATTTAATTTACTCGTGCTTTAATAATACAATACTGCTGTTTAAGAATGTATTGAATAACTAAAAGGTGTAATACATTGTTCTTGAATGTGAAACAGGTAGCCACAAAAATGTTTTGATGGATTTTTTACAGAGAAATACAAGAGACTGTATAACAACAGATATGTTGCATTATTAAAGAAAAACTAGAAACTCTGCAACAGTAGAACAAGCCAGAACAGGCCCATTTAAAACTATTACTTCTCAGTAACACAAGAGAGCAATGATGGTAATGTATATCAGTGTGTAAAAAGAAATGTAATCAAAAAGGTAGATGTATTTGGATGTGACGGCTATATTTAAGGCTGTGTTTCTCTCTTTCTTTGTGAACACACTATTATCCTTGCACAAACAGAACACAGACCATGATTGTAGCTAAGGTTTTTATTTCAGAGGGACATTTAATTCTCCATGCTCACATAAGCAGCAGGATATGAGTAACATTAAACCAGCTGTAAACAGACCACTAGAGAAAGAAGGAGACTACCATGTTTAGCCCTCAGAGGAGCCTATTTTCAATATCCCTAACTTGCTTTTCTTCAGCTGAGTCAACATTTCCGTAGAGGCATGTTGGAGGTCAATAAAAGATGCATATTTTATTTAGTCATACATCACATTTGGCCATACGCATTTATGTTTCTTTATACATCTTCACAATGAGCTGAAGGAACAAAGGCCCGTTCTGGACAAAAGGAATTCCAATTTAGTCTCAGAGGACACCATTAAAAATCTGAAGCCTAATATGCTTGCTGCACTTCATTCTTCCCTCAGCACTTGACTGCAATTTACCTGTAAAGGTTTTAGTATTCAAGGGGTTAACGCCAGTATCCTGTAATATCCCCATCTCATGCAAGGCCTGGGATTGTACATAATTAGACTTCTGATAGCTGCAGACTGTGTGGTGACAAGCCCAGCTGACAAGATATTTATTAACCTCATACGATGGAAAAAACCTTGCAGTTTTCTGCAGGGTGGTATTATTTTCACTCTTTAAACTCCAGATTAGGCTCACATCAGAAGCTTGATATGTCCAACAGCAGACATGGAGCTGAAGAGACTATTCCCCTCTGTCGTCTGGGGGAAACCTTCTACCTTATTTTCATTTCCAATGACTAGTGTTCGAGGAGGAAGCAGGACTTCAGGGAAACAAGAGGCTTAATTGGCCAAGCTGATGGCAACGCACTTAAAGTTAGAAGTGCATGAGGCATAGATCGTAGACCCGGGCCAGTTCCCAGGTGAGGGCTCTGCTGGAGGAGTTTATAAGTCTCAGAGCAATTTGCTGTGAATGGAGAGAGGAATACAAAGCGGGAGACGGAGAGAGAGTATGGATAAAGGATAGCTTAGCATGTTTTCTGTCATCTTTTTGATCACAACTTCCCTCCTCCTCTTTAAAATAATTTGTTCTGGTCTGTCTTACCCTATAGCTGAAATACAGAATGGAAGATAATTAGGCCACATTGTGTTATTCCCAATTCCCAAAACACTGAGAACCGCAAACTCTGTGTAGTCTTGGACATCGCATTTTTTATTCCTTCCTTCCCGGCTTTGAGTTTTGATTGCTATTTTATGGCAATATCTCATACAGTTTGTCTTCCCACATGGCATTCCAACATCCCTCTCTGGGTTGTGTCACGCTTCACACCTTGAATCATGTGACTCAGACCACTTTCACACGACTAGAATGCAATGTTACAACTTACATGTGACCTTAACAGCTGTCATGTGTCATCAAACTGTGAATGACACACAGAAGCTTAATAAGTACTCATGCACTATAGATGATGAATGTTAAGTGTCTACAGGAAGTAGACACACATGCTCTAGAAAACACTTGATGGTACATATTTAGTCAGGATGGTGTTAAGTGGGCTGCATATTGCTATAATATATTGATCACTGGTTTGATTACCCTTTTCTATAAATATTTTTCACCAATTATCCTTACCTTTTCTTTGTTTCTTTAGTTTTATCCATTGCCTAAATTCCCTTTTGCTTGTATTGTCCTTTGTACACAGGAAAGGAGAATGACCTATTCTCATCGAACCAGCCTGTTTAATGAATGAATGTTGGTTTAGCTGCTTTATGAAAATATACTGTAACAAAGCTGATTTGAATGTCATTTTTCTTGCTGGTATTTGGTCCTAAGCCACAGAACTGGACAAAGGGCGTGAGGCTGACCCCTAATGTCAACCTCATGGTGGCTCTGGAAGAAAATCCAGCGTCAAGGGAATACTGCTGTCTGTAGGATTCATCCTGTGTGGACCATGAATGTCTGTGTAAAGTTTCATGGCAATGCATTAACAAGTTGTTGAGATATTTCCCACTTTCTCATTTCTAAACAACCGAACAGGTCGATTTCCTCTGACTTCAAAAACAGCTGGCATAATCAGCCCTAAAACCACACATACTACCGTTACAATGGTCGCAGCTTTGAACATGTCCTTAATGTCATGTAACTGTACACTTCCACACCAAAAGTAGGCTACTGGGTTGGGTTTATACATGGTTTTAGGAACACCCTGATTTGACATTAAATAAGTACTTTTGTTTGTAATGTAACGTCATGTATGCAACATGACATACGTCACTACTGTAGCATGCTACACATACTAGCATAGGGTACGGTGTTACTAAAATATATATATATATATATATAGTCAGTATGTCAATATTTATCAGATTTCAATGCTGGGTGGCAGCAAGGTGTTACACAATATGTTTGTACAAGGACTTGCCCTTGGCAGAGCAAACCTCTGGAGAATTGTACTATGTGGCGTAAAGTCTAACCAAAAGAAACTAGTGAAATCCTGGAAGTGATTTTTCTCCTCTTCCAGCTTTTGGTGGAGAAGCCAGAGGAGAGGAAATATATATCCTGCAGAATGAAGAATGAAGCACCAGTTCTTTAGCCCTTTGGTGTTGCTACATGAGCCATGTTTCACTGTAAATAATGTTCCTCTCTGAAGTCATGAATAATAAAAAATAATATTACTTGAACTACCCTTTCCCATCATGACACTGTACCTAGTTTGTCCCTCTGTAATGTAAAAAATGAAAAGGACTGAGCGACCACTTTGTCAGCTTCTGTGGCTGCAAAATACAAAATGACTTTGACTTTCAGTCCACTGCTGGTTGCTGAGGAGCTGCATGTGGCTCAGATAATAATCAGTAATAGTAACTGATATCCGGATTTACAACAGTCATTTTTAATCCCACATTTGTCGTAATAATTCACGCAATGTTTTAATTTAATTTTAATTTGGGTCACAGATGTTAAAGCCAATAATCTTAACTCAGTATAAGGAGATGCTTCACTGTGAACTGATGCTAATCTCTTTGAGTTATTTTAGACCCAGAGTTGTCTTGCTTTGGGCCGAATCAGGGACTAATTTTGTTACAAAGTTGCATAATTGCCTAGAGTTGGTTCGTGCTCGCAAGGCAGCATTTACAAGCAGACCAGATAAAATGCCTTGTGCGAGGAAGCTGCTCTTGATTGGTCAGAATTGCAATGCCGGAAAAATCCAGGAAGTAAACAAAACATTGAAGAAGTAGCACACTTACAGGATAAATGCGACACTTTCTGATGTCACAATCGAGGGACAACTACGCAGGTTGATTTTAGCGCTGGTCTTCGGGGACTATATTGTTGTTGTTGTTCAATTAAGGCAAACCATACTGAAAATGAGGTGCCGCTCCAACTAGAAAACAATGTTTTGATGCATTGGATGCGCTGAATGCATACATTAAGGCAGCACCAGACTGTAACATGCTCATGTTTAACCCAAACAATGCCGAATGCAACTGCAGTTGGTTCGGATCGAGGTCAGAACACGTTCTCAGCAGAGTTTGTTTGTAAGCGAACCCAGACCACCTCTTCAAGAAGGTCTTGGTACGGTTGTTTTGGTGCGCACCCGAGTGCGATTGCTGTGTTCACACCTGACCAAATGAACCACACTTAGGGGGCAAAAGAACTTGAGTTTGATTGAACTGAACCAAACAGGGCAGGTGTAAAAGCACCCTTTGCGTTTAGCTCCAAATACCTACAGCATCATGTAGTGTTGAGGTTTTGGTTCGAAGGCAACAAATTAATCCACAACAGTAGCATCCATCTACATTCATTGAGAACATTTATTGTGAAGCAGCCTTTGGTCACATGGTAACTGCAGGTTATTCTTAGCATTTTTTAACCACCAAACCTTCTTCCACACACTGAAAATACTTTCTCTGTAATACTTTAATGCATCTTGTTTGCTGTCTTGCACTGACAAGCCAGACCTTGGAAATTTTAAATACTATTTGACTACAGTCAAAAAAGGGACTCCACTCCATGTTCTCCTTCCTTCTTACTCTCTACCTGCTTCACCATTTCTGCTTTTTTTCTTAAATAGCTTTCTAAGAAAACAGAAGCTCTCTGACTCTCTGTCATCTCATGATTCATGAGCTGGCAACTGGGCTAGTTCACCATCCGCTGTTTGTGTTTCTGGTTAATGAAAGAGTTTATGTTTGTGAGTTTGTGTATGTGTGTGTGTCTGAGGAAAACACATACCAAAAATACATGTAATTGCTCCTACAGCTTATTGCTCAAATTCAAGGCACAAACCTGATTATTTATCACACATTTTTGTCGATCATTCAAAGGTGCCTCTTACTTTCTTCCATCCTGGATTTTAATTTAGTCACTGAGTGGGTCCTCCAACTGAGTTAACTGTTTTCCAGTCAGCCGGGCCAATTAACACTGCATGAAACTGTTGTAATGCTACAGTGGTACTGAGGTGGTAAATAATAGATAGATCAGGCGTTACTTGATGCCTCCCAGACCTTTCAAGTGTCAGTGAAACCAGAGAACAGAAAGGAGTGAGCAATTGCTAAAGAAATAAGGAGCCAGTTCCTCTCATTCAGTATCTCCCAGCTCCTGTGAAATTGTCTCATTTAACAGCTAATGAGAGAAAGAGTCAGGAAGGATCATTTGTCTGTCATGTAATACAGCCAACAGTTTAATCAACTCAATTATCATTTGTTTTATTACCATAAAATGCTAAAATATTTTTTGATGCATCATCGGGAAAAACTTAACACACCCTGGTGACACTGAAACACAGCCTTAAAGTAATTTGTTTAAGGCTTTTCCACCCGTGGAGAGCATGTCTCTCTTCCCTGATCACATTTTTCTTGAACAACATAAGCATAGGGAACTCTACTGTTTCATGCCGTACAGATCAAACATCCATCACTGAAAACCTCATTTGTTGGCAAAGAAGCAAGAGTGAACTCTGCAGTGGAAGACAGTTTTCTTTTGGTGGTGGAGCAAAACGGTAAAAAGTTAGCATCAGGAGGAGTGTTTTGCTGGTGTGTTTGTTAAGCATGTCCTGGAGCTGTAGGGAGCAGTGTACTGGGAAAACGGCGCATTATGGAAGAAGAGAGGGAGGGAAGTGGCAGAAAAGGAGGGAGGGAGATCTTTGATGAGGCCCCGGGAGTGTCTCTAATGAGAAGCAATGTGAGGGGAGCTGCTTCTTTCTTCCATCACAAACGGAGCTGTGCCACACTGTTATAATCAAGCCAAAGACATAACCAACGGCCTTAATTAAAAATCACAAAATCACCATTCTGCTTCATGCCTTCTGAAACACAAACTCCAGCAGGAAATCTCTGAGAGAGCATACAAAGGGGAGACAACGCTATCAAAGGCTTGTTTTCACTGTGTGATTTATACTGTAACCACCAATTGAGAGGATATTTTATTCTGTGATGAGTCATTTTAGCAACCATCAGGAAGGCCAACAATCATTTGTGTGATGTCTACATTTATCAGAAATCACTAGTTAAGACTCCTTTTATAGCCTTTTTTTTTTTTTTAAATTTTAGATGCAACTTGCAAGAAATACAAATAGAATACTTAAAACCTACTTGAAACCCTCATCCTACCAACCCACAGACCCCTGAGGTATTGTATTATTTGTATTATTCATTCCAATTTCTCTCTGACTCTGTCAATCAGTTTATTTCTAATGACTTCATATCATTGTTTTCTGGCACTACATATATATATTAGTGCCAATGTATTGGGATTCTTGGGGAGCCCAGTTATTTTTTGGCAGTCTTATCTGATGCAAAATCCTGAAAACAGGAACGGCCCTGTTTAGAGCTCCTCTGTTGTGTCCCATGTGATAGGCCAAAAATATTGATCCCTATCTCATACTTGATCAGACTTTGATCCTCTGCCTACCCGTCCCTGTGTCCAAGGCTATTGGTTACTGGCTATTTTATTGTTCTTTATCTTTATATATTCACCTTTATTTGAAAGCAGCCTTAAAAGTCACTTTACAATATTGCTCTCTGTGTTACAGTACTTATTGCACTAGTTTTGCATTACTTTCACAAAAATAACCTCAGAAGTATGACTCTACACTATACATGGATGTTTCATAGCAGTTCATTAAAGCACAGAAGCTCCACTTTATTACAGTTCATTTTAAATCCAGCGATGGGCAGGTCTGGTCTATTCATGCATTCACATACAGTGGTTACTACTTTGTATTAAAATCCTCTGCCTAGATTAAGAGTATAGCATGATGATATAGATCAGTGAAAAAGTCAGGCAAAGGATCAAACTCTGATCAATTATGAGATAGGGATCAATAGTTTTTGCCTATCATATGAGACAAAACAGACAAATACTCAGGCTGGCACAACAAGCAGAATGGCGTGCAAGTAAATAACTATGAGGAGGGCATATTAAAACACCAGAGCTGTAGGACGCACCTGTCGTGTTGTTATAGGTTGCCTATATGAATGGTAACTCACTGAACATGATAACACACAGTGCAGCACCGCCCAGGTGTGCTGATCACTAGGGCATTAACGACTTTGATTTTTCTCAGGTCGACTTATCTGTCAATAAAGTCGAAGTCGAGTCGACACGTCATTTGATGACGTCATCACATTGACACAGCGGAGGAAAGTGAAGTATCTCCACACATGTGACGTGTGTCTGTGAAGGCCCGAACATACTCGGGCGTACTATAAGCAGAGGAATGTCCGCAGTCATTCAGGCTTCCATAGTCGAGCGCACTTCCGCGTTAGACATTAGACACACGACTTGTCGACTCCTCCCGGGGGGGCATCGACTTGTGCCACTGACGTCGACGCGTCAACAAATCAACTTTTCTGTTAATGCCCTACTGATCACTGACGTCATGTAGTCTGTATGTAACACGACAAACTTCAGGGGGTATTTTTTCTGGTGGCACATTGGCAGAGGTGGAGCGGTGTGGGTAGATGAAAAATGAAAACAATAAACAGTTTTTGGGTGGTAACACATTACATGACATTGTAAATGTAATCACCTGAAATCTTGTTGGTAACACATTATATTACTTATGTTACTTACTGGTACCATTAAAACATGTGTTACTGTCACACCCAACATTGTTTGTGCATACTTTTTAAACCATGTTACCTGACTCTCTATTCTCATAGATTTATGACTTAATTCTTGAAATCTACATTTTTTTTTCTTTAACATGGCCCTAATCCTGCACTCGTAGTTCAACCAGTGACATGTTTTGCTTGAGGAAGAAAAGCACTATTGTTAACTTAAGATCAAGGAGGGAAAAAGGCTTTATGGAGCATGCTGCCAATTTCTAGTCAAGAAAAATAGAGCAGATTCCATTAAAGATGGCATTTTAAATACTTAAAATTGGCTTTGAATATATAACACTTAAATTGTATCCTGTTATCTTAATTGCTACAGCAAGGCTGTTTTGTTAAGCAGGGGAGAAGCAGTGCAGCAGGTGGTCATCACTTCAGAAAAAAAAAGTTAGGGATATTTTCATATCAAAATACCTCTCGTTTTGCTTGAAAAATACTTTTGAGGTTGAATTATTATGAACCCTGGGGCTGTTATGTAAATGAATCCAATTTGACCATTAGCATGTGTGTGTAGTTAGCAGAATAATAATATTGTGGATATCTGCTGGTAAAACTGCAAAAACAAACCCTCACATTCAGAACATTACAGAAGATAAAGTAAAGCCACTTTAACTTCAGTTTCATCATGACTGTAAGAAGAGGACAGACAACGTTTAAAAAAGTTTGGTCAATATGTGTCAGATAATCCTGACCAACTGGACCTTTCTTCTTGGAAATAAAGATTTGATTTTGCACTGTTAAAACCGCTGTGAATCAAATCAAGCCAACACTCTCATAATCCATCCATAAAAAAGTATCACATGATAATATGTGAAAGCAAACTGCATGAGAGAGGGGAAAGATAACAGACTGTCCAAGTGTCAGGGATTTGTCAGCATTTAAACAGACAGGCCCTGCTTTCTCTCACTCTGTTTCTCACTGTCTCCCTCCCAATCTGTCTCTCTCTCCACACACACACACATGGCACATCACCGCCAAACAATTTTCCAACTGACTGCACGTGCGCATGTGCTTATGTGTGCACGTGTGTTTGTGTATGTTGGATCTGTGCTTTGTGTGTGGAGATCAGAGAAAGATCTTTTGCTCTGCTTCGGTTGCCCTGTGACTGGCAACCTCAGATTAGTATGATTTATTTGACACTGGTAAACAATGCAGTAAATACATAAGGCTGTTCAATCAATCAGCATCATGGTACCCTAACCTGGCCTACTAAAGCTGTAGTGTGTGTGTGTGTGTGTGTGTGTGTGTGTGTGTGTGTGTGTGTGTGTGTGTGAGAGAGTGAGAGAAAGAGAGAGAGAGAGAGAGAGACTGACTTGCGTTATCTTCAGCAACACAAACCAAACTTAACACCAGCTCATTAGGCACGAGCTGTGTCGAGTAAGGTTCAGGTTCAAATTAGTTGTGGGACCAACTTTCCTTACAAGTCAATTCAAGTCCCAATTCAAGACAGGCAAGTCCCGGGTTGAGTCCCAAGGCAAGGCTTACATGTCCTAAGTCCTAATCTTTAAATTTCGAGTCCTAAACAAGTCATAATACACTATTCAGCAAATGCAATGCAATTTTCACAACAGTTTTATGAAACAAATTTACAAATATCATAAATGCTTCTAAAAATGTATATTTATTTGTTAAAACAAGTGCAACTGAACTTAATCAGTAAAAAAGTTGTTAGTTCTGGCAGGCCACGACGTCAAGCTCTAAATTAGCTGTCAATGGCAAGCAAGCAATCCTCAATCAGCTGATGGCTCAGCTGACTGCCCCTTTGGTCCTACTGCAAAATTGCATTCAGAGCGCGCCATTTAAACAGCTCTAGCCTAGCCCCTTTTGCTGCTTCCTCTGCTGGTAATCGCACAAGACAAGCTCGCATATGAAGAAGAGATCGCTGCTCGTGGTTATACTTATCCTGCTGCTCCTGATGTCGTCGGCCTCCGTCCACGATGAGGATCTGTGGCAAATCGACTGCATCATGGAGTTGCAACAAAACTCCGAGACAGAGGAAGCCATCTGCGACGACGAGAGGGCTCCTTCTTGCCGTTGAAGCTCTCGCCTGGCTGGCAAAGCTGCAAATATTCCATAGATTGATGACTGGTTGATTCCAAGGCTGTTAGAGTTTCTGTTTTCCAACGACATTACCGCTCCAGTCGGAGCGTCGCACCAGGAACTGTTCGCACTATTCCTGGGTTGCGCTGGGTTCCAATCTCCACCTGCTGATCACCCTCCTTCCTCTGCTCCTCAGAAAGCTCAAGCAAAACGCAAACACCGCTCCCGAAACCCAGCAGACGCACCGACTCCAGCCGCTGCCCCACTGCCCAAAAGAGCTAGAGCCCTGGCTCTGGCAAACGACGCCATCTTGTCAGCGCTGTCATCCATTCTGGCATCTCTTTAAAGCATGAACTCAAGAATCCAGACCTTAGAGGCCTGTGGCGCTCCTTCTTTGAGCTCTTCTTTCCAGACCGCTGTGTTTACATCCCGGGACCAGGCTGCTTCTTCCTCGGCTGCGGGACCATCTTCGCGGACCGATGACGTCACTCCGGCACCCCTCGACGGCATCACAATCCCCCGTAGATCTCTGGGAAGTGCAGTTCCAATCTCCGCTGGTGTCCTATTCTACCCTCCTGCTGCTGCCATCTCCTCCAATCTGAGAAGCCAGATCCTCGCAGGTAATGATGTTAATCTTGTTAAAATCCTGCTGTGCTCAGATTTCAGTGATAGACGTGTTGTAGACTGTGGTGATGTGTCTGTGAGGCTAAAAGATAGTGATCCTAGACTTTCAAAGACTCTGACACTAGCAGAATTCACTGTAGCTTTTGGTGTGTTCAGAGATGTAATCTGTTAAGTCCATCCATCCCGCAGAGCTGAACTGGACACTTGCCATCATTGCCGATCTTGCCATGACATACGGTGGAACTCTGTTCTATAAATACCACAAATCATTCTCTGCAAAAGCTGCCATGTTCATTCAAAGGTTTAATCAAAGACTGGACTGGTCTGTGGTTGACCTGGCTTTAATTAGCAGGCACTGCACTGCACGTCAAGCTCTTTCCTGCTCCATTTGTGGCTCTTTGTCACACTCCTCCAATATGTGCCCTAAAAACGTGGCTGTAGTCCATCCGCCGGCGGGCCTAAAATCTGAGACTAAGGTGACACCATCTTGGACTCCAATGTGCAATCATTTCAATGAGAATGTGTGCAGATCTGTTAATTGTAAATATATCCATGCTTGCAGCTATTGTGGGGACGGGCATCCAAAGTCAGTGTACTCCAGACAAACCCGCCTTTCGAGGACGGAAAAGAAAAAATAAAACCTTCAACCCCAGTCAATGTGCCTGAGCTGGGAAAGGCTTTAAGGAAGCATCCAACCGCTGCTTTGTTAATTATTTGATGACTGGACTGATCTAAGGTTTCATGGCTGGTCTAATTTGGTTGCCTAAGGTGTCATATGTGTGTAATAATCTGCAATCTGCTTTGAAAGAGCCTGAGATAGTAGATACTTGACTGGAGAAAGAAGTCAGGAAGGGTTTCATGATCGGACCTTTCGGTAAATTACCCTTTCCTCTAACGCGTAGTAACCCCATTGGTGTTGCTACCCGTAAATATTCTGGCAAAATGCATCTGATTATCGATTTATCTGCTCCTCACAATGACGAAGCCCCAAGTATTAACAGTCTCATTCCGCTGCCGCCGTTCTCACTAACGATGCCATTAAGCTCATTAAATAAGCAGGTAGGGGTGCGTGGTTATCAAAAGCTGACATCACTGACGCGTTTAAAGTTATGCCTTTACAATCTTCTCAATGGCATCTGTTTGGCTTTAAATGGAGAGAGAAAATTTATTTTTCAGTTAGACTCACCATCGGGTGTCGCAGAAAAATATTCGATACATTGTCAGAGGCTCTTTGCTGGATTCTGCTAAATAATTGCAAGCTGCCATTTGTGCTTCACCTCTTAGATGATTTTCTTCCTGTAGATTACGCTCATGCCAAGCCAGATGCTATCACCATGTTTAAAGATACTTTCACAAATCTAGGAGTCCCTCTATCTGTGGCCATTAGGTTATTCACTGACGCAGCTCCTTCCGTTGGTTTTGGGGGGTTCTTTAATAACCAGTGGTTCACTGATGTGTGGCCAAAAGAACTGGCATCTTTACCAGCCAGTGTTCTTTCTTCTGCATTAATGGAAATATATCCTATTGTAATAGCGTGTCTTATTTAAGGGAAACACTGGTCCAGGAAGCAAATCCTCTTTTTCTGCGATAACGAAGCAGCTGTCCATATTATTAACAAAGGGCGTTCCTCCATACCATTCATTAACAGATTTGTAAGACGACTTACTTGGACATCTGTGCTGGGGAATTTCATTATTCGAGCAGTCCATATTCCAGGATTAGATAATTAGATTGCTGATGCCTTATTTTGATTTGAAATTCAGAAATTCCACAAAATGTGACCAGAAGCTGCGCCATCCAGCCTGCCTTGCCCTCCTTTCCGCCAAACTGTGCTAGATTGACCCTGCAGTCACACATGCTGTCAGTGGCTCATTATATGCGTTCTGGATTAGCGAAATCCAAATTAAAACTGTATGACTCTGCATGGTCCTATTTCACCTCATTTTCTTCCACTTTCTCAGTTGCTATTTTGCCTGTAAATATTCCCACTGTATGTGCCTTCCTGGTTCACTGCAAAATGGAGGATCCATCCACCAACAGCCTGCTAGGAAATCCATCCATTCAACTCCTGCTAAACGGCTTTAAAAGAGAGAAACCACAAGGCAATGATATTCGTCTCCCTTTCACTCCACCGTTATTGCACAAATTAATCACACACTTGAGGGTTGGGTGCTTCGATTCATATACAGACTTACTTTTAGAAACTGTCTTCCTCACAGCTTTTTACGGCTTTTTAAGATGCGGAGAGTTCACCACACGCACACGATGTTTTGATCCTTCTCATGACCTCACTATAGCCGATGTAACAGTTAACAGCCACTACTTTTGTCTATACTTGAAACATTCCAAAACTGATAGAGACAGGAAAGGAACTTCTGTTGTAATTGCTCAAACTAATTCTGCTTTCTGTCCGTTTTCTTCCATGATCCGCTACTTGCCAGCCAGCAGGAGCCTCTGTTTGCCACAGAGAGAGGGGAGCCCACGTCACATGCTTGGTTCACCGCTCGTCTCCGCCTCCTCTGCCAGTCCTGAGGACTCCCACCAGAACGCTACACAGCTCAGTCATTCCGTATAGGAGCAGCTACAACAGCAGCAATGATAGCGCCTGTGTCCACCTTAAAAGCCATGGGCACATGGTCATCATCTGCCTATGAATGTTATCTGCGCCCTGAGGTTCGAGCCATCCTAGATGCTCAAAAAGCAATGAGTGCTCTATAAATGCTGGCTATCATAATAAAGATATAGACCATGGTATGACTATTTTAATCTCTTCATATTTTCATTAGGTTGAGGGTTTTGATTAATTAGATTTAATTTCTAAATTTCTAATTTAATACATTTATCTCCTACTCAGATAGCCTCTCTTGGCTCCTTCTCCTCCTTGGAGATTTTGCTTGGTATGGTCGTTTTGGGGGGTTTTCTTTTGCTGCTGCGCCCCCTGCTTCAGCCGTTCATGATAGCTCATGAAGGGCAGGAAGGTGTACTCTTCCAAGCAAGCGCGTGGAAAAGCAGGGAGTCCCAGAACAGAATCATACCGCCAAATGTAATATAACTTGTGCAAGTAAATAAAGATTATTTTTGACAAAGTGGTCCTGACTGAAATAGTATTAAGCACCATTAACCACAACAGAGTGAATTTTGTATTTTTCTGTGTCTTGTTGTAAACTTATCTTATGATGGAAAAATGTCTAAAACTTTCTCTCCCCAAATTTGTTGGACATTTTCTTTAAGACTATTATTGTTTAAAATAATCTTGTATATTGATGAATGTTTTATGTCCAATAAAATAAAGTGATTAATGTTAATAAGAACACAGCATTTTGTGCTGCTGGAAGATGTTTAGTGCATCTGCTGACACGAGGAGGACTTGAGACACATATTTGTACATAGTTCAAGAGACAGAAGAATGAAGGATGAAGTAAAGATAATATTTAATACAGAATATGAGTGTAGAGATTAACAGATGATTTGCGCTGATTAAGATTTAAGAGAAGTCTTTGGGGCTTGGACACCAGAGGGAGATATTTTGTGATTGAAGGATATCTGAGCAGCAGCGAGATAATCCCCCCCATGGAGTCCAGACACTGGTGGTAGTGGTGGCTGATGACTGAGGCTGTTGGCTGATGAGGCAGATGAGACTGATGAATCCGTAAAGACTGGGAGGTGATGGGGAGGCGGATGAACCACATTTAAAATGAGGAGAAAAAAATGCGACAACACATATAATTGTCATTTGGAGACAATTTTATGCTGGTGATATAATCATAAAATAATAGCATAAAAACGCAAGCTCACCCTTTCAAATGGCAATTAACTGTTCATTCTCAAGAATATTCAGACATTGAAATTAGCATATGAAAAACAAAAAAGTAATGAACACCTACTATTATACAAGTATATATAAAATAATAGTATCTTTATAGGAGAAGCCCAAAATTATTTTACGTTTGAGACTTGATACAAAGTTTGGCAAAGAAAAACAAAACCAAGCGATGCCTCTTGAGACTAATAGACAAGCTTAGCCAACACCACAGTTGCCTCCATAATCAAGCCAGTGTGCTTCCGGGAATGAACGGCCTGGGAGCCGGCGGTTTGCTGGTGGATTAATGGAGTGGAGGATAAAGTTGCTGGAGGGTAAAATTACAAGCAACAGACTTTATAACTCTTTACAGCCTTTACAGAAGCATTCAGTGCAGTGTGTGTAGCAAGTGAGGAGGAGAGAGACGGTGTGTCTGTACACGGGACAGGCAGGTGTGCTGGACGCCAGGTTAGCAGGAAACCATAAATGTAACAGTGAATGTTCAGTGTGAGCTACAATAACGTATCGCTGGGATTGCTGATGATGAAGTAAAACTTCTTGCAGCAACTTCTATACGGCATCATCACATCGAAAACACAAGATGAAGGAGCCATCCCACCGAGGACACCACCTGTTTGAACTGCTGCCCTCAGGCAAGAGATACAGGACAATTAAAACAAGGACAGACCGGTTAAAAATCAGCTTTTATCCAAAAGCAATAACTGCACCTAATGAATTCATAAAGGCTTAACTGTGAAAAATATGCTTGAGTGCATTATTACGGATCTGTGCAGTAGGCGGAATGCCCTGTGTGTGTGATTTGTTTTTAATAATGTTTCGTGTTTCACTCTTTACTATATAGTATGTTATTGTTTTTATAACATATTTCTTACTTATACTTGCACTGGGGGGTTGCATTCAATTTTGTTGTACATGTACCATGACAATAAAGACATTCTATTCTTTTCTATTCTGGGGCCAACACCTTGATGGTGTCAGATTTCATCTTACATTGTCAAATTTCATTCAATATTCTTAAATTTAATTTTATTTACTCAAGGTTCTACTTATTCAAGACATATTCAAGTTTCATTCCATATATTAAAATGTTCATGTTTTTATTCCATTTATTCCCACTACACATTATATATAATACAATTTTTATTCAAACTTTAAATTAGTCATGCTTTTGTCTGCTCTGTGATCAGCCACCTGTTAATGCAATCTTATCTGACAAAAATTTGTATAATAATTTTTAATCATCACAGTAGCACTCTGTCCACGACAAATAAACCTGTCAAGTGGGAAACATTGACTCACAATCGACCATTATCCAAAGCATTTGTTTGAGTTACAGCTCGCCTCATTCTGAGTGAAATGCTTGAAATTTATGGCCCTCTAACAACTTTGAAAATACAAGCCAGCTGAGCATTTGACAGGACCAGACAGAGTTGTTAAAAAGACTGGGGGGAAAAAAACAATAGCGTTCACAAAGAATGAGATGTGGAAGAGAAACGACATGTTGGCTTAACAAACCGTTGAGCCCATTTTTGGGAAATAACTGCAGGTTAATAGCAGTTTTGCAAATGCTGCAGCAGCACCACACTGTCACTACGGCTATAAGGACATGAATAATGCACAAAGTGGATTAGAATGACATAAAGTATTTGCTCAATGGTTATTTGCTGCATACTGTAGTGTGATTTTCTCATTACCAGGATCCTCTTTTTATCACAACAGTTCAACAGTCATATTAAGGTAATGGATATAAAGAAAGCAGGAAGAATAATGTACTGTGTTATGCTGGCACCACTGTAAATTTAATAAACCACTGGCACGAAGACAATTTGCTTGTGTAGGAGGAGCTGTTGAATTGAAAAAGAAATTAAAGTGTCATCTAATTGCTTTAACCTGGTATATTAACATAAGCAGCATTAACAACATATATAATAATTGTACTAAATGTAAAAAGAAAAACGTAAGTAACATAAATAAGAAGCTGAAATCAGAAACCATATTTAATCAGACTCACGTTTCAGCTCCTGTCACACCTGGGGATTGCTAATTAAAAATCAATGCTTTAATGCAGCTTCATCAGCACACTCCATTTCACAGGCCACGTGCAGGTAGTTTGCTTCAATTTTTAATTACACCTTGCATGCTAATATGGAATATAAACCAAACATTTACCAGTGGGGACACCTTTTCATTTCACGCTGGGATGCTCTCTTGTGTTTATGAAACAAGTGAGTGTGTCTGCCAGTGCATTAAACAAGGATGATGTGTGTCTCCTTACCATCAGTGCTTAATTAGCTATTTACAAAATCTGCAAAAAAGTGTGCTAACTGACGATGCTGCTGGCAAACGACTGAGAGCCAATTTGTCAAATTCAAACAAGACTGGCATTGTGTAAAAGTAGTGGGACAGTACATTTGCTTATTTTACCTTTTTTTCCAACTTTGAATCAAACTAACCCCGTCTTTACACTGAAATGAACAGGTTAAAGTAATCCAGCCCGCAGAAGTACAAGAGGTACAGATCTATCAATAAAAGTAACAATAACTTTATGTGGTCATCTATTAATGAGCTGCAGTGTGTGCTAGGAGCTTCACTTGATGTGCATCACATGACGCGCTGCATCATGGCCATGCCAGTGTGTTTTCACCTTAAGGGGGCGATCACACCTACAAGGAGCGCTAGAAACAAGACACCAGTAAAACAATTGACTCCCTATGATAATAGTCTGACTGGTTTTCAAGCATTTTTTATGACGAGCGTCTTTCTGGCGTCTTTTTAGACGTGCAGTGTTTTTCTTTAGACGCATGTTAGTAGACGCTGAAAGTTGAAATAATCTTAACTTTTGGGCGTCAGGCGCCAGTAGCGCCATAGCTCCGTCTTGGGTCCATTTTCAATGTTGTGATCGCCCGCTTGCACACGCACCCTTGCTCTACAGGCGCTCCTCGTGAGGAGTGCTCATTGAAAGGGCGTCTCAGGCATTTAAAGCGTCTGCCCCTAAGACTGCATAGACCTGCAATTAAAGTTGCCTTTCTCCCCTAACCTTCATGTTAACATAGATACCAAAGACAGGTATTATAGAAAGAAGTAATATTGAAAAACCTTGTTGTGATATCATATGTGTGATCATATGGTAAAAGCAAGTTATAGATTTATTGTTTTTGAGCTCTGCTACAGAAATACAAGACTGTGCTGCACAATGAACAAAATAGGGCTATTTATAGTGTCAGTGCATGTACAGCCACAGTAGTGACTGGAAAACAGCGCCTGCAAAAATCCAACTGCATGATATGATCAGGTATTTTATCATCCCCGTGTGGTGACTTGTCTTTGATGGCCTGATCCACCATAATCACAAACCATAAAACCAAACTGAGACACTTGAGCATCCTGCCATCATGTGTATAACAGGCTCTACACAATCACAACAAATAATACACTCGCGTGTCCACATGACACCTGAAACATTCTCACTTTTATCCACAGTATCTGACCTCTTGGTTTTTGATAGTTTAACTGCCATTAGTATGGATAACTGCTTTTATCAATTTAGCTTACATTGAGGCACCCCTTATAATATGAAGGCTTGTGTTGGCCCTAGTTTTAATAACAGCGATAGGCAGCACGTCTGCACGATAAAAAGTTACATGAGCTTCTGGCTGGTGCCAAAAATCTTAAGCCTGTGTAAAAACAATGCATCTGCTGATTTAGCTTTGACCTTAAAATTTCATCATGGGTTCTCCAGCTGACTGCATCATCAACACACAGTTGATATTTATAAGAGCTGACCTGAGTGATAGATTGGCTGCGGATGATAACTGGCCGGCGTTCACTCACTGCTCTGGGATCAAACACCATCTCCTGCATCTTCTTGATGTTTTGAATCATATTGCAGAAACATACTTTCAAGGAGATAATATGATGCATCCAAGAGTGGCAGTTTCATGAGAGAATTCGATAACATGAGTTCCCTGGCTGGATGGTGATACAGTCGTTGGTAAACAGTGTGAATAAGTCCAAAGATCTGAAACAACCCTGGGGAGCCCTCATGCTGACTGACCTTGGTACTGACAGACAATTGTTAATACCGTATGCCACTGGATCAAGCATCTGCTGTGGTTACTGAATGGAGATAGGGGGCTGCACAGTGTTAATACTAAACTCAAATCAACAAAGACAGGAATTAACACAGTCTTTGTGATGCTTTGAGACCAAATGTGTAATGCAAATGTGCTTCTTCCCTGCTAATAAGCAAGCTGATAGCAGTGACATAATGACTTAACCTCTACTTTACCACAATCCTCGTTTTTTTTAGACAAGAGCCTTTAAAGCCAAAATCTTGTTAAACATTATGTCAATATAGGGAGGTTACATTTTGATTGTAAGAAACAAAACTGCAGAACCCATTTTTATTCAGATATCCTAAGTGGGTCTTGGGCTTGTCTTTATCTGAACACATTTTCCCCACAAACACAACACGCTAACATTATTAGCACAAGCCTATGGCATTTTACATTGTCTAAATTAGCTTAGCAGTTAGCAGACTTTCTGACAAGCTATGCCAAAATGGTTGGTCCCAATGGATACCTTAGGTTATGTAGTGTACAGTAGTGACAATAATATTGGCCTCCAATTATTTTCACCAGGAGGGGTGGGCTGGGCAGCAGCTTGATACAACTACTAAAATTAAGTTGTAACAGTGTTACATTATTAAAGACTGTTAAATGACTCCACTTAACCCAGACAACGCTACAAGATTTTCAGCAACTACTGCAAATATAGTTAGTTTAAAATGAACTAGCTGTGCTTTGGTTTAACTGTGTTACTTATTGCAGCCCTCGTGGGTATTTATGTGTTATGCAGTATAACATTTTAATTTAGTTGAGCAGCTTAAACAGATAAAAAGATGAGCTATCATTTATTATTTGACCTCACGGTTATGCACACAACAAATGTATTTGGTTTTATGAAATTCCATGGCATATTTTAAATGTATTATTTTCAAGACATGCAGTGCCTACAATTACATATTATTAACTTCTGTGTAAAACTGAGGACAAGTTAAAAAAAAAAAGTGACTTACTAAGACCTTTAAAAAGAATGAGGTTTTCCGATCAATAAACTCTTGGCAAACAGAGAAGCCACATTCATTAAGGCCTTTATAAAACACATATTTCTTCATGGGGGACTTCAAGGTCCTCCATTAAATTTGATTAATTAATTAACCTTGTGCTAGTTTCAAATGACCTGCCTGAGATGAACACAGTGATAATGATAACCCATTCACTTAAAGGAAAGAAACAAACCATGCCTTAAGAGGGCTGCTGGCAACACCTGAAGGAACAGTTTGAAGCTTAAGGCAGAGGTGAGGAAAGCACTTGCATTCATGAGAAGATGTGGTGTACAATTTATTTTAGACATTTTGCAGAGTGCAAAAAAGAATGCTTCCAATTTTACATAAATACTCTTATCAACTGAATTACACAGGTATTTTTCAGTAAAGAAAAAATGTTAACATGCTTTCTGCAGGCAAGTAAGCGTTTTAAGAAGATGGGAAAATAGCTTCTTTGGTGATTTGTTTCTTTCAATACAGACCCATGGATCAATAGCCCATCAAATGGGAGTCCATTGACCTTTGGCATGTAGTCCTGAACTGATGAAATCCAAAATGTATATGAGGTAATCCATTGCCTACAGGTTGCATATGGTGAAAAACAAAAGACGAGAAAGAAGACGCACGAAGAGAAGGAAAATACACAGCGCAGGATGACCACGACAACCAGACAACGGCGGTACCAATTAGAGTTGCTTATTATCATATGACAATAGATGGCACCAAAGTTCTTCACCTCTGCTCTCAGAGCTGCTACTACGGGAGCTGGGAGGTACAAAATAGGCGTTTCTCCGAAAAAGAATCACTTCTTGAAGGGCGTGACGTTGGAAAATAGGACAATAGCGTGCCCCGGCACATGACATCGACGAGTGTCGACACGCCGTTGGTGTGTGTTTGTAAATAGAGAATAATGGGGGCGTCTGGTTTGATGCACGTCGTACGCCACCGGTGTTTTTTGGCCTTAATTTAAATTATAATTTGTGTCTATTGTGTATATATATATATATATTTTTTTTTACCCCATAAAAAATCTCAAAAATAAATCCACTCCTTCCCCCTGATTGAAAAATCTTTAATCTATGAATGTATAAAACTTTTTCCCTTTTAAAAGTTAAACTGTTTGACACAGGATGTCTCTTACTTTACTGAGAAGTCCAGTCCAATGTGTGGACATGTCAGGTTTTCAGCACAATTATGTAAGTTGCACATTGGACCATGACTGGTTCCCACACTACTTGTGATGTGACAAAACCCTGCTTGCCAGACACTCAGGTTAGATAGTAGATGACTGTGCAGATATATCTCTGCACCCTGCATTTTGGAGCTCAAACATCCAAGTAAAAGTAATAATAAGCAAATACATCTTTGAGTGGAGGGAGACTTTAATGTTAAAATTTAAATACCGGATTCAGCACTGGCAAATTCTACTTTGAAAACAAACTATATATGGTCTGAATTCTCCTTATTTGAAATTTTCAGTAGTTAATGTCAAGTTATGTAATTTCAAAAACTAAAATGTTGCCTCTTAAATTGAAATCTTTATGGCCCTTATTTGTTTCCATAGAAACACCACGGGCCAAACTACGGTAGCATTTAAAATCAAGTGCATAGATGTAGAATGCTTGGTTGGGCAACCTGCTATAGGGCTAAGTGGGTTGCATGATACCATATTCTGCATGTGCCATATTCTACAATCAGTTCCCGTGTAAACAAACACAAACAGTGGACAATGAACTGTGATTCTGTTTGTAAAGGAAAATGCTGTTACATTGTCTGCTCTGCTGTAGAAAGTTCTTGTGGTAGCCTGCTTCATCCCTGACACCGTGACCTATACAAGTTAACAAAACATGCTCCCCACAGTTAACATTCAAAAGGTTGAAAATGATGTTATTGTCCTTTCACTTAATGTTACTGTCCTTTATTCCCTTGTGTTTTCCGCATATGAAGTTCCTTCTGTGCCACTGTCCTTGTTGTTTTCTCTCATGCTTTTCCATGAGACATGTTAAGCTGCTCTTCGTGGACCAAGGCTAAGCAGACCTTGGACAGTATCTCCAGTATCCAAACATAGTATAGTGTCATGTTTTGCTTTTAACAACCACTACATCATTTACCTGACTCTGAGTAAGGTTCATGGACAATTTGTAGTGTTGCTCTCTTCTCAGCTTTTGAAGTGGAACCATTTCAGTCGGTTACAATGGGGAGACTGTGGCTCAGGAGGTAAAGTTTGTTGTCCTGTAATCACAAAGTTTGATCCCAGGCTCCACCTGTACGCATGTCTATGTGCCCTTGAGAAAGACACTGGACCTTTGGTTAGCCACCTGCCACCTTCGAATTGTAAAGTGCTTTGTCCAGTAAGGGCTGAGACACATGCAGTATCTTTAACCACCTGGAAAACATCAGATCAGGTGCTTGGTGGTACCCTTGAGCCCACTCTCTTCCAACTTTCAAGGATGTGTGGGCAGGTTGTGTCTGAGTTGGAAAGCAACCAAGACCAACACTATGTCATAGCCTACTTGCCCAGAATCTGGAGCTGATATCTACCTGCTCTGACTGCTTGTTCCTTGTCACATGACATGCATGCTCCAAAAGTTGAATTTTGTTTATTTCAGTTTGCAGCTGTCATACCCTGAAAAAAAAAAGGTATTTGAGAACACTTGCATACAGTGACGGTGTTTCCTTTCCTGCGTCTATATTGAAAACAATGGATCTGAGGGTGCATAAAGTGTGGCAAGTGTGTGGGCCCTAAAGGTGCTATATCCTGTAGATGCAGTCCATTTACCACTGAGTGGGACACAGAGCTAGATGGTGGGTGAATATTTTGGGATGAAGACAGTTGATTTGTGCCTATTTCAGTCTTTGTCTAGAATCACATTAAATGCCTATGATTATAAAAGAGCCAACACAAGCAATGATATATTACTGGATTAATCTCATTTTAAGGAAAAAGAAAATATTGGAAGATTTGTGCATTGTCAAAATATTGCATTGTTAAGTTTATATGGTGCATTTTGAAGGTCAGAATTTTAAACAACAGCACTTCATGCAGCTTTCTCTGAACTCTGCTGTCTTCATTTTCTAAATGCATCAGCATGTGTGACAGATACCTAACTCGAAATGATCCTGGCAACAAGGGGTTGACAACACTTCTCAGCAGAAACAGCTGTGCTTGAACGATAACTGAGTCATACTATGGCAGGAAGCACAGGGCTTAAATCCTCTGACTTCCTGTCCAAGTTTGACACCTGAAGAAGGGAGAGAGGAGAGATGACATACGACCCTGTCATCTCAGCTTCATAGGGTAGAACGGCTTGTGAAACTGGGAGAAATGACGCAAAGTATCCGCTGACAGAGACACACGTACACACACACACACAGAAACTCAACCCAACTCTACATATATGCATGTTAATCATCCACCTGCTATGTGAGGGCTTATTTTCATTTTTAGAAAGAAAAAAAAATAGGCAGTGTACAATCCTCTTAAAATCAATCAAGCAGGAAGGACAGGCAGAACTGCTCAGCCATGCAAGTGTAAATGGAGGTCATCATAGTGAAAAGATATGTTGAATAGAACACAGAGAATAACTCAAACAAAGTTTTTTTTTAATTGATTAAAATTCTCAATAGTTCATGTGAAACTATTAAACTCTACTATTGAAATGTCATGAAATTTAACCACGGTCATCATAACAAGACCAAGAGGTTAAGTTTAGCATGTTAGAATGCTAAAAACAAAGAACAGCTGAGGCTAAATGTCATTAGTTTTGCAAGTATTCAGTCATCAACCAAAAAACTGGACCACCGTGGTTGAACAACTAGCAGTGAGAGCCCCTAGAGACATGCAGCCAGCATGGCTAAAAGCACCTTGGGGTTTTGTTTGCTGTGGCAGTGATGAACTGAGTCTCATATCACATGAAATAATTCCTTTATTAAGAACATTAGCAGCTTACAAGTTGTATGTATTTTAATAGTCTTCATTTGTGGAAACCTCTTTGAACCTCTGACATCAGGTCATAAACCACTGATGACACCTTGCAATCAAAGACCGACATAATCATCATGATACTGTGATCACATCATGATATTGCGTCTTGATCAAGCGGCAGCCTCCAGGGCTGAAAAATGAAGCCAGGATGGAAGCGCCAAAAACTGCAGTTCTTTGAATGGCCACTTGAGGCCGGCTCCAAAAGCCAAAATCTCCATAAGCTGTTTTTTGCTATTGTCTCTCTTGGCCGTGTCGAGTAAAGTCATGTCGTGTGTTATTACTGAGTGAGCAGAACTTTGTTAGTGTGTGTCCAATTTCCCCCCTAATGACAACTGTACAGGGCTTGTATTTTCACCCATTTACATTTTATTAAGGATTAAAATTACGCATAATTAAGAGCAGGCCACTTTGAGTGACAGGCTGTTTGCTGATAGTGTCTTCAGCTTTTCAATCAGATGCACACCTTGCTTCTCCACAGCGCCACCCACCCGTCTTAATAGGGTCCCGTCTGGCTCCAAAAACACAATCTGGCAACAGCTGAAATACCAAACTTGAGGTTTTAAAATGGGAGTCCACAAACCGATGGGTGACGTCACAGCTTCATTCGATACTTTTAAAGTCTGTGGGCTTGATGTCAGAGACTTTGATTTTGCAGAACCATTGTCAGTGTACAGGGCTTGCGTAACTCAATACCACTGTGTATTTTCTTTGTCTTTAACTTAGATGTGACCCAAAGATAGTGTTTACTTTTAAACTGTAATCATGGTCAACTCCAACCTTCTTGCCTTCTCGGCTCGCGGTGAAACAACCCTTGCCTATGAACACAAATCTGTCTTTTTCATTCTTTTTTTTTTTTTTTAGGTCAGTTCTTGTGATGTATGGCCACAGCTAGATTTACCAAGGGACTCAGAGTGTTTCGCAGTGTGTTTACTTTTCTGCTCCACAGCGCAGCCTGTGTAACTGTAACTCTGATAGCAGGTAGCACTGTTTGGGGATTTGGGACAAAGCCTCTGCGAGCACACTGTACGTGCATATTAATGTACACACCTACACACTTACACACTCACATGGAAACATGTGCGCAGTTATGTATCGACACAGAGGCATACACACACAGGAGCAGCGGTGTGTCGTGCTTGTTGGTTGTGGCAGTGATAGATGCTGCGGAGAGGAAAATCGTACAGAAAGGGTGTGTACGATGGCTCTACAGCACGCACGTAAATCAAACTACAGCCGGGAGCTGGATTCTCTCTGACAACACAACGTATAGCCTTTTGCATGCACTCACACACATGAAATCACACAAAATAATACATCATACTGTACAAGTGTAGATGTAACCAAACAGCAAAATGTATTGTACTTAAAATATAGTTTGTGTTGTTTAATGTACTAGTTTTGTCATTTATTTGTCTCTTTTCCAAGTCTGTAATGATACGTTAAGAGTTTGGGTGAAACAATGGAGAAAAACACTCCTTTACACTATGCCTCCGTGACTCTGTGGGGGTTTATACCTTTACTTCGGAGGAAAGTCATTATCTGGGCTGAAACCAGTGGTGTAGTACAAATTATATGCACAAACATGCAGCATGGTTACTTCTTCAAAGTAAATGTCCTTTTGAGTACACCTATGGATACATGTACGCCTGCATCAATAGTATATCATTAAAAAGTACCAGTGGGGCACATATTCATAGCATACAGTATCTACTCCTTCAGTTACATCACTCGCTCCACCACTGTTTGAAACTGTAGCAGGGTCTTGTCTTTGAGGTTAGAGCTGGAGCCATAGCTGGGGGTTACATCTATCATTTCCAGCCTAGGAAGCTGAATTTGTGTGGAGAGGATGTCCTGCCGACTATGGGCAACAGATTCCACCCTGCACCTGACTCAAAGCACTGCGGAGAAGGAAATGGCAGGATCTTCCTCAGATCTTCCTGTATATGCAGGTACTGTACGAATCTGCAGTCCACAAAAAATAAAATAGAAATCTTCTTCTTTTAACTGGAACCATGTGATGTTTCAAGTAGAGGATCTTTGAGATACCTACTTAACAGAAACACTTTCTACACAGTCTCTTCATAACGCTGGTTTTGCTTTTGTACACAGAACCAAACAATGCCTGCATAATGTTGCCCTAGTGTGTGTGATTTTAGCGATGATGCCAGTGTTCCAAAAGCAAAAGAGGCAAACAATAGCAATATTATCACATGGCAATCATTTACAGTCCCTATTATATGGCAGTTGATCTTGTCCTCTGCAAGGAAGGCAAGGAGCTTTTGGACCTTATTATCTCCCAAATTCTCTGATCTATTCTCTAAGTTTCTGTTAGCGGTTTCTTTGCCAGAAACCAGTGGATTTCCCCCTCCAGGTTGTGAGAGAGCTGCTGTCTCAAGTGGGGGAGTTCAAGTATCCCGGGGTCTTGTTCACGAGTGAGGGTAGAATGGACCGTGAGATGGACCGGCCGTTGGTGTGGCCTTTGCAGTAATGTTGGCGCTGCACCGTACTGTCATGGTGAAGAGGGGGCTGAACTAGAAGGTGAAGCTTTCTATTTACTGGTCCATCCATGTCCAAATCCTCTCCTATGGTCATGAGCTCTGGGTAGTGACCGAAAGAATGAGATCACGTACAAGTGGCTAAAATGAGATTCCTCCATGAGGTTTCCTTGGGGGCAGATCCAGAACATGCTGGAAGAACTACATATCTCATCTGGCATGGAAACGCCTTGAGGTCCCCCAGGAGGAGCTGGAGAGCGTTGCTGGGGAGAGGGACATCTGGGGTGCTTTGCCTGGCCTGCTGCCCCTGCGACCTGGCCCTGGATAAGCGGATGAAAATGGATGGATGGATGGATAGCTGCTAACTCCTGCTAGCAGCTTTTAATAAATAACATGTTGTCTTTTTACACAGACATTGATTCGACACCATTACCTCCGATGCTGGTTTAAAGGCAGACCAACTCTGTCCCCCATTCCGTGTTTGTATCTTTTATACAGAATGACAAGGCAGAAAAAGAGCGCAACATCCCCACCGTAAACAGGCTGTGTAAAGGGCTAGACTTAAGAGTTTGGAATTGCAGTATGTAAATTGAAAGTCTCATAACTTTTCAAATTCAAGAAGTTACGGCATTGAAAAACTAAATTAACAAGGACCAACTCTGTCCCAGTTGCAACCACAGAATATGAGTTCATGTGCAATAATTGTCAAAAGTGTCATGACTCAAGCCCACACATACACAGAGCCCTGTGAGTCTGAAGAGTGAGAGGATGAGCTAGTCAGGAAGTGTCAGAAACGCACACCAACGCACCAACACTTGCATGTTTGTACTTAGTGCAAAGCATTGACACAAGCGGAGTCTTTCCTCAAAACTATTTCACAGCCAACTGTCAAGATAGTGGCATGCCAAGCACCTTGTTACCACTTTGTCTCCACCCCACCCTTTCTAAGTGTTGACCAACACCTCCACATTCACTTTGCATCTCCATCTTCAGAAATCTTTCAGAGACGTTCACCTTTCTGCACCTTCACGTTCTCCCATGCACACACTGACTCAAATTCAACAACACTTACACACAGCACAGTCACTGAAGATACACACCCACAAATGTGACATTTGATGGTCATTCTCTATCTTGCAAACTCATGCATACATACAACACTCTCCTACACAGGGAACCATGCTGCGTGTTAAGCGACGGGACCCAGATGGCAGCCACCTGGTGCGTGCTGATGGGTTCCTGCGATGGCTCCGGACAGGATATGGACACACACACAGATGGCGACCCACTGAGAGTGGCTGGGAGATGGACGTGCCGACTATTGATTTGCTCAGATCAATGATTCACAACCTGGTCATCTGACATTGAGGGAGTTGCACCCACTGAGCTGGCACATCGGCTTGGCACATTGGGCACACATCACTGCGTCTACGCAGGGTACAAGTCAACTAAGTTTTAACCCAGGCTGTCATATCCATAAATATGTTTAAAGCCCTGGACAAATGGATTGAAATAGCTTTTATATTGCCCTCATGTCACAGTTATGATGCTTTCTTTGATCAAATCAGTCTATGGGGTTTGCAAAAATCCCCTGCAGACGTTAACAACAAATACAACCTCACTTGTATGAATCCAAATCAGAAAATTAAGATTTAAAATATCCCCCACCTCCTATCTAGGTGTTGTGAACATTGTGAGGATGGATAAAATAGATTCAAAATGATACAACACTACAGAACATATTTAATGTCTGCTTATTATATTACCATTTGTTTTATCTGCAAGCTTAATATCTGATATCAACCCAGTACAAGGATATATTAGTTGTTGCCAGATCTTGCAGTTGTGTGTTGCTAAGACAGAGACAGGTCTTGAACAGAGTTAAAGGTAGGTCTACACTATGCAGGGTTTTTCTAAAAAGCAAGATTCACACACAAAATAATCCCCCTCAATCATCACTGTGACACGCCAGAAGTGCGTGGCATTGTGGCAGGACTTTACAGAAAAGTAGTGATCAGTTAGCTGAGTTAGCCTGCTTCAGTATTGGCTTTTCAATCACAAAAATTGTAACATTTCTACAAAAGTAGTTTGCAGTCCAGTGTACGAAGTCAGTGCAGAAGTGCCAAAAAAACTGTAGTTTACTGAATGAACACTTGAAACCATAGCTACAGTACATAAACCCCTGTAGACGCCCATGTTGAAATGCCCAACATGCTTACAGCCTGGTCCGAAAAGCGGTTTTGGTCTTTGGTGTACAGAGGGTGAATTTTTTTTTTTTTTATAACTCAGCTGTTTACATTTTATTTAGGCCAAAAGCATATTACATTATGCATATTTAAGGGCAGGGCCACTTGAGTGACATGCTGTCTGCAAGGCATCACTGCACTCTGTGAGTCAGATCGTCCTCTTGCACCTCAACAGCTCCACCCTCCCATCCAAATGTGGTCACTTCTTGCTCCAAAAAACAAAATGGGGATGGCCGAAATGCCAAACTCGAGGCACAAACCAATGGGTCACGGTAGCTACATCCATTATTATATGTCTACAGTCTACGGGTTTGAATATTGTGTTTAGGAAGAGTATGCAATAAATCCCGCATCCTAGTGTACATTTAATTTACTTGTGATTTATCCGTCTGAAGCCTACCCTTTTAGTGTCAGAATGGAAGATAAGTTGCTTGTGAAAAATGGGCCCAATATTTACTTTGCTGACTATGGTGTGAAAGAATCTGTCATAATCTGTGCTCACGTTGACAAAAACCTGCAGGACCTGCTGTTAGTCTCCTAAAAGGCAGGCACAGTGGCAAATCCTATGTGACACAGACGACTCCAAAGTGTGCTGCCTCTTTCTCAACTGTTACCGATTAGGCAATAGTTTAGTGGTTATAAAACACCTTAATCACATCTATTCAAATGCAGTGAAAAGGTGGGGGTGGATTAAGTCATTTCAGTGAGTGCTGTACGGCAGGTGGTTAAATGGTTGATCCATACGTGATCTGAGATACAGTGAGCAGCCATAGACATTAGGCCCATTCATTTTTTCTCATTGCTATTCATATGTAAACTAAATGCAGGTCAGGGTCACAGTAGCTTTTCTAACCACGTTGCTGATTTGTGCTGGAGGTATCTTCCTTCATGCACACGCACAGACTGTCATCCATACATGCATAAAGACATCTGAACACACCTGAAAGTACTTTTTTTTCAGTGTAGGATAACAGGAAATAGGAAACCCTGCTTTTAGATAACAACCTGATGGAGAAGCATAACAATATACTTATTGTACCAAACAAATAAACCACATGTTGTAAAATCTTCAGGTTCATGACCTCTGTTGTACCCCTGTGAGGAAGCCTCTTCCTCAAACTGAGTATGCTGGAATGTGAAAGTCACAGTGGGAGAAAATGATGGGGCGGATATGTTAATTTGCTGAGGCAATTAATGCTGAACATCCCGGAAGCCATTTAAGTTTCTTGGCTTATTAATTATGCACTTTGTACATACTAAAATATCCTCCTATGCTGAAAAAATGAGCTAATTAGTACCTCCCCAAAATTAGTAATTTTTCTTCTTAAGACCTTTAAATAGGACAAGCACAGCAAATAAAGTGTGTGAAACCAAGCCAAGTTATCTTTTAACCCTGCTGTCATCCCTCGCTCATCCTTCATTCCTACATCTTACCTTCCTTTCATGGCTGTATAACCTTCTCTAAAAGCATACACAGGCATTTTAAGAGTTTATTATTAATGCGCTGGCACAATGTGCTCTTCAGACTGTCAGCGTTAATCAGCAGACTTCCGTCCCTCTGTTCAGAGGATGAAGCGAACGCATTGCACTTCATTGTCAGGTGTTGAATTACTTTATCTCAGTGCCTATTTGCCGCCTCCGAGGTAGACCCGTTGTCACGGTTACCTTTGGAGCACCTCATTATTCATAAAGGTCATTCTGGGATGAAAAGTGAAGCTGAAGATAGGAGGGATGAAGGAAACATGCAGAATACTTTGCAAGACAAAAGTGCTTGATGAGTTTAAATTGTCAGATTTCAACATCTTCTCTATTAAAGTCAGAAGAAAACTTTCCTGTCCATTCCCATATGTCTAAACTGAAAGTTCATCTATCTATCAAAACAAATATTATATCTCTATTATGTGTTACTTAACAGAGAGTTTAATAGTTTTCTACTGTACCTGAAAAGACTCATGTAGAATTGCATCTGCACTGAAATCTGCATAAGCAATATTTTCCATGCCTCCATACCTTTCAGCAGCTCCTAACAAGGAAGTAAAGCAGCCTGTACCTGTCCAGCATGAAACAGCAGAGCTGACATTAAGTCATTGGTGAAGAAAGTCTCAGAAGTTTTCACAAACTAAATGAGAGTGAAGTGAATATATTGTAATGTGCCCTGACACATTTCTGCAGTGGAATGAAACACTGCACTCTGTGTGATGGAAGTGTAAAAAAATTTTGCCAACATGGTGATCAGAGGAAGTGTGTATATGGGCTCTGTTGCTTAAAGAAAACACATGGTGTAGGCGCAGACGTTTCTAGTCACCTCTCTGTCAGCTCTGCTAAACTGTGCTAAATGTATGCTCTTATGTCTAATTGGCAAATGTTGGCAATGCTTTTTGTGGTTGGCTTTGGACAGTGGTGGCATGTGGCTTCGAGTGACTCATCAGGATGAGGTAATCGAGTCACCAGTCTGTAAACCGTCCTCTCCAGTGGACGAGCAACCATGCGGCTGTCTCACTGGGTTCAAGATGTGAGGACAGTTAAATCATTCCACAACTAGAAACCATGGATCACCAGAGCCATCAAGAAAAATGGACAAAGTAGCAGCCAACAATGTAAGAGAATGGAAAACAGGACTGAATTACACTGCAGGATTAAAGAAAGTAGAGTTGTACCTTGTATAATTCCATGTGAGGATTGATTGATTGATTGATTGAATGATTAGTATTTCACCCTAGTAGTGGACAACAAGATTCTACCACACTGGTGGTTGGCTCTACCTACCTAGCATACAATGAGACCCCAGAAGTCCATGTAACGACACAGATTGGGGTGGTGGATGGGTCAAACAACACAGCACCTTTCCTCCTGCAGGCCAGGGTTCGGAAAGCTGGAAACCAAGTTAACTTTAAGTTCTTTAAAGGCGCTTTGTCGCCATATTTCTTTTCCTAAACCTAACTTATGTAACTTTACGTTAAGTACGTAATGTCATTCACTAATTTATGGGTATGGTACAAACTGTTGTATGGATACCTGTAAGGTGGGGTGACACATGCATGGTTATCTTCATGGTTAAAAGTCCCAGTGGTTGTATCAACACTCACGAAATCCCTCTTGTGCAATCAAATTACTTGGTTGGAACTAGCTGTTGGCTAATTTCAGAGCAGTTCAATTCAAATTATAAAACACTATTAAGTATTGTGTGTAGCTCATGTATTCAGCAAAGTCAATGCGGTGTAACGTCTGAATCTAACTTGCGCACCCCATACCGCCTTCCTATTGGTTGACCCTCATATGCTGTATCCCCACCTAGCATGAGTGGGTGGTGCACTGGTAGTTGCCTCATGCTCACAGGGAATACAATGACCAAGTGGATGACTACATTTCCAGAATTTACCAGACTAAGAGCACTACCCATTGTAAACTCTGCAAAATACCCTGGAGATTTTTGAAAAACGCTATATCTAAATTTGAGAGGTAGGTTTACCCTCCACTACACCCTTGAGTGGTAGTTAATATGAGGAGAACTGGTCTTGTGATATCAGGCTGTTATGGGTTGTTTCTTCTAGGAAATGTATCCACTGGAGTCTGTCCGAACAATGATGAATCCCCAGTATCTGGGGCTTCCTCACAGATGACAATGACAAATACCTGGAGCTAGTTCCTTTTTCCCCCCTTCATAAGTCTAATCTGGGGCCCATTGTTCCAAATTTACCTCAGAAACTAGTGTGTATTTAAGAATTGGGTTAGTAGTCCATGTGGATTCTGTCCAGGTCCACTTTAAGGCCTCGGATGAGTTGCACCTGTGTTTAACATCACAGTTTCTTACATTTAAAATATATTTTAAATACAGTCAACAGTGGGAAAGAAAAGGTCAAATATCTCCTGGTAAGGCTACGAGTCTCTCACCAACATGAAAGTTAATTGGTGACTTATAGCAGTCTCAATTTAGTCACATTTGCATGGCTCCTCAAGGAATTATAAAGTTCTCTACTTTCTTGTTTAGACAATATGGAAAAAAAGTTGGGTCTATAGTTTTTGAACATATACAGGTTTTGTGAATTATATTGTTTGGAGCAATGTCATCCACAGTACAGCCAACTGTAAGGGGCACACTGAGTACAAAAAGAAATAATAAGATCCCTTTTGAATGACATCTATCGGCACCCGAAGAAAACCTGAAGAGGGGCTTTGCTATTCATTGGAGCAACAGCCCGTCTGTATTCCTAAAAGCAGCCATCAAGTAACATGCGATTAAGTTGTCATGCAGCAGTTCATACAGTCATTGTGCAACAGCTCTAAATGTATTTAATTGCTCTGTGGGTGACCATCACACCTCTTGTGCCTCAAACTGTTACTGACTTTAATTTGAGTATTGACAACTGACATATTATTTAGCTCAACGTGGGTTCATGAATCAATCGGCAGCACTGGCCGCTCCAATAACACTAACTGCTTCAAATTAAACTTTTTTTCCCCAGAGTCACATTTCGGAAATAATAACTGCTTCTAACTCACGAACAAGAAAGCAAAATATAAGATGAGATTGAGAGTTGAGGGGACATCCCTAGATATCAAAACTGGCAATTGATTGTATATTAAAGAATAAAGGGCGTGTGTGCAAGAGAGAAAAATAAAACAAAAAAGGACAAACAAAAATGAATGAATAAAACAACCTTGTATTAACATAAAATGCTGCTTTAAGTTTCTGCAGCTGAACATACTGTTGTCATAGTGGTAAAACATGACCTGTGTTAACACTGTCAGTAGTAGAAGTGTTCATGGGTGGGAAGCTGGCAGGCTGACAACTGAAATCCAGCTGTTGTTGTGGATGCTGAAAATAGATGCATATATTAAAGTTCAGATCTGAAAAACAACTAAAAAGAACTGACTTGTACACACCTGACACGATCGGTAATTTCACATCACTCACAGAGAATCTGAGTCTTTAAATCTGATTAAATGAACTTCATCACTAATCCAATCAAAATGTCTTTCCTGTGCTCCTGGTCCCAGGACATTTTGACATTAATCTTTTGCCCAAAGCTCACCCCTCTCCTCCGAACACCTGAGGACACCAAAGTATATTACTTTGTGTTAACACATTTATCTCCTAAAATAAGACTTTTTGTAAGACAAGAGTTAATTTGTACCTAAATATATTCTTTTAAACTACCATATCTACATTATCACTATACACACACAGAGATGTGTGAAATTGCTGTTACGTATACAAAATAGCCTATGGATGATTATGTGTAAACTTCTGATGTACATACTTGCACATTATATTTTTGTGTTATTTATTATTGGGACCATTATTTATATTTAAGTAGTTATAGCTTCAGCATTATTAAGTTACTAGTAAATTATTTAGTGCAGTGTTTAAGTGGAGTCATTGTGTTCCTTTGGTTATGAGCTAATTGGTTCCTACGGTTAAGACGGACAGTAGTTTGGACTCAAAAGCAGGACTCAACACAGCAGAAGTTCCCAGCAATAATCCTTTTAATGCTGAAATGGGTTTCGGTACACGACTGGGCAGATCAAAAACCACTATAAACTGACACTAGGAAAAATGCTGGGCTGCTTACAGACAGCTGAATAGATGAACTGGCAGAGAACAAAGGGAAACACACTGACTAAATAGACAAGGGAAGATGGGATGATGGGACACAGGTGACACTAATCAGGGCGGGGCAGGTAATCACACAAGGCGGGAAACACAGGAGGACAGGAAGTGAGTATCTGAAATGAGAGGCAGAGGTAAATACAAAATAAAACAGGAAGTAACCAAAAATTCACAAAGACAGAAAAACAAAAATGAACTCAGAGACTAGATGTTACACCTAGGGATGTTACGATACCAAAAATTCAGTAGTCGGTGCTGTAATAAACTCAGTAAACTATTTAAATATTTACTATTTTAATCACACTGACGGCGTTTGAGCCAACCACAAGAATGTGTGGAATTTCGTTGGTTTCACTTATTGTTTGTCCTGTCCCGGTGCAAAGGGCGTTTTTTTTACGTCCGTGGTCCAGTTGTGGAAAAAATCAAACGTCCAATTACAATAAATCAAATGCAACCCAACTGTTGTGTTTCAGAAGTAGATGCGAATGCGCAGTCACGTACTGCTGAGAGTGAAATCCCTGACCGTTAGCTCACACGCAGCTCGTTCAATCTGTTCTCTGTGTTGTTGAAATTAAACAAAATAACATGGAACATATCGGCTTATTATGCTGCTGATTTTAAGTGGAATATTTTTTGATGAACCGAATGACATTTAACGGAGTGTTGCAGGTCTCGGGGCTGGGCTCACAGGAGACCACCGGACTCTCTCCCAGGGGAGGGGCTGGGGGAGAGAGGGAGATGTCCGGAGTCCAGAAAAAGCACCTCACGGAGCACGGACGGTTCAGAAGTAATTCGGAGCGAGTTAAAAGCAATTAATAAACAGACAAAGTGGTGTTTAAAACTGCATGACTGGTTCTGAATGTGGGCTTTAGCAGGCAGCCGCTCTCTCTTCTTCCTTGTCACCCCTTCGCTCTGAATGTAGGCATGGACTGTAACGCTCTATGGCGTATACTGCCCCCATCAGTTCCGGAGGAGTAATAGCACCGATTCTTACACTGGTATTGGTTCTTCTGGTTTTTCAAAAAATGGGTATCATCTGTTTGTTTGTTTTTTTCCATCATGGAATCGAAAGGTATCGTGAGTATCGGTTCTCATGACATCAGTAGTTACGCCTACATGCCCTTGTTTTGTGGGGACAGGTATGAGTGATACCCAAGAGAGACTGAGTGCCTCGTGATAACAGTGAAGAGAAGTTGCTGAATGTGTTGGTTCTGTCTTGCCTTGTTGGTAAAAAATGAAATGAAGAGGAACAAACAAATGTAGTCCGCTTATTACCCACAGCCTGGAAGAACTGGGGAACACCAACAATCAAGAAAAGAGGGCTACACTATTAAAGTGCATTTGAGTGGTGTTCATGTGTTGTTGGATCATCCTAACTTGCCCTTGAGAGCTTCATGTTTTGTTGACTCAACATATTAACAAATATGAGTATGTACAGTATAATTTTCTGCTTTTTCAGATACAGATTGGTATTCTCACTTTCTCCTCCTGGTGCACCTATCACATCCTGCTGGGAGAAAAAAAAAGAATTAAAGCTGGCTTCCTTTTTTGCTGTGGGAGTTTTTCTCCGCTGCCCTCTCCATGGGTCCAAAAGGTCATCAGGTCCTGTTTACTTACGTGAGGATCCATAATGCATGGTTTGTATCGTTTACTTGAGGGACTCCCTGTGCCACTCATCACTCCCTACTCTGTATGTGACAGGGAGGCCAAAGGAGAGGAGATAACCAAGTGTCAGGTCAGTCCTTGGGATAACCATATGCATACATATAAGTGCACGCACACACACACACACACACGCACACTCCCTGAGCCCACAGGAGGAGAGAAGGAGACACTTCAGGGGTAGATGTAAGAATCTCCCTCGTGTTTGGTTTCATGCTCTGAGAGCCAACTAGTTCCCCCGTGAGGATGACCTTTGACCTAATATGTAGAATATTAGTGGATGAATAGCCTCCTTCATGAGCTACTTAATTATTAATTAGACAGTCAAAAGGTCTCATTTTTATTATCTATGAAGTAAATTAAAATGTAAAGTGTACACAGTAACCAACACAGGATCAGCATTCAAATGTGTTACCATTAGATACAGTGTTTAACTGCAATATAACAGGAGGGCAGAGAATGCTAAAGAGGTCAGGTGTATCTATCCAAGTGATCATATGGACAGTTCAGGGGTTGCCTCAGCGTGTAACCTAGACACGAGGTCCCAGACCCTCACTTGGATGGGATTAAATGTGTGTGTGTGTGTGTGTGTGTGTGTGTGTGTGTGTGTACGTGCGTGTGTGCACGTGTGTCTATGCATGCACTTGTGTCATTATGTGTGCATGCTGGCTGCATGTGTCCATGTGTCAGGGGACCATGGCACCTGCTGATGAAGAAATCAAGTCAGAGAGTCCTCCCGCGGTCACAAGCTGCCCTTCTACCCCAGGAGTCTTTCTCACCAGTCTGTCATATTGGCTGGTGGTCACCACTCAATGCCCAGAGTCTGATTAGAAATATGCTTCTCTCTGTGTTTGTCTGTCTGTGTGTCTCTGGCAGGGTCGCTCACTCAGTTCCAGGAGCTTTCTGTCTGTTTCTTTTTCTTTGCTGTTCATTGTATACTTTTCTCCCCCCCCATGGTGTGAGGGTGTTGGGGTGAAGTTAAAGTGGACGATGTCTCAATGTGTCAGACAAAAATTGTATTTATTGCCCTCCAAATCTGAAATGTATTCATTTGAGGAGTGATTTAAAGCACAGTGTTCTGTACATTTTTTTGTTTCCCCCAACAGTGCATCCTATACAAAATCAAATATCACAAACTACATTAAAATTTAAAATTGTTATTCAAACCAAGTCGTCTGTTGTTAGTATACAATCAGATTCATGACATTTGGAAAACCTTTTTTTCAGCTGTAAAAATCAAACAAAGCCATCAGCATGCTTCTATGCTTGAATACCTGGGGCCAAGTTTACCCTTAAACACATTCATATAGAAATAGCAGTGGTTTATCAGTTGGTATTTCAGCCATGGAAACATCAATTTGTAAAACAGAGACGGGTATGTACATATAATATGTTGTTTTGTTTGTTTTTTTTTTATAAAAGACAACAGAAAAATAAAGACCCTGCACACACAGACACAGATTTCCAGTTACTAGGTATCAGACATCTGAGGTCTCATTTATAATTATTGTGTGCACACAAAACAGCAAAAGTCTATAAAAAACAGCATTTATGGGAGAAACTCTGACCCATATGAACATTTTGGAGACAGGAAAATCGGCAAAGCAGATGGTGAGGTGGAAGCCCGATTGTAGAAACTGTTTAATATTTTTTTGGTGCACACCATTTTTGGCTTTGGTCCGTGCATGCATTTTTAGTATGGATCATATGGATTGTTTTATAAATGAGACCTCTGCTCAGGCCAAAGCTGTGTGAAACTTCACTAGGAACTTATCCGTGATTGTCAAACTCTCTGTACAAATACTAATAAATAAGCTGTAAGTTGTCCCACGCTAATGGAGGCAACATTACAGTAACAGCTGCATCAAAACGAAACAATAAGGGAGATGTCAATTACAATCATCACCGTATGGACGTGCCCACACAGTCATGAGAAGAGCTCTAATCGGGAAATATAACTGGAAACACCTGTGTGGGTGGACTGTTGATTTGTAGCTGTTTGACTGAACTGTTGTTTCCATATTGCCAAAGCAGTTGATAGCTGCCCCAGTGGCCCTCAACACGCAATAACTAACAATTTAACAAATTAACAGTAGATGTGAGGCAAACTATACAGTGTGATAACTCCGTTACTGAGCTAAAAAGTAATCAGCCCATATCCCTCCCCTTCCTTTTGTTTGAATCTCACTGGTTATACTATATCAGTATGATGTACTGATGGAGAGCTGCTACACTTTGAAATTGAGAGCCATCAAGACTTTTCTTTTATTTGACCCCCTGAAATGCAAATAAACTTAAAAGGTGCCGTGCCCGGAGAACAGGACCATGTAAGAGTTGGGGACATTATATGAAGACAGTTCACCTCAACAAAGTAGCACAGTTCTGTCTCCACCCTATGAGAACAAACGAGGCAGCGTTAAAGTAGATGGAAGAGGAAAGAGCTAGCTGCAGCTCAGAAATCATTCCTCCCAACCCTGTTTAATTACATTGTGCAGCCCGATGTGAAAAGGTGTCAGAAGAGCAGAGAAGCGAATCCTGTCCTAATGAATGGAAACAGATGGGTGAGACAGCGAGCAGGGCTACCGCCAAGAACTGGGGTGGCACAGAGGGAAAGAGGGTGCCAGGGAGAGAAAAGAGTTCCAGATCGAGACGAGGAAAATAGGAAGAATCATGAACGTTTCCAGGGAAAGGAAAGATTAAATAATAAAGCCAAAGTTTCCAACTGACATAGAATTTTCCACATTTTTTGAAATTTTGTGGGTTTTTTTTTTTCAAAGGCAGATAAAGACACGCTTTGCTGTGGCAGAGGGTGCAAATGTGTCTTCATTCAGTCCTCCAGAGGGGTGCAGTGAGAGTCACTTTCAGCCCTGTAGTTTAACCACGATGTGTGTGCCATCTAACCCAAGGGGAAGGGTGGGGTGTGGTGATGGGCCAGAAACCGCAAGCAACACAACCTTACTATATATAGTAGTGAGGTAATCATATTTCTTGTATTGTAAGTGCAGTTTTCAAGATACATGTGAAATGTTTTTCCTTCATATTGTTCTGAGATGATGGGACTCATTCTCTCTCAATTCAACATATGGACTATTGTAGATAGAAAAGGAAATTGTCTCTCCAAGGAAAGCGCCAAGGCCCTACAAATACATGTATACTGTCACAAAGCCCTCAACGGCCATATTCCCATATTTTCATTCCCAACTCGTCAAATACTGCAGCTTTGTCTGTGATTCTGGATTAAGATACCAACACACAGAGGTACCTTACCCAGCAGTGTGATGCACACTGGTTGGTTTTCAGTTTGTAACATCGCTGGCAACTATGTAGTATAAACAGTAAGTAAGTCCCTGTTGGGTGGGAGGGAGAGGTGTTGAATGGGTCAAACTAACTCCAGATTTCCACCCGGTAGCCCACATTTTGTTTCCTATGTGAAAACAAAAGTAAATGGAGAAATACGTGCTTTTGTTGCCTGAACCTAACTAAATAACGGTAAAAACGAAGTGTTAACAAAGCATCCCTTATCAATACAGTCTCCCCTATTTAAAGGTTTTTGATATGTTCAACCTGCACCAAGAATGACTGGTAAGTGGCAATGTACATCAAATATGGATGTCATCTTACTATAAAACTCTTTCTGTGTCTCTGTTCCACGTTTTTCTCCTCACTGACTTGGTCAGTCCATGTGAAATTTGGCACAGTGGTAGAGGGTCATGGGAGGATGCGAATGAAGCAATATTACATAATTGGCCAAAGGGGGCGCTATAGCAACCGACTGAAATTGCAAACTTTGAATGGGCATATCTCATGCCCCGTATGTTCTAGAGGCATGAAACTTTGCACAGAGATGCCTCTCCTCATGAGGAACAAATCTGCCTCAAGAACCCATAACTTCTGGTTATAGATTTTCCATCATTTAGAATTTTTTGAAAAACGTTCCCTCTTGGCAAAAGTTGGAAAACTTACTAAAACTGAGCTTCTATAAGGCAATGAATATTGCGGAGGGCGTGGCTCATCCCAGAGGGTGTATAACATCTCAAGGGTTTCACCGATCACCACGCAACTTTGTAGGCATATGACCACACATAATCTGAGGGGACCCCTCCATTATTGACCCCATCAAACAAAATGGACTAAACTTGGTAGATATGTAGAACAGGACGCCTCAAGGTGACTGGAGACGATCATGATGAAGATAGTTTCAGTTTGAATTCATCTTGTCATTATATATTTATGTGGTCATTCAATAAGTGTCGCTCATTTTATAGATATTTTTAAGAATATAAATCTAAAAATAAATGCAAGTTTATACGTAGAATAAATCCTTCAATGGACAACCCCACCAAATCATACAAAAATATTTTACACAAAACGTGTTTATTGTGGCTTCTCTCAAAACAAGTTGAGTAATTATGCCTCTGAATGTAGGACAACTTAAATATGCACAGTATGTACATTGAAATTATAAGTTGTAAGTCTATACATAAGATTAAATAAATATAAAGCTACCTGTACAGAGACTATTCTGTATTTTGCAATATAACTTTTATTATAGCTGTGTACTCCACCTAAACTAAAGCACAATGTCTAGGTGTCGGCCATGCTGGTTATTTACAGTAGTAGGAAAGAGGCAACACCCAACATTTGTAAGTGGGGCCCATGTAGGTAGTAAATGGACGTGAAAATGGGCCCTATATGGGATTGTCCATGGGTTCCATAATGGCCCCATTCCAGTTGCCCACATAGTTGGGTTTAATCAAGTAGGCACCACATAGGTTATGCTAGGGCTACCTGGGTACCAAGTGGGTATGGGCCCAAAACTGGCATCTTATCTGGGACCTTATTGGGTAAACCACTCATGTGTGCAACTGGCATGGGGCATGTGGAACCTGTGGACAATCCCACATAGGACCCATTTTCACGTCCATTTACGACCCACATGGGCCCCACATACAAATGTTGGCTGGGGTTAAATGAATTAAAGGTAATATATATGTGCCCAATTGGATTTAATTTTCCCAAAGAAGTAGATTTATTTATTTTGCTGTCAGAGTTAAAAAAAAAAAAAAAAAGGTCACGTCACTATGAAGGCTGCCAGAGTGTTTGCCGTAATTATGTCTTTTTTTTAATCAAGTCTTCATTTATTTAAACGATTATAAACAAAATCACACCATGGCAAGGACTTTAAATGCAGGAAAAATATAATTGGAACTAAATTGTTTAAGGTAAGTTGATTTTAAATAGAACTCCTACAGTTACCATTTACAAAAGATTAAAAAAATGGCATTAAAGTGAAGTATTCTCTTTCGTAAATACACATCTGTAAATTGTAACAATCCAAACTGCACTAAAATTCCCTGCTTTTCCAAAGATGGGGGGGTCCAGAAGCCCCTATCCCCCCGCGGGATTTCTGCCTATGGTGTTGGGTGAGAGAAACCTCCCCTGAGCATCATGAATTAGCTTTAGCTGAGTGAGTGCAGGGATCACTCTGCAGGCTGAAATGGAGTAGTTGTTTAGACAGGGATATAGTATTTAAACAGAGGGATTTCTCTGCCAGACCTCCATGTCTTACTTAGACACACACAGTCGTTCACATTTTTGCATAAACACAAGCGCACACAGAGGAACAGTATGGAGATAACACCATAGGCAGCTTACAGTACATGAATCGGCAGACACATTTTTCCTGTCACTTAAGTTTTCAGAACAACTTTAAAAAGTTGTTTGGGTTTATTTCAGTTCTCCAATCCATTTTTTTTTTGCCAATATAGTTATTGTTATCAAGCCTTTTTCTGATTCAAAGGCATATTAAATTGTGCTGAATATTAAATTAATTTTGTGGCTAGCTCAGTCGTAAAATTAAGAGAACACCTTTTGTCAATGTTTAATTTGTTCAGTCAGCTATCCATGGCACTTTTACTGAATATAGTATTCTAAAAAAAAAAAAGAAAGAAAGAAATACAAAAAAAAAAACATTTCTTGGGAAAGAACTGGTCGCTCAGGTCGACACTCTGAGCACGATATCAGGAAAACCTTTGGTAGTTTATATTCAGTATGTACATGTGACGTTTGTCTAATAAACCTCAAAACTGGCACAGTCCTATTTCCCCTCACTGTGTATTGCACCATTAAATGTTTCCTTAACCAGGTTTTTAACAAGCTAATTAACTCACTCTCTGAGTCAGAGCCTTGTCAAGGTTCAGGCTACATTTTAATTAACAGTCAAGAAACACTGCTCCATCATCACACACGGATCACTGATCAGGGTTTCTGTTTCTTGATTGACTTAAGGAGCCATCATCATTATCTCTTTAAATGTCTCTGTTTCACACAGCTGAAAATGAGAGTGCTGCAGTAAATGTTTTGAGTTTCTGTGATAGTTTGCTCATATATATTAACATTTGATGACAGGGTGTTGCAACATATGGTGTAATGCAAGGTATGTTTCGTGCAGTAAAGCTGGCCTTTGTCTGAGTGTCTGTGTGCGTGCACCAGTTTCTCTCAATATTTGTGTGTACAAGATACTTCTCACAAGTATTAGAAGTGTTGGCTCAGCTGTAATAAGCTTTCTGTGAGGTGCTTTTCTCTGCCTGTGTATCAGCAAAGTGGGGAGGAAAGGCTCAATAGATTGCTTTGTATGGCTAATTTGCTCAGCTCATTAAATATTGAGGTGAAGGCAGATTTGTGTGATTGCCAATATACGAGCTCCAGTGGTCTTTGTTATGCCTCAGAGCCTGTGAAATAAAAGCGAATGCGCTCACATAGAGGAAAGAGTAGTGACGCCTGTGTCATGGCAGCAATGTGTGTGCTGGCAAATGCAAATGCATGAATGAGTATAACTACACTTGAAGCAGCTGCCCACAATTAGTCAGAGGTAGTCACACACACACACACACACACACACACACACACACACACACACACACACACACACAAATCTGCGCAACATTCTTAATGTTAGTGTTATATTTGATGTGTAATCACTTAGAATTGCTATGAAAAAATATGAGCTGTTCTTTTTTTTCTGCTTTCATGTGACTTTCCTGGTCATTCATGGTTTTTCTTTGTCATACTTCACCATGCAGGCACAGATCATTCACTATGCAGTGTCGGAGCAGTCAGCTGAAACTACAGAAGGCTGCTGTAGCTGTCCCAGCTGCCCCAAACACATGGGTAATGATTATGCAGACTGATGTCATCGGACCTTCTGACTATGATGACTGTTTTTGAAACAGTGCTTGCACCACTATGTAGTCCCCAAATGAGAAGTTGTTCCAACTCGCATGTGTGTGAGGTTTTTGCAAATAAGCCGTTCCAGGACAGAGAGTGAGGCAGATCTGGGGAAATAATCAGAATTGAGCATAAAGCCCTGTAATGTGAACATAGCCTTTGATCCAGACTGAAATATCTCAACAAAACTTTGGGTAAAAATCAAATAGTGACTTGCAAAAAGAGCCGGAGCACTTGAGAACGAGAGGTATACGCCGTAGACTTTGTTCCACAGGCAGGTGTATCAGGAACACAGTGCCAGTGCTTTCCTCAGAACATGAAAAGCAACAAATCTCTTCAAAATCCCAACTTCCTCTAAAAGGATTGGCACTGAATTTTGTACAAACATTTGTGGTTCCTAGATGATGAATCCAAATGACTTGTGTGATCCCTTGATTTTTCAAGTAGTGCCACCATGATGACATTTATGTTTCCCTCAGGATGAACTGTAAACTGTGCTAATTGGCAAATGTTAGCATGATAACACTCTAAACTAAGATAATTAACATAGTATACATGATACCTTCATGAGCATGGGGCACTGCCCATTGTTCTGATGGTCTAATTAGTCCAAAACAATTTCCCATCGGACTGAAAACTCATTTCTCTGAGAGCCTCCAAAAACAAGCACCTATAGCTTCAAAGTCTTGTTTCTCTGCAAATACACATTCCTGCTGTTAGACAAACCAATCACTAGGGAAAAAAGTCCCCATTGCATTTTTCTGCAAACCATGGATATGTTACACTTGTATACAATTCTGTGGTGAATGTGTGGTCAGGTTTAGGAACAAACATCACTTGGTTATTGTAAAGGAAAAAAAACAAAACGTTCTCACCTGCGCAGGTGCAGATGTTAACGTTTAGCTTTAAGCACCGCTGTACCTAAATACAGCCTCATAGTTTAAGACCGGTCAGTTTGAGGCTGCAGGCAAAGGGCTGAAGATTACAGGGCTCAGTGGCTGAAAAACAACTGCATGGAGCAACACTGCCATTTAGCATTGTTGAGTGTCATTCCCAGGTCATTATCAGGTCTACTGACACTCTGGGAAGGTGGTTTGGACCTGTAAGAGCCACTTAAGCGAATATTTATATTTGGAGATGACGTCTGTGTTGACGTGACATATAGGTTCTGATATTATTCAATTTCTGTACAAGTTACTTACGAACGGTTTGGTGCTGTAAGGCAGTTTAGTGTGTCCGACAAAAAAGGAGGGTGGACAATGTCATGCGTAAAGATGACATAGGATGACCGTGTTATGTGGTGTTAAAGTGTATAACAATGGGTAATATGGTGAGAATGCGGAAATAGGACATCGAGTCAATAGTTGACACTGCGAGATGTCATTCTGGAAGGATTTTTTGTGTTTTGTTTCTGTATTCTCAATAAAACCTTATTCAGCTTTTTCCCTGCCTCATGTGCGTACTGTGGATCTTCACTTAAGGAACAGGAACACGAGTCTAAACCAAGACACCTTGTAGTGGCCTATGAACTTTTGCCACTTTAGGTAAGTAAGTGAGTAAGTAAGTAAGTGGTTGTTGGTATTTGAAAACCTGAGAATGTGACTCAACAATGAACTATCTTTCACCGGAATTGCATAATGAACCTTCAAAATTGCATGTGATAGTATAAAGATTATACAGGAAGTAGAGGGATAAAAGGTTTAGGAGAGAAAGAGTCAGAGTGATGGACATAACAGTAAGAGAAAGAAGACAAAGTTAACAGCTCTCCCTATAATTAAATGCTAGATTGTGCTGAATATCAGATGTTTAACAAGGAAGTGAACGCACTCTCATTACGTTGGTTCAGACTGATCCCACACTACACTTGATTTGTGAGTGATTTTGGTTCCAAATTTGGCAGCACAGGTTTTACTCACTTCTCTGGGTTCAGGTCTCAGTTTGATACTCAGCTAGGATCTGGCACACATTGCAATCGTGTGTAAACTGAAAATGTTAAATAGAGAAATGCTGATTTCGTTCGCAACCCTGTTTCACTGTCAAACCCACCAGCAGGCTTCAGGAAGTAAACATGAGATAAAGCATACAGCCATGCACTGCTATCTGATCTTTCTTTATGCCCTCCACACCCTCCTTCCATGTGTTCATGCCTGTGCAGTGTGCTCACAAGTCTACGTACCTCTATCACTATTTGTGTAGGTGCATATACTATATGTGGATTTGAATGTTTGTGTGCTATGACTCTAAGATACAGCGTTAGTGTGTAGCAGTGAACAGCAGTGATGCATGGACACAGAAAACAACTCACACTTTCTGCATTCCTCTGTCTCAATCCAAGAACACCAATTCCCCACCACATCTCCTCAAATGGCCACTTTACCGCGATGAATTGGGTTCAAGTGCAATCTTGCCTATTGTCAGATGTAGTTTAGGGGCTATTTCTTAATGGTGCACCTATTGCTCTCCGTCCTCTTTTCTCTCTTCAAGTCGCTCCATTTCTTATTGGATAGCACTATGTCCTTCTTCAGGGAAGAGAAATGTTTTCCTCAGGTACTTCAGGGCAGCTACAGGGGTGCTAAGTGTTGTCAAAACAAGCTTGGTTGTAAGAAAGAAGAGAAGGTAAATCAAAGGTAAAGGCAGAGATTCACAGTATGTCATCCTAACAACTCTGACGGGCAGCAGCTCCGATGCATCACTCGCAGCACTTTCCTTTAAATCACACGGAAACACCTTGTTAGCAAAGAATAACTCTATTCAGTTTGACCCTTGTTGCATTTTTTGAGTTGCTGGATCCGCATCCCAATGTCACACGAAAATTTTCCAGTTTATCATTTAATAGAATAAAAAAAAAATTAAGACTGCTTGACATGGATGCAAGATGACAATGCTTGTTGGTCTCATTGCCAATTAAACCACTTTAAACCAAAAAAAAAAATAAGAGACAGAATTAACAAAGTCCATGAATAATAATTTGTGTTGCCTTGTTTAATTTTGATTTTTATTAAAATAATCTTGTCTTCCAGTAGGAAATATTTAATCAAAACCAGATTAAAAAATGTGAAGCTTTTATTGCCAAATTCATTCCAGAAGACTGTTTAAAGTTTAATTTGTTTTTGTGAAATCTCAAATTGATGCTTCTCTTTCTCTTGCACCTCCTTCAATACATCCCCATCCTTCTAATAAAATACTGCACACATACCCAGCTCTGGTCATTTAAGTGCTTGAGGTATTTTGCAGTTTAGCCTTGAACACATCATCTTAACCATCCCAGGAAGAAGAGAAGATGCATGCATACTGATCTCTAATTATGTGCACTATATCTTTATTAGAGTACATCAGTAAGGATGATAGGAATGTAAATTTGAGACTGTTCCTGTGATTGATGATAAGTGTTAACTAATGAATAACCAATAGCACTTATGGTAAACTCCATTACAGGGTACCAGTAAAAAAGTGACCCATACTTACTTTTTTTTTTAAGTGGCGCCCTCCAGTAGCTGTAGGTAATAATAAAGAAGCAGAAGGGAGGTGATATGCTGTAACATACCAAGTCTGTGTAATACTGTACAAATATCAAAGACGCACTGATAGGGTGGGCAGGAGGGGTCGGTCAAACAAACACAGGATTTAACACCAGATCGTCAAACTCTGATCTAACTATCAGTAGTAACGTTACTTAGGCTGATCAAACGTCCTCTTTTGCCTGGACATGTCCACTTTTCACGTCCCATCCGGGGTGTCCGGGGTTTTTTAATAATCTGATTATAATGTCCGGTTTTCCGTGTGTTAAAGTCATGGCTCTCTTTTTTAGTGACTGTCTTGCTAACCTCAGTTATTTACACTCTATTCAGAAATGCGACTTACATCAGCTCAGCATTATAGAAACCTATCGTTAACGTTAGATGTTGTGGTTAGCCAGCCTCCGCTCCACACCGCTCCGCAGCGCTGGTGGCCCGGCAGGCAGCGGTGCTTGCAATACACTGGTGGAAATTATTAATATTTGGATAACATCAGCCAGATGTTTGCTTACCTGTCTAGAAGAACACACGCGAGGTCGGCATCAAATTGTAGTCCTAGATGTTCACGAAGCTCTCTCCATCTCGGAAAGGCCACACCAATATTTATCCTGGATTTAGCTCTCCTCTTCTTATCCCAGATTCTTCTGGGATCGCTTGGTTGACCCGTACGTTTCCGTTTTACCGGGTTGTTTACCGGGACAGCTTCGGTGTCAGAAGGTGCGGCAACCGTCAATGCATAACCATGATCCATGACGACTTAGCTTAGCCTAGCAACCGTAACGTTCATTCTCTGACGTGTCAGCCGGTCTGCTTCTTCTTCTTCTCCTTCATTTAATGTCTATGGTAACTGGAGTTACGCCGCCGTTGCGACCTACTGACACGGTCCGTTACTGTTATTAATATTTCATATTTATCTGGGTTTGAAAAATTGTTGGAAACATTTCTGATAATCAAAGTACTCAACTAAACAAAATATATAATAGTAATAATAGTTGTTTTTAGACATTTTTATGCGGAAAAAATACATATTATATCTTTAATAATAAACCATGATGTTCTTTTTTCTTTTTTTTTTCTTTTTTTTTCTAAATCCTAACCACATAGATTTGTTGCCTAAACGTAACCAGCTAGATTGGTGGCAGAACTGTGACCATTTCATGACTTGTTTAAGACCGTGACCATTAGAATGGTAATATATGTTGTTTTGGGGCTGGTCATGTAAGTCGGTGGATATCAACCAATTCTGTCCTTTAGGTGTGAGAGAGTGTTGGTTTAGACCAGGGGTAGGCAACCTGTGGCTTCGGAGCCACATTCTGGCTCTTTCACCCGTCTCCAGTGGCTCCCTGTGGCTTTGGCAAAACATTATATAGAAATTATTATCAAGCTATTTTTTTAACATTTTCATTTTTCATTTTCGTAGGCCTTGAGTGATTCTAACATTCTTAGTTGTAAAAATATGTAGCCTTTGCACTGAATAAAAAATGATGATGATGATCAGCTTTTCCTTTAAATGTTTGTCGTACCTCTATAGCGGTGGCTTGTCTTAGATCTCCTGAGCTAAGTTAGCAATGGATCCCAAATCAAAAAAGTCGTGGAGAAAAATAAAGACTTTAGCTGTCACATATTCGATCCTATTCCCTTCAAAGTTAGATTGCCAAACGGTCATAAATGGCCCACTGCGGATAGCCACCTTGTGTCAAAACTTTGAAATAAATGCTCATTTTGACCTGTTAGTAATGTTGATGGGAAATTTCAGACTTGCTGTTAGCTTCATTATAAGGCTCAAATGTGTTATGCAGCTCCAGGCAGATTATTTGAGAGCTACTTTGGCCAAAAATGGCTCTGTTGATAGTAAAGGTTACTGACCCCTGGTTTAGACATATATTATTACTAAAGCAAGAGCATTCCTTTAGTGTGGAGTTTGCATGTTCTCCTCCTGTCAGTGTGGGTTTTCTCTGGGTACTCCAGCTTCCTCTCAGTCTTAAGACATGCAGGTTAATTGTTGTCTCTAAATTGCGTGAGTGTGAATGGTTGTCTGTCTCTATGTGTCAGTCTGGTGATAGTCCAGCAACCTGTCCAGGGTGTACCCCGCCTCTCGCCCAGTGTCAGCTGGGACAGGCTCCAGCCCCTCTGCGACCCTGAATAGGACAAGCAGTTAAAGACAATGGATGGACATATCTACAATATCTGTGCATGGCAACAAGAGTATGGTTATGATGAGGTGAAGATTGATGGTTTGGCAGAATCTGGCGGTAGGGTTGTAGATTTGATGACCACCCTCGTTGTACAGAGCCACACCTGGAGCCTCTGACCAACTCCCTCCACTGCAGGGATCTAATTTGTCTCCAGTATCTGCTCTGGATAATGAGCGGCAAGCTGTCAACAGGCCCTGCTGGCAGTGACCGGTCCGCGTGACCCTCTGAGGACAGCCCTGTGTCTGGCCTGTTCTTCTCACTGATTGACACCTACAGAGAGAGAGGACAGGAGAGATAGTGTGAGAATGTGGGAAGAAAAGAAGGAGAGAGAGAGAGATTGTGAATGTGTGCGAGAAAGAGGATGACAGGTGGAGACAGTAAGAAAGACTGAGTCACAGGCGAAGAAAGAGTATGTCTTTAAAGAGTACCGGAGAAAGACTGAGCAAGGAAAAAAAGCATCCAAGGGGAGTGCAGCCGCTGACCTCAAGGGCTAATCTACAGATACTGACAGAAGGCAGTTAATGTAGGGTAACCTGAAAAGACTTCAGTAGCAATGAGACAAAACCTGCATTGCATTTGCCAGAAAATTATCAGAGATCAGCTGTATGGGAAATAATGAGTCGAAGCTGCCACTGTGAAGAAGTCTCAAGAAATATGGAGGGCTTTTATTTTAAGCTGGAAATGGGCGCATCAGGAACTCAAATGAAACTGGTGTTCAAGATCATTTCATTCCCTAAAAACTTGTTTCCAAGGTGGGACCTTATTGTGGGGTGACATCTGGTGAAAAATAGGAGCATCAGCTCTGGTGAAGAGCCCTCTGTTAAATATGGGCCATTGCCTTTTAAGCAGAGTATCAAAAAGCTGAGTGGCCCCACACAGTCCCATAAAAATCCTTATAGAAGTATCTGACAGTAACTGGATAACATGCAAAGTTGTCAGCTGCGTCTGGACTGGGAGAATGCAGTTTGTGAGCTGATTTGCTATAAATGTCCTCATGTCAACAAAGCTGCTGTTGGATGGCTGTAACAATCATGATCTCCAACCAGGAATTGCTTCAAATCATCAAAGGCATGTGCTGTAAAATGCTGTCTGGCTTAAGTAAACAACTGCGCGGCTAAAACCTTGAAAATTAAATTGAATAATCTGTTTTATTTCTAACAAATCATTCTCAAGGTGTGGAGGACTCTGGTCACAAGAATGTAATTTCCTTTTCTGGTGCACCTAATCTGAAAGAAATATCTCATGACTTTATCATCATGACATCTCATCAAACATCACTGTGGCCCAGTGGTTTTATACAAAGGAAGAAAACTTTTAAATTATTTCTTGTAAATAAACATTTGAAGACCAAAATTACCAAAACACCTTTCAGACAACATGAATGTCTGAGACTATCTTTAAGCAGGGGTAGGCAGTTTTCTTTTGGTGTCATTGTGCAAAATGACCATACTAACCTTTCAGCAAATTGGAATTCAGCTGGTCTGAGAGTAAACATGACTTCTAGCACATGACAGGAGACGTTGGCCAATCACAGGTCATTTCAGAAAGAGGGTGTTCCTATAGGCTGTCTTACAGACACACACACTTAGATAGTGAAAGTCTAGCCCCTTTTACACTGCCAGATTTTCTGTGAAAGTTGGGCTGTTTTGCAGGCGAGCTGCGAGACACAGAGCTGGATTGGCCAGTCGATCCAAGGTACCCAATTTTCCGCCGTGTAGGGGTTAACATATTGGCGGAACCGTCTTGGCTGAAAAAGACAGAGGCGCCCTTCCGCCACGGGAGGGGCAGTTGAAGACATGTGGGAGGAGCTCAGGGTCAACAGGAAACAGCTGATGGCAGGAATTAGCAAGCAGCTAGTAGCAAGAGGGAAACGAAACCTGACAGACACTGTAAAGATGAGCAACTGGGGAGACAAGGAATTGCACGCCCTCCTTGTCCTCGCAAACAAAGAGGCCATTAACCATCAAGTGACGGGGACGGTGAAGAACGGGCCGACTTACGAGAGAATTGCAGAAGGACTGACCAGCGGCGGCTTCCCTCCCACGTCACTGTTTACGTCACATGCTGAGCTACATGTTTTGTTACTTGCTCACGCCCCCAATTGCCCTGAAAAAGGTGCATTCTGTATAAACAAAAGTAGGCAGGTGGCATTTTGCCGCACTCCTCAATTTTGCTTTTATACTGCCAATGCTGAAAGAAGACTGATTGGGCTTTCCTGCAAATTTGCACAGTTCCTATTTAAAAAGGGCTTCTGATTCAGTATTAGAAAATCCTGCAGAGAGAAAGCTGCTATTCCAAATGGTGTCTGACAATAAAGTAGATGTCAGTATCAACAAAACATTTCAGAGATGAAGAAATAAAGATGTTGCCACTAGCTTAGCCTTCTGCTAACAGTAGCGAAAGGCTCAGGGCTTTAGCTAATTCAGTCCATGTATATGTAGCTAGCTATTAAGCATGTGATCAAAAGGGGGTTTACAGGTCCAAAGGTCTGCAAAGAAAACAGGACAGTAATTCTCGTAAAACTGCCGCTATGTAACAACACTAAGATCACAATGAAGATCCTGCTAAATAAAATATATTTCTCATGCACAGGGCATTGTGTGAAGCATGTGAGCAAGCATATGCCTGCAGTGGAGAGCTGCAGGAGGGAGGTGTATTTTCAATTCAGCTTTCAGGAAGAGTGAATAGTGAATACGGGTGATAGAGACAGTGCTTTGTCTTTTTATTAAGTGTAGTCAAATAAAGAAAAAGAAATGCAATGAAGAGCCTTGTGGTGCTTTCTACCTCGTCTAGTTATCTGAGCGTGCAAGCTGTTGTGTGTTCTTGGTTCTGTTTCTGAAATGCCACTTTTTTTTGTTTGTTTGTTTTTATGTACTTTTTGTCTATTGTGTTACTGTTTTCTGATCTGTTGACTGAAATGTATTTTCTGAAATGTCAGTGTGTTTTCCAAAATGTTTGTCATACTTTAGTCTCATTCTTTATTTATTTAGTCTTTTGTTTTAATGGTGTGTTTTCTCTTTTGTTATTTTGTTTGACAAATGTTGAGTTGTTGTATTTGTGCAAAATTTAGAGCTACTGTATTTTTGCCAACATTTTGTTCAGTTCTTCTTTAATTTAAAAAGCCTGATCATGAATAGATTCATCAAAGTTTCTCCTCTCATATAAAGAAAGAAAACATTCAAATGTTGTTGTGGGTAGGTTTTTTTTTATTCATTTTTTTAAGTAAAAATGCAAATGTTACTGTGATCACAAATGTGTGACTGTTATTGTTTTCTTTTTTTTAGCAAATTAGACTATATATTACTTATGTAAATTAGTACGGGTGATTAAAAGAGCAGAGAAAATAATACCTCCTACCTTGACATGACTAAGACATTATTTATCATAAGTGGTGGAATTATTATATTGTTTTGTTTTTTTTTTTAAAAAAAGCCAATTAGGAAGGCAGACAAAAACATTGTTCTACAAGCAATAAAAGCTGAATTAATGCTCTTTTCCTTTGTTACTAAGATTAAAAATGTGTCATATTAAGCCAGTTACCTGATAAATCTATTGTTGTTTGGGGGGAAATTCCTTGCTGATTTACATATTCATGAATTTTAAACAAAAGAGTGCAGTAAAGACACTCATCTTAAATTAAATGAGACTTACTTTATTTCTCTGGATGTGGCCAATCGCTCCGTTCAGGTTAAGATAGCGTGCATTGCTACTATTTGGCTTCTGTTTGTGACAAATAACATCTACTTTACATACACATACACACAAAAAACACACACTTCAAGATAACAATCAAGCTGCTGTGGCTGAATATTTATCAAACATGTTGAATAAAATCTATCAAGCGTCTCATTGGACTGCAGCTGTTTGGATCTTGATAAAGCCATTCTGCCCTTTTCACCAAAGCACAGACGATAGTGTTCACATCCCAGAGCTGCTTCAGTACTGAGGACTGTCACTCAACACTAGGTTAGGAGCTGTTCAGGAGGGATTTAGGATATTTTCTTTAAAGGAACAGTGTGTGAAATTTAGGGGGATTTAGTGGCATCTAGTGGTGAGGACTGCAGACTGCAACCAACTAAAACTTCTCCTGGTTAGAATTTCTTCAGTGTTCACTGTTCAGGAGGTTTTTACCAGGAGCCAAATTATCCACAGAGGTTGCTTCCTCTCACAAAACAATCGGACTAGATGATTAAAACAGGTAAAAACACTGAATAAAACAGTACCACAATACAAATTAGTATTTCTCACTGTTGTCACAGTGGGACTGTGAACTACAGTGGCTGACACAAAAATGCCAATGGCCCTATCTAGAGCCAGTGTTTAGTTTGTCTGCCATGTTGACTGCCGTGTTTCTACAGTAGCCCTGAACAATCTCCATAAACAAGGGCCCGTATGTAGATGTAAATGGCAAACGGCCTGCTGAATGAACGCAACTAACGTCTCCTGTCTCTGCTTTTCACATGTAAAACAGGTTAGTAATGTGTTGTATCATCACAAAACATGCTAGCTCCCCTGTACACAGTGTAACAACGCGTCTGTCTTACTTTTGATATTTTGAAACCAGATAGAAAAATGATTTCCTTTGAAGCATTACTCATGATGGTAAGTATAAACATTTATATATGCATATAGTGGGCACTGGAGGCTGAATGGCAGGGTTCCCCTCCCTAATTGTCTCTGTATGAAAGGAATGACTTAAGAAGTCAATATGATGCATCAGTGATGGTTTCATTACAATAAATAGCTTATAACTCAGAGGAGCGTATTTTCATTATTTTAAGTGGTTCCTCTCAGGTTTTTACTTTCAGCACAGCCGACACATTTCTTTTTGTCCCCCTCTCTGTTTTTTTTTTTTGTTTTTTTTTAGATGAAGCAGCGTCTTCTGATTAAAGAGTTGGCAACCTTCAGCATTTATTGATAGGGACACTTTACACCACTATGACTGAGGTCGATGCTAGTTTGCAGTTTGCTGGGGCTTTTGAACTGATGCAGTGATTGGATAAAAAAGGGTGTGTTTTATCAGCTCCGTAAGACACACTGGCACCCTGAGAGGAATGCATGTACAGTAACTGACACTATGATGCTTCTGGTATTAGTCATATAGTCATTTATTCTGTACAATAATTTACAGCCCTGTAATGACTTCACAGGACTGTGAGTACATTTTGGATGTGCAGGTATTTTCATTTCGGTGCTCAGCTCTGCTCAAAGATGCACTTTGCATGCATCTCTCCAAACAACACGAGCTGTAAATCTGTAATCAGAGCTAGTAAATTCACAGCAGGGATGACCACATAGCCTGATATCATCTAAATGCAGATTACATTCATTATCAGCCTACACACTCTCACTGAACTCTGTCATCTTTTTCTCTCTTTTTTCCTCTTATCACCATCTCTCTATCCCTCCTCTAATCTCTGTCCAGTCTTCCAGTCTTTTATTTTTTTTTCTGCCCTCACCCCTCTGCAGCATCCATCCCTGCTCAATAATCACTTCAACAATGACTGATTACAAGAGAAGAAAAATCCCTGATCTAAAACAGAGCACATGAATAATTTCTAGATGCTTGTTTGGTCTCTCAGACGTTCCTCTGTTTGTTGTTGTGTGACAGTGCAGCATTTTCTGATTTTTGTTTATCGTCTGGCCCGTGGGAGGGGAGGGCACTTTTTTCACAGATCAGAGGGAGATGTAATCTCACAGCAGAGATGCTCCAGTCGGCAAAGGCTTGCATGTGTGGTTTGCTATGAGTGCATATGTTTGTGTGTTCTCAGTAACATATTATAACTCTGCAGCACTACTGGTCAGCATGCAAGGAGTCACTAAAAAGTAATTTCTTATCAGTTGCCGGGGCAGATACATCCCCTACTGCTGCTCTTCCACCATCACACACACCTTGGAAATGAAGCTTTGAAGAATGTCAATTACTCCTCCTTCAAGAATCTGTATCAGACGCTTTGGTGTCTCCCAGTGAGATGGTTTCCCTGTAGTGCTGACATCCTGGCGACAACAGCTCTTTGATATTGTGTTGTTCCAGGCCGAATCAGAAATTAGCAGCCGTGCCAGATTCCTTTGGCAGAAATGTTGTGGCAAGAGATGAGGGGGAAAAAACAGAGCGAGAGTGAGAGAGGGAAAAAAACGATGGAGGAAAAAGATAAGCAAAAAATGGACAACAGTAGGAGGAGGTTAGAGGAGATAACAAGCAGGATATGGTGGGAGATGTAGTTGTCAGATCAGACAAAGAGTGTGAGGAGAGACAAGAGAAAAGGGGAATAAAGAAAGATTTGATCGTCTTTGTAAATTTAAGGGGAGCAGTGAATGAGAAAATTCTTTTATTTCTTGGCAATGGCATTCTGATGTGCAGCATACTGCACCAAACTCCCCAATACTTTACTTGAATGGGTCATTGATCAGCTTTGTGTTTGCAAATTGGTGAATGAGTGTGTGTGACCAAATTTACACCTGCACTCACACTTCAGCACATGTTTTGATAAAATGTGTTTTCAATCAGAGGCTTAAATAATGGTAATTTTAACAGCAGTACTGGACTTATTTGTGCCAGTGCTCAGCTGTTCGTCTGGCATTCCTCGTAGTGTGTTGCTGTCACATCCTACCCTTGGTAAGCAGGTGTAAATCTAGTATAATGTGACTGGTCTGTGTATTATATTATCCAGCGTGAATTATGAGCCAACTCAGTCAGCCCAGAGCAAGAGACAGATGGATGGGTCAGACCAAAGATTTTAATGTTGGTCCTGTAGGGATTGGTGCATTGCTCGGCATGATTATGAAGACAAGCAGGCACACAAGCACACACAGAAAAAACACACAGCGACCTATCACTCTAACCCACTACATGACCTTGCGCATTCACACACTGGAATGATGAAATTGGTTATGATTGGCTTTGCCCCTTGTAAATCCAAGTGGCACTGGCCTGCCTCCATTTTTGAGCTTTTCTAATAATGTTGGTCTTACCTGAACCTCGGTGAGAGCACTCGGGTCTTTGCAGCAAATAAAAGACAACCTCCACCTCATCCATGTCGTTGTTTTCATTCCCCTCTGCTATAGCCTTTGATTATTATTGCTCGCTGCTATAGACTGGCACTGGAGGGTCACCACAAATTGAGCCACACAAAGGATTAACTGGATATGGACAGGGCACAACAGGCCAGTTGGAAGTTGAAGTTAAGCTGCTGCTCTGGCCATATCCAAAGCATATATCCTATAGAAGTTGCTGCAATGCTTCAGACAAAAATAGTTTGTTGTGTTTTTTAGCTAATCAAGCAGTCAATTAATTTAAGTGTCACTTGAAATAATGATTACAGTGAAATGCAATCCACCAGTTCCATAAATGTGTATATTCAAACCATTGTAATAATAGTACACAAGGGGGCGATCACACAGAAATGAGACGCTAGAAACGTGGACGGTATTCAATGGTATTCAATGCACACTAGACGAAAAAAAAAAAAAACAGCAAGAAGCGCCTGTGGAGCGGGGGTGCGTGCGCAACACACACACACACCTCCTGTCATCTCCCTATGTCTCCCCTTGACAGTAGCTTACATGAAACTAGCACGAGCTATCAAATCAAATCCAACTTTGTTTATATAGCACTTTTCATACATAAAAATACAACACAAAAACTGTGAACTACGAAATAAGGTCACCAACCCTCTCACATATCCCACTGTCTGAAAGTTAACTAGCTGCTACGACAATCGTCGTCACTTACATTGTACTCACCAGACAAATTCGTTGTGCTGCTCACACAGCTCCATGCGTGTCTCCTCCTGTGTTTGTTCGAGTACTGAGGTATGTGTGTGTGTTGCATAATTTTTCAAATTCAAATACTGTCAGGATAAATTTCTCATCTTCGGATTGCATTGTGTTGTCTGTCGCTCGTCAGACCCGCCGTATCATAGGAAAACAATGGTTTTACTGGCATCGCGTTTCTAGCGTCTCATTTGAACTGAGAAGCTCTTCCTGAGCCTCTCATTGCTGGCCTGGTGTAGCTGGTACCTTCTTCCCGATCTCTCCTGATAAGGCAGTTATCCTGGTGGCTGGGGTCTTCAATGATTCTCCTGGCCTTGTTTTTGCAACACCTGGTGTAAACAAAGCCTACTGTAGATTCAGCTGAACGAACCACTCTTTGCGGGGCCTTGCAGTCCTGTTTGGTTTCTAGGCGGTGATGTTCCCTGTCAGGGTGCTCTTGATGGTGCGGAAGCAGAAATTATTCAGTATTTGATGGGATACTTGTAATTTCCTCAGGCTTCTGAGATGAAACAGTCTCTGCCTTGCCTTCATCACCACTGAGTCCATATGCAGCACCCAGGTCAGGCCCTCACTGATGTGGACACTGAGGTACTTAAAGCTATCGTCCATCTCTTTAAGGGGGATTCAATTCCCTTGCTGTTTCCAAAGTCCATTAACATCTCCTCATTACTGCAGATGTTCTGGAGTAGGTTGTTGTCGTGATGCCACCTGATCAGGTTTTCTACTTTCTTCAGGAAGGCCCACCACAGTTGTGTCATCAGCCAACTTGATTACGGCGTTGGAGACAGAAGTGGCTACACAGTCATGTGTACAGGGAGTACAGTACATGAATTCTAGCAGTGTGACTCAGAGAAGGGTAATAGTGACCTGGAGATCGCTCAGTTGATGTCCTTTGGTCCAGACTAACCATCTATCTAACTATCAAATCCTGTAGATTCAGGCTCTCCAGAAGGGTATTTCTGAGTTCGGTGATCCCCTGACATTTGTGACATTGACATTTGTGGTTTTGAATGAAATATCTCAACAACATTTGGATAGATTGAGAACATTTTTGTTTCACACATTCATGTTCCCCCAAAAATTAGTTGTACTCACTCTGTACCCAAATATTCGGATATTTGATTATTCGTTTCTATAGGTAGGTATTCGTTGTGAAAATTTGGTATTTCCTTTTTTTTGGTGCTAAATGTAGTCTTTTTGTTGTTAGTAAATGTAGGTCATCAATAAAAATCCAAACTTTTAAATTGCATTGTTAAAAATGTGAAAATATAGTATACCAACGGAGCTTGTGCGCATGGCCGGCTTGATCACTGCTGCCCGACCCACAGGTCCATTTGCAGGTCCCGCGGGTTACGGGTCGACCCGCACATCACTACTCAGCTCAGTCTATAAAGGCTGTACACAACAGTAAGGCTATAGACATTATATTCTATTCAGGCCGGCAGGACCAGCAGCGCATCGGCTCTACAGTGCACGGCACTGCTGATTAACCATTTTATTGCAGCACAGAGTGTCTGCCAGCAACCAATTACTTGCAGAGGCTTCCTACAACTTGTTTCAGCGGTTCTGATTTAATCAGAAGACAAATTAAACAGGATGACTAGCCAATGTGAAAATCAAAGAAAGCATAGAATAATGTACTGAAGCAGACTGTTGTGCCACCACATTATTTTGTGGTTTGAGAGCAAAGATCCGGTTGCCGCTGTTCAAAACTCCGCTATACAAATAGGTCCGAAAGCACACCGGAGTCAATAACAATAACGGACAAAGCTGCTGTGACACCACATATTGGTTTGTGGACAGCCATTTTGAAGCCTCAAGTGTGACATTTCAGCCATTGTCATCTTGTTTTTCTGGGTTTTCTTTTTTTTTTGGAGCCAGAAGTGACTATATTTGTATGAGGAGGTGGAGCTGCAAGTTGCCACTTGCTCTAGCATAGCTGTAGACTGTTCTTTTTACAAAATTAGAACGTTTTTTCCTGCTCAGAAAAGCTGTTTTCACATGTGAACATTTACAATGTTAACAAGTTCACCTGATTCTCTACATCTTCCTCCTTATAGCACAGTTGGTCCCTCATATCTGTTTTCTTTGCATTTTTTCCTACAAATCAGTTCTTGGCAAAGTCAGAGCTCTGGAAGAAAGAAGAGAAATGGGAGATGTGTTAAACAGGCACAAGATTCCCTGGAGAGGAGGAAATATGAAAAGATCAGCAGAGCTGTGAATAAAAATAGTGCCCTAAGCAAACTCATTTTTATCACAGTGACCTGGCATTTACAAGACAACCTTTGTAGAAATTTCATCCACCTGTTTTCTGCTGTCTTTAATGCCTGACCTCAAGAATCTCTGTCAAAGTAACTCAGTGACATTATTTTATATTCGATTGGAAATCTGAAAGTTAATTTACTCTAGGACATTACAAGAAATATATGATTTCTTCATAAATATTTAAATAGAAATAACTTTAAATAAGCTTACTTTGTAAGTCACTGTGAAGTTGAAGTATGCACAAGCCTCACACACGTCTCTGTTAACCCCCAAAACTCACACAACTGATACAAATATGTGACAGAATAAATGATTAGAACACTGACATGAGTATAAATCAGCATATTATTGTTTATTTATCAGGGAGAAATGGAGTGAGTGTTAGTGCGCTGCACTGTTTGATGGGTCTCAAATGTGAAATGGCCAGCAGGGCAACATGTGTTGATTGGCAGAATGTCAGCGCAGCAGTAAAAGCTGCTGGCCCATGTGAGCTGAACCTTCAGTAGAAATGATGTGCTCAAATCGAGAATACTGTGCAAACAAACTCGAGGAACACACAAGATAAGCCCCTTAACATTAAAAAAACAAGGTTTTGCTCAGATGCAAACACACACACCCACAGACACACACACACACACACACAGCCAGGGTCAAACTGAGCGAAGCAGGCACACTGCCCAGCTAATTAATTTGACACAACAAAAGATCTGTATCTCAATGTCACAGCCTGCAGGACACAACAGAACACACACACCTGCCCAGAAATACTGTTTTTAAAAGGTTTGGATAATGTTGAAAGGAAACAGTGTGCATGTGTGCTTCTGTGAAAGAGACAGATAGGATGAGAAAAAAAATACAAAAATGCCAAATGTTGTGGCCATACTGTTAATATAATATATTTTACTATTATTTTTTGGCCATTTGTCTGCATTTGAAAGTAGACAGTAGAGAGGTGACAGGCAATAATGGGGCTGGAGATGGAACACAAAGTGATAAGATGTTGTAGGGGGGTGGTCGGGATGTACCACTGGAGTACAAACCACATGATTTCAACAACGGAGACTGGCATTACCTTTATTGCAATACATATGCAGCACGCCATTTCTATAAGACGGGATTGGTTTTGTATAGCTCCTTCCTTGTTCAACACCTCCCTGCTGTACTTGTGTCTGTGTGTCTCTGGCAGGGACACTCCAGGTGTATTCACATACACAAGTGTTTCAGGTAAGCTGGTTAAACTTGAGATGGTTTTGGATCTTGTTTGTCCTGATGGATGTTGTGTCAAATCATAACTCACTTTCAAAATTATGAAAATGGTCCAAACATGAAAAAAGAGCCCACATTGCTCCTTATTGTGTAATAAAATTGATCACTCGTCATAGCGCAGTTATCTGATTTCAAAATATGCAAGGGTTTGCCCTGGGCTAAATGAAATTCATGTTTTTGCAAACTAGATGTTACGTGACTCTGAGAGTTGTTTTCAGCGATAATAATGAGAATTTGTGAATTTGACTGTTGGGATGGAAAGCAGTTAATAACAGAGACTGCAGCAGTACAGGCAGGCCTCACAGAGGCTCAGGCCTGCCCTCTAACAGTCAGCTCTCATTATCTCAGCATCTCTGTCCCTGCACTCACTGCTGCTGCTGCTACCTACCGCCACCACTGAAACAAAGGAGGTCAGCGTACACAGGAGGACACAGCCGAGACAGAGGAGGCAGGAGGAAGTTTTAATATGAGTAAGAGTAGAGAAGTTAAAGGGTGAGGAAAGTGACCGTGAGGGTGGAACAGATCGCAGTGGGTGAAGCAATGACACAAAGACAAAAAGAAATGACTAAAAGAAACAGAGAAAAGGATGCAATTCTAAATATATATGTGCTGTAAATTGAAAGAGGAAATGAAAAGAACTGTAACTCGGTCATAGAAAAACGGCAAAAAAACCAAACCTGACAACCCTGAGTGAGCACATCAGGTTTAATGGAAAGGATGGGCGCCTTAAATGCCAAACACCCTCAGCTTTTATAGTTCAAGTGAGTTGAATGACTCATGATATGAGCGACCTACCATCTTGCCATCTTGACTGTGAAACTCCAAAGGTGATAATATATTTAAGGAAGTGAAGAAAGGCAATAATCCTTTCAGCTTTTATAGAAAGTGGCAGATGGAATAGAACTACTGTGGATTAGCAAGTGAGCTATAATGAACAAAAGGTAATGAAAAATCACAATCGGCCATAATCCTGGGCAAATTTTTTTTTTTTTATTGCTTGCTTTTTTTAATCTCTTAACTTTTTCACAGCCTTTGAGTGGATGGTATAAAATGAGGAGGCCTGATATAAAAACCTGGCATAGTGCTTCAGCCCATTTGTTTAGACCTCATTGTGCGTTAAATGTTTTAAAAACACTAATTCATTAATGAGCTCTCTTATCTACATTTTTAAGTTTTTAAAACAAATCGTATATGTACTGCATTCTGCAAATAGCTGTGCTAAGGTTAAATGTTAAAGGAGCTCTATGTGTGTGTGTGTGTGTGTGTTCCTGTGTGTGAAATATAGCCGTACGGTGTTGTGTGTTCATTGTGCTCTAAATGGTAATGCAGCAGAGTCTATCTACATTGAGTAAACGCACAGGGAGTTTCCCGCCACAAGCCTGCCAACTCCTCTCAGCCGGCCCCAGTGGGTTATCAAAGCAGACACTTGGCAACCTACTTTCCGAAGCAAAGCATCTGCCCATTCAGAAGCAGTGGGGCTAATGTCAGACTCTATCATTCTTACGTTCAAAATGACCTTGGCATCAGCATGTACAGCAATAACTGATGCACAGGTTTTAAGCGCAAGAGGGAGAAAATATAACTGCAAATCAATTCAAGTTTCAACGTGGGTCCTTGTGACAGCCATTACTAAAACAAAGTCACCTTCAGAGCGAGCAGAGGTGGCCATTACTTCTTTAAGAGGTGGGTTATTGATATTCTGTTCAGTTTGGACATGCTTGCTTGCATTGCAAGTTTTGGAATTGGGCGTCCAATTGAAAAATGCACACACACAAAGACACTCAAGAGACACTTTGAAACATCTGGCATCTGTTTAACCTTCTGTCCGTCTGTACGTCTGTGCGTCTCACTCTCTCAAAAGACACTTGAAGGAGAGACTGGAAACCGTGACTCATCTGCAAAAGACACAGGTGAAGCCAGCACAAACATAAGTCCATTATGACTGCACTGCAGCAAGAGAGGATGGACATATACCAGACTACTATAAAGTATAATTCTTTATGTTTTTCTTAGAAAAAAAAAATGTAAATGCAGAACCTAGAGAAGTGTTGAAGTGAAACAGGAGGTTATACAGGCTTTGATTTTGCTGATGATCACCTGATTTTCCAAACACCCTCTGTTTTCCACTTGTGGAGGGAGGAAATACCTTTATTGCTTTATTGCAGAGGGCTAGATAACAAGATGGGTACCACTCATAACTGTATAGCAAATAAAAAGCTACAGCTAGCAACGGGTTAGCTTAGCACAAAGACTGCAAACAGGAAACAGCTGACATAGTTCTCTCCAACTGTTAACTACCAGCACTTCTAAGCTCTCTAATTGAAGGTATACTTTGCAGTGAAAATGAAAGCCACCTCCAGCTTTCTCTACTTGGCGTTTTGCCTTGCTCTATTTGAGTTTTGGTTTTTGTCCAGCGCTGTGTTGGTGGTTTCCATAGCTTCCTCTTGGATGCCTGCTGCCTACAGTCTGGCACCTGGTCGCTGTCATTTTATAAAGTCCCAGCATCAGAGGGAGTACTTTTCCCTGAGTTTCTGCGTTGTTTTTTAGGGAAAATCCTGCATGCTAAGACAGGAAATAGTCCGAGCCCACAGTACAACAGCAACTCATTAGTTTTACATTTTGGTTTGGTGTGGATCAAACAAGATATAGAGGTGTTGGTGGGTGGATTTTGTTACAGCTGGACAAAGACAGACTGTTTTCCCCTCACTGTACTTGGTCGCGACTGTAATTCTTCTCTACTGTAAATCAATTAACAGTTGTATGCCACAAGAAATTGACCAATGGACCTTTTTCTCAGCAGACATTTTGACATGTCATAGTAAGCACAGGTCCATACTGTGAACATTAACGATAGCTGTATTTCTCGTGGAGGAGGCCTTGGTATTGTCAGTGTTGGCTCACTAGAGAAGCTTACTGTGAGAGTTAATGGAACTGAGCCATCGTTAATGTTACCAGCTTCATCTGTGCTTTTCTGACTACGACAAGTCAAAATGTCTGCTGTGAAAAAGGTCACTGTCCAGAGAGATTTGATTTTAAGGCTTTTTAACGGTTTTGGTGGAGAAGCAGTGGTAAAATGAAAAAGAGAAAAAAAAGTGGCTGAGCAGTATGTCAAACTACCTCAACAAAAACTGAAATTATATTATTTCTATCATTGTATATAATGCTGAGACATTTTCAAATGTTTAACTTCTTAACTTAGACTTGGGACACTTTTTCCCCCCTGTCTTGTAATTTTGTAATGTTAGCTAAAAGAGAGAGATATACAACATCAAGTGTTACGTTTACCTGTCCATCACATTAACTAAGTTATCTCACACTGCTCTTTGATATCACCAAAATATTATCAATTATTACATTTAGAATATTCTTAACCATTTTAATGGTGTTATTGGGTTGGAATGACCGACTGTTTCTCTTTCAGTGGCTCAGCACTCTCAGGAGCAGTCTCTGGTAATGTCAACTTATGTTGAAGACTTTTTCTAGCTTTGGGCACTTGCACTGGTCTAGATTGAAATATCTCCACATTGTTGGATGTATTGTGATGACATGTGGTTCAGATATTTATGTGAAGTTTAGTTATTTTGGTGACCTTCTGACCTTTCATGATTACATGTGTAATGTCAAATAATGATGTACAATAAATTACTGTAAAATTTCCAGCAACCATTTCAGTGTGCTGTTTCCAGTCTTTGTGCCACGCTAAGCTAACAGGCTGCTGGCTGTAACTTTATATTTACCATCAGCTTCATCTGTTAATCTACAGACATAAGTGATATAATCGTATTCGTAAGTGTAGTTCTCAAAGTTCTGAGACATTTTACTTTAAGAAGGGCATTGCTCAGGTTTCTCTCATGGTGGCATTTATTTATATCTCACACTGACTCATTCTAAATTTATATAAGAGTAAACCATCGCCCATTTTGCCTGCATGCATGTGTGTGTGTGTGTGAGAGAGAGAGTTTACCTGCATGATTTCCAGTCTGACAATGGCTTAGCAGAGTGTCTTTGTTTGGGCTTAGCCTCCTTTGTCTCTCCCCGCTCTCTGAGAGCTGTGTCTAGTGTTTTAAGTGCCTGACAGCCAGAGGTACTCCACCTGTAGCTTCCACCCTCTACACCAGCGTGTTGCAGATGGATTTTAAATACTCTGCTTTTGGCAGTTTTCCTGCATACTATTATAGAGTAAAGGTCAGACGGAGGTAAATATCACTTTATTGTTATATGTTTCAAATATTTATGTCCTTTGCTTGAGAGTGAGGCAGCATTGTTAGCTGAGGATGTTGAGACCATTATTGATTAATGATTATATCTGTAATAAATATCTATGTACAGTAAGTTTCAGAGGTGACATATCACAAGCAAATTAGATGAGCGTGCAGCAATAGCCACTAACAGCAACATGCAGCACAGGAGCAAGCAGCACAGCCAGTCCAAATTTTTGGTGAGTGAACAGCTGGGATTTGGTGTCAGTCATCACAGGTTCATCTCACAATCACTGACCTATTGTACACTGTCTTCATAGTGTGGCTCTTTTAGTGACTGGAGAAATTGTTAAGCTGTACTGCACAACAACGTGGAAATAGTCACCATCACCATCAAAGTGTCCAAATTGTGAAATGAATTTTGGCTGCCATTTTGGCTGCTTTGTGAGTACTGGCAGACACGTCTGGAGCTTGCATGGCTGAAATGAGAATTGTTTTCAGTTTGTGATAAAAGTCTGTTCTACAACAAACCATAGCTAATATCCTTACTCTTTGTGTCGCAGAGCATAATCATGTGAAGTCACACATCATGAGCTGAAACATCTGCGCCACAGAACTGAGACATCTAGTCTTTTTAAGAAACTAAAGTCGTGGTCAAACTGCAAATGATTTGGAGGAGATAAACACAGGCTACAGAGTGTGTTTGTGTGCCTGTGTGGATGTGTTGTGTGAGTGGGTATGCATATATAAGAGGCAGTGATAGAGTTCTGCAGTGTGGTGTCAGCTCAGATGATATGTGAATGTCTTGCATCTGGTCTGAGGCTCAAATCCCATCACTGAGAGTTTAACAATGTGAACAACATACAGATTACAGCAATTACTTCCAAAAAAACCTATATTGCAGTGTTGGGGGCAACATGTTACAGTAATAGCTTACTTTTTAGCAGTAACAAAGCAATATAATGTGTATCCAGTAGGGTTTGGGGTAATATTACATTTACAATGTCACGTAATGCGTTACCATCCTAAATAAACTGTTTATTCTTTTACATTTTTCATTCATCCACAATGATCCACACCGCTCCACTTCCACTCGGGTGCCACCAGAAAAAACATCCCCCAAAGGCTGTTGTGTATTGTCATGTCATTCATTATATGTCACCTTATAGAAGCGTGCCGGTGATCATGTGTGCATCGTGTCCAGTGTGTTTCCATTCATATAACTACATCTTATCCCATTCTGCTTTTGCATCTTAAGGCTGCTTGAAAGCAGCGGGGGTCAGTTAAAGGGTCAGCCGTTCAAAGGCTGCAGTTTTTGACACTTCTGTGGTAGCTCCATTTTTAGCCCCAGAGCTTGTTGCTTGGTCCTTCTCGACTGAGATGTAATGTTAGCTAGCTCAGCAGATGCCTGCTTCCTTCTGTGCAGTGATACGGTTGGCAGGTATTGTTTGAAAGAAGGAAAATAGTTCCCACAGAAACTGCTCACAGCAAGGTCTGTGTATTATCTTGAGTAACCAGGTCATGCTATTGAGTTCTTCCTTTTTTTGGTTTTGTTTGTTTGTTTGTTTGTTTTGGTGGTTGAGAGCCATCAAGTTCCATTATATTCAAGAGAAGGCAAATGTCTCTACAGCCAATATCTCCACACTTGGCAACTCACACCAAAACAAACTACATTGATCGACGGCACGACAGGTAAGAATCTAGTCTTGATTTTGGAGTGAACTGGCCTTTTGATGCATTTTTCTTAATCATTTTACAAAACTCCACCATAATTAAATAAACTATTATTTTTATTATCTTTATTCATCCATCCAGCCACAGAGGCAGTCTGATTATGATGAACTTGGTTCTCCTGGTTGCTGTGATAGGATCCTGAAGAAAGGCACGTGGAATTTCTGAGCATGAGTGGCATGTTCGGTTAAAATGAATTGTATCTCCAACAAAGATGCCTAATTACTGCAAAGTATCATGTGTGGCTTAAACGAAGCTCAGCGGGACACTGAATCTCTCCAGGGAAGAAACTTGACCTTCCCATCCTCTTTTTATAGATCAAACTGAAACTAGGCCTCGAAGAGATTCAGCCCTCTGAAACAAGACTTACAGATGTATACCCACCATATAGATATCTACTGCTAGGCTTTGCTATAATTCCCAGCAGGAAAAATAAGGCATGGAGGAAGAATGATGACTGTGAATTATTCCGAGTATTATGACCGGTGGCAAGTGCTTTAATTAGGACATATCTTGATTGCTGAAAATAAGTGGGGATCCAAACTGTGAGACATTCCTCATAAACTCCACATGACATGCGAGAACAGGGTACCTGCAGGGGTACAAGCTTGATTCCAACATTATGACTTACTGGGTGACAATAATTTATACATATAATTTCTATATACATTTTAATTAACCGAAGATATACTGTATACATTTTCTATCACTTATAAGACCCCCGGTGATCTGTGGCTCCATGGGTCCTGTCATCCAAAATTAATTACTGTAAGTAGAGCATCTTCATACTGGGGGGGAACTCTACCAGTTAGCAACACCAGAGTCAAAACATGTAAACAAAATTAACCATATTTAAGAGCAAAGCCTTAAAATAGCATCACAGTTGAAAACTTAACGCAGAGGTGGTGATTTGCTCACTGACCCTTTCCTAGTGTCCATAGATCCCATGTGTCAGATTAACACGTAATTTATAGTTCTGTGTTGAATCAAGGCGTAGGTTACGACGTAGGCTCCACATCGATTTGGAGCCTACGTCGTAACCTACGCCGTAGCAGCCTAATGTGCACCTCCCCAGAATTGAAACTACGCGTCTGTTCACAGACAAGAAACAAGAAATTGTGAAGACAGTAGGGCCTCCACTAAAATAACATTTTAAGTCTTGTGTGACGTTGGCATGTTGTATTTGTTTAGTACAGGACAGTTTTTTCCGTGAACCTTGTGATTTGTTATGGAGCCAAACTGTGTGCCGTTACCTTTGTTAAATGCTGCCGTTGTCCCTGGTTTTATATGAGAAGAGGAAAAGATCGCTAGTTGCTAGGCTAATTTATACAATATAAAATGCCATAGGCTTGTGCTAATAATGTTAGCATATTGTATTTGTTTAGTACAGGACAGTTTTGTCCGTGAACCTTGTGATTTGTTATGGAGCCAAACTGTGTGCCGTTACCTTTGTTAAATGCTGCCGTTGTCCCTGGTTTTATATGAGAAGAGGAAAAGATCACTAGTTGCTAGGCTAATTTATACAATATAAAATGCCATAGGCTTGTGCTAATAATGTTAGCATATTGTATTTGTTTAGTACAGGACAGTTTTGTCCGTGAACCTTGTGATTTGTTATGGAGCCAAACTGTGTGCCGTTACCTTTGTTAAATGCTGCCGTTGTCCCTGGTTTTATATGAGAAGAGGAAAAGATCGCTAGTTGCTAGGCTAATTTATACAATATAAAATGCCATAGGCTTGTGCTAATAATGTTAGCATATTGTATTTGTTTAAAAAACGTGTTTAGTACAGGACAGTCCTTGTCCGTGAACCTTGTGAGTTGTTATGGAGCCCAACTGTGTAACATTACCTTTGTTAAATGCTGCTGTTGTCCCTGGTTTTATATGAGAAGAGGAAAAGATTGCTAGTTGCTAGGCTAATTTATACAATGTAAAATGCCATAAGTTTGTGCTAATAATGTTAGCATGTTGTATTTGTGGGGAAAATGTGTCCAGATTAACAAAAGTGTTTGTCTGTGAATGCTGTGAGTTGTAGTGAAGCCAATTGGGGTACTTGTTTTTCAAATCATCTCTATTAAGCCATATTTAATGTGTGTTTTGGGTGTTTTTTTTAATCAACTAAATTTTGCGGAAACCTCTGCCGCCAACTAGTGTTTTGGAGATGCAGAGTGACACAAACACACCACCGCACAAGTAAAAATGCTCACAACAGCATAGGCGACTAATGCAGGCTACGTGCATAGGGTCTCCACACGACCATAAATCCCCTTTAACACTTCCCCTGCCAGAGTATTATTTTTTAAGTTGCCAGCCAACACCAGCATTTTTGAACATATTCAATAATCTTTCAAGACAGAATAATTTGTTCAATTAATATGTAAATGGTTCATACATGAAACTAAAGAAGAGACTTTCTGTTTTAAAACACAAAAAAACCTCGATTTTAATATAACTTATTCAATTCCTTCCTATCAACGCTTGAATTTGTGCATTTTTATTAAAAAAAAAAACCCATTTTGGACAAAAAGCTGAGAAAAATGCATTTTTGTCACAATGTCATTTTCGAATACAAACTCAGTTTCACATTTACATTTTTTGTTTTTCTCATTTCTTTAGGTCAGTTTGAGTTGTATAAATGACAATAATAATAATGAAAATAATGTTCTGTTTGAGGTAAAGCAGCGCAAATCGCTGCATTCAGCGATCGTTCAGTGTTCTGTTGTCTCCCTCTCCTCTGTGGTCGGCTTGTGTTGTGCGTCATTGTCACCGTCTTGGAGATCCCATTTTGTCCCACCTAACATGTTTGCTTCTTCTTAGAAATCAGATTTGGAATGTTGATCAAAACAGGAATGTCGGAGTCTGAGTCCATCAACATCTCCACGGCTTGTGCTACCATAAACTTTTCTATCAGCGCCAGCATTTTCGTGCAGTTTAAAAGCCGCTACATTTCTGTAATCATCTTCTTCTGGTTTCCAGCGGATTTTCTTCTTTTGTTTTTGGACACGCCAGGGCTGTTCTATTTCACTACATGTGAACAGGGCCTCCTATCTTAAAACAGTAAAAACAGGGATTGCCAAAATCTCGTCGATGTCGTGCCATGATCTTTTTTCTAAACCTGACCATGTAGTTTTGATGCAACTGTGACTGTTTCACAACTTTAACCATAAAACTATACTGTGACCTTTAACTGTCATTCACAAGCAATTCTGTCATTCTCTGTTAGGGTTGCCAATTTAGGAAATGCTCCTGTGGATAAGAGTGTAGGAAAATATGACCCATGTGGTCGTACAGGTTTGAGGGCTTGTTGGAGAGGGAAGAGCTACATCCTTTATTGTCAGTCAGCAAACACCTATTATGTGAAACACTGAACGGTTGCAGAGAAGAATGTGTTCAAAAAGCACACAAAGACGCCTCTCTCCCTGCAATAGTAAGCACACACAGACATGCCAGAGCATGCAGCTTTGGAAGATCAGTCAAATACTCTAGATGGGCAATGTTTCATCCGCAAGTATGTGGATTATCCAGGAATTTCAAGATATGAGCCACACTAAATGTTTTCCATTTTTCTTCCATGCAAACAGCAAGAGAAGTGACACCTTAGCAATAGCTCCCCAGCGTCTGGGTCCCAGTCCCGCGCTAGGCCAGCAATCTGTTTTAAATGAACTGTTTGTGTTGCTGTGACACATTTGGTGTTATTTTAATGGCCTGGAAACCACAAAGCAATATCGTAAAGGATTATTATACCTTTAAATCACCTGTGAGAACCGATCCGAATGCATAGGAATTCCATTAATCATCTTTGCCAGGGTGCAGCTCAAATTAAAGTCTCGTACTCAAAGGCACAGAAAACAAGCCACAAGGAAAAATGCTTTCCACTTTCCACAAACGTTGGCTATGTTTTTCATTCGCAAACATGCTGTGTTTAGTTTCAACTATTTAATAAAAACACCAAAAGTCCAATGACTGTTACTATTTTAGACTGTATGATGATGAAAAAAATATCCCAATAGGGGAAGGAAACTGATTTGAAACCAAATGCTGTGGGGGAACAGTTTTGTGTGTTATACTTGGATCAATTTATGTCAAGCTTCACCTCGCAGCTGAAAACTCTGAGACAAGAGGGTGTCTAATGTGTATCTAGAGCTCAATCTGTAAAGTAATTTCTCTTTACTCCACATAATCCAGGAAATCCATGATTTATGTCCACTGTGCTTCTTGCTACCTGGAAATTTAATTTAAAGGGATTTTCTTCGGAAAGGTGTTTGCTCGTCTTGTTTAAATGTTTGTAAGTATTCTAAATGAAATATACCAGTATTCCATATAATGACCCACAGCCACATGACCTGACCAGATCTCATTTTGTTTCCAAAAATGACAGTTTTGGGAGAGACATCACATGCAAATACCCCTCCAAAAAAAGAAGATGGATGTGAGACAGACAAGTAACCAACCACAGTAAGCCAATCAATAAATCAGCCAACAGGAACTCCATGCCAACATCACTTTAATTGCCTGTTCCTCGCTGAATGATTCAGGTTTTGCAGAGGGCTTTAATGAGGTGTTGAATTTCACTGCAGGGATTGAAACACAGGCAATTAAAAGGCAGATGTAGTATGGCCCAGGTGAACTGAGGGAGTGAGAACAGGAGACAAAAGGAAAGAAAGTACCAGATATTAACATCCTCAAAACTGATGGACAGAGCAAGGGTCCTAAACGCACCACTGCTGAGGCTTTTGATGAATATGAAAAGCCTACAAATGCAATAAACAATGGGAAATATGCAGCTCTGCTTTTTATTTATTTTTTTATTATTATTTCAAGCAAGCCACTGTTGCTGCCTCCATAAATACATTTAAAATCCATCTATTCCTTTGTTGCAGCAGCTATTGTTTACCGTGGGAGAGACTCGCATATCCTGTGCTGGGTGGTTACAACATTAACAGTAAAATTTTGAACTCATATGCTGAGTTTAGTGTGAACCATTACTTCACAGTCAACTTATAACACCACACACAGTGCTAACTGTATTCACAGTATTATGCATTTCCCTGGGTGGTTATTTTGACTCTGCTTGCATGCAGGACACGAGGGGACGGGAAATGAAAGGTGAAGCCAAACATTGTTGAAATAAGCTACTGTAAGCTTTACTCAGGATTGTCCCAGAGGGCGAGGGGAAGCCGAGAGCTACACGGCCAACTGAACACAAGTGGAGGAGGGCAGAAATGAAGCGAGAGAAGTGGAGCTATAATTTACCTCCCAGGTTTGAAATTAAATCGACTTGTTTTGCCAGTGGATGATACAAAGCTATCCTTTTGTTTGCGTATGCATTTTTGCCATATTTGCCTTCATTAGGTAATTGACAAAACAGAACACATGGGGAGAGAGAGCAGGAAGGCTAAGCGTCTAATATTCAATCATTGTTCCCTGAGTGACACACATGCTATTATCATTAGCATGTTTTGCCTGTTTTATTTTACAATTTTGATTACTCCCATGTCTTGTGGAATAACTATCAGGTTAAACGAGTGTTTTTAGTGATTCTCAAGAACCTTTTTACTTGTCATTTACATTTCATGCTTTTATGCTGATGACGCCCTCATGAATACTCACAATCAAAGCGTGGCCGTCTTTCCTTTTTATATTGATTAGGTCAGGAGGTCGTGATTCATCTGCATTTACTTGTAAATGAGGTTATGTCAGTGTTCTGCAAGGCACAAAAATCTGGTTTCATTCATTAAGAAGCTATGATTCGTAATCACTCTCAGTATGTGTCAGATATTTGGCTGCTTATTCCCAAAATACCACTTAGTAATGGTGTATTGCAAGTAGGCAGTTGCTGCAATGATACTTGTAGTTTGTTGCCAGAGTGTAATCTAGGGACCAATATCTAAAGTTCCCTCTTGGCAAAAGTTGGAAAACTTACTAAAACTGAGCTTCTATAAGGCAATGACTTTAACTATCTGCCTTTCAACATGCTTCCTCAACTACTAATGTACAGTCTTAGCCCACTAACTATCCCACTATTGGCAATGGTACTACTGTGCTTTCAATAAAGCAATCGTACTATCAAATTCACAAAAACTCTGTCTGAATACATTGCTTTTCTTAATGGGCTCAGTTGACTATTTAATCTGCAATTTCCTATGATCTGTATCCCAAACACACACCATGTGAAACTGTACGTGGGCAACTGTGCACTCAATGGGTATGGACTAGTAATCAAAACAATGTCAAAAAATAAAACTATAAGTGAACAATAAAGTCTTGATTCTGGTCAGGAGCTTGTCAAACTCTTTATACGGATGGTTTAAAAACATTTTAAAACATTTTTTTTCAACTGTAATCTCTCACTCAGTGAACTGAGAGTAAACCTGGATGCCAGTACAGTAGAGGACATTTGAGGGCATTACAAATCACGTTATCCTGCAATCTGTTAAACACGGCTTTAACATTGTTTTTGTTTCATTGTACAAAGTTTTACACAGCAGTTCGCAGAGCAGGTTGTATGTTTAGAAGTCGAGGCAGCTCAGGATATTTAATAGGTTTACCTCAGTGACCTAGGACAGGGAATGCACTTTGGGAATTCACTTTTTAAACACAGTATTTTATATTCTGCTTGGTTCCTAAGATATTACCGTCAGTTGTCTCATCCTGTTCTGTGCTCGGTGCTTTGGGGGTCATGTTTGAGCGTAAAGTTTACTGTGATTTCACACGGAAATTTGTCACACTGTGATACTAGTATACTGTATATGTAAGCTGTCTCAACGCTGTGATGTGGCATATTGTTTTGTAGTTCTTCTGTGTTTTAAAAGATTGCAAAAGCCATTATTAGAGTTGTTGTATTTTGCTCAAGCAGGCCTGAGATTTTGCTGTCCATTCACAGAGCCACAGTGTGCACTGTGCACAAACAAAAAAGAATAAGAAATGGAAAACCAAATGTATAAGGAAAATCTTTCCAAAGACATTATATTCATGGCTGCATTCAGAGGGTTTTCATATTAATTCACAGTACACTACTTTTCATTTTCATTTGACTGCTGAGGTGATGGCAGTACAAAAGATGTTCTCCATTACAACAAGCAGCTCAGATAAACCATTGTGATTTATGGTCAGCCAAACTCCTGTTTATGCTAATGGGGCATGGTTAATGGGGCAGACTTAACAGTGTCTATTATCAAGTAATCACAATTTGTTCCCCTTACACTTAACAGGATTGGGAGGTCTGGATTTCTCCAACAAACAGGCGGTGGGTTGTAATTAAGGCTACGAAGTGTCACATGGAAGAGTGAACAACAGGGTAATGGTTGTTATGGCAGCACTCCATTCACAGCTGAAAAAGTCTGAACCTGATCATCTCTTGCTGTCATGGGCATATACTATAAAAGCAAAACTAGGGCGTGTTTGATGAGGGGCTGAAAGGGATCCTTTAGCAGAAATTAGAGCATGCATTAACTGCATTTCAGGGAAAAATGAAAATTGACACAAGCCTCAGCCACCCACAGCGCCACCACCACGATACATTTGAGCTAATCATTATCCGAGCACAATCTATTACTTTAAGTGCTGAGTGTGTCATGGCTAATTATTTATTTGAATAATACATGCTCACATAGCAGCACAGTATGGATGTTTAGAGTTTATGATTATACAGATTATACATTTTTTTTTAGTTGAGGTCTGACAAAATGAGCAAAATAGCTGGCTTGGGCAATGTTGTAGTCATACTTGCCTTCAGTAACTTTTCTGTTCTTTGTAGTGCATTCTGTTCATTTTGGGATTACAAATTGAAATTGATGTGGATGAAGCAGAAAGATGCACTAAGAACACAGCCACACTAACTTACTCCCAGATTGAATTTAATAAAATAAATGGATGATATCAAACACTTAAAAGGCGCTGTAATCTCCCAGGTGTGTTCAATTTTGACGGCTGATTAGACAGTTCTTAGGATCAAGCTGGGTGGAGAGATACTGGGAGGTTGCCCACACAATCACGCACACTCCACTATAAAAATCATAATGATGAGTCTATATTCAATCCTAACAGGGGCAACAAAAGCATCAAGCATGTTCAAAATAAAACAATTAAAATACCTGTGTGAGTCTGTGTTTCAAACTGTTACTTACCACAGAAACTTGAGAGCCTCACACATAATGTAAAGATCTTACAGGTGAATGTATTGTCCAACACTTATTATCAATTCAACTTAATTTCTGAGAAATCATATTTTGTCCATCAGTTTGGCTAACAAAACAATACTCATAAGATTTGACCAATGTTATGACGAAGAAGCCACTCAGAGGTGGGGTTTAGCCAGCTTCTCTGATGAAATGAGTATTCAGCACAGATGATGTACTTTTTTATCTTCACAGTAAAACATATACTTGTGACTATGGAAAACTCTTATTTGAGTAGGTGTGTTCAGCTTTTACTCTTCTGAGCTCAATCCTGAGGCTGTTTCGTGAATAATTTTCGAATAAATAATAGATATAGTAACTTCCTCTTAACTCCTATCAATTTAAGGTTACAAAAATAACTGGTTTGGTCCCATCCAGCTCTGGTTGAGTACAGATATAGACCCTTTTAGGGCCGACGTCACAATGACGTCAGTTTGTTAGCTGGAGGCAAAACATGACCTGCCACCACAGGGCTGTAGGCTACATAGGAGTCTTAAAATGTCGTCTTGTTGTGTTATTGAGAGCCAGAATAAAAGGAGTCATGGCTCAAAACATAAATTTGATCACATTCCAGCCACCACTGCCTGTCAAGAAAAACAAAGTCAACTATGGATAAATGTGATAAGACGAAAGGACTGGAGGGAGGTGATCTTTAAAACTGCTCCCTTGTGCAGCGCACACCTCATATCAGGTTAGGGAAAAAGTATTTCCTGTTGCAGGAATGAATAACATTATTTGTATTAAGGGTTATCATGTCCACCTAATCAGAAATTGGGGGAATTATTAAGAGGAATATTGGATTTCTCCGTAAAGTTACATTTTTAGCGCATTAGCTAATGTGAGCTACGGTGGCAAAACAAACTGGAGGAAACTGTTCAAGTGTTTTCTTCCTTTTTAATATTATCATAGTAATCAACCACAAAGCCGGCCATCCCACCTTCAGCAATCTACTGAGTGAGAGCATAAGGGTCGGCCAGTCTGGTCCCTTGGTCAGTGTTAACTTATTCAAGTAACACTCACAGTCCTGAGAGTGCGCTTTGCTACTCTGAGAGTGCCGCACTCTGTTTGTGAACAGTCCAGTTTGTGCCAGATTACACGCCAGCACTCGGAATGAGTATTTCTGAATGCATCACCCGCATCAACTTTCTCCATTGTCCAAATTAAGCCAATCGAACATGCTAGCTAGCACTGGCTAATATCTGTTGAGAATTGTTTTGCCTCCAGCTAAGCCCTGCCCGCCAAAAAAACATCATACTGTTCATGAGTCATGTAAACACGTGCATAACCCGATTAAGGTCATATTCCGGTTGGAGAATATTCCGAATAAGACCCCTGGCATATGCCCGTTTTAACCAGAATATTGTGACATGTATGCACCTTAATCGGAAAATGCCCCGTACCAGAATATTCAGTTACATCTGTGCATGCTTGATTCGCAAGGAATCCTGAGTTGTCGGTGTTGTTATGGTTATGGCAAGCAGGGGGGAACAGCCGAACTGGTTTCGTACCTTCATCCACAGACTCTGGGGGGCTCTGGCTGGCGTGAACGGCATAAGCTGGAAGGAAAGGTCCATACACTCGTTCACCTTTTCTTCTCGCTCTTGTCTTTTGACGTACAGTAGAACCCAAAAGTAAATTTAGGATGTAGATTTCTCCCAACTTACAACACCTTTAAATGTAGCTTTCACCCACCACTAACAGTGCATGGAATATTAAGCCCCATGATTTCATGCCTATTGTGGTTTTCACAGTATGTGCACAGGCTTGTACCTTTAACTTTGAATCAAACAACCAGGTATTTTCTAATGAAGTAGTTCATCTTTTGTACTGGTGATTGAACTGGGAGAGTTTCATGCCCAAAGTCTGAGTAATGCAACGTGGGCTATAAAGGGGAAAAAGAATTGGACTTTTACCTTCAGCACCAGGGATGTCCAAAATAGCTCCCCCTGCTCTGCAGCTCTATAAATTCACCCAGTCTCAAACTGGTGCCTAATCATGGAAAAAAAAAGTTTTCAAGATGCTGGTGCCTTTATTTTCTTCTTTGCTGCCTTACTTTAATCTCACAATTAATTCAGAGCCCCGAGGGACTGCAATGTTGAGTTAATGTGTTTGATTGTCTCATATGAACAGTATTATGTACAAATGTGCAGAAACATTCTAGATATTTGTGTCAGATTATGCTGCAGGTGGAGTTTTGATGCCATACTGTGTAAATAATGAAGGGTTTATTTATTTTTATTTTTTTAACTTTATTTTATTTTTATTTTTTTCCAATTCTAAAATGTAGGGCTCTTACTGTACTAAGTCTTGAATAACAAATAACAAAATAAACATCACACAGTGTATGGTACATTTCTTCCCTCCTCTACTTTCCCCCTCCCCTCATCCTCATTTCTGTTGAGGTTTTCATGTGAAACAAGTTGCTAAACAGCTGTTCTTCTTTGTCTGCAGTCACTTGTGTGCTGCCTCACTCAGTTCATCCCTTGATCTGTCATGTTATCCTCATCCCATCCCGCCTTATATTCCCACTATATCCCACTGTTAGACAAGCCCCACTTCACTTTGGTTCTCGTTCCTTCTCCTTTCATTTCTCTTAACCTTTCCTCTCATGTCTCCTTTATTTATTTATTTTCCAACTCTCGTCTTTCCCCGTATTGCTTTTCAGTACTCTTCCGAAACCATGCCTTCATTTAAAGGCCCCCTCCCAACCCTCCCCGTCTAATAACTCAGTAATGGCAGAGTTGGTCTGCAGAGCCCCGAGCTATCAGCTTTTATGGCTCTAATTGTTTCTTCTGTGCCGTTACTTGTAAGACTGCTGTCGAGTGAATACAATTTAGCCACAGAGGGAAGCAACATTGAGCACCGATCCAAGACTAATCTCAGGCGCTCTCAGCGGACCCAGAGTCAAAAGAGGAAGCTAATAACATGATACTTGTGATGGTGTGAGCTTGAGGAGAGGAGAAAAAAAAAAGGAACCGGTGGAACAGTCCAATCATCGCAGCTCATCATTTCCTCAGAATTCAGTCATATATTGTCAAATATTTCATCTCATTCTCCTCCAGCTTTTATCATCCCCTTCTCCCTCCCCTCCCCCAAACCCCCCCTTTTTCTGTATTGTCACCATTTCTAATAGTGAGGGATTAACATTTAATATACTCTCCTGTCAAGGATTATGGAACAGGTGACACATTTTCATTTCGAGCTCGCTCCATCAAAGAGGATGCATACAAACACAGCACGCAGCAATATTTGATCTAGGATTAGTGTAAAAAGAAAAAATCACAAATGATACAAACAATTATGTTTGATGTAAGCTGCTTTTCATTTTTTTGTGCCACAACTGGATTAAAATGATAAACCTTTTTTCCACTGATTTCTTTGAACATGTTTAACTCTCAAAATGTACCCTCCTATTCCAAAATGCAGGCCTGCGGTACATGCGCTCTATATGTGAATAAATAACGTCTATTCTTACTGCTTAAAAGATTTCCAGAGAATGATTTAACACGTCTATATTCTGTATACCATAAATCTGAGCGACAGAGGGACTGACTGAATGACAAAGCGTATTATCATCCTGTTTGCTCTGCATTCACAATCACAACTCTCCAGCAGTCATAGCTCATCAGCAGCGTCAGGCCGTATAACAGAACCAAACAGCCTCTTGACACCGTAAGTGGGGGTTTCACTGCTAGCTATCATAGATAACCACACTACAACAAGCCCAGCCCGAGCATTGCTTTCTGCAGGCCAAAGGCTAATTGGCTGGCCTTCAGCCTGTGTCAGTGAATGGCAGGACGCAGGGATAATCATAGGCTATCAAAGAGCTTGCAGCTATACAAGCTGAGCTAACGGAGCCAGTGCAATCAGGCTGGATTAGGGATACTTATTTCTTTCCTCCCCTGATTTGTTGTTTGTTTGTGTTTTCTGTCTTACATGTTTCCTTTCTATCACCCAAAGGGTACTTGAAATAAATTCCCGAATATATTCAGAAACCCCACATATTGACTGAATAGAAGACCCCCCTGATTAAAAGGTAGTCCTACCTGTTTTTGGAAAAGACTATTTGAAGATGAGGGACACATAATACAACTGGAACTGATGAGAATGGTATGTGTAGTGTTGGGTAGTAGTGAATTACATGTAATTAAAATAGTAGTTTAACTACATTTACATTTGCACAGTGATTCAGGTAGTTATATATATGTATATATTTTTTTTCCATTTGTGTGTAGTTTCTGTAGTAAACTACACACAAATGGAAAAAAAATATACATTTGAAATAAAAATATACATTTACAATTGTGGGCCTTAAAAGGAGATATTCTTTTGTTTTGTTTTGGGGTTTTTTCCGATTTTTATTTTATCATACTTCTCTACTGTGACTCAAACATCCACCCCACTTTGACCTCAGGTAGTCATAAGTAATGATTATTGCTATTTATTAACAAATGTTCAGAGACGTTGTTGAATGCTAAGTTACCTTGAAAACTCTGTAATCCTGCTCGGTGCAATACTCCCACCTTGACAGATGCTTCTGAAGGCAGGTATCTTATTAAATACAAAAACCAAACTGACATTTGTTGCACTCTAAATTGGGTTGTTTTTTTTTAGCAAAAAACTTAATTCACCCAGGAACACTCTGGTCATAGATTTAACCATTTATTTCAACATATGGAAATACAGTTATACTTGGCACTGATGGCTCCACTCTTAAGATGCTCCCTGGATCAGACGAGCAGCATGCTAAACCAATACAGAGACAACAATGCAGAAAATCCCCCAGGGTGTACAAGAGTGGGCCCAAAGCAAGACATAAAATACCCTTTTAACCTTTAATCCGTGTTTGGAGTCTGAAATAGAAAGGTGGAGGCTGGGGTGGAGGAGGCAAAGCTTTGCCAGCAGCAGCAGCAGCAGCAGCAGTAGTCTCTTAGACAGACGGCGATGACCTCAGCACGCTGGCTGACTCTGTCGTCTGTGGACATTCCCCTAGGAAAGTTGTAATAGATGATGTGATTGGATCCAAATCTGTGTACTTCCGGTGTCGGCAGGTGAAAAGCAAAGTTAATCAGCCGTTGGTCAAGGAAGTACGGAAGTACACAGATTTGAAAGACATTCGTCTTTCATTTGATTCAGCTATATTGCAGAGCTGCAACGTCTCTGTTACATATAACACACGTGCCGCACCTATGGCAACGCCGTCACATGGTCAGGATATCCCCGCCCATTGCTATTACAAAATGAAAGACGAATGTGTTAGTGTAGGCCATATTTAAATGGACCGCCTCGCTGTGAGAATGGGCTGTGATTGGTGTGTGACTGATTAGAAGTAATGATCCAGTCAGCTGGCTGTCAGCTGGTTACAGCTGGGGCGTAGACTTCCGTGTCCTGCATGAACTAACGCAAAGCTTTTTTTGAGTGATATTTCATGCTATCACAAGACTTTTCTGTATTATATCTGGTATGATTTTGTATCAGATGTACCCCATCATTCTGATCTTTTTTTACAAAGTACTTTGACCTACTTTATCTAAGTATCTGTATTTAACCACACACGATATCTCCCTAGGGTAGCTTTACTGTAGTTCAACATCTTCTAGTGAGAAATAATTAGTAGCTTGCAAAGCTTTGCTTTTAATGTAGCTTCCCCAACACTGATCATGTGGCTTGTCCCATTTTTGTGTTTTAATATTTGGTTGCTATGCAGAGTAAAGTAAAAGCAGAAGTCTTGGTTCTGATCAGTTCATTTGTCACAAGTGTCCACATTTGTGGGAAACTGGTGACATATTTGGCAGAAAGTTGCTTGTACATGACATTAACTAGCTTACAGTTAGCCTGACTAGTTCACTGTGTGCGCCAGCAGTACAGTACTACATTGATTTCTGTTGCAAGATCACTTATGCTTTACTTGTCCTGTGATGATGACAGTATTGCTTACAGTACAACATTAGTGCCATTGCCATAAATGTCAGACTATAATGTAGTTGTAAACAGATATAAGTGTTTATTATTATATATTGCAACACCTATATGCTGCTGTGGGAACCCAGAAGTGTACGCCAGTGTATGAACAGATATAAATGGTTATATAGTGTATAGCTGGAGGCAGCTGTGGCTCAGAAGGTAGACCAGAAGTCCTCTATTTAGAAGTTCCCTGGCCCCTGCAGTCTACATGTCAAAGTGTCCTTGGGCAAGATAATGAACCTCTGAATAGCTCCTGATGGCTGTGTGAATGCTTATTGTTCTTGATGAGCAGGTGGCACCTTAGAGGGGAGCCTCTGCCACTAGTGTAACACTAGTGTATGAATATGTGTGTGAATGAGTGAACACTGGCTACGTGCATGCAGTCATGTAAAATGTGTCTTCATAGGAGAACTTTATAATTCCTTACAAAATTTTTTTATAGATGTTATAGCCTATGAAGCCTAAATTAGGGGACTTTAAAGTGCCAAATGCCTGATGGACTCCACTATCCATGATTTTGATTCAGATCCGACATTATTACCAGTCAGAAAGGAAACAAAAAAAAATACCACCGAGAAACGGCGGTCTGTTCCTAGTTATACGTTTTCCATCTCTCAGGCAATGAGGTACACAAAAAAGGAAGGGATCACATAAAGCCTTCTTCATATCTCTTTTGACTAGATCTGAATGTGAGAGACCAATATGAAATAGGATAAAGGAAAAATAATGTGCCAGCATTTCTCTAAAAGATAAAGGGCTAATGTGTCCTTCCAAGAGATGAGAGTGTTGGAACAAAAGCCTATGAAAACTGTAGTCCTCCAGTCAAAGAGCCCCTCTTTTCAATGAAAAAGCAATATAGAAGATGAGGTGTGGCAGCAGCTGAAATGCATTTCCATTAGGAGCCAACCTCCTTGGCCTCTAAATGTGTGTTCTACTGTGCTTTTAGGCGTCTGTGTGTGAAATGTGTTTGTGTGTGTGTGTGTGTGTGTGTGTGTGTGTGTGTGTGTGTGTGTGTGTGTGTGTGTGTGTGTGTGTGTGTGTGTGTGTGTGAGACACGGAGAGAGAAAGAGAGGCACACGCACAGTGAGAAAGAGAAGAAAACAGTATAAAGTTGATCTTTCTATATGTGATAAAGGACGCACACAGATACATGCCAGTTGCGTTGCCTCTTAGAAGCTGTGCTGGTGTGTTTAATCCTGAAAACCCACACTCAGGTTCATTTCTTGAACTAATCTACCACCTGTAACAAAGGCGGCTACTCCCTCCACCACTAACCCCCCCTGGATAACAGGATTTGCCTCCATCAGAGCTGTTTTATCATGACTCAAGCTGTATTACTGGGAGATTAGAGAGAGGTTTGGGGATGGAGCCATGAACCTTCCTGTTGGGCGAGCCGGTGAGTTGGCTTGCGTAGCTTTGGGTCAGCCTTTTCCAAAGCAACAGACGTGGGCGTCTGTGTAGATTCATCTCCTAGGGGATTGTGTTTCTTTTTCCAAAAGAGAAAAAAACCCTTCAGAATCCAAATGTGATGCCAATCAATTGCTGGGTGGGTCAAGATGTGTTGAATTGACCTCACTGTCATCATCAGGGTTTGTGCAAAGTCCCTACGCTGCATAAAGTACATGTACTCTGATAAATATATCCAGAAAATCATCCTCCTTTGAATTTTCCAGAACAAGTTTTTTATATTAAAAGCGAATATAATAATCTTCCTCATACTCAGTAATTAGAAATGCATCTTCTCTTAACTCGATTAGGTTCATTTTGTCTACTCAATTAAATTGTATAAAGGTTTTTCTTTTTTCAGACAAAGATGAGGAGATGCTTCTTTTACTTTGACATGTTTCGACTGTTAACTTAAGTCTTCTTCAGAAGCGTCGCATCCGACATACTATATTACTTTGTTGAAATAACTCAACGTTGACTTTTGGTTTTATATGAGAAAGAAACAGTGGTCTCTTGGATGAAAGTTCTGTGTTTGATTGATCCATCCATCTCCCTCCCACACAACATGTACTGTGTTGCTCTTCATACAATGTCATCTGACTTCCTTCTTTGCTCCCGTCGTAATTAGTGTGGCCACTAGAGGTTGGCCCCTAAAAATAAACGGTATATGGTTCATAATTCCTGCTTGTACAAACAACCTATGTGGTTGTAATTTGGGAGGTTAGGGTTAGGTTAAGAGTAAGGCATTTAGTTGTGATGGTTAACGTTAGGGTAAGGGGCTAGGGAATGAATGTGTGTGTGTGTGTGTGTTTAGCTCATTGTTTTTGCTCGTAATTTAACTAGCAGAGAAGTTATTTGAGTAAATAATTGATTTCAGGGAATTTAATTTAAAAAAAAGCTAAACCTTGTCATGTCAGGTGAGACTCATTGAAGTGTTTGATTTTACTTTGACAGTTCCGCCTTGTTGATGTTCTGCACCTAGACACTGCATATGATTTATAGCAGCATTATTCTCTGTGGAATCACTTTACCAGCCATGAACACTTATAACACTTTCTACTCTACTACACCAGCTGCTGTCTTAAGTGATATAACCTTTCATTATTTGTACATTTCCACACCTTTAGGCAAACCCCAACATTGAGTGTTGTTCAGCAGTTTACCAAAAAGATATCTGTTACCCCAGGCTTATCATTTAAACCTTACTGACTTCTATGTGATAAAAAATAAAGTATCTAACTTTGTCTCCGCCATGATACTGTTATCAAAGTGAATAATGGGCCATCTGTTGTGTCGAAGCTGATAATCCTCCTCTGTAATGTAATTATTAAAGTGGTTATTCCTTTATTTAAACTGCTGAGCTCGCTTGCAAACTGTGCAAAATTTAACTCTGAAAACATATCTTGAATCCTGATTGCTTTCATTAAATGTTTGTCAGTGGGTGTTTTAATGTGTGTAACTTTTATGACAATACTTAAGCAGTAATAAAAAAAAAAAATCACATTTAGATATCAGCCAAACAAAATGGTAAAATCTCTACAAAAAAAACTGGCATAGGCCCCTTTCCTCTGCATTGCTCCTTGCGAGCTTAAATGAGTAGGAAGCACCTCCATATAACAAGGATATGTGTGAAACAGAAAGATGTAACTGATCAATTACTCTCACCCAGCTGACTGTCATATTTTGACTTATTAATTACTATTTTCACAGGTTTTGTGCAAGGTCAGGGGTTGCACATTATGCATTTGAATTTTCCAGGAAGGGTGGATAGTACAATGCTATATAGAAAAGAAAGCGATGTGAGGATGGAGGGGTCAAACTAATATACTTTGGCCAAGTAGAAGATCTCTGTCAGTGTCAGTTTGACGCACACTCAACATCTGATTCTGTACCACCCATCACTGGACTTGTAACCTGTCACTGTAATAATAATAATTCCTTTTTTTGTTTTTAACTTGTGTGTCCCAGTAAGCCGTAACAGTGTTACAGTGAGGCAGCAAGCACAGGACCAGGACCATGAAACCCAAGCAGCTCAATGGAATTCAGCCATCATTATTTGTTTTCCACCACAGCAACTGTGGCAAGCTTGTCATAAAAGTCAGTCAGTTTTCATGTGACATTTCAAAGGCCAAATGAAAATTTCCATTTAAAACTCACATATTGTTTATACTGTACTATATATTTTTGAGAAGTTAGCAGAGCTCAAGTTTTTGTCCTGCAGTTATATACAGCTGATGTTATATTGCTTTCAATTCAAAATTAATTATCTGGGAATGGCTAGGGGATGATGATATATCATTCCACTTTTAAATGAAATATCATCTTCAAATTAAATTGCATTAAATGTTTACTTATATGCACGTGGAACACCATCAGCAGCAACACCCCTGATGTCCAAACCAACAATACTTTCAATGTGTTTAGACGTCAGTCTGCGACCTTTGCATACAACAGAAATACACAACCAGTTTACTTAGTGTAACTCTACTAGAACTGATCAGAAAAAGAGACAAAACTCAGACAATGCAACAAAAATTATTACATAAATGTCACTAGTGTGGCATAGTATCAACTAAAACATTACTAAGACAACATGTAAGTGTTTCAAACAATCTGAAATCCCATCCACAGGTCCTTATAAGGTTTTATTTGATGAATATGATATGTAAACAACTGCTGTATTTACTGTGGTGCTGCTGATGGTGGTTAGCGGTTTACTTATATGACCTGTCTTTCAAAAGCTACGCTCCTGACGGTTTGATTGATGATGATCATTTCAAGATACAACCACCACAGCAGGTTCAATAAACACTTCTGCCAGACAAACAACAGAGTTAAAACTCACCTATATTTTATCATAATTCAAAGATCAATTATTTGCCAGCAAAAATGGTGCTTATAGAGTCCTCATACACTCCCAAATGTCTAGACAATGTAAATCCAGCAAAATAGTTAGTCCAAACACATGTCCACAAACTGTCATTACATAATTTCAAATGTTCATATTTTCCTGTAAACAATAACTCCCAATTGCATGTGAATGTAATGATATATTAATATCAAAATGGTATCTGAACTCTTACCTTTTGATTGACACCTCACTTGAGCCAATAGAAGCTTCCATGCTGTCAATATGAGCTTCAATAGCTTATGAGGGCCTGCCTCACTTCTCAGGTTGCAGAGCCAATCAGTGATTGGCCCAGTGGCTTATGGGTCTTGTAGTCAATGGTCAATGACACTCCTAACCTCAAGTGTGTGTGTGTGTGTGTGTGTGTGTGTGTGGGGGGGGGGGGGGGGGGGGGGGGGGGGGTGTTGTTAAACACATTAAGCTTTTCAATAGACATATCTGTCATTGTTGCTATGTTATTTTTACTCATATTCACACCTTAAATACACAATTATTTCAAAAGCCAAAAACCTTTAAAAAATGTGTAAAATGTTTCTTTTCTATAATATTGTTATGTACTTCAAATCTGGACTATGATAGGCTTCACACTATGGTCCCATTGTGTTTTCAGTTTACTTTGGGTATGCTTTGGATAGGCATTTTACGTGAATTTAGGTGAATTTTACAGGACTGGCTAAACAACATAAATTCCACAATGATTTTTATGCACTGCCTAAACAAACACAATGCTTCTAATGTGAAGTTCATGAGGAACAAATATGGGGAGGAGAGCGTGGCTCGGTTAGATCTGTGGGTTAAGGAGTGCTGTTTTCCAGAGGGAGGTAGCCTGAGTGTTAAACAACTTGAGGCGTTGGAGGTAAGGTTAAATTTTTTAGAAAAAAGAGGATTAGTGGGAAAATTCGGAGGTAAGATTAAATTCGAGGCAAATTCTAATCTAGAGAACAAGATCAGTGAGTCTGTTTTTGTACTCACTTTTCTGACTTGGCATTCTGTGAGTTTTTTGCACCATGAAGTCCTCCAGTCTGCTCCAGGTTGAACTTATGTGCTTATTCATTCCCAATGTAAAATATAACTAGTTCACTCAGTCTCTCCCTCCCTCCTTGTGCTCCTCAAATTCAAAAGTTTTGAGCTGAATGAGGCTCTACAATCACATCAGGGAATATTGACACCAACAGCAGAAAAACCTCAGACACCTCACTGAGGGGAAAAGTTCCAAAGTGAATGCAGAAGTCACCGCTGGCAGATCTATCATGAGTATTTTAGCCAAACCCAATGTGCCCCTTAATGTACAGAATAAACATGGCGGGTACTTGGGGCACTTAGTGTGCTCTCTGGATGCTGCATCAAAACAGTTACAACCATAAAACCATACCCCATGAGTATGTGATCTCCAGGGCCAGACTGGAACAAAAATTCAGGCCGGGAGTCATACATCCACCCAGGCCACCCAATCACACATTACATGCTCACACACTTGCATGTGCACACTGACACACATATGGCCTAAGTAATCACCAAAGCTCAGTATTCCACACTGACAATCACACAACAACTCTATTAAACACAACTGTAACAGCAACCCTACTCATAGTCCTCCAGTCCAGTGCTTTTCTCTTCCCTACCCTCACCAAATGTGCCCCTCAATAAACCAGGACTCCTATATGTATGTGTATTACGTGTATAACTAAACAATATGATTGTATTATTACCATGTTCACACACACCATAGTTGTTGTTGCCATGGTCACACTCTATGGTTACTGTTGCCATGGTCACACACACCATTGTTGTTGTTGTTGCCATGGTCACACACCGTAGTTACTGTTGCCATGGTCACACACACACACACACACACACACACACACACACACACACACACACACACACACACACACACACACACACCATGGTTACTGTTGCCGTGGCCACACACACCATGGTTACTGTTCCCATGGTCACACACACCATAGTTACTGTTGCCATGGTCACACACCCTAGTTACTGTTGCCATGGTCACACACACACACACACACACACCATGGTTACTGTTGCCATGGTCACACACACACACCATGGTTACTGTTGCTGTGGTAACACACACCATAGTTGCTGTTGCCATGGTCACACACCGTAGTGACTGTTGCCATGGTCACACACACACACACACACACACACACACAAACACACACACACACACACACACACACACCATGGTTACTGTTGCCATGGTCACACACACACATCATAGTTACTGTTGCCATGGTCACACACACCATGGTTACTGTTGCCATGGACACACACACACCACAGTTACTGTTGCCATGGTCACACCCCGAAGTTACTGTTGCCACGGTCACACACCAAAGTTACTGTTGCCATGGTCACACAAACCATGGTTACTGTTGCCATGGTCACACGCTGTAGTTACTGTTGCTATGGTCTCACACACACACACACCGTAGTTACTGTTACCATGGTCACACACACACACACACACACACACCATGGTTACTGTTGCCATGGCCACACACCATGGTTACTGTTACCATGACCACACACTGTGGTTATTGTTGCCATGGTCACACACACCATGGTTACTGTTGCCATAATCACAGACCCTAGTTACTGTTGCCATGGTCACACACACCCTAGTTACTGTTGCCATGGTCACACACACCATGGTTACTGTTGCCATGGTCACACACACCATGGTTACTGTTGACATGGTCACACACACCATGGTTACTGTTGCCATGGACACACACACCATGGTTACTGTTGCCATGGACACACACACCATAGTTACTGTTGCCATGGTCACATGCACCATGGTTACTGTTGCCATGGTCACACACACCATAGTTACTGTTGCCATAATCACAGACCCTAGTTACTGTTGCCATGGTCACACACACTCTAGTTACTGTTGCCATGGTCACACACACCATGGTTACTGTTGCCCTGGTCACACACCATAGTTACTGTTACCATGGTCGCATGCACCATAGTTAATGTTGCCATGGTCACACACACCATGGTTACTGTTGCCATAATCACAAACCCTAGTTACTGTTGCCATGGTCACAGAGACTCTAGTTACTGTTGCCATGGTCACACACACCATGGTTACTGTTGCCATGGTCACACACCGTAGTAACTGTTGCCATGGTCACACACACCATAGTTACTGTTGCCATGGTCACACACACCATGGTTACTGTTGCCATGGTAACACACACCATGGTTACTGTTGCCATGGACACACACACACCATAGTTACTGTTACCATGGTCACATACACCATGGTTACTGTTGCCATGGTCACACGCACCCTAGTTACTGTTGCCATGGTCACACACACCATGGTTACTGTTGCCATGGTAACACACACCATGGTTACTGTTGCCATGGACACACACACCATAGTTAATGTTACCATGGACACACACACCATAGTTACTGTTACCATGGTCACATGCACGATAGTTACTGTTGCCATGGTCACACGCACCCTAGTTACTGTTGCCATGGTCACACACACCATGGTTACTGTTGCCATGGTCACACACCGTAGTAACTGTTGCCATGGTCACATACACCATAGTTACTGTTGCCATAATCACAGACCCTAGTTACTGTTGCCATGGTAACACACACCATGGTTACTGTTGCCATGGTCACACACACCATGGTTACTGTTGCCATGGTCACACACCGTAGTAACTGTTGCCATGGTCACACACACCATAGTTACTGTTGCCATGGTCACACACACCATAGTTACTGTTGCCATGGTAACACACACCATGGTTACTGTTGCCATGGACACACACACCATAGTTACTGTTACCATGGTCACATACACCATGGTTACTGTTGCCATGGTCACACGCACCCTAGTTACTGTTGCCATGGTCACACACACCATGGTTACTGTTGCCATGGTAACACACACCATGGTTACTGTTGCCATGGACACACACACCATAGTTAATGTTACCATGGACACACACACCATAGTTACTGTTACCATGGTCACACACCGTAGTAACTGTTGCCATGGTCACATACACCATAGTTACTGTTGCCATAATCACAGACCCTAGTTACTGTTGCCATGGTAACACACACCATGGTTACTGTTGCCATGGTCACACACACCATGGTTACTGTTGCCATGGTCACACACCGTAGTAACTGTTGCCATGGTCACACACACCATAGTTACTGTTGCCATGGTCACACACACCATAGTTACTGTTGCCATGGTAACACACACCATGGTTACTGTTGCCATGGACACACACACCATAGTTACTGTTACCATGGTCACATACACCATGGTTACTGTTGCCATGGTCACACGCACCCTAGTTACTGTTGCCATGGTCACACACACCATGGTTACTGTTGCCATGGTAACACACACCATGGTTACTGTTGCCATGGACACACACACCATAGTTAATGTTACCATGGACACACACACCATAGTTACTGTTACCATGGTCACATGCACCATAGTTACTGTTGCCATGGTCACACGCACCCTAGTTACTGTTGCCATGGTCACACACACCATGGTTACTGTTGCCATGGTCACACACCGTAGTAACTGTTGCCATGGTCACATACACCATAGTTACTGTTGCCATAATCACAGACCCTAGTTACTGTTGCCATGGTAACACACACCATGGTTACTGTTGCCATGGTCACACACACCATGGTTATTGTTGCCATGGACACACACACCATAGTTACTGTTACCATGGTCACATGCACCATGGTTACTGTTGCCATGGACACACACACCATAATTACTGTTGCCATGGTCACACACTGTAGTTACTGTTGCCATGCTCATACACCATAGTAACTGTTGCCATGGTCACACACACCATAGTTACTGTTGCCATGGTCACATGCACCATGGTTACTGTTGCCATGGACACACACACCATAATTACTGTTGCCATGGTCACACACTGTAGTTACTGTTGCCATGCTCACACACCATAGTAACTGTTGCCATGGTCACACACACCATAGTTACTGTTGCCATGGTCACACACACATATCATGGTTACTGTTGCCATGGCCACACACACTATAGTTACTGTTGCCATGGTCACACACTGTAGTTACTGTTGCCATGGTCTCACACACACCATAGTTACTGTTGCCATGGTCACACACACCATGGTTCCTGTTGCCATGGTCACACACCGTAGTTACTGTTGCCATGGTCACACACACCATGGTTACTGTTGCCATGGTCACACAAACCATGGTTACTGTTGCCATGGACACACACACCATAGTTACTATCACCATGGTCAACATGCACCATGGTTACTGTTGCCATGGACACACACACCATAGTTACTGTTGCCATGGTCACACACTATAGTAACTGTTGCCATGGTCACACACACCATAGTTACTGTTGCCATGGTCACACACACATATCATGGTTACTGTTGCCATGGCCACACACACTATAGTTACTGTTGCCATGGTCACACACTGTAGTTACTGTTGCCATGGTCACACACACCATGGTTACTGTTGCCATGGTCACACACACCATGGTTACTGTTGCCATGGACACACACACCATAGTTACTGTTACCATGGTCACATGCACCATGGATACTGTTGCCATGGACACACACACCATAGTTACTGTTGCCATAATCACAGACCCTAGTTACTGTTGCCATGGTCACACACACCCTAGTTACTGTTGCCATGGTCACACACACCATGGTTACTGTTGCCATGGTCACACACCGTAGTAACTGTTGCCATGCTCACACACTGCAGTTACTGTTGCCATGCTCACACACCGTAGTAACTGTTGCCATGCTCACACACCATAGTTACTGTTGCCATGGTCACACACACATATCATGGTTACTGTTGCCATGGCCACACAAACTATAGTTACTGTTGCCATGCTCCCACACTGTAGTTACTGTTGCCATGCTCACACACCATGGTTACTGTTGCCATGGTCACACACCGTAGTAACTGTTGCCATGCTCACACACACCATGGTTACTGTTGCCATGGTCACACACACCATGGTGACTGTTGCCATGGTCACACACACATATCATGGTTACTGTTGCCATGCTCACACACCGTAGTAACTGTTGCCATGCTCACACACCATAGTTACTGTTGCCATGGTCACACACACCATGGTTACTGTTGCCATGGTCACACACATATCATGGTTACTGTTGCCATGGCCACACAAACTATAGTTACTGTTGCCATGCTCACACACTGTAGTTACTGTTGCCATGCTCACACACTGTAGTTAATGTTGCCATGGTCACAAACACCATGGTTACTGTTGCCATGGTCACACATACCATGGTGACTGTTGCCATGGTCACACACCGTAGTAACTGTTGCCATGGTCACACACACACCATGGTTACTGTTGCCATGGACACACACACCATAGTTACAGTTACCATGGTCACATGCCCCATGGTTACTGTTGCCATGGACACACACACCATAGTTACTGTTGCCATGGTCACACACTGCAGTTACTGTTGCCATGCTCACACACCGTAGTAACTGTTGCCATGCTCACACACCATAGTTACTGTTGCCATGGTCACACACACATATCATGGTTACTGTTGCCATGGTCACACACTGCAGTTACTGTTGCCATGCTCACACACCGTAGTAACTGTTGCCATGCTCACACACCATAGTTACTGTTGCCATGGTCACACACACATCATGGTTACTGTTGCCATGGCCACACACACTATAGTTACTGTTGCCATGGTCACACACACTGTAGTTACTGTTGCCATGCTCACACACCGTAGTTACTGTTGCCATGGTCTCACACACACCATAGTCACTGTTACCATGGTCACATGCACCATGGTTACTGTTGCCATGGTCACACACACCATAGTTACTGTTGCCATGGTCTCACACACACCATGGTTACTGTTGCCATGGTCACACACCGTAGTAACTGTTGCCATGGTCACACACACCATGGTTACTGTTGCCATGGACACACATACCATAGTTACTGTTGCCATGGTCACACACACCATGGTTACTGTTGCCATGGACACAATCACCATAGTTACTGTTACCATGGTCACATGCACCGTAGTAACTGTTGCCATGGTCACACACACCATGGTTACTGTTGCCATGGTCACACACACCATGGTTACTGTTGCCATGGTCACACACACACCATGGTTACTGTTGCCATGGACACACACACCATAGTTACTGTTGCCATAATCACAGACCCTAGTTACTGTTGCTATGGTCACACACACCCTAGTTACTGTTGCCATGGTCACACAAACATATCATGGTTACTGTTGCCATGGACACACACACTATAGTTACTGTTGCCATGGTCACACACTGTAGTTACTGTTGCCATGCTCACACACCGTAGTTACTGTTGCCATTGTCTCACACACACCATAGTCACTGTTGCCATGGACACACATACCATAGTTACTGTTGCCATAATCACAGACCCTAGTTACTGTTGCCATGGTCACACACAACCTAGTTATTGTTGCCATGGTCACACACACCATGGTTACTGTTGCCATGGTCACACACCGTAGTAACTGTTGCCATGGTCACACACACCATAGTTACTGTTACCATGGTCACATGCACCATAGTTACTGTTGCCATGGTCACACACACCATAGTTACTGTTGCCATGGTCACACACACATATCATGGTTACTGTTGCCATGGACACACACACTATAGTTACTGTTGCCATGGTCTCACACACACCATAGTCACTGTTGCCATGGTCACACACTGTAGTTACTGTTGCCATGCTCACACACCGTAGTTACTGTTGCCATGGTCTCACACACACCATAGTCACTGTTGCCATGGACACACATACCAAAGTTACTGTTGCCATGGTCACACACACACATATATCACGGTTACTGTTGCCATGGTCACACACCATGGTTACTGTTGCTATGCGCACACACCGTAGTAACTGTTGCCATGGTCACACACACCATGGTTACTGTTGCCATGGTCACACACACCATGGTTACTGTTGCCATGGTCACACACACCATGGTTACTGTTGCCATGGACACACACACCATAGTTACTGTTGCCATGGTCACACACACATATCATGGTTACTGTTGCCATGGTCACACACCGTAGTAACTGTTGCCATGGTCACATACACCATAGTTACTGTTGCCATAATCACAGACCCTAGTTACTGTTGCCATGGTAACACACACCATGGTTACTGTTGCCATGGTCACACACACCATGGTTATTGTTGCCATGGACACACACACCATAGTTACTGTTACCATGGTCACATGCACCATGGTTACTGTTGCCATGGACACACACACCATAATTACTGTTGCCATGGTCACACACTGTAGTTACTGTTGCCATGCTCATACACCATAGTAACTGTTGCCATGGTCACACACACCATAGTTACTGTTGCCATGGTCACATGCACCATGGTTACTGTTGCCATGGACACACACACCATAATTACTGTTGCCATGGTCACACACTGTAGTTACTGTTGCCATGCTCACACACCATAGTAACTGTTGCCATGGTCACACACACCATAGTTACTGTTGCCATGGTCACACACACATATCATGGTTACTGTTGCCATGGCCACACACACTATAGTTACTGTTGCCATGGTCACACACTGTAGTTACTGTTGCCATGGTCTCACACACACCATAGTAACTGTTGCCATGCTCACACACACCATGGTTACTGTTGCCATGGTCACACACACCATGGTGACTGTTGCCATGGTCACACACACATATCATGGTTACTGTTGCCATGCTCACACACCGTAGTAACTGTTGCCATGCTCACACACCATAGTTACTGTTGCCATGGTCACACACACCATGGTTACTGTTGCCATGGTCACACACATATCATGGTTACTGTTGCCATGGCCACACAAACTATAGTTACTGTTGCCATGCTCACACACTGTAGTTACTGTTGCCATGGTCACACACACATATCATGGTTACTGTTGCCATGGCCACACACACTATAGTTACTGTTGCCATGGTCACACACTGTAGTTACTGTTGCCATGGTCACACACACCATGGTTACTGTTGCCATGGTCACACACACCATGGTTACTGTTGCCATGGACACACACACCATAGTTACTGTTACCATGGTCACATGCACCATGGTTACTGTTGCCATGGACACACACACCATAGTTACTGTTGCCATAATCACAGACCCTAGTTACTGTTGCCATGGTCACACACACCCTAGTTACTGTTGCCATGGTCACACACACCATGGTTACTGTTGCCATGGTCACACATCGTAGTAACTGTTGCCATGCTCACACACTGCAGTTACTGTTGCCATGCTCACACACCGTAGTAACTGTTGCCATGCTCACACACCATAGTTACTGTTGCCATGGTCACACACACATATCATGGTTACTGTTGCCATGGCCACACAAACTATAGTTACTGTTGCCATGCTCCCACACTGTAGGTACTGTTGCCATGCTCACACACCATGGTTACTGTTGCCATGGTCACACACCGTAGTAACTGTTGCCATGCTCACACACACCATGGTTACTGTTGCCATGGTCACACACACCATGGTGACTGTTGCCATGGTCACACACACATATCATGGTTACTGTTGCCATGCTCACACACCGTAGTAACTGTTGCCATGCTCACACACCATAGTTACTGTTGCCATGGTCACACACACCATGGTTACTGTTGCCATGGTCACACACATATCATGGTTACTGTTGCCATGGCCACACAAACTATAGTTACTGTTGCCATGCTCACACACTGTAGTTACTGTTGCCATGCTCACACACTGTAGTTAATGTTGCCATGCTCACACACCATGGTTACTGTTGCCATGGTCACACACCGTAGTAACTGTTGCCATGGTCACAGACACCATGGTTACTGTTGCCATGGTCACACATACCATGGTGACTGTTGCCATGGTCACACACCGTAGTAACTGTTGCCATGGTCTCACACACACCATAGTCACTGTTGCCATGGACACACATACCATAGTTACTGTTGCCATAATCACAGACCCTAGTTACTGTTGCCATGGTCACACACAACCTAGTTACTGTTGCCATGGTCACACACGCCATGGTTACTGTTGCCATGGTCACACACCGTAGTAACTGTTGCCATGGTCACACACACATATCATGGTTACTGTTGCCATGGTCACACACTGCAGTTACTGTTGCCATGCTCACACACTATAGTTACTGTTGCCATGGTCACACACTGTAGTTACTGTTGCCATGCTCACACACCGTAGTTACTGTTGCCATGGTCTCACACACACCATAGTCACTGTTGCCATGGACACACATACCATAGTTACTGTTGCCATAATCACAGACCCTAGTTACTGTTGCCATGGTCACACACAACCTAGTTACTGTTGCCATGGTCACACACACCATGGTTACTGTTGCCATGGTCACACACTGTAGTAACTGTTGCCATGGTCACACACACCATAGTTACTGTTACCATGGTCACATGCACCATAGTTACTGTTGCCATGGTCACACACACCATAGTTACTGTTGTCATGGTCACACACACATATCATGGTTACTGTTGCCATGGACACACACACTATAGTTACTGTTGCCATGGTCTCACACACACCATAGTCACTGTTGCCATGGTCACACACTGTAGTTACTGTTGCCATGCTCACACACCGTAGTTACTGTTGCCATGGTCTCACACACACCATAGTCACTGTTGCCATGGACACACATACCATAGTTACTGTTGCCATGGTCACACACACACATATATCACGGTTACTGTTGCCATGGTCACACACCATGGTTACTGTTGCTATGCGCACACACCGTAGTAACTGTTGCCATGGTCACACACACCATGGTTACTGTTGCCATGGTCACACACACCATGGTTACTGTTGCCATGGACACACACACCATAGTTACTGTTGCCATGGTCACACACACATATCATGGTTACTGTTGCCATGGTCACACACTGCAGTTACTGTTGCCATGCTCACACACCGTAGTAACTGTTGCCATGCTCACACACCATAGTTACTGTTGCCATGGTCACACACACATATCATGGTTACTGTTGCCATGGCCACACAAACTATAGTTACTGTTGCCATGCTCACACACTATAGTTACTGTTGCCATTCTCACACACCATGGTTACTGTTGCCATGGTCACACACCGTAGTAACTGTTGCCATGGTCACACACACCATGGTTACTGTTGCCATGGTCACACACACCATGGTGACTGTTGCCATGGTCACACACCGTAGTAACTGTTGCCATGGTCACACACACACCATGGTTACTGTTGCCATGGACACACACACCATAGTTACAGTTACCATGGTCACATGCCCCATGGTTACTGTTGCCATGGACACACACACCATAGTTACTGTTGCCATGGTCACACACTGCAGTTACTGTTGCCATGCTCACACACCGTAGTAACTGTTGTCATGCTCACACACCAATATCATGGTTACTGTTGCCATGGTCACACACTGCAGTTACTGTTGCCATGCTCACACACCATAGTTACTGTTGCCATGGTCACACACACATATCATGGTTACTGTTGCCATGGCCACACAAACTATAGTTACTGTTGCCATGCTCACACACTGTAGTTACTGTTGCCATGCTCACACACTGTAGTTAATGTTGCCATGCTCACACACCATGGTTACTGTTGCCATGGTCACACACCGTAGTAACTGTTGCCATGGTCACACACACCATGGTTACTGTTGCCATGGTCACACATACCATGGTGACTGTTGCCATGGTCACACACCGTAGTAACTGTTGCCATGGTCACACACACACCATGGTTACTGTTGCCATGGACACACACACACACCATAGTTACAGTTACCATGGTCACATGCCCCATAGTTACTGTTGCCATGTCCACACACTGCAGTTACTGTTGCCATGCTCACACACCGTAGTAACTGTTGCCATGCTCACACACCGTAGTAACTGTTGCCATGGTCACACACACACATATATCACGGTTACTGTTGCCATGGTCACACACCATGGTTACTGTTGCCATGGTCACAGACCCTAGCTACTGTTGCCATGGTCACACACACCCTAGTTAGTGTTGCCATGGTCACACACACACCATGGTTACTGTTGCCATGGACACACACACCATAGTTACAGTTACCATGGTCACATGCCCCATGGTTACTGTTGCCATGGACACACACACCATAGTTACTGTTGCCATGGTCACACACTGCAGTTACTGTTGCCATGCTCGCACACCGTAGTAACTGTTGCCATGCTCACACACCATAGTTACTGTTGCCATGGTCACACACACATAGCATGGTTACTGTTGTCATGGTCACACACTGCAGTTACTGTTGCCATGCTCACACACCGTAGTAACTGTTGCCATGCTCACACACCATAGTTACTGTTGCCATGGTCACACACACATATCATGGTTACTGTTGCCATGGCCACACAAACTATAGTTACTGTTGCCATGCTCACACACTGTAGTTACTGTTGCCATGCTCACACACCATGGTTACTGTTGCCATGGTCACACACCGTAGTAACTGTTGCCATGGTCACACACACCATGGTTACTGTTGCCATGGTCACACACACCATGGTGACTGTTGCCATGGTCACACACCGTAGTAACTGTTGCCATGGTCACACACACACCATGGTTACTGTTGCCATGGACACACACACCATAGTTACAGTTACCATGGTCACATGCCCCATGGTTACTGTTGCCATGGACACACACACCATAGTTACTGTTGCCATGGTCACACACTGCAGTTACTTTTTGCCATGCTCACACACCGTAGTAACTGTTGCCATGCTCACACACCATAGTTACTGTTGCCATGGTCACACACACATATCATGGTTACTGTTGCCATGGTCACACACTGCAGTTACTGTTGCCATGCTCACACACCATAGTTACTGTTGCCATGGTCACACACACATATCATGGTTACTGTTGCCACGCTCACACACCGTAGTAACTGTTGCCATGCTCACACACCATAGTTACTGTTGCCATGGTCACACACACATATCATGGTTACTGTTGCCATGGCCACACAAACTATAGTTACTGTTGCCATGCTCACACACTGTAGTTACTGTTGCCATGCTCACACACTGTAGTTAATGTTGCCATGCTCACACACCATGGTTACTGTTGCCATGGTCACACACCGTAGTAACTGTTGCCATGGTCACACACACCATGGTTACTGTTGCCATGGTCACACATACCATGGTGACTGTCGCCATGGTCACACACCGTAGTAACTGTTGCCATGGTCACACACACACCATGGTTACTGTCGCCATGGTCACACACCGTAGTAACTGTTGCCATGGTCACACACACCATAGTTACTGTTGCCATGGTCACATGCACCATGGTTACTGTTGCCATGGACACACACACCATAATTACTGTTGCCATGGTCACACACTGTAGTTACTGTTGCCATGCTCACACACCATAGTAACTGTTGCCATGGTCACACACACCATAGTTACTGTTGCCATGGTCACACACACATATCATGGTTACTGTTGCCATGGCCACACACACTATAGTTACTGTTGCCATGGTCACACACTGTAGTTACTGTTGCCATGGTCTCACACACACCATAGTTACTGTTGCCATGGTCACACACACCATGGTTCCTGTTGCCATGGTCACACACCGTAGTTACTGTTGCCATGGTCACACACACCATGGTTACTGTTGCCATGGTCACACAAACCATGGTTACTGTTGCCATGGACACACACACCATAGTTACTATCACCATGGTCAACATGCACCATGGTTACTGTTGCCATGGACACACACACCATAGTTACTGTTGCCATGGTCACACACTATAGTAACTGTTGCCATGGTCACACACACCATAGTTACTGTTGCCATGGTCACACACACATATCATGGTTACTGTTGCCATGGCCACACACACTATAGTTACTGTTGCCATGGTCACACACTGTAGTTACTGTTGCCATGGTCACACACACCATGGTTACTGTTGCCATGGTCACACACACCATGGTTACTGTTGCCATGGACACACACACCATAGTTACTGTTACCATGGTCACATGCACCATGGATACTGTTGCCATGGACACACACACCATAGTTACTGTTGCCATAATCACAGACCCTAGTTACTGTTGCCATGGTCACACACACCCTAGTTACTGTTGCCATGGTCACACACACCATGGTTACTGTTGCCATGGTCACACACCGTAGTAACTGTTGCCATGCTCACACACTGCAGTTACTGTTGCCATGCTCACACACCGTAGTAACTGTTGCCATGCTCACACACCATAGTTACTGTTGCCATGGTCACACACACATATCATGGTTACTGTTGCCATGGCCACACAAACTATAGTTACTGTTGCCATGCTCCCACACTGTAGTTACTGTTGCCATGCTCACACACCATGGTTACTGTTGCCATGGTCACACACCGTAGTAACTGTTGCCATGCTCACACACACCATGGTTACTGTTGCCATGGTCACACACACCATGGTGACTGTTGCCATGGTCACACACACATATCATGGTTACTGTTGCCATGCTCACACACCGTAGTAACTGTTGCCATGCTCACACACCATAGTTACTGTTGCCATGGTCACACACACCATGGTTACTGTTGCCATGGTCACACACATATCATGGTTACTGTTGCCATGGCCACACAAACTATAGTTACTGTTGCCATGCTCACACACTGTAGTTACTGTTGCCATGCTCACACACTGTAGTTAATGTTGCCATGGTCACAAACACCATGGTTACTGTTGCCATGGTCACACATACCATGGTGACTGTTGCCATGGTCACACACCGTAGTAACTGTTGCCATGGTCACACACACACCATGGTTACTGTTGCCATGGACACACACACCATAGTTACAGTTACCATGGTCACATGCCCCATGGTTACTGTTGCCATGGACACACACACCATAGTTACTGTTGCCATGGTCACACACTGCAGTTACTGTTGCCATGCTCACACACCGTAGTAACTGTTGCCATGCTCACACACCATAGTTACTGTTGCCATGGTCACACACACATATCATGGTTACTGTTGCCATGGTCACACACTGCAGTTACTGTTGCCATGCTCACACACCGTAGTAACTGTTGCCATGCTCACACACCATAGTTACTGTTGCCATGGTCACACACACATCATGGTTACTGTTGCCATGGCCACACACACTATAGTTACTGTTGCCATGGTCACACACACTGTAGTTACTGTTGCCATGCTCACACACCGTAGTTACTGTTGCCATGGTCTCACACACACCATAGTCACTGTTACCATGGTCACATGCACCATGGTTACTGTTGCCATGGTCACACACACCATAGTTACTGTTGCCATGGTCTCACACACACCATGGTTACTGTTGCCATGGTCACACACCGTAGTAACTGTTGCCATGGTCACACACACCATGGTTACTGTTGCCATGGACACACATACCATAGTTACTGTTGCCATGGTCACACACACCATGGTTACTGTTGCCATGGACACAATCACCATAGTTACTGTTACCATGGTCACATGCACCGTAGTAACTGTTGCCATGGTCACACACACCATGGTTACTGTTGCCATGGTCACACACACCATGGTTACTGTTGCCATGGTCACACACACACCATGGTTACTGTTGCCATGGACACACACACCATAGTTACTGTTGCCATAATCACAGACCCTAGTTACTGTTGCTATGGTCACACACACCCTAGTTACTGTTGCCATGGTCACACAAACATATCATGGTTACTGTTGCCATGGACACACACACTATAGTTACTGTTGCCATGGTCACACACTGTAGTTACTGTTGCCATGCTCACACACCGTAGTTACTGTTGCCATTGTCTCACACACACCATAGTCACTGTTGCCATGGACACACATACCATAGTTACTGTTGCCATAATCACAGACCCTAGTTACTGTTGCCATGGTCACACACAACCTAGTTATTGTTGCCATGGTCACACACACCATGGTTACTGTTGCCATGGTCACACACCGTAGTAACTGTTGCCATGGTCACACACACCATAGTTACTGTTACCATGGTCACATGCACCATAGTTACTGTTGCCATGGTCACACACACCATAGTTACTGTTGCCATGGTCACACACACATATCATGGTTACTGTTGCCATGGACACACACACTATAGTTACTGTTGCCATGGTCTCACACACACCATAGTCACTGTTGCCATGGTCACACACTGTAGTTACTGTTGCCATGCTCACACACCGTAGTTACTGTTGCCATGGTCTCACACACACCATAGTCACTGTTGCCATGGACACACATACCAAAGTTACTGTTGCCATGGTCACACACACACATATATCACGGTTACTGTTGCCATGGTCACACACCATGGTTACTGTTGCTATGCGCACACACCGTAGTAACTGTTGCCATGGTCACACACACCATGGTTACTGTTGCCATGGTCACACACACCATGGTTACTGTTGCCATGGTCACACACACCATGGTTACTGTTGCCATGGACACACACACCATAGTTACTGTTGCCATGGTCACACACACATATCATGGTTACTGTTGCCATGGTCACACACCGTAGTAACTGTTGCCATGGTCACATACACCATAGTTACTGTTGCCATAATCACAGACCCTAGTTACTGTTGCCATGGTAACACACACCATGGTTACTGTTGCCATGGTCACACACACCATGGTTATTGTTGCCATGGACACACACACCATAGTTACTGTTACCATGGTCACATGCACCATGGTTACTGTTGCCATGGACACACACACCATAATTACTGTTGCCATGGTCACACACTGTAGTTACTGTTGCCATGCTCATACACCATAGTAACTGTTGCCATGGTCACACACACCATAGTTACTGTTGCCATGGTCACATGCACCATGGTTACTGTTGCCATGGACACACACACCATAATTACTGTTGCCATGGTCACACACTGTAGTTACTGTTGCCATGCTCACACACCATAGTAACTGTTGCCATGGTCACACACACCATAGTTACTGTTGCCATGGTCACACACACATATCATGGTTACTGTTGCCATGGCCACACACACTATAGTTACTGTTGCCATGGTCACACACTGTAGTTACTGTTGCCATGGTCTCACACACACCATAGTAACTGTTGCCATGCTCACACACACCATGGTTACTGTTGCCATGGTCACACACACCATGGTGACTGTTGCCATGGTCACACACACATATCATGGTTACTGTTGCCATGCTCACACACCGTAGTAACTGTTGCCATGCTCACACACCATAGTTACTGTTGCCATGGTCACACACACCATGGTTACTGTTGCCATGGTCACACACATATCATGGTTACTGTTGCCATGGCCACACAAACTATAGTTACTGTTGCCATGCTCACACACTGTAGTTACTGTTGCCATGGTCACACACACATATCATGGTTACTGTTGCCATGGCCACACACACTATAGTTACTGTTGCCATGGTCACACACTGTAGTTACTGTTGCCATGGTCACACACACCATGGTTACTGTTGCCATGGTCACACACACCATGGTTACTGTTGCCATGGACACACACACCATAGTTACTGTTACCATGGTCACATGCACCATGGTTACTGTTGCCATGGACACACACACCATAGTTACTGTTGCCATAATCACAGACCCTAGTTACTGTTGCCATGGTCACACACACCCTAGTTACTGTTGCCATGGTCACACACACCATGGTTACTGTTGCCATGGTCACACATCGTAGTAACTGTTGCCATGCTCACACACTGCAGTTACTGTTGCCATGCTCACACACCGTAGTAACTGTTGCCATGCTCACACACCATAGTTACTGTTGCCATGGTCACACACACATATCATGGTTACTGTTGCCATGGCCACACAAACTATAGTTACTGTTGCCATGCTCCCACACTGTAGGTACTGTTGCCATGCTCACACACCATGGTTACTGTTGCCATGGTCACACACCGTAGTAACTGTTGCCATGCTCACACACACCATGGTTACTGTTGCCATGGTCACACACACCATGGTGACTGTTGCCATGGTCACACACACATATCATGGTTACTGTTGCCATGCTCACACACCGTAGTAACTGTTGCCATGCTCACACACCATAGTTACTGTTGCCATGGTCACACACACCATGGTTACTGTTGCCATGGTCACACACATATCATGGTTACTGTTGCCATGGCCACACAAACTATAGTTACTGTTGCCATGCTCACACACTGTAGTTACTGTTGCCATGCTCACACACTGTAGTTAATGTTGCCATGCTCACACACCATGGTTACTGTTGCCATGGTCACACACCGTAGTAACTGTTGCCATGGTCACAGACACCATGGTTACTGTTGCCATGGTCACACATACCATGGTGACTGTTGCCATGGTCACACACCGTAGTAACTGTTGCCATGGTCTCACACACACCATAGTCACTGTTGCCATGGACACACATACCATAGTTACTGTTGCCATAATCACAGACCCTAGTTACTGTTGCCATGGTCACACACAACCTAGTTACTGTTGCCATGGTCACACACGCCATGGTTACTGTTGCCATGGTCACACACCGTAGTAACTGTTGCCATGGTCACACACACATATCATGGTTACTGTTGCCATGGTCACACACTGCAGTTACTGTTGCCATGCTCACACACTATAGTTACTGTTGCCATGGTCACACACTGTAGTTACTGTTGCCATGCTCACACACCGTAGTTACTGTTGCCATGGTCTCACACACACCATAGTCACTGTTGCCATGGACACACATACCATAGTTACTGTTGCCATAATCACAGACCCTAGTTACTGTTGCCATGGTCACACACAACCTAGTTACTGTTGCCATGGTCACACACACCATGGTTACTGTTGCCATGGTCACACACTGTAGTAACTGTTGCCATGGTCACACACACCATAGTTACTGTTACCATGGTCACATGCACCATAGTTACTGTTGCCATGGTCACACACACCATAGTTACTGTTGTCATGGTCACACACACATATCATGGTTACTGTTGCCATGGACACACACACTATAGTTACTGTTGCCATGGTCTCACACACACCATAGTCACTGTTGCCATGGTCACACACTGTAGTTACTGTTGCCATGCTCACACACCGTAGTTACTGTTGCCATGGTCTCACACACACCATAGTCACTGTTGCCATGGACACACATACCATAGTTACTGTTGCCATGGTCACACACACACATATATCACGGTTACTGTTGCCATGGTCACACACCATGGTTACTGTTGCTATGCGCACACACCGTAGTAACTGTTGCCATGGTCACACACACCATGGTTACTGTTGCCATGGTCACACACACCATGGTTACTGTTGCCATGGACACACACACCATAGTTACTGTTGCCATGGTCACACACACATATCATGGTTACTGTTGCCATGGTCACACACTGCAGTTACTGTTGCCATGCTCACACACCGTAGTAACTGTTGCCATGCTCACACACCATAGTTACTGTTGCCATGGTCACACACACATATCATGGTTACTGTTGCCATGGCCACACAAACTATAGTTACTGTTGCCATGCTCACACACTATAGTTACTGTTGCCATTCTCACACACCATGGTTACTGTTGCCATGGTCACACACCGTAGTAACTGTTGCCATGGTCACACACACCATGGTTACTGTTGCCATGGTCACACACACCATGGTGACTGTTGCCATGGTCACACACCGTAGTAACTGTTGCCATGGTCACACACACACCATGGTTACTGTTGCCATGGACACACACACCATAGTTACAGTTACCATGGTCACATGCCCCATGGTTACTGTTGCCATGGACACACACACCATAGTTACTGTTGCCATGGTCACACACTGCAGTTACTGTTGCCATGCTCACACACCGTAGTAACTGTTGTCATGCTCACACACCAATATCATGGTTACTGTTGCCATGGTCACACACTGCAGTTACTGTTGCCATGCTCACACACCATAGTTACTGTTGCCATGGTCACAGAGAGATCTATATTGGTCCACACACATTTCATGGTTACTGTTGCCATGGCACACAAACTATAGTTACTGTTGCCATGCTCACACACTGTAGTTACTGTTGCCATGCTCACACACTGTAGTTAATGTTGCCATGCTCACACCATGGTCACACACCGTAGTAACTGTTGCCATGGTCACACACACCATGGTTACTGTTGCCATGGTCACACATACCATGGTGACTGTTGCCATGGTCACACACCGTAGTACTGTTGCCATGGTCACACACACACCATGGTTACTGTTGCCATGGACACACACACACACCATAGTTACAGTTACCATGGTCACATGCCCCATAGTTACTGTTGCCATGTCCACACACTGCAGTTACTGTTGCCATGCTCACACACCGTAGTAACTGTTGCCATGCTCACACACCGTAGTAACTGTTGCCATGGTCACACACACACATATATCACGGTTACTGTTGCCATGGTCACACACCATGGTTACTGTTGCCATGGTCACAGACCCTAGCTACTGTTGCCATGGTCACACACACCCTAGTTAGTGTTGCCATGGTCACACACACACCATGGTTACTGTTGCCATGGACACACACACCATAGTTACAGTTACCATGGTCACATGCCCCATGGTTACTGTTGCCATGGACACACACACCATAGTTACTGTTGCCATGGTCACACACTGCAGTTACTGTTGCATGCTCGCACACCGTAGTAACTGTTGCCATGCTCACACACCATAGTTACTGTTGCCATGGTCACACACACATAGCATGGTTACTGTTGTCATGGTCACACACTGCAGTTACTGTTGCCATGCTCACACACCGTAGTAACTGTTGCCATGCTCACACACCATAGTTACTGTTGCCATGGTCACACACACATATCATGGTTACTGTTGCCATGGCCACACAAACTATAGTTACTGTTGCCATGCTCACACACTGTAGTTACTGTTGCCATGCTCACACACCATGGTTACTGTTGCCATGGTCACACACCGTAGTAACTGTTGCCATGGTCACACACACCATGGTTACTGTTGCCATGGTCACACACACCATGGTGACTGTTGCCATGGTCACACACCGTAGTAACTGTTGCCATGGTCACACACACACATGGTTACTGTTGCCATGGACACACACACCATAGTTACAGTTACCATGGTCACATGCCCCATGGTTACTGTTGCCATGGACACACACACCATAGTTACTGTTGCCATGGTCACACACTGCAGTTACTTTTTGCCATGCTCACACACCGTAGTAACTGTTGCCATGCTCACACACCATAGTTACTGTTGCCATGGTCACACACACATATCATGGTTACTGTTGCCATGGTCACACACTGCAGTTACTGTTGCCATGCTCACACACCATAGTTACTGTTGCCATGGTCACACACACATATCATGGTTACTGTTGCCACGCTCACACACCGTAGTAACTGTTGCCATGCTCACACACCATAGTTACTGTTGCCATGGTCACACACACATATCATGGTTACTGTTGCCATGGCCACACAAACTATAGTTACTGTTGCCATGCTCACACACTGTAGTTACTGTTGCCATGCTCACACACTGTAGTTAATGTTGCCATGCTCACACACCATGGTTACTGTTGCCATGGTCACACACCGTAGTAACTGTTGCCATGGTCACACACACCATGGTTACTGTTGCCATGGTCACACATACCATGGTGACTGTCGCCATGGTCACACACCGTAGTAACTGTTGCCATGGTCACACACACACCATGGTTACTGTTGCCATGGTCACATGCCCCATGGTTACTGTTGCCATGGTCACACACACCATAGTTACTGTTGCCATGGTCACACACACCATGGTTACTGTTGCCATGGTCACACACCGTAGTAACTGTTGCCATGGTCACACACAGCATGGTTACTGTTGCCATGGTCACACACACCATGGTTACTGTTGCCATGGACACACACACCATAGTTACTGTTGCCATAATCACAGACCCTAGTTACTGTTGCCATGGTCACACACACCCTAGTTACTGTTGCCATGGTCACACACACATATCATGGTTACTGTTGCCATGGACACACACACTATAGTTACTGTTGCCATGGTCACACACTGTAGTTACTGTTGCCATGCTCACACACCGTAGTTACTGTTGCCATGGTCTCACACACACCATAGTCACTGTTGCCATGGACACACATACCATAGTTACTGCTGCCATGGTCACACACACACATATATCATGGTTACTGTTGCCATGGTCACACACTGCAGTTACTGTTGCCATGCTCACACACCGTAGTAACTGTTGCCATGCTCACACACCATAGTTACTGTTGCCATGGTCACACACACATATCATGGTTACTGTTGCCATGGCCACACAAACTATAGTTACTGTTGCCATGCTCACACACTGTAGTTACTGTTGCCATTTTCACACACCATGGTTACTGTTGCCATGGTCACACACCGTAGTAACTGTTGCCATGGTCACACACACCATGGTTACTGTTGCCATGGTCACACACACCATGGTGACTGTTGCCATGGTCACACACCGTAGTAACTGTTGCCATGGTCACACACACACCATGGTTACTGTTGCCATGGACACACACACCATAGTTACAGTTACCATGGTCACATGCCCCATGGTTACTGTTGCCATGGACACACACACCATAGTTACTGTTGCCATGGTCACACACTGCAGTTACTGTTGCCATGCTCACACACCGTAGTAACTGTTGCCATGCTCACACACCAATATCATGGTTACTGTTGCCATGGTCACACACTGAAGTTACTGTTGCCATGCTCACACACCATAGTTACTGTTGCCATGGTCACACACACATATCATGGTTACTGTTGCCATGCTCACACACCGTAGTAACTGTTGCCATGCTCACACACCATAGTTACTGTTGCCATGGTCACACACACATATCATGGTTACTGTTGCCATGGCCACACAAACTATAGTTACTGTTGCCATGCTCACACACTGTAGTTACTGTTGCCATGCTCACACACTGTAGTTAATGTTGCCATGCTCACACACCATGGTTACTGTTGCCATGGTCACACACACCATGGTTACTGTTGCCATGGTCACACATACCATGGTGACTGTTGCCATGGTCACACACCGTAGTAACTGTTGCCATGGTCACACACACACCATGGTTACTGTTGCCATGGACACACACACACCATAGTTACAGTTACCATGGTCACATGCCCCATAGTTACTGTTGCCATGGTCACACACTGCAGTTACTGTTGCCATGCTCACACACCGTAGTAACTGTTGCCATGCTCACACACCGTAGTAACTGTTGCCATGGTCACACACACACATATATCACGGTTACTGTTGCCATGGTCACACACCATGGTTACTGTTGCTATGCTCACACACCGTAGTAACTGTTGCCATGGTCACACACACCATGGTTACTGTTGCCATGGTCACAGACCCTAGTTACTGTTGCCATGGTCACACACACCCTAGTTACTGTTGCCATGGTCACACACACACCATGGTTACTGTTGCCATGGACACACACACCATAGTTACAGTTACCATGGTCACATGCCCCATGGTTACTGTTGCCATGGACACACACACCATAGTTACTGTTGCCATGGTCACACACTGCAGTTACTGTTGCCATGCTCGCACACCGTAGTAACTGTTGCCATGCTCACACACCATAGTTACTGTTGCCATGGTCACACACACATAGCATGGTTACTGTTGTCATGGTCACACACTGCAGTTACTGTTGCCATGCTCACACACCGTAGTAACTGTTGCCATGCTCACACACCATAGTTACTGTTGCCATGGTCACACACACATATCATGGTTACTGTTGCCATGGCCACACAAACTATAGTTACTGTTGCCATGCTCACACACTGTAGTTACTGTTGCCATGCTCACACACCATGGTTACTGTTGCCATGGTCACACACCGTAGTAACTGTTGCCATGGTCACACACACCATGGTTACTGTTGCCATGGTCACACACACCATGGTGACTGTTGCCATGGTCACACACCGTAGTAACTGTTGCCATGGTCACACACACACCATGGTTACTGTTGCCATGGACACACACACCATAGTTACAGTTACCATGGTCACATGCCCCATGGTTACTGTTGCCATGGACACACACACCATAGTTACTGTTGCCATGGTCACACACTGCAGTTACTTTTTGCCATGCTCACACACCGTAGTAACTGTTGCCATGCTCACACACCATAGTTACTGTTGCCATGGTCACACACACATATCATGGTTACTGTTGCCATGGTCACACACTGCAGTTACTGTTGCCATGCTCACACACCATAGTTACTGTTGCCATGGTCACACACACATATCATGGTTACTGTTGCCATGCTCACACACCGTAGTAACTGTTGCCATGCTCACACACCATAGTTACTGTTGCCATGGTCACACACACATATCATGGTTACTGTTGCCATGGCCACACAAACTATAGTTACTGTTGCCATGCTCACACACTGTAGTTACTGTTGCCATGCTCACACACTGTAGTTAATGTTGCCATGCTCACACACCATGGTTACTGTTGCCATGGTCACACACCGTAGTAACTGTTGCCATGGTCACACACACCATGGTTACTGTTGCCATGGTCACACATACCATGGTGACTGTTGCCATGGTCACACACCGTAGTAACTGTTGCCATGGTCACACACACACCATGGTTACTGTTGCCATGGTCACATGCCCCATGGTTACTGTTGCCATGGTCACACACACCATAGTTACTGTTGCCATGGTCACACACACCATGGTTACTGTTGCCATGGTCACACACCGTAGTAACTGTTGCCATGGTCACACACACCATGGTTACTGTTGCCATGGTCACATGCACCATGGTTACTGTTGCCATGGACACACACACCATAGTTACTGTTGCCATAATCACAGACCCTAGTTACTGTTGCCATGGTCACACACACCCTAGTTACTGTTGCCATGGTCACACACACATATCATGGTTACTGTTGCCATGGACACACACACTATAGTTACTGTTGCCATGGTCACACACTGTAGTTACTGTTAGCATGCTCACACACCGTAGTTACTGTTGCAATGGTCTCACACACACCATAGTCACTGTTGCCATGGACACACATACCATAGTTACTGCTGCCATGGTCACACACACACATATATCATGGTTACTGTTGCCATGGTCACACACTGCAGTTACTGTTGCCATGCTCACACACCGTAGTAACTGTTGCCATGCTCACACACCATAGTTACTGTTGCCATGGTCACACACATATATCATGGTTACTGTTGCCATGGCCACACAAACTATAGTTACTGTTGCCATGCTCACACACTGTAGTTACTGTTGCCATTCTCACACACCATGGTTACTGTTGCCATGGTCACACACCGTAGTAACTGTTGCCATGGTCACACACACCATGGTGACTGTTGCCATGGTCACACACCGTAGTAACTGTTGCCATGGTCACACACACACCATGGTTACTGTTGCCATGGACACACACACCATAGTTACAGTTACCATGGTCACATGCCCCATGGTTACTGTTGCCATGGACACACACACCATAGTTACTGTTGCCATGGTCACACACTGCAGTTACTGTTGCCATGCTCACACACCGTAGTAACTGTTGCCATGCTCACACACCAATATCATGGTTACTGTTGCCATGGTCACACACTGCAGTTACTGTTGCCATGCTCACACACCATAGTTACTGTTGCCATGGTCACACACACATATCATGGTTACTGTTGCCATGCTCACACACCGTAGTAACTGTTGCCATGCTCACACACCATAGTTACTGTTGCCATGGTCACACACACATATCATGGTTACTGTTGCCATGGCCACACAAACTATAGTTACTGTTGCCATGCTCACACACTGTAGTTACTGTTGCCATGCTCACACACTGTAGTTAATGTTGCCATGCTCACACACCATGGTTACTGTTGCCATGGTCACACACCGTAGTAACTGTTGCCATGGTCACACACACCATGGTTACTGTTGCCATGGTCACACATACCATGGTGACTGTTGCCATGGTCACACACCGTAGTAACTGTTGCCATGGTCACACACACACCATGGTTACTGTTGCCATGGACACACACACACCATAGTTACAGTTACCATGGTCACATGCCCCATAGTTACTGTTGCCATGGTCACACACTGCAGTTACTGTTGCCATGCTCACACACCGTAGTAACTGTTGCCATGCTCACACACCGTAGTAACTGTTGCCATGGTCACACACACACATATATCACGGTTACTGTTGCCATGGTCACACACCATGGTTACTGTTGCTATGCTCACACACCGTAGTAACTGTTGCCATGGTCACACACACCATGGTTACTGTTGCCATGGTCACAGACCCTAGTTACTGTTGCCATGGTCACACACACCCTAGTTACTGTTGCCATGGTCACACACACACCATGGTTACTGTTGCCATGGACACACACACCATAGTTACAGTTACCATGGTCACATGCCCCATGGTTACTGTTGCCATGGACACACACACCATAGTTACTGTTGCCATGGTCACACACTGCAGTTACTGTTGCCATGCTCGCACACCGTAGTAACTGTTGCCATGCTCACACACCATAGTTACTGTTGCCATGGTCACACACACATAGCATGGTTACTGTTGTCATGGTCACACACTGCAGTTACTGTTGCCATGCTCACACACCGTAGTAACTGTTGCCCTGCTCACACACCATAGTTACTGTTGCCATGGTCACACACACATATCATGGTTACTGTTGCCATGGCCACACAAACTATAGTTACTGTTGCCATGCTCACACACTGTAGTTACTGTTGCCATGCTCACACACCATGGTTACTGTTGCCATGGTCACACACCGTAGTAACTGTTGCCATGGTCACACACACCATGGTTACTGTTGCCATGGTCACACACACCATGGTGACTGTTGCCATGGTCACACACCGTAGTAACTGTTGCCATGGTCACACACACACCATGGTTACTGTTGCCATGGACACACACACCATAGTTACAGTTACCATGGTCACATGCCCCATGGTTACTGTTGCCATGGACACACACACCATAGTTACTGTTGCCATGGTCACACACTGCAGTTACTTTTTGCCATGCTCACACACCGTAGTAACTGTTGCCATGCTCACACACCATAGTTACTGTTGCCATGGTCACACACACATATCATGGTTACTGTTGCCATGGTCACACACTGCAGTTACTGTTGCCATGCTCACACACCATAGTTACTGTTGCCATGGTCACACACACATATCATGGTTACTGTTGCCATGCTCACACACCGTAGTAACTGTTGCCATGCTCACACACCATAGTTACTGTTGCCATGGTCACACACACATATCATGGTTACTGTTGCCATGGCCACACAAACTATAGTTACTGTTGCCATGCTCACACACTGTAGTTACTGTTGCCATGCTCACACACTGTAGTTAATGTTGCCATGCTCACACACCATGGTTACTGTTGCCATGGTCACACACCGTAGTAACTGTTGCCATGGTCACACACACCATGGTTACTGTTGCCATGGTCACACATACCATGGTGACTGTTGCCATGGTCACACACCGTAGTAACTGTTGCCATGGTCACACACACACCATGGTTACTGTTGCCATGGTCACATGCCCCATGGTTACTGTTGCCATGGTCACACACCCCATAGTTACTGTTGCCATGGTCACACACACCATGGTTACTGTTGCCATGCTCACACACCGTAGTAACTGTTGCCATGGTCACACACACCATGGTTACTGTTGCCATGGTCACACACACCATGGTTACTGTTGCCATGGACACACACACCATAGTTACTGTTGCCATAATCACAGACCCTAGTTACTGTTGCCATGGTCACACACACCCTAGTTACTGTTGCCATGGTCACACACACATATCATGGTTACTGTTGCCATGGACACACACACTATAGTTACTGTTGCCATGGTCACACACTGTAGTTACTGTTGCCATGCTCACACACCGTAGTTACTGTTGCCATGGTCTCACACACACCATAGTCACTGTTGCCATGGACACACATACCATAGTTACTGCTGCCATGGTCACACACACACATATATCATGGTTACTGTTGCCATGGTCACACACCATGGTTACTGTTGCTATGCTCTCACACACCGTAGTAACTGTTGCCATGGTCACACACACCATGGTTACTGTTGCCATGGTCACACACACCATGGTTACTGTTGCCATGGTCACACACACACCATTTTTACTGTTGCCATGGACACACACACCATAGTTACTGTTGCCATAATCACAGACCCTAGTTACTGTTGCCATGGTCACACACACCCTCGTTACTGTTGCCATGGTCACACACACCATGGTTACTGTTGCCATGGTCACACACCGTAGTAACTGTTGCCATGGTCACACACACCATAGTTACTGTTACCATGGTCACATGCACCATAGTTACTGTTGCCATGGTCACATGCACCATAGTTACTGTTGCCATGGTCACACACACCATAGTTACTGTTGCCATGGTCACACACATATCATGGTTACTGTTGCCATGGACACACACACTATAGTTACTGTTGCCATGGTCACACACTGTAGTTACTGTTGCCATGCTCACACACCGTAGTTACTGTTGCCATGGTCTCACACACACCATAGTCACTGTTGCCATGGACACACATACCATAGTTACTGTTGCCATGGTCACACACACACATATATCACGGTTACTGTTGCCATGGTCACACACCATGGTTACTGTTGCTATGCTCACACACCGTAATAACTGTTGCCATGGTCACACACACCATGGTTACTGTTGCCATGGTCACACACACCATGGTTACTGTTGCCATGGTCACACACACCATGGTTACTGTTGCCATGGTCACACACACCATGGTTACTGTTGCCATGGACACACACACACACCATAGTTACTGTTGCCATAATCACACACCCTAGTTACTGTTGCCATGGTCACACACACACCATGGTTACTGTTGCCATGGACACACACACCATAGTTACAGTTACCATGGTCACATGCCCCATGGTTACTGTTGCCATGGACACACACACCATAGTTACTGTTGCCATGGTCACACACTGCAGTTACTGTTGCCATGCTCACACACCGTAGTAACTGTTGCCATGCTCACACACCATAGTTACAGTTACCATGGTCACATGCCCCATGGTTACTGTTGCCATGGACACACACACCATAGTTACTGTTGCCATGGTCACACACTGCAGTTACTTTTTGCCATGCTCACACACCGTAGTAACTGTTGCCATGCTCACACACCATAGTTACTGTTGCCATGGTCACACACACATATCATGGTTACTGTTGCCATGGTCACACACTGCAGTTACTGTTGCCATGCTCACACACCATAGTTACTGTTGCCATGGTCACACACACATATCATGGTTACTGTTGCCATGCTCACACACCGTAGTAACTGTTGCCATGCTTACACACCATAGTTACTGTTGCCATGGTCACACACACATATCATGGTTACTGTTGCCATGGCCACACAAACTATAGTTACTGTTGCCATGCTCACACACTGTAGTTACTGTTGCCATGCTCACACACTGTAGTTAATGTTGCCATGCTCACACACCATGGTTACTGTTGCCATGGTCACACACCGTAGTAACTGTTGCCATGGTCACACACACCATGGTTACTGTTGCCATGGTCACACATACCATGGTGACTGTTGCCATGGTCACACACCGTAGTAACTGTTGCCATGGTCACACACACACCATGGTTACTGTTGCCATGGTCACATGCCCCATGGTTACTGTTGCCATGGTCACACACACCATAGTTACTGTTGCCATGGTCACACACACCATGGTTACTGTTGCCATGGTCACACACCGTAGTAACTGTTGCCATGGTCACACACACCATGGTTACTGTTGCCATGGTCACACACACCATGGTTACTGTTGCCATGGACACACACACCATAGTTACTGTTGCCATAATCACAGACCCTAGTTACTGTTGCCATGGTCACACACACCCTAGTTACTGTTGCCATAGTCACACACACATATCATGGTTACTGTTGCCATGGACACACACACTATAGTTACTGTTGCCATGGTCACACACTGTAGTTACTGTTGCCATGCTCACACACCGTAGTTACTGTTGCCATGGTCTCACACACACCATAGTCACTGTTGCCATGGACACACATACCATAGTTACTGCTGCCATGGTCACACACACACATATATCATGGTTACTGTTGCCATGGTCACACACCATGGTTACTGTTGCTATGCTCTCACACACCGTAGTAACTGTTGCCATGGTCACACACACCATGGTTACTGTTGCCATGGTCACACACACCATGGTTACTGTTGCCATGGTCACACACACACCATTTTTACTGTTGCCATGGACACACACACCATAGTTACTGTTGCCATAATCACAGACCCTAGTTACTGTTGCCATGGTCACACACACCCTCGTTACTGTTGCCATGGTCACACACACCATGGTTACTGTTGCCATGGTCACACACCGTAGTAACTGTTGCCATGGTCACACACACCATAGTTACTGTTACCATGGTCACATGCACCATAGTTACTGTTGCCATGGTCACATGCACCATAGTTACTGTTGCCATGGTCACACACACCATAGTTACTGTTGCCATGGTCACACACATATCATGGTTACTGTTGCCATGGACACACACACTATAGTTACTGTTGCCATGGTCACACACTGTAGTTACTGTTGCCATGCTCACACACCGTAGTTACTGTTGCCATGGTCTCACACACACCATAGTCACTGTTGCCATGGACACACATACCATAGTTACTGTTGCCATGGTCACACACACACATATATCACGGTTACTGTTGCCATGGTCACACACCATGGTTACTGTTGCTATGCTCACACACCGTAATAACTGTTGCCATGGTCACACACACCATGGTTACTGTTGCCATGGTCACACACACCATGGTTACTGTTGCCATGGTCACACACACCATGGTTACTGTTGCCATGGACACACACACCATAGTTACTGTTGCCATAATCACAGACCCTAGTTACTGTTGCCATGGTCACACACACACCATGGTTACTGTTGCCATGGACACACACACCATAGTTACAGTTACCATGGTCACATGCCCCATGGTTACTGTTGCCATGGACACACACACCATAGTTACTGTTGCCATGGTCACACACTGCAGTTACTGTTGCCATGCTCACACACCGTAGTAACTGTTGCCATGCTCACACACCATAGTTACTGTTGCCATGGTCACACACACATATCATGGTTACTGTTGCCATGGTCACACACTGCAGTTACTGTTGCCATGCTCACACACCGTAGTAACTGTTGCCATGCTCACACACCATAGTTACTGTTGCCATGGTCACACACACATATCATGGTTACTGTTGCCATGGCCACACAAACTATAGTTACTGTTGCCATGCTCACACACTGTAGTTACTGTTGCCATGCTCACACACCATGGTTACTGTTGCCATGGTCACACACCGTAGTAACTGTTGCCATGGTCACACACACCATGGTTACTGTTGCCATGGTCACACACACCATAGTTACAGTTACCATGGTCACATGCCCCATGGTTACTGTTGCCATGGACACACACACCATAGTTACTGTTGCCATGGTCACACATACCATAGTTACTGTTGCCATAATCACAGACCCTAGTTACTGTTGCCATGGTCACACACAACCTAGTTACTGTTGCCATGGTCACACACGCCATGGTTACTGTTGCCATGGTCACACACCGTAGTAACTGTTGCCATGGTCACACACACATATCATGGTTACTGTTGCCATGGTCACACACTGCAGTTACTGTTGCCATGCTCACACACTATAGTTACTGTTGCCATGGTCACACACTGTAGTTACTGTTGCCATGCTCACACACCGTAGTTACTGTTGCCATGGTCTCACACACACCATAGTCACTGTTGCCATGGACACACATACCATAGTTACTGTTGCCATAATCACAGACCCTAGTTACTGTTGCCATGGTCACACACAACCTAGTTACTGTTGCCATGGTCACACACACCATGGTTACTGTTGCCATGGTCACACACTGTAGTAACTGTTGCCATGGTCACACACACCATAGTTACTGTTACCATGGTCACATGCACCATAGTTACTGTTGCCATGGTCACACACACCATAGTTACTGTTGTCATGGTCACACACACATATCATGGTTACTGTTGCCATGGACACACACACTATAGTTACTGTTGCCATGGTCTCACACACACCATAGTCACTGTTGCCATGGTCACACACTGTAGTTACTGTTGCCATGCTCACACACCGTAGTTACTGTTGCCATGGTCTCACACACACCATAGTCACTGTTGCCATGGACACACATACCATAGTTACTGTTGCCATGGTCACACACACACATATATCACGGTTACTGTTGCCATGGTCACACACCATGGTTACTGTTGCTATGCGCACACACCGTAGTAACTGTTGCCATGGTCACACACACCATGGTTACTGTTGCCATGGTCACACACACCATGGTTACTGTTGCCATGGACACACACACCATAGTTACTGTTGCCATGGTCACACACACATATCATGGTTACTGTTGCCATGGTCACACACTGCAGTTACTGTTGCCATGCTCACACACCGTAGTAACTGTTGCCATGCTCACACACCATAGTTACTGTTGCCATGGTCACACACACATATCATGGTTACTGTTGCCATGGCCACACAAACTATAGTTACTGTTGCCATGCTCACACACTATAGTTACTGTTGCCATTCTCACACACCATGGTTACTGTTGCCATGGTCACACACCGTAGTAACTGTTGCCATGGTCACACACACCATGGTTACTGTTGCCATGGTCACACACACCATGGTGACTGTTGCCATGGTCACACACCGTAGTAACTGTTGCCATGGTCACACACACACCATGGTTACTGTTGCCATGGACACACACACCATAGTTACAGTTACCATGGTCACATGCCCCATGGTTACTGTTGCCATGGACACACACACCATAGTTACTGTTGCCATGGTCACACACTGCAGTTACTGTTGCCATGCTCACACACCGTAGTAACTGTTGTCATGCTCACACACCAATATCATGGTTACTGTTGCCATGGTCACACACTGCAGTTACTGTTGCCATGCTCACACACCATAGTTACTGTTGCCATGGTCACACACACATATCATGGTTACTGTTGCCATGGCCACACAAACTATAGTTACTGTTGCCATGCTCACACACTGTAGTTACTGTTGCCATGCTCACACACTGTAGTTAATGTTGCCATGCTCACACACCATGGTTACTGTTGCCATGGTCACACACCGTAGTAACTGTTGCCATGGTCACACACACCATGGTTACTGTTGCCATGGTCACACATACCATGGTGACTGTTGCCATGGTCACACACCGTAGTAACTGTTGCCATGGTCACACACACACCATGGTTACTGTTGCCATGGACACACACACACACCATAGTTACAGTTACCATGGTCACATGCCCCATAGTTACTGTTGCCATGTCCACACACTGCAGTTACTGTTGCCATGCTCACACACCGTAGTAACTGTTGCCATGCTCACACACCGTAGTAACTGTTGCCATGGTCACACACACACATATATCACGGTTACTGTTGCCATGGTCACACACCATGGTTACTGTTGCCATGGTCACAGACCCTAGCTACTGTTGCCATGGTCACACACACCCTAGTTAGTGTTGCCATGGTCACACACACACCATGGTTACTGTTGCCATGGACACACACACCATAGTTACAGTTACCATGGTCACATGCCCCATGGTTACTGTTGCCATGGACACACACACCATAGTTACTGTTGCCATGGTCACACACTGCAGTTACTGTTGCCATGCTCGCACACCGTAGTAACTGTTGCCATGCTCACACACCATAGTTACTGTTGCCATGGTCACACACACATAGCATGGTTACTGTTGTCATGGTCACACACTGCAGTTACTGTTGCCATGCTCACACACCGTAGTAACTGTTGCCATGCTCACACACCATAGTTACTGTTGCCATGGTCACACACACATATCATGGTTACTGTTGCCATGGCCACACAAACTATAGTTACTGTTGCCATGCTCACACACTGTAGTTACTGTTGCCATGCTCACACACCATGGTTACTGTTGCCATGGTCACACACCGTAGTAACTGTTGCCATGGTCACACACACCATGGTTACTGTTGCCATGGTCACACACACCATGGTGACTGTTGCCATGGTCACACACCGTAGTAACTGTTGCCATGGTCACACACACACCATGGTTACTGTTGCCATGGACACACACACCATAGTTACAGTTACCATGGTCACATGCCCCATGGTTACTGTTGCCATGGACACACACACCATAGTTACTGTTGCCATGGTCACACACTGCAGTTACTTTTTGCCATGCTCACACACCGTAGTAACTGTTGCCATGCTCACACACCATAGTTACTGTTGCCATGGTCACACACACATATCATGGTTACTGTTGCCATGGTCACACACTGCAGTTACTGTTGCCATGCTCACACACCATAGTTACTGTTGCCATGGTCACACACACATATCATGGTTACTGTTGCCACGCTCACACACCGTAGTAACTGTTGCCATGCTCACACACCATAGTTACTGTTGCCATGGTCACACACACATATCATGGTTACTGTTGCCATGGCCACACAAACTATAGTTACTGTTGCCATGCTCACACACTGTAGTTACTGTTGCCATGCTCACACACTGTAGTTAATGTTGCCATGCTCACACACCATGGTTACTGTTGCCATGGTCACACACCGTAGTAACTGTTGCCATGGTCACACACACCATGGTTACTGTTGCCATGGTCACACATACCATGGTGACTGTCGCCATGGTCACACACCGTAGTAACTGTTGCCATGGTCACACACACACCATGGTTACTGTCGCCATGGTCACACACCGTAGTAACTGTTGCCATGGTCACACACACCATAGTTACTGTTGCCATGGTCACATGCACCATGGTTACTGTTGCCATGGACACACACACCATAATTACTGTTGCCATGGTCACACACTGTAGTTACTGTTGCCATGCTCACACACCATAGTAACTGTTGCCATGGTCACACACACCATAGTTACTGTTGCCATGGTCACACACACATATCATGGTTACTGTTGCCATGGCCACACACACTATAGTTACTGTTGCCATGGTCACACACTGTAGTTACTGTTGCCATGGTCTCACACACACCATAGTTACTGTTGCCATGGTCACACACACCATGGTTCCTGTTGCCATGGTCACACACCGTAGTTACTGTTGCCATGGTCACACACACCATGGTTACTGTTGCCATGGTCACACAAACCATGGTTACTGTTGCCATGGACACACACACCATAGTTACTATCACCATGGTCAACATGCACCATGGTTACTGTTGCCATGGACACACACACCATAGTTACTGTTGCCATGGTCACACACTATAGTAACTGTTGCCATGGTCACACACACCATAGTTACTGTTGCCATGGTCACACACACATATCATGGTTACTGTTGCCATGGCCACACACACTATAGTTACTGTTGCCATGGTCACACACTGTAGTTACTGTTGCCATGGTCACACACACCATGGTTACTGTTGCCATGGTCACACACACCATGGTTACTGTTGCCATGGACACACACACCATAGTTACTGTTACCATGGTCACATGCACCATGGATACTGTTGCCATGGACACACACACCATAGTTACTGTTGCCATAATCACAGACCCTAGTTACTGTTGCCATGGTCACACACACCCTAGTTACTGTTGCCATGGTCACACACACCATGGTTACTGTTGCCATGGTCACACACCGTAGTAACTGTTGCCATGCTCACACACTGCAGTTACTGTTGCCATGCTCACACACCGTAGTAACTGTTGCCATGCTCACACACCATAGTTACTGTTGCCATGGTCACACACACATATCATGGTTACTGTTGCCATGGCCACACAAACTATAGTTACTGTTGCCATGCTCCCACACTGTAGTTACTGTTGCCATGCTCACACACCATGGTTACTGTTGCCATGGTCACACACCGTAGTAACTGTTGCCATGCTCACACACACCATGGTTACTGTTGCCATGGTCACACACACCATGGTGACTGTTGCCATGGTCACACACACATATCATGGTTACTGTTGCCATGCTCACACACCGTAGTAACTGTTGCCATGCTCACACACCATAGTTACTGTTGCCATGGTCACACACACCATGGTTACTGTTGCCATGGTCACACACATATCATGGTTACTGTTGCCATGGCCACACAAACTATAGTTACTGTTGCCATGCTCACACACTGTAGTTACTGTTGCCATGCTCACACACTGTAGTTAATGTTGCCATGGTCACAAACACCATGGTTACTGTTGCCATGGTCACACATACCATGGTGACTGTTGCCATGGTCACACACCGTAGTAACTGTTGCCATGGTCACACACACACCATGGTTACTGTTGCCATGGACACACACACCATAGTTACAGTTACCATGGTCACATGCCCCATGGTTACTGTTGCCATGGACACACACACCATAGTTACTGTTGCCATGGTCACACACTGCAGTTACTGTTGCCATGCTCACACACCGTAGTAACTGTTGCCATGCTCACACACCATAGTTACTGTTGCCATGGTCACACACACATATCATGGTTACTGTTGCCATGGTCACACACTGCAGTTACTGTTGCCATGCTCACACACCGTAGTAACTGTTGCCATGCTCACACACCATAGTTACTGTTGCCATGGTCACACACACATCATGGTTACTGTTGCCATGGCCACACACACTATAGTTACTGTTGCCATGGTCACACACACTGTAGTTACTGTTGCCATGCTCACACACCGTAGTTACTGTTGCCATGGTCTCACACACACCATAGTCACTGTTACCATGGTCACATGCACCATGGTTACTGTTGCCATGGTCACACACACCATAGTTACTGTTGCCATGGTCTCACACACACCATGGTTACTGTTGCCATGGTCACACACCGTAGTAACTGTTGCCATGGTCACACACACCATGGTTACTGTTGCCATGGACACACATACCATAGTTACTGTTGCCATGGTCACACACACCATGGTTACTGTTGCCATGGACACAATCACCATAGTTACTGTTACCATGGTCACATGCACCGTAGTAACTGTTGCCATGGTCACACACACCATGGTTACTGTTGCCATGGTCACACACACCATGGTTACTGTTGCCATGGTCACACACACACCATGGTTACTGTTGCCATGGACACACACACCATAGTTACTGTTGCCATAATCACAGACCCTAGTTACTGTTGCTATGGTCACACACACCCTAGTTACTGTTGCCATGGTCACACAAACATATCATGGTTACTGTTGCCATGGACACACACACTATAGTTACTGTTGCCATGGTCACACACTGTAGTTACTGTTGCCATGCTCACACACCGTAGTTACTGTTGCCATTGTCTCACACACACCATAGTCACTGTTGCCATGGACACACATACCATAGTTACTGTTGCCATAATCACAGACCCTAGTTACTGTTGCCATGGTCACACACAACCTAGTTATTGTTGCCATGGTCACACACACCATGGTTACTGTTGCCATGGTCACACACCGTAGTAACTGTTGCCATGGTCACACACACCATAGTTACTGTTACCATGGTCACATGCACCATAGTTACTGTTGCCATGGTCACACACACCATAGTTACTGTTGCCATGGTCACACACACATATCATGGTTACTGTTGCCATGGACACACACACTATAGTTACTGTTGCCATGGTCTCACACACACCATAGTCACTGTTGCCATGGTCACACACTGTAGTTACTGTTGCCATGCTCACACACCGTAGTTACTGTTGCCATGGTCTCACACACACCATAGTCACTGTTGCCATGGACACACATACCAAAGTTACTGTTGCCATGGTCACACACACACATATATCACGGTTACTGTTGCCATGGTCACACACCATGGTTACTGTTGCTATGCGCACACACCGTAGTAACTGTTGCCATGGTCACACACACCATGGTTACTGTTGCCATGGTCACACACACCATGGTTACTGTTGCCATGGTCACACACACCATGGTTACTGTTGCCATGGACACACACACCATAGTTACTGTTGCCATGGTCACACACACATATCATGGTTACTGTTGCCATGGTCACACACCGTAGTAACTGTTGCCATGGTCACATACACCATAGTTACTGTTGCCATAATCACAGACCCTAGTTACTGTTGCCATGGTAACACACACCATGGTTACTGTTGCCATGGTCACACACACCATGGTTATTGTTGCCATGGACACACACACCATAGTTACTGTTACCATGGTCACATGCACCATGGTTACTGTTGCCATGGACACACACACCATAATTACTGTTGCCATGGTCACACACTGTAGTTACTGTTGCCATGCTCATACACCATAGTAACTGTTGCCATGGTCACACACACCATAGTTACTGTTGCCATGGTCACATGCACCATGGTTACTGTTGCCATGGACACACACACCATAATTACTGTTGCCATGGTCACACACTGTAGTTACTGTTGCCATGCTCACACACCATAGTAACTGTTGCCATGGTCACACACACCATAGTTACTGTTGCCATGGTCACACACACATATCATGGTTACTGTTGCCATGGCCACACACACTATAGTTACTGTTGCCATGGTCACACACTGTAGTTACTGTTGCCATGGTCTCACACACACCATAGTAACTGTTGCCATGCTCACACACACCATGGTTACTGTTGCCATGGTCACACACACCATGGTGACTGTTGCCATGGTCACACACACATATCATGGTTACTGTTGCCATGCTCACACACCGTAGTAACTGTTGCCATGCTCACACACCATAGTTACTGTTGCCATGGTCACACACACCATGGTTACTGTTGCCATGGTCACACACATATCATGGTTACTGTTGCCATGGCCACACAAACTATAGTTACTGTTGCCATGCTCACACACTGTAGTTACTGTTGCCATGGTCACACACACATATCATGGTTACTGTTGCCATGGCCACACACACTATAGTTACTGTTGCCATGGTCACACACTGTAGTTACTGTTGCCATGGTCACACACACCATGGTTACTGTTGCCATGGTCACACACACCATGGTTACTGTTGCCATGGACACACACACCATAGTTACTGTTACCATGGTCACATGCACCATGGTTACTGTTGCCATGGACACACACACCATAGTTACTGTTGCCATAATCACAGACCCTAGTTACTGTTGCCATGGTCACACACACCCTAGTTACTGTTGCCATGGTCACACACACCATGGTTACTGTTGCCATGGTCACACATCGTAGTAACTGTTGCCATGCTCACACACTGCAGTTACTGTTGCCATGCTCACACACCGTAGTAACTGTTGCCATGCTCACACACCATAGTTACTGTTGCCATGGTCACACACACATATCATGGTTACTGTTGCCATGGCCACACAAACTATAGTTACTGTTGCCATGCTCCCACACTGTAGGTACTGTTGCCATGCTCACACACCATGGTTACTGTTGCCATGGTCACACACCGTAGTAACTGTTGCCATGCTCACACACACCATGGTTACTGTTGCCATGGTCACACACACCATGGTGACTGTTGCCATGGTCACACACACATATCATGGTTACTGTTGCCATGCTCACACACCGTAGTAACTGTTGCCATGCTCACACACCATAGTTACTGTTGCCATGGTCACACACACCATGGTTACTGTTGCCATGGTCACACACATATCATGGTTACTGTTGCCATGGCCACACAAACTATAGTTACTGTTGCCATGCTCACACACTGTAGTTACTGTTGCCATGCTCACACACTGTAGTTAATGTTGCCATGCTCACACACCATGGTTACTGTTGCCATGGTCACACACCGTAGTAACTGTTGCCATGGTCACAGACACCATGGTTACTGTTGCCATGGTCACACATACCATGGTGACTGTTGCCATGGTCACACACCGTAGTAACTGTTGCCATGGTCTCACACACACCATAGTCACTGTTGCCATGGACACACATACCATAGTTACTGTTGCCATAATCACAGACCCTAGTTACTGTTGCCATGGTCACACACAACCTAGTTACTGTTGCCATGGTCACACACGCCATGGTTACTGTTGCCATGGTCACACACCGTAGTAACTGTTGCCATGGTCACACACACATATCATGGTTACTGTTGCCATGGTCACACACTGCAGTTACTGTTGCCATGCTCACACACTATAGTTACTGTTGCCATGGTCACACACTGTAGTTACTGTTGCCATGCTCACACACCGTAGTTACTGTTGCCATGGTCTCACACACACCATAGTCACTGTTGCCATGGACACACATACCATAGTTACTGTTGCCATAATCACAGACCCTAGTTACTGTTGCCATGGTCACACACAACCTAGTTACTGTTGCCATGGTCACACACACCATGGTTACTGTTGCCATGGTCACACACTGTAGTAACTGTTGCCATGGTCACACACACCATAGTTACTGTTACCATGGTCACATGCACCATAGTTACTGTTGCCATGGTCACACACACCATAGTTACTGTTGTCATGGTCACACACACATATCATGGTTACTGTTGCCATGGACACACACACTATAGTTACTGTTGCCATGGTCTCACACACACCATAGTCACTGTTGCCATGGTCACACACTGTAGTTACTGTTGCCATGCTCACACACCGTAGTTACTGTTGCCATGGTCTCACACACACCATAGTCACTGTTGCCATGGACACACATACCATAGTTACTGTTGCCATGGTCACACACACACATATATCACGGTTACTGTTGCCATGGTCACACACCATGGTTACTGTTGCTATGCGCACACACCGTAGTAACTGTTGCCATGGTCACACACACCATGGTTACTGTTGCCATGGTCACACACACCATGGTTACTGTTGCCATGGACACACACACCATAGTTACTGTTGCCATGGTCACACACACATATCATGGTTACTGTTGCCATGGTCACACACTGCAGTTACTGTTGCCATGCTCACACACCGTAGTAACTGTTGCCATGCTCACACACCATAGTTACTGTTGCCATGGTCACACACACATATCATGGTTACTGTTGCCATGGCCACACAAACTATAGTTACTGTTGCCATGCTCACACACTATAGTTACTGTTGCCATTCTCACACACCATGGTTACTGTTGCCATGGTCACACACCGTAGTAACTGTTGCCATGGTCACACACACCATGGTTACTGTTGCCATGGTCACACACACCATGGTGACTGTTGCCATGGTCACACACCGTAGTAACTGTTGCCATGGTCACACACACACCATGGTTACTGTTGCCATGGACACACACACCATAGTTACAGTTACCATGGTCACATGCCCCATGGTTACTGTTGCCATGGACACACACACCATAGTTACTGTTGCCATGGTCACACACTGCAGTTACTGTTGCCATGCTCACACACCGTAGTAACTGTTGTCATGCTCACACACCAATATCATGGTTACTGTTGCCATGGTCACACACTGCAGTTACTGTTGCCATGCTCACACACCATAGTTACTGTTGCCATGGTCACACACACATATCATGGTTACTGTTGCCATGGCCACACAAACTATAGTTACTGTTGCCATGCTCACACACTGTAGTTACTGTTGCCATGCTCACACACTGTAGTTAATGTTGCCATGCTCACACACCATGGTTACTGTTGCCATGGTCACACACCGTAGTAACTGTTGCCATGGTCACACACACCATGGTTACTGTTGCCATGGTCACACATACCATGGTGACTGTTGCCATGGTCACACACCGTAGTAACTGTTGCCATGGTCACACACACACCATGGTTACTGTTGCCATGGACACACACACACACCATAGTTACAGTTACCATGGTCACATGCCCCATAGTTACTGTTGCCATGTCCACACACTGCAGTTACTGTTGCCATGCTCACACACCGTAGTAACTGTTGCCATGCTCACACACCGTAGTAACTGTTGCCATGGTCACACACACACATATATCACGGTTACTGTTGCCATGGTCACACACCATGGTTACTGTTGCCATGGTCACAGACCCTAGCTACTGTTGCCATGGTCACACACACCCTAGTTAGTGTTGCCATGGTCACACACACACCATGGTTACTGTTGCCATGGACACACACACCATAGTTACAGTTACCATGGTCACATGCCCCATGGTTACTGTTGCCATGGACACACACACCATAGTTACTGTTGCCATGGTCACACACTGCAGTTACTGTTGCCATGCTCGCACACCGTAGTAACTGTTGCCATGCTCACACACCATAGTTACTGTTGCCATGGTCACACACACATAGCATGGTTACTGTTGTCATGGTCACACACTGCAGTTACTGTTGCCATGCTCACACACCGTAGTAACTGTTGCCATGCTCACACACCATAGTTACTGTTGCCATGGTCACACACACATATCATGGTTACTGTTGCCATGGCCACACAAACTATAGTTACTGTTGCCATGCTCACACACTGTAGTTACTGTTGCCATGCTCACACACCATGGTTACTGTTGCCATGGTCACACACCGTAGTAACTGTTGCCATGGTCACACACACCATGGTTACTGTTGCCATGGTCACACACACCATGGTGACTGTTGCCATGGTCACACACCGTAGTAACTGTTGCCATGGTCACACACACACCATGGTTACTGTTGCCATGGACACACACACCATAGTTACAGTTACCATGGTCACATGCCCCATGGTTACTGTTGCCATGGACACACACACCATAGTTACTGTTGCCATGGTCACACACTGCAGTTACTTTTTGCCATGCTCACACACCGTAGTAACTGTTGCCATGCTCACACACCATAGTTACTGTTGCCATGGTCACACACACATATCATGGTTACTGTTGCCATGGTCACACACTGCAGTTACTGTTGCCATGCTCACACACCATAGTTACTGTTGCCATGGTCACACACACATATCATGGTTACTGTTGCCACGCTCACACACCGTAGTAACTGTTGCCATGCTCACACACCATAGTTACTGTTGCCATGGTCACACACACATATCATGGTTACTGTTGCCATGGCCACACAAACTATAGTTACTGTTGCCATGCTCACACACTGTAGTTACTGTTGCCATGCTCACACACTGTAGTTAATGTTGCCATGCTCACACACCATGGTTACTGTTGCCATGGTCACACACCGTAGTAACTGTTGCCATGGTCACACACACCATGGTTACTGTTGCCATGGTCACACATACCATGGTGACTGTCGCCATGGTCACACACCGTAGTAACTGTTGCCATGGTCACACACACACCATGGTTACTGTTGCCATGGTCACATGCCCCATGGTTACTGTTGCCATGGTCACACACACCATAGTTACTGTTGCCATGGTCACACACACCATGGTTACTGTTGCCATGGTCACACACCGTAGTAACTGTTGCCATGGTCACACACAGCATGGTTACTGTTGCCATGGTCACACACACCATGGTTACTGTTGCCATGGACACACACACCATAGTTACTGTTGCCATAATCACAGACCCTAGTTACTGTTGCCATGGTCACACACACCCTAGTTACTGTTGCCATGGTCACACACACATATCATGGTTACTGTTGCCATGGACACACACACTATAGTTACTGTTGCCATGGTCACACACTGTAGTTACTGTTGCCATGCTCACACACCGTAGTTACTGTTGCCATGGTCTCACACACACCATAGTCACTGTTGCCATGGACACACATACCATAGTTACTGCTGCCATGGTCACACACACACATATATCATGGTTACTGTTGCCATGGTCACACACTGCAGTTACTGTTGCCATGCTCACACACCGTAGTAACTGTTGCCATGCTCACACACCATAGTTACTGTTGCCATGGTCACACACACATATCATGGTTACTGTTGCCATGGCCACACAAACTATAGTTACTGTTGCCATGCTCACACACTGTAGTTACTGTTGCCATTTTCACACACCATGGTTACTGTTGCCATGGTCACACACCGTAGTAACTGTTGCCATGGTCACACACACCATGGTTACTGTTGCCATGGTCACACACACCATGGTGACTGTTGCCATGGTCACACACCGTAGTAACTGTTGCCATGGTCACACACACACCATGGTTACTGTTGCCATGGACACACACACCATAGTTACAGTTACCATGGTCACATGCCCCATGGTTACTGTTGCCATGGACACACACACCATAGTTACTGTTGCCATGGTCACACACTGCAGTTACTGTTGCCATGCTCACACACCGTAGTAACTGTTGCCATGCTCACACACCAATATCATGGTTACTGTTGCCATGGTCACACACTGAAGTTACTGTTGCCATGCTCACACACCATAGTTACTGTTGCCATGGTCACACACACATATCATGGTTACTGTTGCCATGCTCACACACCGTAGTAACTGTTGCCATGCTCACACACCATAGTTACTGTTGCCATGGTCACACACACATATCATGGTTACTGTTGCCATGGCCACACAAACTATAGTTACTGTTGCCATGCTCACACACTGTAGTTACTGTTGCCATGCTCACACACTGTAGTTAATGTTGCCATGCTCACACACCATGGTTACTGTTGCCATGGTCACACACACCATGGTTACTGTTGCCATGGTCACACATACCATGGTGACTGTTGCCATGGTCACACACCGTAGTAACTGTTGCCATGGTCACACACACACCATGGTTACTGTTGCCATGGACACACACACACCATAGTTACAGTTACCATGGTCACATGCCCCATAGTTACTGTTGCCATGGTCACACACTGCAGTTACTGTTGCCATGCTCACACACCGTAGTAACTGTTGCCATGCTCACACACCGTAGTAACTGTTGCCATGGTCACACACACACATATATCACGGTTACTGTTGCCATGGTCACACACCATGGTTACTGTTGCTATGCTCACACACCGTAGTAACTGTTGCCATGGTCACACACACCATGGTTACTGTTGCCATGGTCACAGACCCTAGTTACTGTTGCCATGGTCACACACACCCTAGTTACTGTTGCCATGGTCACACACACACCATGGTTACTGTTGCCATGGACACACACACCATAGTTACAGTTACCATGGTCACATGCCCCATGGTTACTGTTGCCATGGACACACACACCATAGTTACTGTTGCCATGGTCACACACTGCAGTTACTGTTGCCATGCTCGCACACCGTAGTAACTGTTGCCATGCTCACACACCATAGTTACTGTTGCCATGGTCACACACACATAGCATGGTTACTGTTGTCATGGTCACACACTGCAGTTACTGTTGCCATGCTCACACACCGTAGTAACTGTTGCCATGCTCACACACCATAGTTACTGTTGCCATGGTCACACACACATATCATGGTTACTGTTGCCATGGCCACACAAACTATAGTTACTGTTGCCATGCTCACACACTGTAGTTACTGTTGCCATGCTCACACACCATGGTTACTGTTGCCATGGTCACACACCGTAGTAACTGTTGCCATGGTCACACACACCATGGTTACTGTTGCCATGGTCACACACACCATGGTGACTGTTGCCATGGTCACACACCGTAGTAACTGTTGCCATGGTCACACACACACCATGGTTACTGTTGCCATGGACACACACACCATAGTTACAGTTACCATGGTCACATGCCCCATGGTTACTGTTGCCATGGACACACACACCATAGTTACTGTTGCCATGGTCACACACTGCAGTTACTTTTTGCCATGCTCACACACCGTAGTAACTGTTGCCATGCTCACACACCATAGTTACTGTTGCCATGGTCACACACACATATCATGGTTACTGTTGCCATGGTCACACACTGCAGTTACTGTTGCCATGCTCACACACCATAGTTACTGTTGCCATGGTCACACACACATATCATGGTTACTGTTGCCATGCTCACACACCGTAGTAACTGTTGCCATGCTCACACACCATAGTTACTGTTGCCATGGTCACACACACATATCATGGTTACTGTTGCCATGGCCACACAAACTATAGTTACTGTTGCCATGCTCACACACTGTAGTTACTGTTGCCATGCTCACACACTGTAGTTAATGTTGCCATGCTCACACACCATGGTTACTGTTGCCATGGTCACACACCGTAGTAACTGTTGCCATGGTCACACACACCATGGTTACTGTTGCCATGGTCACACATACCATGGTGACTGTTGCCATGGTCACACACCGTAGTAACTGTTGCCATGGTCACACACACACCATGGTTACTGTTGCCATGGTCACATGCCCCATGGTTACTGTTGCCATGGTCACACACACCATAGTTACTGTTGCCATGGTCACACACACCATGGTTACTGTTGCCATGGTCACACACCGTAGTAACTGTTGCCATGGTCACACACACCATGGTTACTGTTGCCATGGTCACATGCACCATGGTTACTGTTGCCATGGACACACACACCATAGTTACTGTTGCCATAATCACAGACCCTAGTTACTGTTGCCATGGTCACACACACCCTAGTTACTGTTGCCATGGTCACACACACATATCATGGTTACTGTTGCCATGGACACACACACTATAGTTACTGTTGCCATGGTCACACACTGTAGTTACTGTTAGCATGCTCACACACCGTAGTTACTGTTGCAATGGTCTCACACACACCATAGTCACTGTTGCCATGGACACACATACCATAGTTACTGCTGCCATGGTCACACACACACATATATCATGGTTACTGTTGCCATGGTCACACACTGCAGTTACTGTTGCCATGCTCACACACCGTAGTAACTGTTGCCATGCTCACACACCATAGTTACTGTTGCCATGGTCACACACATATATCATGGTTACTGTTGCCATGGCCACACAAACTATAGTTACTGTTGCCATGCTCACACACTGTAGTTACTGTTGCCATTCTCACACACCATGGTTACTGTTGCCATGGTCACACACCGTAGTAACTGTTGCCATGGTCACACACACCATGGTGACTGTTGCCATGGTCACACACCGTAGTAACTGTTGCCATGGTCACACACACACCATGGTTACTGTTGCCATGGACACACACACCATAGTTACAGTTACCATGGTCACATGCCCCATGGTTACTGTTGCCATGGACACACACACCATAGTTACTGTTGCCATGGTCACACACTGCAGTTACTGTTGCCATGCTCACACACCGTAGTAACTGTTGCCATGCTCACACACCAATATCATGGTTACTGTTGCCATGGTCACACACTGCAGTTACTGTTGCCATGCTCACACACCATAGTTACTGTTGCCATGGTCACACACACATATCATGGTTACTGTTGCCATGCTCACACACCGTAGTAACTGTTGCCATGCTCACACACCATAGTTACTGTTGCCATGGTCACACACACATATCATGGTTACTGTTGCCATGGCCACACAAACTATAGTTACTGTTGCCATGCTCACACACTGTAGTTACTGTTGCCATGCTCACACACTGTAGTTAATGTTGCCATGCTCACACACCATGGTTACTGTTGCCATGGTCACACACCGTAGTAACTGTTGCCATGGTCACACACACCATGGTTACTGTTGCCATGGTCACACATACCATGGTGACTGTTGCCATGGTCACACACCGTAGTAACTGTTGCCATGGTCACACACACACCATGGTTACTGTTGCCATGGACACACACACACCATAGTTACAGTTACCATGGTCACATGCCCCATAGTTACTGTTGCCATGGTCACACACTGCAGTTACTGTTGCCATGCTCACACACCGTAGTAACTGTTGCCATGCTCACACACCGTAGTAACTGTTGCCATGGTCACACACACACATATATCACGGTTACTGTTGCCATGGTCACACACCATGGTTACTGTTGCTATGCTCACACACCGTAGTAACTGTTGCCATGGTCACACACACCATGGTTACTGTTGCCATGGTCACAGACCCTAGTTACTGTTGCCATGGTCACACACACCCTAGTTACTGTTGCCATGGTCACACACACACCATGGTTACTGTTGCCATGGACACACACACCATAGTTACAGTTACCATGGTCACATGCCCCATGGTTACTGTTGCCATGGACACACACACCATAGTTACTGTTGCCATGGTCACACACTGCAGTTACTGTTGCCATGCTCGCACACCGTAGTAACTGTTGCCATGCTCACACACCATAGTTACTGTTGCCATGGTCACACACACATAGCATGGTTACTGTTGTCATGGTCACACACTGCAGTTACTGTTGCCATGCTCACACACCGTAGTAACTGTTGCCCTGCTCACACACCATAGTTACTGTTGCCATGGTCACACACACATATCATGGTTACTGTTGCCATGGCCACACAAACTATAGTTACTGTTGCCATGCTCACACACTGTAGTTACTGTTGCCATGCTCACACACCATGGTTACTGTTGCCATGGTCACACACCGTAGTAACTGTTGCCATGGTCACACACACCATGGTTACTGTTGCCATGGTCACACACACCATGGTGACTGTTGCCATGGTCACACACCGTAGTAACTGTTGCCATGGTCACACACACACCATGGTTACTGTTGCCATGGACACACACACCATAGTTACAGTTACCATGGTCACATGCCCCATGGTTACTGTTGCCATGGACACACACACCATAGTTACTGTTGCCATGGTCACACACTGCAGTTACTTTTTGCCATGCTCACACACCGTAGTAACTGTTGCCATGCTCACACACCATAGTTACTGTTGCCATGGTCACACACACATATCATGGTTACTGTTGCCATGGTCACACACTGCAGTTACTGTTGCCATGCTCACACACCATAGTTACTGTTGCCATGGTCACACACACATATCATGGTTACTGTTGCCATGCTCACACACCGTAGTAACTGTTGCCATGCTCACACACCATAGTTACTGTTGCCATGGTCACACACACATATCATGGTTACTGTTGCCATGGCCACACAAACTATAGTTACTGTTGCCATGCTCACACACTGTAGTTACTGTTGCCATGCTCACACACTGTAGTTAATGTTGCCATGCTCACACACCATGGTTACTGTTGCCATGGTCACACACCGTAGTAACTGTTGCCATGGTCACACACACCATGGTTACTGTTGCCATGGTCACACATACCATGGTGACTGTTGCCATGGTCACACACCGTAGTAACTGTTGCCATGGTCACACACACACCATGGTTACTGTTGCCATGGTCACATGCCCCATGGTTACTGTTGCCATGGTCACACACCCCATAGTTACTGTTGCCATGGTCACACACACCATGGTTACTGTTGCCATGCTCACACACCGTAGTAACTGTTGCCATGGTCACACACACCATGGTTACTGTTGCCATGGTCACACACACCATGGTTACTGTTGCCATGGACACACACACCATAGTTACTGTTGCCATAATCACAGACCCTAGTTACTGTTGCCATGGTCACACACACCCTAGTTACTGTTGCCATGGTCACACACACATATCATGGTTACTGTTGCCATGGACACACACACTATAGTTACTGTTGCCATGGTCACACACTGTAGTTACTGTTGCCATGCTCACACACCGTAGTTACTGTTGCCATGGTCTCACACACACCATAGTCACTGTTGCCATGGACACACATACCATAGTTACTGCTGCCATGGTCACACACACACATATATCATGGTTACTGTTGCCATGGTCACACACCATGGTTACTGTTGCTATGCTCTCACACACCGTAGTAACTGTTGCCATGGTCACACACACCATGGTTACTGTTGCCATGGTCACACACACCATGGTTACTGTTGCCATGGTCACACACACACCATTTTTACTGTTGCCATGGACACACACACCATAGTTACTGTTGCCATAATCACAGACCCTAGTTACTGTTGCCATGGTCACACACACCCTCGTTACTGTTGCCATGGTCACACACACCATGGTTACTGTTGCCATGGTCACACACCGTAGTAACTGTTGCCATGGTCACACACACCATAGTTACTGTTACCATGGTCACATGCACCATAGTTACTGTTGCCATGGTCACATGCACCATAGTTACTGTTGCCATGGTCACACACACCATAGTTACTGTTGCCATGGTCACACACATATCATGGTTACTGTTGCCATGGACACACACACTATAGTTACTGTTGCCATGGTCACACACTGTAGTTACTGTTGCCATGCTCACACACCGTAGTTACTGTTGCCATGGTCTCACACACACCATAGTCACTGTTGCCATGGACACACATACCATAGTTACTGTTGCCATGGTCACACACACACATATATCACGGTTACTGTTGCCATGGTCACACACCATGGTTACTGTTGCTATGCTCACACACCGTAATAACTGTTGCCATGGTCACACACACCATGGTTACTGTTGCCATGGTCACACACACCATGGTTACTGTTGCCATGGTCACACACACCATGGTTACTGTTGCCATGGTCACACACACCATGGTTACTGTTGCCATGGACACACACACACACCATAGTTACTGTTGCCATAATCACACACCCTAGTTACTGTTGCCATGGTCACACACACACCATGGTTACTGTTGCCATGGACACACACACCATAGTTACAGTTACCATGGTCACATGCCCCATGGTTACTGTTGCCATGGACACACACACCATAGTTACTGTTGCCATGGTCACACACTGCAGTTACTGTTGCCATGCTCACACACCGTAGTAACTGTTGCCATGCTCACACACCATAGTTACAGTTACCATGGTCACATGCCCCATGGTTACTGTTGCCATGGACACACACACCATAGTTACTGTTGCCATGGTCACACACTGCAGTTACTTTTTGCCATGCTCACACACCGTAGTAACTGTTGCCATGCTCACACACCATAGTTACTGTTGCCATGGTCACACACACATATCATGGTTACTGTTGCCATGGTCACACACTGCAGTTACTGTTGCCATGCTCACACACCATAGTTACTGTTGCCATGGTCACACACACATATCATGGTTACTGTTGCCATGCTCACACACCGTAGTAACTGTTGCCATGCTTACACACCATAGTTACTGTTGCCATGGTCACACACACATATCATGGTTACTGTTGCCATGGCCACACAAACTATAGTTACTGTTGCCATGCTCACACACTGTAGTTACTGTTGCCATGCTCACACACTGTAGTTAATGTTGCCATGCTCACACACCATGGTTACTGTTGCCATGGTCACACACCGTAGTAACTGTTGCCATGGTCACACACACCATGGTTACTGTTGCCATGGTCACACATACCATGGTGACTGTTGCCATGGTCACACACCGTAGTAACTGTTGCCATGGTCACACACACACCATGGTTACTGTTGCCATGGTCACATGCCCCATGGTTACTGTTGCCATGGTCACACACACCATAGTTACTGTTGCCATGGTCACACACACCATGGTTACTGTTGCCATGGTCACACACCGTAGTAACTGTTGCCATGGTCACACACACCATGGTTACTGTTGCCATGGTCACACACACCATGGTTACTGTTGCCATGGACACACACACCATAGTTACTGTTGCCATAATCACAGACCCTAGTTACTGTTGCCATGGTCACACACACCCTAGTTACTGTTGCCATAGTCACACACACATATCATGGTTACTGTTGCCATGGACACACACACTATAGTTACTGTTGCCATGGTCACACACTGTAGTTACTGTTGCCATGCTCACACACCGTAGTTACTGTTGCCATGGTCTCACACACACCATAGTCACTGTTGCCATGGACACACATACCATAGTTACTGCTGCCATGGTCACACACACACATATATCATGGTTACTGTTGCCATGGTCACACACCATGGTTACTGTTGCTATGCTCTCACACACCGTAGTAACTGTTGCCATGGTCACACACACCATGGTTACTGTTGCCATGGTCACACACACCATGGTTACTGTTGCCATGGTCACACACACACCATTTTTACTGTTGCCATGGACACACACACCATAGTTACTGTTGCCATAATCACAGACCCTAGTTACTGTTGCCATGGTCACACACACCCTCGTTACTGTTGCCATGGTCACACACACCATGGTTACTGTTGCCATGGTCACACACCGTAGTAACTGTTGCCATGGTCACACACACCATAGTTACTGTTACCATGGTCACATGCACCATAGTTACTGTTGCCATGGTCACATGCACCATAGTTACTGTTGCCATGGTCACACACACCATAGTTACTGTTGCCATGGTCACACACATATCATGGTTACTGTTGCCATGGACACACACACTATAGTTACTGTTGCCATGGTCACACACTGTAGTTACTGTTGCCATGCTCACACACCGTAGTTACTGTTGCCATGGTCTCACACACACCATAGTCACTGTTGCCATGGACACACATACCATAGTTACTGTTGCCATGGTCACACACACACATATATCACGGTTACTGTTGCCATGGTCACACACCATGGTTACTGTTGCTATGCTCACACACCGTAATAACTGTTGCCATGGTCACACACACCATGGTTACTGTTGCCATGGTCACACACACCATGGTTACTGTTGCCATGGTCACACACACCATGGTTACTGTTGCCATGGACACACACACCATAGTTACTGTTGCCATAATCACAGACCCTAGTTACTGTTGCCATGGTCACACACACACCATGGTTACTGTTGCCATGGACACACACACCATAGTTACAGTTACCATGGTCACATGCCCCATGGTTACTGTTGCCATGGACACACACACCATAGTTACTGTTGCCATGGTCACACACTGCAGTTACTGTTGCCATGCTCACACACCGTAGTAACTGTTGCCATGCTCACACACCATAGTTACTGTTGCCATGGTCACACACACATATCATGGTTACTGTTGCCATGGTCACACACTGCAGTTACTGTTGCCATGCTCACACACCGTAGTAACTGTTGCCATGCTCACACACCATAGTTACTGTTGCCATGGTCACACACACATATCATGGTTACTGTTGCCATGGCCACACAAACTATAGTTACTGTTGCCATGCTCACACACTGTAGTTACTGTTGCCATGCTCACACACCATGGTTACTGTTGCCATGGTCACACACCGTAGTAACTGTTGCCATGGTCACACACACCATGGTTACTGTTGCCATGGTCACACACACCATAGTTACAGTTACCATGGTCACATGCCCCATGGTTACTGTTGCCATGGACACACACACCATAGTTACTGTTGCCATGGTCACACACTGCAGTTACTGTTGCCATGCTCACACACCGTAGTAACTGTTGCCATGGTCACACACACACCATAGTTACTGTTGCCATGGTCACACACACATATCATGGTTACTGTTGCCATGGTCACACACTGCAGTTACTGTTGCCATGCTCACACACCATAGTTACTGTTGCCATGGTCACACACACATATCATGGTTACTGTTGCCATGCTCACACACCGTAGTAACTGTTGCCATGCTCACACACTATAGTTACTGTTGCCATGGTCACACACACATATCATGGTTACTGTTGCCATGGCCACACAAACTATAGTTACTGTTGCCATGCTCACACACTGTAGTTACTGTTGCAATGCTCACACACTGTAGTTAATGTTGCCATGCTCACACACCATGGTTACTGTTGCCATGGTCACACACTGTAGTAACTGTTGCCATGGTCACACACACCATGGTTACTGTTGCCATGGTCACACATACCATGGTGACTGTTGCCATGGTCACACACCGTAGTAACTGTTGCCATGGTCACACACACACCATGGTTACTGTTGCCATGGACACACACACTATAGTTACTGTTGCCATGGTCACACACACTGTAGTTACTGTTGCCATGCTCACACACCGTAGTTACTGTTGCCATGGTCTCACACACACCATAGTCACTGTTACCATGGTCACATGCACCATGGTTACTGTTGCCATGGTCACACACACCATAGTTACTGTTGCCATGGTCACACACACCATGGTTACTGTTGCCATGGTCACACACCGTAGTAACTGTTGCCATGGTCACACACACCATGGTTACTGTTGCCATGGTCACACACACCATGGTTACTGTTGTCATGGTCACACACTGCAGTTACTGTTGCCATGCTCACACACCGTAGTAACTGTTGCCATGCTCACACACTATAGTTACTGTTGCCATGGTCACACACACATATCATGGTTACTGTTGCCATGGCCACACAAACTATAGTTACTGTTGCCATGCTCACACACTGTAGTTACTGTTGCCATGCTCACACACCATGGTTACTGTTGCCATGGTCACACACACCATGGTGACTGTTGCCATGGTCACACACCGTAGTAACTGTTGCCATGGTCACACACACACCATGGTTACTGTTGCCATGGACACACACACCATAGTTACAGTAACCATGGTCACATGCCCCATGGTTACTGTTGCCATGGACACACACACCATAGTTACTGTTGCCATGGTCACACACTGCAGTTACTGTTGCCATGCTCACACACCGTAGTAACTGTTGCCATGCTCACACACCATAGTTACTGTTGCCATGGTCACACACACATATCATGGTTACTGTTGCCATGGTCACACACTGCAGTTACTGTTGCCATGCTCACACACCATAGTTACTGTTGCCATGGTCACACACACATATCATGGTTACTGTTGCCATGCTCACACACCGTAGTAACTGTTGCCATGCTCACACACCATAGTTACTGTTGCCATGGTCACACACACATATCATGGTTACTGTTGCCATGGCCACACAAACTATAGTTACTGTTGCCATGCTCACACACTGTAGTTACTGTTGCCATGCTCACACACTGTAGTTAATGTTGCCATGCTCACACACCATGGTTACTGTTGCCATGGTCACACACCGTAGTAACTGTTGCCATGGTCACACACACCATGGTTACTGTTGCCATGGTCACACATACCATGGTGACTGTTGCCATGGTCACACACACACCATGGTTACTGTTGCCATGGTCACATGCCCCATGGTTACTGTTGCCATGGTCACACACACCATAGTTACTGTTGCCATGGTCACACACACCATGGTTACTGTTGCCATGGTCACACACCGTAGTAACTGTTGCCATGGTCACACACACCATGGTTACTGTTGCCATGGTCACACACACCATGGTTACTGTTGCCATGGACACACACACCATAGTTACTGTTGCCATAATCACAGACCCTAGTTACTGTTGCCATGGTCACACACACCATAGTTACTGTTGCCATGGTCACACACACATATCATGGTTACTGTTGCCATGGACACACACACTATAGTTACTGTTGCCATGGTCACACACTGTAGTTACTGTTGTAATGCTCACACACCGTAGTTACTGTTGCCATGGTCTCACACACACCATAGTCACTGTTGCCATGGACACACATACCATAGTTACTGCTGCCATGGTAACACACACATATATAATGGTTACTGTTGCCGTGGTCACACACCATGGTTACTGTTGCTATGCTCTCACACACCGTAGTAACTGTTGCCATGGTCACACACACCATGGTTACTGTTGCCATGGTCACACACACCATGGTTACTGTTGCCATGGTCACACACACACCATTTTTACTGTTGCCATGGACACACACACCATAGTTACTGTTGCCATAATCACAGACCCTAGTTACTGTTGCCATGGTCACACACACCCTCGTTACTGTTGCCATGGTCACACACCATGGTTACTGTTGCCATGGTCACACACCGTAGTAACTGTTGCCATGGTCACACACACCATAGTTACTGTTGCCATGGTCACACACACACCATAGTCACTGTTGCCATGGACACACATACCATAGTTACTGTTGCCATTGTCACACACACCATAGTCACTGTTGCCATGGACACACATACCATAGTTACTGTTGCCATGGTCACACACACACCATAGTCACTGTTGCCATGGACACACATACCATAGTTACTGTTGCCATGGTCACACACACACCATAGTCACTGTTGCCATGGACACACATACCATAGTTACTGCTGCCATGGTCACACACACACATATATAATGGTTACTGTTGCCGTGGTCACACACCATGGTTACTGTTGCTATGCTCTCACACACCGTAGTAACTGTTGCCATGGTCACACACACCATGGTTACTGTTGCCATGGTCACACACACCATGGTTACTGTTGCCATGGTCACACACACACCATTTTTACTGTTGCCATGGACACACACACCATAGTTACTGTTGCCATAATCACAGACCCTAGTTACTGTTGCCATGGTCACACACACCCTCGTTACTGTTGCCATGGTCACACACCATGGTTACTGTTGCCATGGTCACACACCGTAGTAACTGTTGCCATGGTCACACACACCATAGTTACTGTTGCCATGGTCACACACACACCATAGTCACTGTTGCCATGGACACACATACCATAGTTACTGTTGCCATTGTCACACACACCATAGTCACTGTTGCCATGGACACACATACCATAGTTACTGTTGCCATGGTCACACACACACCATAGTCACTGTTGCCATGGACACACATACCATAGTTACTGTTGCCATGGTCACACACACCATGGTTACTGTTGCCATGGTCACACACCGTAGTAACTGTTGCCATGGTCACACACACCATGGTTACTGTTACCATGGTCACACACACCATGGTTACTGTTGCCATGGTCACACACACCATTGTTACTGTTGCCATGGACACACACACCATAGTTACTGTTGCCATGGACACACATACCATAGTTACTGTTGCCATGGTCACACACACACATATATCACGGTTACTGTTGCCATGGTCACACACCATGGTTACTGTTGCTATGCTCACACACCGTAGTAACTGTTGCCATGGTCACACACACCATGGTTACTGTTGCCATGGTCACACACACCATGGTTACTGTTGCCATGGTCACACACACCATGGTTACTGTTGCCATGGACACACACACCATAGTTACTGTTGCCATATTCACACACCCTAGTTACTGTTGCCATGGTCACACACACACCATGGTTACTGTTGCCATGGACACACACACCATAGTTACAGTTACCATGGTCACATGCCCCATGGTTACTGTTGCCATGGACACACACACCATAGTTACTGTTGCCATGGTCACACACTGCAGTTACTGTTGCCATGCTCACACACCGTAGTAACTGTTGCCATGCTCACACATCATAGTTACTGTTGCCATGGTCACACACACATATCATGGTTACTGTTGCCATGGTCACACACTGCAGTTACTGTTGCCATGCTCACACACCGTAGTAACTGTTGCCATGCTCACACACCATAGTTACTGTTGCCATGGTCACACACACATATCATGGTTACTGTTGCCATGGCCACACAAACTATAGTTACTGTTGCCATGCTCACACACTGTAGTTACTGTTGCCATGCTCACACACCATGGTTACTGTTGCCATGGTCACACACCGTAGTAACTGTTGCCATGGTCACACACACCATGGTTACTGTTGCCATGGTCACACACACCATAGTTACAGTTACCATGGTCACATGCCCCATGGTTACTGTTGCCATGGACACACACACCATAGTTACTATTGCCATGGTCACACACACATATCATGGTTACTGTTGCCATGGTCACACACTGCAGTTACTGTTGCCATGCTCACACACCATAGTTACTGTTGCCATGGTCACACACACATATCATGGTTACTGTTGCCATGCTCACACACCGTAGTAACTGTTGCCATGCTCACACACTATAGTTACTGTTGCCATGGTCACACACACATATCATGGTTACTGTTGCCATGGCCACACAAACTATAGTTACTGTTGCCATGCTCACACACTGTAGTTACTGTTGCCATGCTCACACACTGTAGTTAATGTTGCCATGCTCACACACCATGGTTACTGTTGCCATGGTCACACACCGTAGTAACTGTTGCCATGGTCACACACACCATGGTTACTGTAGCCATGGTCACACATACCATGGTGACTGTTGCCATGGTCACACACCGTAGTAACTGTTGCCATGGTCACACACACACCATGGTTACTGTTGCCATGGACACACACACAATAGTTACAGTTACCATGGTCACATGCACCATGGTTACTGTTGCCATGGTCACACACACCATAGTTACTGTTACCATGGTCACATGCACCATAGTTACTGTTGCCATGGTCACACACACCCTAGTTACTGTTGCCATGGTCACACACACATATCATGGTTACTGTTGCCATGGTCACACACTGCAGTTACTGTTGCCATGCTCACACACCGTAGTAACTGTTGCCATGCTCACACACCATAGTTACTGTTGCCATGGTCACACACACATCATGGTTACTGTTGCCATGGCCACACACACTATAGTTACTGTTGCCATGGTCACACACACTGTAGTTACTGTTGCCATGCTCACACACCGTAGTTACTGTTGCCATGGTCTCACACACACCATAGTCACTGTTACCATGGTCACATGCACCATGGTTACTGTTGCCATGGTCACACACACCATAGTTACTGTTGCCATGGTCACACACACCATGGTTACTGTTGCCATGGTCACAATCACCATAGTTACTGTTACCATGGTCACCTCCACCATAGTTACTGTTGCCATGGTCACACACACCCTAGTTACTGTTGCCATGGTCACACACATATCATGGTTACTGTTGCCATGATCACACACCGTAGTAACTGTTGCCATGGTCACACACACCATGGTTACTGTTGCCATGGTCACACACCGTAGTAACTGTTGCCATGGTCACACACACCATGGTTACTGTTGCCATGGACACACACACCATAGTTACTGTTGCCATGGACACACATACCATAGTTACTGTTGCCATGGTCACACACACCATGTTTACTGTTGCCATGGACACAATCACCATAGTTACTGTTACCATGGTCACATGCACCATAGTTACTGTTGCCATGGTCACACACACCATGGTTACTGTTGCCATGGCCACACACACTATAGTTACTGTTGCCATGGTCACACACACTGTAGTTACTGTTGCCATGCTCACACACCGTAGTTACTGTTGCCATGGTCACACACACCCTAGTTACTGTTGCCATGGTCACACACATATCATGGTTACTGTTGCCATGATCACACACCGTAGTAACTGTTGCCATGGTCACACACACCATAGTTACTGTTACCATGGTCACATGCACCATAGTTAATGTTGCCATGGTCACACACACCATAGTTACTGTTGCCATGGTCACACACACATATCATGGTTACTGTTGCCATGGACACACACACTATAGTTACTGTTGCCATGGTCACACACTGTAGTTACTGTTGCCATGCTCACACACCGTAGTTACTGTTGCCATGGTCTCACACACACCATAGTCACTGTTGCCATGGACACACATACCATAGTTACTGTTGCCATGGTCACACACACACATATATCATGGTTACTGTTGCCATGGTCACACTCCATGGTTACTGTTGCTATGCTCACACACCGTAGTAACTGTTGCCATGGTCACACACACCATGGTTACTGTTGCCATGGTCACACACACCATAGTTACTGTTGCCATGGTCACACACACCCTAGTTACTGTTGCCATGGTCACACACATATCATGGTTACTGTTGCCATGATCACACACCGTAGTAACTGTTGCCATGGTCACACACACCATACTTACTGTTACCATGGTCACATGCACCATAGTTACTGTTGCCATGGTCACACACACCATAGTTACTGTTGCCATGGTCACACACACATATCATGGTTACTGTTGCCATGGACACACACACTATAGTTACTGTTGCCATGGTCACACACTGTAGTTACTGTTGCCATGCTCACACACCGTAGTTACTGTTGCCATGGTCTCACACACACCATAGTCACTGTTGCCATGGACACACATACCATAGTTACTGTTGCCATGGTCACACACACACATATATCACGGTTACTGTTGCCATGGTCACACACCATGGTTACTGTTGCTATGCTCACACACCGTAGTAACTGTTGCCATGGTCACACACACCATGGTTACTGTTGCCATGGTCACACACACCATGGTTACTGTTGCCATGGTCACACACACCATGGTTACTGTTGCCATGGTCACACACACCATGGTTACTGTTGCCATGGACACACACACCATAGTTACTGTTGCCATAATCACAGACCCTAGTTACTGTTGCCATGGTCACACACACCCTTGTTACTGTTGCCATGGTCACACACACCATGGTTACTGTTGCCATGGTCACACACCGTAGTAACTGTTGCCATGGTCACACACACCATGGTTACTGTTGCCATGGTCACACACACCATGGTCACACACACCATAGTTACTTTTGTCATGGTCACACACGGTAGTTACTGTTGCCATGGTCACACACCGTAGTAACTGTTGCCATGGTCACACACCGTAGTTACTGTTGCCATGGTCACACACACATATCATGGTTACTGTTGCCATGGCCACACACACTATAGTTACTGTTGCCATGGTCACACACTGTAGTTACTGTTGCCATGCTCACACACCGTAGTAACTGTTGCCATGATCACACACACCATGGTTACTGTTGCCATGGTCACACACACCATGGTTACTGTTGCCATGATGCATGTGACCATGGTTACTGTTGCCATGGACACACACACCATAGTTACTGTTACCATGGTAACATGCACCATGGTTGCTGTTGCCATGGTCACACACACCATAGTTACTGTTGCCATAATCACAGACCATAGTTACTGTTGCCATGGTCACACACTCCCTTGTTACTGTTGCCATGGTCACACACACCATGGTTACTGTTGCCATGGTCACACACACCATGGTTACTGTTGCCATGGACACACACACCATAGTTACTGTTGCCATGGTCACACACTGCAGTTACTGTTGCCATGCTCACACACCGTAGTAACTGTTGCCATGGTCACACACACCATAGTTACTGTTGCCATGGTCACACACACACCATAGTCACTGTTGCCTTGGACACACATACCATAGTTACTGTTGCCATGGTCACACACACCATGGTTACTGTTGCCATGGACACACACACCATAGTTACTGTTACCATGGTTACTGTTGCCATTGTCACACACACCATAGTCACTGTTGCCATGGACACACATACCATAGTTACTGTTGCCATGGTCACAGACCCTAGTTACTGTTGCCATGGTCACACACACACATATCATGGTTACTGTTGCCATGGCCACACACACACATATCATGGTTACTGTTGCCATGGTCACACACTGTAGTTACTGTTGCCATGCTCACACACCGTAGTTACTGTTGCCATGGTCTCACACACACCATAGTCACTGTTGCCATGGACACACACACCATAGTTACTGTTACCATGGTTACTGTTGCCATGGACACACACACCATAGTAACTGTTGCCATGGTCACACACACCATGGTTACTGTTGCCATGGTCTCACACACACCATAGTCACTGTTACCATGGTCACACACACCATGGTTACTGTTGCCATGGTCACAATCACCATAGTTACTGTTACCATGGTCACATGCACCATAGTTACTGTTGCCATGGTCACACACACCCTAGTTACTGTTGCCATGGTCACACACATATCATGGTTACTGTTGCCATGATCACACACCGTAGTAACTGTTGCCATGGTCACACACACCATGGTTACTGTTGCCATGGTCACACACCGTAGTAACTGTTGCCATGGTCACACACACCATGGTTACTGTTGCCATGGTCACACACACCATGGTTACTGTTGCCATGGACACACACACCATAGTTACTGTTGCCATGGACACACATACCATAGTTACTGTTGCCATGGTCACACACACCATGTTTACTGTTGCCATGGACACAATCACCATAGTTACTGTTACCATGGTCACATGCACCATAGTTACTGTTGCCATGGTCACACACACCATGGTTACTGTTGCCATGGCCACACACACTATAGTTACTGTTGCCATGGTCACACACACTGTAGTTACTGTTGCCATGCTCACACACCGTAGTTACTGTTGCCATGGTCACACACACCCTAGTTACTGTTGCCATGGTCACACACATATCATGGTTACTGTTGCCATGATCACACACCGTAGTAACTGTTGCCATGGTCACACACACCATAGTTACTGTTACCATGGTCACATGCACCATAGTTACTGTTGCCATGGTCACACACACCATAGTTACTGTTGCCATGGTCACACACACATATCATGGTTACTGTTGCCATGGACACACACACTATAGTTACTGTTGCCATGGTCACACACTGTAGTTACTGTTGCCATGCTCACACATCGTAGTTACTGTTGCCATGGTCTCACACACACCATAGTCACTGTTGCCATGGACACACATACCATAGTTACTGTTGCCATGGTCACACACACACATATATCATGGTTACTGTTGCCATGGTCACACACCATGGTTACTGTTGCTATGCTCACACACCGTAGTAACTGTTGCCATGGTCACACACACCATGGTTACTGTTGCCATGGTCACACACACCATGGTTACTGTTGCCATGGACACACACACCATAGTTACTGTTGCCATAATCACAGACCCTAGTTACTGTTGCCATGGTCACACACACCCTAGTTACTGTTGCCATGGTCACACACACCATGGTTACTGTTGCCATGGTCACACACCGTAGTAACTGTTGCCATGGTCACACACACCATGGTTACTGTTGCCATGGTCACACACACCATGGTCACACACACCATAGTTACTTTTGTCATGGTCACACACGGTAGTTACTGTTGCCATGGTCACACACCGTAGTAACTGTTGCCATGGTCACACACCGTAGTTACTGTTGCCATGGTCACACACACATATCATGGTTACTGTTGCCATGGCCACACACACTATAGTTACTGTTGCCATGGTCACACACTGTAGTTACTGTTGCCATGCTCACACACCGTAGTAACTGTTGCCATGATCACACACACCATGGTTACTGTTGCCATGGTCACACACACCATGGTTACTGTTGCCATGATGCATGTGACCATGGTTACTGTTGCCATGGACACACACACCATAGTTACTGTTACCATGGTCACATGCACCATGGTTGCTGTTGCCATGGTCACACACACCATAGTTACTGTTGCCATAATCACAGACCATAGTTACTGTTGCCATGGTCACACACTCCCTTGTTACTGTTGCCATGGTCACACACACCATGGTTACTGTTGCCATGGTCACACACACCATGGTTACTGTTGCCATGGACACACACACCATAGTTACTGTTGCCATGGTCACACACTGCAGTTACTGTTGCCATGCTCACACACCGTAGTAACTGTTGCCATGGTCACACACACCATAGTTACTGTTGCCATGGTCACACACACACCATAGTCACTGTTTCCATGGACACACATACCATAGTTACTGTTGCCATGGTCACACACACCATGGTTACTGTTGCCATGGACACACACACCATAGTTACTGTTACCATGGTTACTGTTGCCATTGTCACACACACCATAGTCACTGTTGCCATGGACACACATACCATAGTTACTGTTGCCATGGTCACAGACCCTAGTTACTGTTGCCATGGTCACACACACACATATCATGGTTACTGTTGCCATGGCCACACACACACATATCATGGTTACTGTTGCCATGGTCACACACTGTAGTTACTGTTGCCATGCTCACACACCGTAGTTACTGTTGCCATGGTCTCACACACACCATAGTCACTGTTGCCATGGACACACACACCATAGTTACTGTTACCATGGTTACTGTTGCCATGGACACACACACCATAGTAACTGTTGCCATGGTCACACACACCATGGTTACTGTTGCCATGGTCACACACACCATAGTTACTGTTGCCATGGTCACACACACCCTAGTTACTGTTGCCATGGTCACACACATATCATGGTTACTGTTGCCATGATCACACACCGTAGTAACTGTTGCCATGGTCACACACACCATAGTTACTGTTACCATGGTCACATGCACCATAGTTACTGTTGCCATGTTCACACACACCATAGTTACTGTTGCCATGGTCACACACACATATCATGGTTACTGTTGCCATGGACACACACACTATAATTACTGTTGCCATGGTCACACACCGTAGTTACTGTTGCCATGGTCTCACACACACCATAGTCACTGTTGCCATGGACACACATACCATAGTTACTGTTACCATGGTCACACACACACATATATCACGGTTACTGTTGCCATGGTCACACACCATGGTTACTGTTGCTATGCTCACACACCGTAGTAACTGTTGCCATGATCACACACACCATGGTTACTGTTGCCATGGTCACACACACCATGGTTACTGTTGCCATGGTCACACACACCATGGTTACTGTTGCCATGGTCACACACACCATGGTTACTGTTGCCATGGACACACACACCATAGTTACTGTTGCCATAATCACAGACCCTAGTTACTGTTGCCATGGTCACACACACCCTAGTTACTGTTGCCATGGTCACACACACCATGGTTACTGTTGCCATGGTCACACACCGTAGTAACTGTTGCCATGGTCACACACACCATGGTTACTGTTGCCATGGTCACACACACCATGGTCACACACACCATAGTTACTTTTGTCATGGTCACACACGGTAGTTACTGTTGCCATGGTCACACACCGTAGTAACTGTTGCCATGGTCACACACCGTAGTTACTGTTGCCATGGTCACACACACATATCATGGTTACTGTTGCCATGGCCACACACACTATAGTTACTGTTGCCATGGTCACACACTGTAGTTACTGTTGCCATGCTCACACACCGTAGTAACTGTTGCCATGATCACACACACCATGGTTACTGTTGCCATGGTCACACACACCATGGTTACTGTTGCCATGATGCATGTGACCATGGTTACTGTTGCCATGGACACACACTCCCTAGTTACTGTTGCCATGGTCACACACACCATGGTTACTGTTGCCATGGTCACACACACCATGGTTACTGTTGCCATGGACACACACACCATAGTTACTGTTGCCATGGTCACAATCACCATAGTTACTGTTACCATGGTCACATGCACCATAGTTACTGTTGCCATGGTCACACACACCCTAGTTACTGTTGCCATGGTCACACACATATCATGGTTACTGTTGCCATGATCACACACCGTAGTAACTGTTGCCATGGTCACACACACCATGGTTACTGTTGCCATGGTCACACACCGTAGTAACTGTTGCCATGGTCACACACACCATGGTTACTGTTGCCATGGTCACAATCACCATAGTTACTGTTACCATGGTCACATGCACCATAGTTACTGTTGCCATGGTCACACACACCCTAGTTACTGTTGCCATGGTCACACACATATCATGGTTACTGTTGCCATGATCACACACCGTAGTAACTGTTGCCATGGTCACACACACCATGGTTACTGTTGCCATGGTCACACACCGTAGTAACTGTTGCCATGGTCACACACACCATGGTTACTGTTGCCATGGTCACACACACCATGGTTACTGTTGCCATGGACACACACACCATAGTTACTGTTGCCATGGACACACATACCATAGTTACTGTTGCCATGGTCACACACACCATGTTTACTGTTGCCATGGACACAATCACCATAGTTACTGTTACCATGGTCACATGCACCATAGTTACTGTTGCCATGGTCACACACACCATGGTTACTGTTGCCATGGCCACACACACTATAGTTACTGTTGCCATGGTCACACACACTGTAGTTACTGTTGCCATGCTCACACACCGTAGTTACTGTTGCCATGGTCACACACACCCTAGTTACTGTTGCCATGGTCACACACATATCATGGTTACTGTTGCCATGATCACACACCGTAGTAACTGTTGCCATGGTCACACACACCATAGTTACTGTTACCATGGTCACATGCACCATAGTTACTGTTGCCATGGTCACACACACCATAGTTACTGTTGCCATGGTCACACACACATATCATGGTTACTGTTGCCATGGACACACACACTATAGTTACTGTTGCCATGGTCACACACTGTAGTTACTGTTGCCATGCTCACACATCGTAGTTACTGTTGCCATGGTCTCACACACACCATAGTCACTGTTGCCATGGACACACATACCATAGTTACTGTTGCCATGGTCACACACACACATATATCATGGTTACTGTTGCCATGGTCACACACCATGGTTACTGTTGCTATGCTCACACACCGTAGTAACTGTTGCCATGGTCACACACACCATGGTTACTGTTGCCATGGTCACACACACCATGGTTACTGTTGCCATGGACACACACACCATAGTTACTGTTGCCATAATCACAGACCCTAGTTACTGTTGCCATGGTCACACACACCCTAGTTACTGTTGCCATGGTCACACACACCATGGTTACTGTTGCCATGGTCACACACCGTAGTAACTGTTGCCATGGTCACACACACCATGGTTACTGTTGCCATGGTCACACACACCATGGTCACACACACCATAGTTACTTTTGTCATGGTCACACACGGTAGTTACTGTTGCCATGGTCACACACCGTAGTAACTGTTGCCATGGTCACACACCGTAGTTACTGTTGCCATGGTCACACACACATATCATGGTTACTGTTGCCATGGCCACACACACTATAGTTACTGTTGCCATGGTCACACACTGTAGTTACTGTTGCCATGCTCACACACCGTAGTAACTGTTGCCATGATCACACACACCATGGTTACTGTTGCCATGGTCACACACACCATGGTTACTGTTGCCATGATGCATGTGACCATGGTTACTGTTGCCATGGACACACACACCATAGTTACTGTTACCATGGTCACATGCACCATGGTTGCTGTTGCCATGGTCACACACACCATAGTTACTGTTGCCATAATCACAGACCATAGTTACTGTTGCCATGGTCACACACTCCCTTGTTACTGTTGCCATGGTCACACACACCATGGTTACTGTTGCCATGGTCACACACACCATGGTTACTGTTGCCATGGACACACACACCATAGTTACTGTTGCCATGGTCACACACTGCAGTTACTGTTGCCATGCTCACACACCGTAGTAACTGTTGCCATGGTCACACACACCATAGTTACTGTTGCCATGGTCACACACACACCATAGTTACTGTTTCCATGGACACACATACCATAGTTACTGTTGCCATGGTCACACACACCATGGTTACTGTTGCCATGGACACACACACCATAGTTACTGTTACCATGGTTACTGTTGCCATTGTCACACACACCATAGTCACTGTTGCCATGGACACACATACCATAGTTACTGTTGCCATGGTCACAGACCCTAGTTACTGTTGCCATGGTCACACACACACATATCATGGTTACTGTTGCCATGGCCACACACACACATATCATGGTTACTGTTGCCATGGTCTCACACACACCATAGTCACTGTTGCCATGGACACACACACCATAGTTACTGTTACCATGGTTACTGTTGCCATGGACACACACACCATAGTAACTGTTGCCATGGTCACACACACCATGGTTACTGTTGCCATGGTCACACACACCATAGTTACTGTTGCCATGGTCACACACACCCTAGTTACTGTTGCCATGGTCACACACATATCATGGTTACTGTTGCCATGATCACACACCGTAGTAACTGTTGCCATGGTCACACACACCATAGTTACTGTTACCATGGTCACATGCACCATAGTTACTGTTGCCATGTTCACACACACCATAGTTACTGTTGCCATGGTCACACACACATATCATGGTTACTGTTGCCATGGACACACACACTATAATTACTGTTGCCATGGTCACACACCGTAGTTACTGTTGCCATGGTCTCACACACACCATAGTCACTGTTGCCATGGACACACATACCATAGTTACTGTTACCATGGTCACACACACACATATATCACGGTTACTGTTGCCATGGTCACACACCATGGTTACTGTTGCTATGCTCACACACCGTAGTAACTGTTGCCATGATCACACACACCATGGTTACTGTTGCCATGGTCACACACACCATGGTTACTGTTGCCATGGTCACACACACCATGGTTACTGTTGCCATGGTCACACACACCATGGTTACTGTTTCCATGGACACACACACCATAGTTACTGTTGCCATAATCACAGACCCTAGTTACTGTTGCCATGGTCACACACACCCTAGTTACTGTTGCCATGGTCACACACACCATGGTTACTGTTGCCATGGTCACACACCGTAGTAACTGTTGCCATGGTCACACACACCATGGTTACTGTTGCCATGGTCACACACACCATGGTCACACACACCATAGTTACTTTTGTCATGGTCACACACGGTAGTTACTGTTGCCATGGTCACACACCGTAGTAACTGTTGCCATGGTCACACACCGTAGTTACTGTTGCCATGGTCACACACACATATCATGGTTACTGTTGCCATGGCCACACACACTATAGTTACTGTTGCCATGGTCACACACTGTAGTTACTGTTGCCATGCTCACACACCGTAGTAACTGTTGCCATGATCACACACACCATGGTTACTGTTGCCATGGTCACACACACCATGGTTACTGTTGCCATGATGCATGTGACCATGGTTACTGTTGCCATGGACACACACTCCCTAGTTACTGTTGCCATGGTCACACACACCATGGTTACTGTTGCCATGGACACACACACCATAGTTACTGTTGCCATGGTCACACACTGCAGTTACTGTTGCCATGCTCACACACCGTAGTAACTGTTGCCATGGTCACACACACCATAGTTACTGTTGCCATGGTCACACACACACCATAGTCACTGTTGCCATGGACACACATACCATAGTTACTGTTGCCATGGTCACACACACCATGGTTACTGTTGCCATGGACACACACACCATAGTTACTGTTACCATGGTCACATGCACCATGGTTACTGTTGCCATGGACACACACACCAAAGTTACTGTTACCATGGTTACTGTTGCCATGGACACACACCGTAGTAACTGTTGCCATGGTCACACACACCATGGTTACTGTTGCCATGCTGACACACACCATAGTTACTGTTACCATGGTCACATGCACCATGGTTACTGTTGCCATGGACACACACACCATAGTTACTGTTACCATGGTTACTGTTGCCATGGACACACACACCATAGTTACTGTTGCCATGGTCACACACACCATAGTTACTGTTGCCATGGTCACACACTCATATCATGGTTACTGTTGCCATGGCCACACACACTATAGTTACTGTTGCCATTCTCACACACCGAAGTTACTGTTGCCATGGTCTCACACACACAATAGTCATTGTTGCCATGGACACACATACCATGGTTACTGTTGCCATGGTCACAGACCCTCGTTACTGTTGCCATGGTCACACACACATATATCATGGTTACTGTTGCCATGGTCACACACACACCATAGTTACTGTTGCCATGGTCACACACACATCTCATGGTTACTGTTGCCATGGTCACACACACTATAGTTACTGTTGCCATGGTCACACACCGTAGTTACTGTTGCCATGGTCTCACACACACCATAGTCACTGTTGCCATGGCCACACACCATGGTTACTGTTGCCATGCTCACACACCGTAGTAACTGTTGCCATGGTCACACACACCATGGTTACTGTTGCCATGCTCACACACACCATAGTTACTGTTACCATGGTCACATGCACCATGGTTACTGTTGCCATGGACACACACACAATAGTTACTGTTACCATGGTTACTGTTGCCATGGACACACACACCATAGTTACTGTTGCCATGGTCACACACACCATAGTTACTGTTGCCATGGTCACACACTCATATCATGGTTACTGTTGCCATGGCCACACACACATATCATGGTTACTGTTGCCATGGCCACACACACTATAGTTACTGTTGCCATTCTCACACACCGAAGTTACTGTTGCCATGGTCTCACACACACCATAGTCATTGTTGCCATGGACACACATACCATGGTTACTGTTGCCATGGTCACAGACCCTAGTTACTGTTGCCATGGTCACACACACATATATCATGGTTACTGTTGCCATGGTCACACACACACACCATACTTACTGTTGCCATGGTCACACACACATCTCATGGTTACTGTTGCCATGGTCACACACACTATAGTTACTGTTGCCATGGTCACACACCGTAGTTACTGTTGCCATGGTCTCACACACACCATAGTCACTGTTGCCATGGACACACATACCATAGTTACTGTTGCCATTGTCACACACACCATAGTCACTGTTGCCATGGACACACATACCATAGTTACTGTTGCCATGGTCACACACACACCATAGTCACTGTTGCCATGGACACACATACCATAGTTACTGTTGCCATGGTCACACACACCATGGTTACTGTTGCCATGGTCACACACCGTAGTAACTGTTGCCATGGTCACACACACCATGGTTACTGTTGCCATGGTCACACACACCATGGTTACTGTTGCCATGGACACACACACCATAGTTACTGTTGCCATGGACACACATACCATAGTTACTGTTGCCATGGTCACACACACACACATATATCACGGTTACTGTTGCCATGGTCACACACCATGGTTACTGTTGCTATGCTCACACACCGTAGTAACTGTTGCCATGGTCACACACACCATGGTTACTGTTACCATGGTCACATGCACCATGGTTACTGTTGCCATGGACACACACACCATAGTTACTGTTACCATGGTTACTGTTGCCATGGACACACACACCATAGTTACTGTTGCCATGGTCACACACACCATAGTTACTGTTGCCATGGTCACACACTCATATCATGGTTACTGTTGCCATGGCCACACACACTATAGTTACTGTTGCCATTCTCACACACCGAAGTTACTGTTGCCATGGTCACACACACACCATAGTCACTGTTGCCATGGACACACATACCATAGTTACTGTTGCCATGGTCACACACACCATGGTTACTGTTGCCATGGTCACACACCGTAGTAACTGTTGCCATGGTCACACACACCATGGTTACTGTTGCCATGGTCACACACACCATGGTTACTGTTGCCATGGACACACACACCATAGTTACTGTTGCCATGGACACACATACCATAGTTACTGTTGCCATGGTCACACACACACATATATCACGGTTACTGTTGCCATGGTCACACACCATGGTTACTGTTGCTATGCTCACACACCGTAGTAACTGTTGCCATGGTCACACACACCATGGTTACTGTTGCCATGGTCACACACACCATGGTTACTGTTGCCATGGTCACACACACCATGGTTACTGTTGCCATGGACACACACACCATAGTTACTGTTGCCATAATCACACACCCTAGTTACTGTTGCCATGGTCACACACACACCATGGTTACTGTTGCCATGGACACACACACCATAGTTACAGTTACCATGGTCACATGCCCCATGGTTACTGTTGCCATGGACACACACACCATAGTTACTGTTGCCATGGTCACACACTGCAGTTACTGTTGCCATGCTCACACACCGTAGTAACTGTTGCCATGCTCACACATCATAGTTACTGTTGCCATGGTCACACACACATATCATGGTTACTGTTGCCATGGTCACACACTGCAGTTACTGTTGCCATGCTCACACACCGTAGTAACTGTTGCCATGCTCACACACCATAGTTACTGTTGCCATGGTCACACACTGTAGTTACTGTTGCCATGCTCACACACCATGGTTACTGTTGCCATGGTGACACACACCATGGTCACTGTTGCCATGGTCACACACACCATGGTTACTGTTGCCATGGTCACACACACCATAGTTACAGTTACCATGGTCACATGCCCCATGGTTACTGTTGCCATGGAAACACACACCATAGTTACTATTGCCATGGTCACACACTGCAGTTACTGTTGCCATGCTCACACACCGTAGTAACTGTTGCCATGCTCACACACCATAGTTACTGTTGCCATGGTCACACACACATATCATGGTTACTGTTGCCATGGTCACACACTGCAGTTACTGTTGCCATGCTCACACACCATAGTTACTGTTGCCATGGTCACACACACATATCATGGTTACTGTTGCCATGCTCACACACCGTAGTAACTGTTGCCATGCTCACACACTATAGTTACTGTTGCCATGGTCACACACACATATCATGGTTACTGTTGCCATGGCCACACAAACTATAGTTACTGTTGCCATGCTCACACACTGTAGTTACTGTTGCCATGCTCACACACTGTAGTTAATGTTGCCATGCTCACACACCATGGTTACTGTTGCCATGGTCACACACCGTAGTAACTGTTGCCATGGTCACACACACCATGGTTACTGTTGCCATGGTCACACACACCATGGTTACTGTTGCCATGGTCACACACACCATGGTTACTGTTGCCATGGACACACACACCATAGTTACTGTTGCCATAATCACAGACCCTAGTTACTGTTGCCATGGTCACACACACCCTAGTTACTGTTGCCATGGTCACACACACCATGGTTACTGTTGCCATGGTCACACACCGTAGTAACTGTTGCCATGGTCACACACACCATGGTTACTGTTGCCATGGTCACACACACCATGGTCACACACACCATAGTTACTTTTATCATGGTCACACACGGTAGTTACTGTTGCCATGGTCACACACCGTAGTAACTGTTGCCATGGTCACACACCGTAGTTACTGTTGCCATGGTCACACACACATATCATGGTTACTGTTGCCATGGCCACACACACTATAGTTACTGTTGCCATGGTCACACACTGTAGTTACTGTTGCCATGCTCACACACCGTAGTAACTGTTGCCATGATCACACACACCATGGTTACTGTTGCCATGGTCACACACACCATGGTTACTGTTGCCATGATGCATGTGACCATGGTTACTGTTGCCATTTACACACACACCATAGTTACTGTTACCATGGTCACATGCACCATGGTTGCTGTTGCCATGGTCACACACACCATAGTTACTGTTGCCATAATCACAGACCATAGTTACTGTTGCCATGGTCACACACTCCCTAGTTACTGTTGCCATGGTCACACACACCATGGTTACTGTTGCCATGGTCACACACACCATGGTTACTGTTGCCATGGACACACACACCATAGTTACTGTTGCCATGGTCACACACTGCAGTTACTGTTGCCATGCTCACACACCGTAGTAACTGTTGCCATGGTCACACACACCATAGTTACTGTTGCCATGGTCACACACACACCATAGTTACTGTTACCATGGTCACATGCACCATGGTTACTTTTGCCATTGTCACACACACCATAGTCACTGTTGCCATGGACACACATACCATAGTTACTGTTGCCATGGTCACAGACCCTAGTTACTGTTGCCATGGTCACACACACACATATCATGGTTACTGTTGCCATGGCCACACACACACATATCATGGTTACTGTTGCCATGGTCACACACTGTAGTTACTGTTGCCATGCTCACACACCGTAGTTACTGTTGCCATGGTCTCACACACACCATAGTCACTGTTGCCATGGACACACACACCATAGTTACTGTTACCATGGTTACTGTTGCCATGGACACACACACCATAGTAACTGTTGCCATGGTCACACACACCATGGTTACTGTTGCCATGGTCACACACACCATAGTTACTGTTGCCATGGTCACACACACCATGGTTACTGTTGCCATGGTCACACACACCATGGTTACTGTTGCCATGGTCACACACACCATGGTTACTGTTGCCATGGTCACACACACACCATAGTTACTGTTACCATGGTCACATGCACCATGGTTACTGTTGCCATTGTCACACACACCATAGTCACTGTTGCCATGGACACACATACCATAGTTACTGTTGCCATGGTCACAGACCCTAGTTACTGTTGCCATGGTCACACACACACATATCATGGTTACTGTTGCCATGGTCACACACACACATATCATGGTTACTGTTGCCATGGCCACACACACACATATCATGGTTACTGTTGCCATGGTCACACACCGTAGTTACTGTTGCCATGGTCTCACACACACCATAGTCACTGTTGCCATGGACACACACACCATAGTTACTGTTACCATGGTTACTGTTGCCATGGACACACACACCATAGTAACTGTTGCCATGGTCACACACACCATGGTTACTGTTGCCATGGTCACACACACCATAGTTACTGTTGCCATGGTCACACACACCATGGTTACTGTTGCCATGGTCACACACACCATGGTTACTGTTGCCATGGTCACACACACCATGGTTACTGTTGCCATGGACACACATACCATAGTTACTGTTGCCATGGTCACACACACCATGTTTACTGTTGCCATGGACACAATCACCATAGTTACTGTTACCATGGTCACATGCACCATAGTTACTGTTGCCATGGTCACACACACCCTAGTTACTGTTGCCATGGTCACACACATATCATGGTTACTGTTGCCATGATCACACACCGTAGTAACTGTTGCCATGGTCACACACACCATGGTTACTGTTGCCATGGTCACACACCGTAGTAACTGTTGCCATGGTCACACACACCATGGTTACTGTTGCCATGGTCACACACACCATGGTTACTGTTGCCATGGACACACACACCATGGTTACTGTTGCCATGGTCACACACACCATGGTTACTGTTGCCATGGACACACACACCATAGTTACTGTTGCCATGGACACACATACCATAGTTACTGTTGCCATGGACACACATACCATAGTTACTGTTGCCATGGTCACACACACCATGTTTACTGTTGCCATGGACACAATCACCATAGTTACTGTTACCATGGTCACATGCACCATAGTTACTGTTGCCATGGTCACACACACCCTAGTTACTGTTGCCATGGTCACACACATATCATGGTTACTGTTGCCATGATCACACACCGTAGTAACTGTTGCCATGGTCACACACACCATAGTTACTGTTACCATGGTCACACACACCATAGTTACTGTTGCCATGATCACACACACATATCATGGTTACTGTTGCCATGGACACACACACTATAGTTACTGTTGCCATGCTCACACACCGTAGTTACTGTTGCCATGGTCTCACACACACCATAGTCACTGTTGCCATGGACACACATACCATAGTTACTGTTGCCATGGTCACACACACACATATATCACGGTTACTGTTGCCATGGTCACACACCATGGTTACTGTTGCTATGCTCACACACCGTAGTAACTGTTGCTATGGTCACACACACCATGGTTACTGTTGCCATGGTCACACACACCATAGTTACTGTTGCCATGGTCACACACACCCTAGTTACTGTTGCCATGGTCACACACATATCATGGTTACTGTTGCCATGATCACACACCGTAGTAACTGTTGCCATGGTCACACACACCATAGTTACTGTTACCATGGTCACATGCACCATAGTTACTGTTGCCATGGTCACACACACCATAGTTACTGTTGCCATGGTCACACACACATATCATGGTTACTGTTGCCATGGACACACACACTATAGTTACTGTTGCCATGGTCACACACTGTAGTTACTGTTGCCATGCTCACACACCGTAGTTACTGTTGCCATGGTCTCACACACACCATAGTCACTGTTGCCATGGACACACATACCATAGTTACTGTTGCCATGGTCACACACACACATATATCACGGTTACTGTTGCCATGGTCACACACCATGGTTACTGTTGCTATGCTCACACACCGTAGTAACTGTTGCCATGGTCACACACACCATGGTTACTGTTGCCATGGTCACACACACCATGGTTACTGTTGCCATGGTCACACACACCATGGTTACTGTTGCCATGGTCACACACACCATGGTTACTGTTGCCATGGTCACACACACCATGGTTACTGTTGCCATGGACACACACACCATAGTTACTGTTGCCATAATCACAGACCCTAGTTACTGTTGCCATGGTCACACACACCATGGTTACTGTTGCCATGGTCACACACCGTAGTAACTGTTGCCATGGTCACACACACCATGGTTACTGTTGCCATGGTCACACACACCATGGTCACACACACCATAGTTACTTTTGTCATGGTCACACACGGTAGTTACTGTTGCCATGGTCACACACCGTAGTAACTGTTGCCATGGTCACACACCGTAGTTACTGTTGCCATGGTCACACACACATATCATGGTTACTGTTGCCATGGCCACACACACTATAGTTACTGTTGCCATGGTCACACACCGTAGCAACTGTCGCCATGATCACACACACCATGGTTACTGTTGCCATGGTCACACACACCATGGTTACTGTTGCCATGATGCATGTGACCATGGTTACTGTTGCCATGGACACACACACCATAGTTACTGTTACCATGGTCACATGCACCATGGTTGCTGTTGCCATGGTCACACACACCATAGTTACTGTTGCCATAATCACAGACCATAGTTACTGTTGCCATGGTCACACACTCCCTAGTTACTGTTGCCATGGTCACACACACCATGGTTACTGTTGCCATGGTCACACACACCATGGTTACTGTTGCCATGGACACACACACCATAGTTACTGTTGCCATGGTCACACACTGCAGTTACTGTTGCCATGCTCACACACCGTAGTAACTGTTGCCATGGTCACACACACCATAGTTACTGTTGCCATGGTCACACACACACCATAGTCACTGTTGCCATGGACACACATACCATAGTTATTGTTGCCATGGTCACACACACCATGGTTACTGTTGCCATGGACACACACACCATAGTTACTGTTACCATGGTCACATGCACCATGGTTACTGTTGCCATTGTCACACACACCATAGTCACTGTTGCCATGGACACACATACCATAGTTACTGTTGCCATGGTCACAGACCCTAGTTACTGTTGCCATGGTCACACACACACATATCATGGTTACTGTTGCCATGGCCACACACACACATATCATGGTTACTGTTGCCATGGTCACACACTGTAGTTACTGTTGCCATGCTCACACACCGTAGTTACTGTTGCCATGGTCTCACACACACCATAGTCACTGTTGCCATGGACACACACACCATAGTTACTGTTACCATGGTTGCTGTTGCCATGGACACACACACCATAGTAACTGTTGCCATGGTCACACACACCATGGTTACTGTTGCCATGGTCACACACACCATAGTTACTGTTGCCATGGTCACACACACCCTAGTTACTGTTGCCATGGTCACACACATATCATGGTTACTGTTGCCATGATCACACACCGTAGTAACTGTTGCCATGGTCACACACACCATAGTTACTGTTACCATGGTCACATGCACCATAGTTACTGTTGCCATGGTCACACACACCATAGTTACTGTTGCCATGGTCACACACACATATCATGGTTACTGTTGCCATGGACACACACACTATAATTACTGTTGCCATGGTCACACACTGTAGTTACTGTTGCCATGCTCACACACCGTAGTTACTGTTGCCATGGTCTCACACACACCATAGTCACTGTTGCCATGGACACACATACCATAGTTACTGTTGCCATGGTCACACACACACATATATCACGGTTACTGTTGCCATGGTCACACACCATGGTTACTGTTGCTATGCTCACACAACGTAGTAACTGTTGCCATGCTCACACACCGTAGTAACTGTTGCCATGATCACACACACCATGGTTACTGTTGCCATGGTCACACACACCATGGTTACTGTTGCCATGATGCATGTGACCATGGTTACTGTTGCCATGGACACACACTCCCTAGTTACTGTTGCCATGGTCACACACACCATGGTTACTGTTGCCATGGTCACACACACCATGGTTACTGTTGCCATGGACACACACACCATAGTTACTGTTGCCATGGTCACACACACCATGGTTACTGTTGCCATGGACACACACACCATAGTTACTGTTACCATGGTCACATGCACCATGGTTACTGTTGCCATTGTCACACACACCATAGTCACTGTTGCCATGGTCACACACACCATAGTTACTGTTGCCATGGTCACACACACATATCATGGTTACTGTTGCCATGGACACACACACTATAATTACTGTTGCCATGGTCACACACTGTAGTTACTGTTGCCATGCTCACACACCGTAGTTACTGTTGCCATGGTCTCACACACACCATAGTCACTGTTGCCATGGACACACATACCATAGTTACTGTTGCCATGGTCACACACACACATATATCACGGTTACTGTTGCCATGGTCACACACCATGGTTACTGTTGCTATGCTCACACAACGTAGTAACTGTTGCCATGCTCACACACCGTAGTAACTGTTGCCATGATCACACACACCATGGTTACTGTTGCCATGGTCACACACACCATGGTTACTGTTGCCATGATGCATGTGACCATGGTTACTGTTGCCATGGACACACACTCCCTAGTTACTGTTGCCATGGTCACACACACCATGGTTACTGTTGCCATGGTCACACACACCATGGTTACTGTTGCCATGGACACACACACCATAGTTACTGTTGCCATGGTCACACACACCATGGTTACTGTTGCCATGGACACACACACCATAGTTACTGTTACCATGGTCACATGCACCATGGTTACTGTTGCCATTGTCACACACACCATAGTCACTGTTGCCATGGACACACATACCATAGTTACTGTTGCCATGGTCACACACCGTAGTAACTGTTGCCATGGTCACACACACCATGGTTACTGTTGCCATGCTCACACACACCAAAGTTACTGTTACCATGGTCACATGCACCATGGTTACTGTTGCCATGGACACACACACCATAGTTACTGTTACCATGGTTACTGTTGCCATGGACACACACACCATAGTTACTGTTGCCATGGTCACACACACCATAGTTACTGTTGCCATGGTCACACACTCATATCATGGTTACTGTTGCCATGGCCACACACACTATAGTTACTGTTGCCATTCTCACACACCGAAGTTACTGTTGCCATGGTCTCACACACACCATAGTCATTGTTGCCATGGACACACATACCATGGTTACTGTTGCCATGGTCACAGACCCTAGTTACTGTTGCCATGGTCACACACACATATATCATGGTTACTGTTGCCATGGTCACACACACACCATAGTTACTGTTGCCATGGTCACACACACATCTCATGGTTACTGTTGCCATGGTCACACACACTATAGTTACTGTTGCCATGGTCACACACCGTAGTTACTGTTGCCATGGTCTCACACACACCATAGTCACTGTTGCCATGGCCACACACCATGGTTACTGTTGCCATGCTCACACACCGTAGTAACTGTTGCCATGGTCACACACACCATGGTTACTGTTGCCATGCTCACACACACCATAGTTACTGTTACCATGGTCACATGCACCATGGTTACTGTTGCCATGGACACACACACCATAGTAACTGTTACCATGCTTACTGTTGCCATGGACACACACACCATAGTTACTGTTGCCATGGTCACACACACCATAGTTACTGTTGCCATGGTCACACACTCATATCATGGTTACTGTTGCCATGGCCACACACACTATAGTTACTGTTGCCATTCTCACACACCGAAGTTACAGTTGCCATGGTCTCACACACACCATAGTCATTGTTGCCATGGACACACATACCATGGTTACTGTTGCCATGGTCACAGACCCTAGTTACTGTTGCCATGGTCACACACACATATATCATGGTTACTGTTGCCATGGTCACACACACACCATAGTTACTGTTGCCATGGTCACACACACATCTCATGGTTACTGTTGCCATGGTCACACACACTATAGTTACTGTTGCCATGGTCACACACCGTGGTTACTGTTGCCATGGTCTCACACACACCATAGTCACTGTTGCCATGGACACACATACCATAGTTACTGTTGCCATTGTCACACACACCATAGTCACTGTTGCCATGGACACACATACCATAGTTACTGTTGCCATGGTCACACACACACCATAGTCACTGTTGCCATGGACACACATACCATAGTTACTGTTGCCATGGTCACACACACCATGGTTACTGTTGCCATGGACACACACACCATAGTTACTGTTACCATGGTCACTTGCACCATGGTTACTGTTGCCATGGTCACACACCGTAGTAACTGTTGCCATGGTCACACACACCATTGTTACTGTTGCCATGGTCACACACACCATGGTCACACACACCATAGTTACTTTTGTCATGGTCACACACGGTAGTTACTGTTGCCATGGTCACACACCGTAGTAACTGTTGCCATGGTCACACACCGTAGTTACTGTTGCCATGGTCACACACACATATCATGGTTACTGTTGCCATGGCCACACACACTATAGTTACTGTTGCCATGGTCACACACTGTAGTTACTGTTGCCATGCTCACACACCGTAGTAACTGTTGCCATGATCACACACACCATGGTTACTGTTGCCATGGTCACACACACCATGGTTACTGTTGCCATGATGCATGTGACCATGGTTACTGTTGCCATTTACACACACACCATAGTTACTGTTACCATGGTCACATGCACCATGGTTGCTGTTGCCATGGTCACACACACCATAGTTACTGTTGCCATAATCACAGACCATAGTTACTGTTGCCATGGTCACACACTCCCTAGTTACTGTTGCCATGGTCACACACACCATGGTTACTGTTGCCATGGTCACACACACCATGGTTACTGTTGCCATGGACACACACACCATAGTTACTGTTGCCATGGTCACACACTGCAGTTACTGTTGCCATGCTCACACACCGTAGTAACTGTTGCCATGGTCACACACACCATAGTTACTGTTGCCATGGTCACACACACACCATAGTCACTGTTGCCATGGACACACATACCATAGTTACTGTTGCCATGGTCACACACACCATGGTTACTGTTGCCATGGACACACACACCATAGTTACTGTTACCATGGTCACATGCACCATGGTTACTGTTGCCATTGTCACACACATCATAGTCACTGTTGCCATGGACACACATACCATAGTTACTGTTGCCATGGTCACAGACCCTAGTTACTGTTGCCATGGTCACACACACACACATATCATGGTTACTGTTGCCATGATCACACACCGTAGTAACTGTTGCCATGGTCACACACACCATAGTTACTGTTACCATGGTCACATGCACCATAGTTACTGTTGCCATGGTCACACACACCATAGTTACTGTTGCCATGGTCACACACACATATCATGGTTACTGTTGCCATGGACACACACACTATAGTTACTGTTGCCATGCTCACACACCGTAGTTACTGTTGCCATGGTCTCACACACACCATAGTCACTGTTGCCATGGACACACACACCATAGTTACTGTTACCATGGTTACTGTTGCCATGGACACACACACCATAGTAACTGTTGCCATGGTCACACACACCATGGTTACTGTTGCCATGGTCACACACACCATAGTTACTGTTGCCATGGTCACACACACCCTAGTTACTGTTGCCATGGTCACACACATATCATGGTTACTGTTGCCATGATCACACACCGTAGTAACTGTTGCCATGGACACACACACCATAGTTACTGTTGCCATGGTAACACACTGCAGTTACTGTTGCCATGCTCACACACCGTAGTAACTGTTGCCATGGTCACACACACCATAGTTACTGTTGCCATGGTCACACACACACCATAGTCACTGTTGCCATGGACACACATACCATAGTTACTGTTGCCATGGTCACACACACCATGGTTACTGTTGCCATGGACACACACACCATAGTTACTGTTGCCATGGTCACACACACCATGGTTACTGTTGCCATGGTCACACACACCATGGTTACTGTTGCCATGGTCACACACACACCATAGTTACTGTTACCATGGTCACATGCACCATGGTTACTGTTGCCATTGTCACACACACCATAGTCACTGTTGCCATGGACACACATACCATAGTTACTGTTGCCATGGTCACAGACCCTAGTTACTGTTGCCATGGTCACACACACACATATCATGGTTACTGTTGCCATGGTCACACACACACATATCATGGTTACTGTTGCCATGGCCACACACACACATATCATGGTTACTGTTGCCATGGTCACACACCGTAGTTACTGTTGCCATGGTCTCACACACACCATAGTCACTGTTGCCATGGACACACACACCATAGTTACTGTTACCATGGTTACTGTTGCCATGGACACACACACCATAGTAACTGTTGCCATGGTCACACACACCATGGTTACTGTTGCCATGGTCACACACACCATAGTTACTGTTGCCATGGTCACACACACCATGGTTGCTGTTGCCATGGTCACACACACCATAGTTACTGTTGCCATAATCACAGACCATAGTTACTGTTGCCATGGTCACACACTCCCTAGTTACTGTTGCCATGGTCACACACACCATGGTTACTGTTGCCATGGTCACACACACCATGGTTACTGTTGCCATGGACACACACACCATAGTTACTGTTGCCATGGTCACACACTGCAGTTACTGTTGCCATGCTCACACACCGTAGTAACTGTTGCCATGGTCACACACACCATAGTTACTGTTGCCATGGTCACACACACACCATAGTTACTGTTACCATGGTCACATGCACCATGGTTACTGTTGCCATTGTCACACACACCATAGTCACTGTTGCCATGGACACACATACCATAGTTACTGTTGCCATGGTCACAGACCCTAGTTACTGTTGCCATGGTCACACACACACATATCATGGTTACTGTTGCCATGGCCACACACACACATATCATGGTTACTGTTGCCATGGTCACACACTGTAGTTACTGTTGCCATGCTCACACACCGTAGTTACTGTTGCCATGGTCTCACACACACCATAGTCACTGTTGCCATGGACACACACATCATAGTTACTGTTACCATGGTTACTGTTGCCATGGACACACACACCATAGTAACTGTTGCCATGGTCACACACACCATGGTTACTGTTGCCATGGTCACACACACCATAGTTACTGTTGCCATGGTCACACACACCATGGTTACTGTTGCCATGGTCACACACACCATGGTTACTGTTGCCATGGTCACACACACCATGGTTACTGTTGCCATGGTCACACACACACCATAGTTACTGTTACCATGGTCACATGCACCATGGTTACTGTTGCCATTGTCACACACACCATAGTCACTGTTGCCATGGACACACATACCATAGTTACTGTTGCCATGGTCACAGACCCTAGTTACTGTTGCCATGGTCACACACACACATATCATGGTTACTGTTGCCATGGTCACACACACACATATCATGGTTACTGTTGCCATGGCCACACACACACATATCATGGTTACTGTTGCCATGGTCACACACCGTAGTTACTGTTGCCATGGTCTCACACACACCATAGTCACTGTTGCCATGGACACACACACCATAGTTACTGTTACCATGGTTACTGTTGCCATGGACACACACACCATAGTAACTGTTGCCATGGTCACACACACCATGGTTACTGTTGCCATGGTCACACACACCATAGTTACTGTTGCCATGGTCACACACAACATGGTTACTGTTGCCATGGTCACACACACCATGGTTACTGTTGCCATGGTCACACACACCATGGTTACTGTTGCCATGGACACACACACCATAGTTACTGTTGCCATGGACACACATACCATAGTTACTGTTGCCATGGTCACACACACCATGTTTACTGTTGCCATGGACACAATCACCATAGTTACTGTTACCATGGTCACATGCACCATAGTTACTGTTGCCATGGTCACACACACCCTAGTTACTGTTGCCATGGTCACACACATATCATGGTTACTGTTGCTATGATCACACACCGTAGTAACTGTTGCCATGGTCACACACACCATGGTTACTGTTGCCATGGTCACACACCGTAGTAACTGTTGCCATGGTCACACACACCATGGTTACTGTTGCCATGGTCACACACACCATGGTTACTGTTGCCATGGACACACACACCATGGTTACTGTTGCCATGGTCACACACACCATGGTTACTGTTGCCATGGACACACACACCATAGTTACTGTTGCCATGGACACACATACCATAGTTACTGTTGCCATGGACACACATACCATAGTTACTGTTGCCATGGTCACACACACCATGTTTACTGTTGCCATGGACACAATCACCATAGTTACTGTTACCATGGTCACATGCACCATAGTTACTGTTGCCATGGTCACACACACCCTAGTTACTGTTGCCATGGTCACACACATATCATGGTTACTGTTGCCATGATCACACACCGTAGTAACTGTTGCCATGGTCACACACACCATAGTTACTGTTACCATGGTCACATGCACCATAGTTACTGTTGCCATGGTCACACACACCATAGTTACTGTTGCCATGATCACACACACATATCATGGTTACTGTTGCCATGGACACACACACTATAGTTACTGTTGCCATGCTCACACACCGTAGTTACTGTTGCCATGGTCTCACACACACCATAGTCACTGTTGCCATGGACACACATACCATAGTTACTGTTGCCATGGTCACACACACACATATATCACGGTTACTGTTGCCATGGTCACACACCATGGTTACTGTTGCTATGCTCACACACCGTAGTAACTGTTGCCATGGTCACACACACCATGGTTACTGTTGCCATGGTCACACACACCATAGTTACTGTTGCCATGGTCACACACACCCTAGTTACTGTTGCCATGGTCACACACATATCATGGTTACTGTTGCCATGATCACACACCGTAGTAACTGTTGCCATGGTCACACACACCATAGTTACTGTTACCATGGTCACATGCACCATAGTTACTGTTGCCATGGTCACACACACCATAGTTACTGTTGCCATGGTCACACACACATATCATGGTTACTGTTGCCATGGACACACACACTATAGTTACTGTTGCCATGGTCACACACTGTAGTTACTGTTGCCATGCTCACACACCGTAGTTACTGTTGCCATGGTCTCACACACACCATAGTCACTGTTGCCATGGACACACATACCATAGTTACTGTTGCCATGGTCACACACACACATATATCACGGTTACTGTTGCCATGGTCACACACCATGGTTACTGTTGCTATGCTCACACAACGTAGTAACTGTTGCCATGCTCACACACCGTAGTAACTGTTGCCATGATCACACACACCATGGTTACTGTTGCCATGGTCACACACACCATGGTTACTGTTGCCATGATGCATGTGACCATGGTTACTGTTGCCATGGACACACACTCCCTAGTTACTGTTGCCATGGTCACACACACCATGGTTACTGTTGCCATGGTCACACACACCATGGTTACTGTTGCCATGGACACACACACCATAGTTACTGTTGCCATGGTCACACACACCATGGTTACTGTTGCCATGGACACACACACCATAGTTACTGTTACCATGGTCACATGCACCATGGTTACTGTTGCCATTGTCACACACACCATAGTCACTGTTGCCATGGACACACATACCATAGTTACTGTTGCCATGGTCACACACCGTAGTAACTGTTGCCATGGTCACACACACCATGGTTACTGTTGCCATGCTCACACACACCAAAGTTACTGTTACCATGGTCACATGCACCATGGTTACTGTTGCCATGGACACACACACCATAGTTACTGTTACCATGGTTACTGTTGCCATGGACACACACACCATAGTTACTGTTGCCATGGTCACACACACCATAGTTACTGTTGCCATGGTCACACACTCATATCATGGTTACTGTTGCCATGGCCACACACACTATAGTTACTGTTGCCATTCTCACACACCGAAGTTACTGTTGCCATGGTCTCACACACACCATAGTCATTGTTGCCATGGACACACATACCATGGTTACTGTTGCCATGGTCACAGACCCTAGTTACTGTTGCCATGGTCACACACACATATATCATGGTTACTGTTGCCATGGTCACACACACACCATAGTTACTGTTGCCATGGTCACACACACATCTCATGGTTACTGTTGCCATGGTCACACACACTATAGTTACTGTTGCCATGGTCACACACCGTAGTTACTGTTGCCATGGTCTCACACACACCATAGTCACTGTTGCCATGGCCACACACCATGGTTACTGTTGCCATGCTCACACACCGTAGTAACTGTTGCCATGGTCACACACACCATGGTTACTGTTGCCATGCTCACACACACCATAGTTACTGTTACCATGGTCACATGTACCATGGTTACTGTTGCCATGGACACACACACCATAGTTACTGTTACCATGGTTACTGTTGCCATGGACACACACACCATAGTTACTGTTGCCATGGTCACACACACCATAGTTACTGTTGCCATGGTCACACACTCATATCATGGTTACTGTTGCCATGGCCACACACACTATAGTTACTGTTGCCATTCTCACACACCGAAGTTACAGTTGCCATGGTCTCACACACACCATAGTCATTGTTGCCATGGACACACATACCATGGTTACTGTTGCCATGGTCACAGACCCTAGTTACTGTTGCCATGGTCACACACACATATATCATGGTTACTGTTGCCATGGTCACACACACACCATAGTTACTGTTGCCATGGTCACACACACATCTCATGGTTACTGTTGCCATGGTCACACACACTATAGTTACTGTTGCCATGGTCACACACCGTGGTTACTGTTGCCATGGTCTCACACACACCATAGTCACTGTTGCCATGGACACACATACCATAGTTACTGTTGCCATTGTCACACACACCATAGTCACTGTTGCCATGGACACACATACCATAGTTACTGTTGCCATGGTCACACACACACCATAGTCACTGTTGCCATGGACACACATACCATAGTTACTGTTGCCATGGTCACACACACCATGGTTACTGTTGCCATGGACACACACACCATAGTTACTGTTACCATGGTCACTTGCACCATGGTTACTGTTGCCATGGTCACACACCGTAGTAACTGTTGCCATGGTCACACACACCATTGTTACTGTTGCCATGGTCACACACACCATGGTCACACACACCATAGTTACTTTTGTCATGGTCACACACGGTAGTTACTGTTGCCATGGTCACACACCGTAGTAACTGTTGCCATGGTCACACACCGTAGTTACTGTTGCCATGGTCACACACACATATCATGGTTACTGTTGCCATGGCCACACACACTATAGTTACTGTTGCCATGGTCACACACTGTAGTTACTGTTGCCATGCTCACACACCGTAGTAACTGTTGCCATGATCACACACACCATGGTTACTGTTGCCATGGTCACACACACCATGGTTACCGTTGCCATGATGCATGTGACCATGGTTACTGTTGCCATTTACACACACACCATAGTTACTGTTACCATGGTCACATGCACCATGGTTGCTGTTGCCATGGTCACACACACCATAGTTACTGTTGCCATAATCACAGACCATAGTTACTGTTGCCATGGTCACACACTCCCTAGTTACTGTTGCCATGGTCACACACACCATGGTTACTGTTGCCATGGTCACACACACCATGGTTACTGTTGCCATGGACACACACACCATAGTTTCTGTTGCCATGGTCACACACTGCAGTTACTGTTGCCATGCTCACACACCGTAGTAACTGTTGCCATGGTCACACACACCATAGTTACTGTTGCCATGGTCACACACACACCATAGTCACTGTTGCCATGGACACACATACCATAGTTACTGTTGCCATGGTCACACACACCATGGTTACTGTTGCCATGGACACACACACCATAGTTACTGTTACCATGGTCACATGCACCATGGTTACTGTTGCCATTGTCACACACACCATAGTCACTGTTGCCATGGACACACATACCATAGTTACTGTTGCCATGGTCACAGACCCTAGTTACTGTTGCCATGGTCACACACACACATATCATGGTTACTGTTGCCATGGCCACACACACACATATCATGGTTACTGTTGCCATGGTCACACACTGTAGTTACTGTTGCCATGCTCACACACCGTAGTTACTGTTGCCATGGTCTCACACACACCATAGTCACTGTTGCCATGGACACACACACCATAGTTACTGTTACCATGGTTACTGTTGCCATGGACACACACACCATAGTAACTGTTGCCATGGTCACACACACCATGGTTACTGTTGCCATGGTCACACACACCATAGTTACTGTTGCCATGGTCACACACACCCTAGTTACTGTTGCCATGGTCACACACATATCATGGTTACTGTTGCCATGATCACACACCGTAGTAACTGTTGCCATGGTCACACACACCATAGTTACTGTTACCATGGTCACATGCACCATAGTTACTGTTGCCATGGTCACACACACCATAGTTACTGTTGCCATGGTCACACACACATTTCATGGTTACTGTTGCCATGGACACACACACTATAGTTACTGTTGCCATGCTCACACACCGTAGTTACTGTTGCCATGGTCTCACACACACCATAGTCACTGTTGCCATGGACACACACACCATAGTTACTGTTACCATGGTTACTGTTGCCATGGACACACACACCATAGTAACTGTTGCCATGGTCACACACACCATGGTTACTGTTGCCATGGTCACACACACCATAGTTACTGTTGCCATGGTCACACACACCCTAGTTACTGTTGCCATGGTCACACACATATCATGGTTACTGTTGCCATGATCACACACCGTAGTAACTGTTGCCATGGACACACACACCATAGTTACTGTTGCCATGGTAACACACTGCAGTTACTGTTGCCATGCTCACACACCGTAGTAACTGTTGCCATGGTCACACACACCATAGTTACTGTTGCCATGGTCACACACACACCATAGTCACTGTTGCCATGGACACACATACCATAGTTACTGTTGCCATGGTCACACACACCATGGTTACTGTTGCCATGGACACACACACCATAGTTACTGTTACCATGGTCACATGCACCATGGTTACTGTTGCCATTGTCACACACACCATAGTCACTGTTGCCATGGACACACATACCATAGTTACTGTTGCCATGGTCACAGACCCTAGTTACTGTTGCCATGGTCACACACACACATATCATGGTTACTGTTGCCATGGCCACACACACACATATCATGGTTACTGTTGCCATGGTCACACACTGTAGTTACTGTTGCCATGCTCACACACCGTAGTTACTGTTGCCATGGTCTCACACACACCATAGTCACTGTTGCCATGGACACACACACCATAGTTACTGTTACCATGGTTACTGTTGCCATGGACACACACACCATAGTAACTGTTGCCATGGTCACACACACCATGGTTACTGTTGCCATGGTCACACACACCATAGTTACTGTTGCCATGGTCACACACACCCTAGTTACTGTTGCCATGGTCACACACATATCATGGTTACTGTTGCCATGATCACACACCGTAGTAACTGTTGCCATGGTCACACACACCATAGTTACTGTTACCATGGTCACATGCACCATAGTTACTGTTGCCATGGTCACACACACCATAGTTACTGTTGCCATGGTCACACACACATATCATGGTTACTGTTGCCATGGACACACACACTATAGTTACTGTTGCCATGGTCACACACTGTAGTTACTGTTGCCATGCTCACACACCGTAGTTACTGTTGCCATGGTCTCACACACACCATAGTCACTGTTGCCATGGACACACATACCATAGTTACTGTTGCCATGGTCACACACACACATATATCACGGTTACTGTTGCCATGGTCACACACCATGGTTACTGTTGCTATGCTCACACACCGTAGTAACTGTTGCCATGGTCACACACACCATGGTTACTGTTGCCATGGTCACACACACCATGATTACTGTTGCCATGGTCACACACACCATGGCTACTGTTGCCATGGTCACACACACCATGGTTACTGTTGCCATGGACACACACACCATAGTTACTGTTGCCATAATCACAGACCCTAGTTACTGTTGCCATGGTCACACACACCCTAGTTACTGTTGCCATGGTCACACACACCATGGTTACTGTTGCCATGGTCACATACCGTAGTAACTGTTGCGATGGTCACACACACCATGGTTACTGTTGCCATGGTCACACACACCATGGTCACACACACCATAGTTACTTTTGTCATGGTCACACACGGTAGTTACTGTTGCCATGGTCACACACCGTAGTAACTGTTGCCATGGTCACACACCGTAGTTACTGTTGCCATGGTCACACACACATATCATGGTTACTGTTGCCATGGCCACACACACTATAGTTACTGTTGCCATGGTCACACACTGTAGTTACTGTTGCCATGCTCACACACCGTAGTAACTGTTGCCATGGTCACACACACCATAGTTACTGTTGCCATGGTCACACACACACCATAGTCACTGTTGCCATGGACACACATACCATAGTTACTGTTGCCATGGTCACACACACCATGGTTACTGTTGCCATGGACACACACACCATAGTTACTGTTACCATGGTCACATGCACCATGGTTACTGTTGCCATTGTCACACACACCATAGTCACTGTTGCCATGGACACACATACCATAGTTACTGTTGCCATGGTCACAGACCCTAGTTACTGTTGCCATGGTCACACACACACATATCATGGTTACTGTTGCCATGGCCACACACACACATATCATGGTTACTGTTGCCATGGTCACACACTGTAGTTACTGTTGCCATGCTCACACACCGTAGTTACTGTTGCCATGGTCTCACACACACCATAGTCACTGTTGCCATGGACACACACACCATAGTTACTGTTACCATGGTTACTGTTGCCATGGACACACACACCATAGTAACTGTTGCCATGGTCACACACACCATGGTTACTGTTGCCATGGTCACACACACCATAGTTACTGTTGCCATGGTCACACACACCCTAGTTACTGTTGCCATGGTCACACACATATCATGGTTACTGTTGCCATGATCACACACCGTAGTAACTGTTGCCATGGTCACACACACCATAGTTACTGTTACCATGGTCACATGCACCATAGTTACTGTTGCCATGGTCACACACACCATAGTTACTGTTGCCATGGTCACACACACATATCATGGTTACTGTTGCCATGGACACACACACTATAGTTACTGTTGCCATGGTCACACACTGTAGTTACTGTTGCCATGCTCACACACCGTAGTTACTGTTGCCATGGTCTCACACACACCATAGTCACTGTTGCCATGGACACACATACCATAGTTACTGTTGCCATGGTCACACACACACATATATCACGGTTACTGTTGCCATGGTCACACACCATGGTTACTGTTGCTATGCTCACACACCGTAGTAACTGTTGCCATGGTCACACACACCATGGTTACTGTTGCCATGGTCACACACACCATGATTACTGTTGCCATGGTCACACACACCATGGCTACTGTTGCCATGGTCACACACACCATGGTTACTGTTGCCATGGACACACACACCATAGTTACTGTTGCCATAATCACAGACCCTAGTTACTGTTGCCATGGTCACACACACCCTAGTTACTGTTGCCATGGTCACACACACCATGGTTACTGTTGCCATGGTCACATACCGTAGTAACTGTTGCCATGGTCACACACACCATGGTTACTGTTGCCATGGTCACACACACCATGGTCACACACACCATAGTTACTTTTGTCATGGTCACACACGGTAGTTACTGTTGCCATGGTCACACACCGTAGTAACTGTTGCCATGGTCACACACCGTAGTTACTGTTGCCATGGTCACACACACATATCATGGTTACTGTTGCCATGGCCACACACACTATAGTTACTGTTGCCATGGTCACACACTGTAGTTACTGTTGCCATGCTCACACACCGTAGTAACTGTTGCCATGATCACACACACCATGGTTACTGTTGCCATGGTCACACACACCATGGTTACTGTTGCCATGATGCATGTGACCATGGTTACTGTTGCCATGGACACACACTCCCTAGTTACTGTTGCCATGGTCACACACACCATAGTTACTTTTGTCATGGTCACACACGGTAGTTACTGTTGCCATGGTCACACACCGTAGTAACTGTTGCCATGGTCACACACCGTAGTTACTGTTGCCATGGTCACACACACATATCATGGTTACTGTTGCCATGGCCACACACACTATAGTTACTGTTGCCATGGTCACACACTGTAGTTACTGTTGCCATGCTCACACACCGTAGTAACTGTTGCCATGATCACACACACCATGGTTACTGTTGCCATGGTCACACACACCATGGTTACTGTTGCCATGATGCATGTGACCATGGTTACTGTTGCCATTTACACACACACCATAGTAACTGTTGCCATGGTCACACACACCATAGTTACTGTTGCCATGGTCACACACACACCATAGTCACTGTTGCCATGGACACACATACCATAGTTACTGTTGCCATGGTCACACACACCATGGTTACTGTTGCCATGGACACACACACCATAGTTACTGTTACCATGGTCACATGCACCATGGTTACTGTTGCCATTGTCACACACACCATAGTCACTGTTGCCATGGACACACATACCATAGTTACTGTTGCCATGGTCACAGACCCTAGTTACTGTTGCCATGGTCACACACACACATATCATGGTTACTGTTGCCATGGCCACACACACACATATCATGGTTACTGTTGCCATGGTCACACACTGTAGTTACTGTTGCCATGCTCACACACCGTAGTTACTGTTGCCATGGTCTCACACACACCATAGTTACTGTTACCATGGTTACTGTTGCCATGGACACACACACCATAGTAACTGTTGCCATGGTCACACACACCATGGTTACTGTTGCCATGGTCACACACACCATGGTTACTGTTGCCATGATGCATGTGACCATGGTTACTGTTGCCATGGACACACACTCCCTAGTTACTGTTGCCATGGTCACACACACCATGGTTACTGTTGCCATGGTCACACACACCATGGTTACTGTTGCCATGGACACACACACCATAGTTACTGTTGCCATGGTCATACACTGCAGTTACTGTTGCCATGCTCACACACCGTACTAACTGTTGCCATGGTCACACACACCATAGTTACTGTTGCCATGGTCACACACACACCATAGTCACTGTTGCCATGGACACACATACCATAGTTACTGTTGCCATGGTCACACACACCATGGTTACTGTTGCCATGGACACACACACCATAGTTACTGTTACCATAGTCACATGCACCATGGTTACTGTTGCCATTGTCACACACACCATAGTCACTGTTGCCATGGACACACATACCATAGTTACTGTTGCCATGGTCACACACCGTAGTAACTGTTGCCATGGTCACACACACCATGGTTACTGTTGCCATGCTCACACACACCATAGTTACTGTTACCATGGTCACATGCACCATGGTTACTGTTGCCATGGACACACACACCATAGTTACTGTTACCATGGTTACTGTTGCCATGGACACACACACCATAGTTACTGTTGCCATGGTCACACACACCATAGTTACTGTTGCCATGGTCACACACTCATATCATGGTTACTGTTGCCATGGCCACACACACTATAGTTACTGTTGCCATTCTCACACACCGAAGTTACTGTTGCCATGGTCTCACACACACCATAGTCACTGTTGCCATGGCCACACACCATGGTTACTGTTGCCATGGTCACAGACCCTAGTTACTGTTGCCATGGTCACACACACATATATCATGGTTACTGTTGCCATGGTCACACACACACCATAGTTACTGTTGCCATGGTCACACACACATCTCATGGTTACTGTTGCCATGGTCACACACACTATAGTTACTGTTGCCATGGTCACACACCGTAGTTACTGTTGCCATGGTCTCACACACACCATAGTCACTGTTGCCATGGCCACACACCATGGTTACTGTTGCCATGCTCACACACCGTAGTAACTGTTGCCATGGTCACACACACCATGGTTACTGTTGCCATGCTCACACACACCATAGTTACTGTTACCATGGTCACATGTACCATGGTTACTGTTGCCATGGACACACACACCATAGTTACTGTTACCATGGTTACTGTTGCCATGGACACACACACCATAGTTACTGTTGCCATGGTCACACACACCATAGTTACTGTTGCCATGGTCACACACTCATATCATGGTTACTGTTGCCATGGCCACACACACTATAGTTACTGTTGCCATTCTCACACACCGAAGTTACAGTTGCCATGGTCTCACACACACCATAGTCATTGTTGCCATGGACACACATACCATGGTTACTGTTGCCATGGTCACAGACCCTAGTTACTGTTGCCATGGTCACACACACATATATCATGGTTACTGTTGCCATGGTCACACACACACCATAGTTACTGTTGCCATGGTCACACACACATCTCATGGTTACTGTTGCCATGGTCACACACACTATAGTTACTGTTGCCATGGTCACACACCGTGGTTACTGTTGCCATGGTCTCACACACACCATAGTCACTGTTGCCATGGACACACATACCATAGTTACTGTTGCCATTGTCACACACACCATAGTCACTGTTGCCATGGACACACATACCATAGTTACTGTTGCCATGGTCACACACACACCATAGTCACTGTTGCCATGGACACACATACCATAGTTACTGTTGCCATGGTCACACACACCATGGTTACTGTTGCCATGGACACACACACCATAGTTACTGTTACCATGGTCACTTGCACCATGGTTACTGTTGCCATGGTCACACACCGTAGTAACTGTTGCCATGGTCACACACACCATTGTTACTGTTGCCATGGTCACACACACCATGGTCACACACACCATAGTTACTTTTGTCATGGTCACACACGGTAGTTACTGTTGCCATGGTCACACACCGTAGTAACTGTTGCCATGGTCACACACCGTAGTTACTGTTGCCATGGTCACACACACATATCATGGTTACTGTTGCCATGGCCACACACACTATAGTTACTGTTGCCATGGTCACACACTGTAGTTACTGTTGCCATGCTCACACACCGTAGTAACTGTTGCCATGATCACACACACCATGGTTACTGTTGCCATGGTCACACACACCATGGTTACCGTTGCCATGATGCATGTGACCATGGTTACTGTTGCCATTTACACACACACCATAGTTACTGTTACCATGGTCACATGCACCATGGTTGCTGTTGCCATGGTCACACACACCATAGTTACTGTTGCCATAATCACAGACCATAGTTACTGTTGCCATGGTCACACACTCCCTAGTTACTGTTGCCATGGTCACACACACCATGGTTACTGTTGCCATGGTCACACACACCATGGTTACTGTTGCCATGGACACACACACCATAGTTTCTGTTGCCATGGTCACACACTGCAGTTACTGTTGCCATGCTCACACACCGTAGTAACTGTTGCCATGGTCACACACACCATAGTTACTGTTGCCATGGTCACACACACACCATAGTCACTGTTGCCATGGACACACATACCATAGTTACTGTTGCCATGGTCACACACACCATGGTTACTGTTGCCATGGACACACACACCATAGTTACTGTTACCATGGTCACATGCACCATGGTTACTGTTGCCATTGTCACACACACCATAGTCACTGTTGCCATGGACACACATACCATAGTTACTGTTGCCATGGTCACAGACCCTAGTTACTGTTGCCATGGTCACACACACACATATCATGGTTACTGTTGCCATGGCCACACACACACATATCATGGTTACTGTTGCCATGGTCACACACTGTAGTTACTGTTGCCATGCTCACACACCGTAGTTACTGTTGCCATGGTCTCACACACACCATAGTCACTGTTGCCATGGACACACACACCATAGTTACTGTTACCATGGTTACTGTTGCCATGGACACACACACCATAGTAACTGTTGCCATGGTCACACACACCATGGTTACTGTTGCCATGGTCACACACACCATAGTTACTGTTGCCATGGTCACACACACCCTAGTTACTGTTGCCATGGTCACACACATATCATGGTTACTGTTGCCATGATCACACACCGTAGTAACTGTTGCCATGGTCACACACACCATAGTTACTGTTACCATGGTCACATGCACCATAGTTACTGTTGCCATGGTCACACACACCATAGTTACTGTTGCCATGGTCACACACACATTTCATGGTTACTGTTGCCATGGACACACACACTATAGTTACTGTTGCCATGCTCACACACCGTAGTTACTGTTGCCATGGTCTCACACACACCATAGTCACTGTTGCCATGGACACACACACCATAGTTACTGTTACCATGGTTACTGTTGCCATGGACACACACACCATAGTAACTGTTGCCATGGTCACACACACCATGGTTACTGTTGCCATGGTCACACACACCATAGTTACTGTTGCCATGGTCACACACACCCTAGTTACTGTTGCCATGGTCACACACATATCATGGTTACTGTTGCCATGATCACACACCGTAGTAACTGTTGCCATGGACACACACACCATAGTTACTGTTGCCATGGTAACACACTGCAGTTACTGTTGCCATGCTCACACACCGTAGTAACTGTTGCCATGGTCACACACACCATAGTTACTGTTGCCATGGTCACACACACACCATAGTCACTGTTGCCATGGACACACATACCATAGTTACTGTTGCCATGGTCACACACACCATGGTTACTGTTGCCATGGACACACACACCATAGTTACTGTTACCATGGTCACATGCACCATGGTTACTGTTGCCATTGTCACACACACCATAGTCACTGTTGCCATGGACACACATACCATAGTTACTGTTGCCATGGTCACAGACCCTAGTTACTGTTGCCATGGTCACACACACACATATCATGGTTACTGTTGCCATGGCCACACACACACATATCATGGTTACTGTTGCCATGGTCACACACTGTAGTTACTGTTGCCATGCTCACACACCGTAGTTACTGTTGCCATGGTCTCACACACACCATAGTCACTGTTGCCATGGACACACACACCATAGTTACTGTTACCATGGTTACTGTTGCCATGGACACACACACCATAGTAACTGTTGCCATGGTCACACACACCATGGTTACTGTTGCCATGGTCACACACACCATAGTTACTGTTGCCATGGTCACACACACCCTAGTTACTGTTGCCATGGTCACACACATATCATGGTTACTGTTGCCATGATCACACACCGTAGTAACTGTTGCCATGGTCACACACACCATAGTTACTGTTACCATGGTCACATGCACCATAGTTACTGTTGCCATGGTCACACACACCATAGTTACTGTTGCCATGGTCACACACACATATCATGGTTACTGTTGCCATGGACACACACACTATAGTTACTGTTGCCATGGTCACACACTGTAGTTACTGTTGCCATGCTCACACACCGTAGTTACTGTTGCCATGGTCTCACACACACCATAGTCACTGTTGCCATGGACACACATACCATAGTTACTGTTGCCATGGTCACACACACACATATATCACGGTTACTGTTGCCATGGTCACACACCATGGTTACTGTTGCTATGCTCACACACCGTAGTAACTGTTGCCATGGTCACACACACCATGGTTACTGTTGCCATGGTCACACACACCATGATTACTGTTGCCATGGTCACACACACCATGGCTACTGTTGCCATGGTCACACACACCATGGTTACTGTTGCCATGGACACACACACCATAGTTACTGTTGCCATAATCACAGACCCTAGTTACTGTTGCCATGGTCACACACACCCTAGTTACTGTTGCCATGGTCACACACACCATGGTTACTGTTGCCATGGTCACATACCGTAGTAACTGTTGCGATGGTCACACACACCATGGTTACTGTTGCCATGGTCACACACACCATGGTCACACACACCATAGTTACTTTTGTCATGGTCACACACGGTAGTTACTGTTGCCATGGTCACACACCGTAGTAACTGTTGCCATGGTCACACACCGTAGTTACTGTTGCCATGGTCACACACACATATCATGGTTACTGTTGCCATGGCCACACACACTATAGTTACTGTTGCCATGGTCACACACTGTAGTTACTGTTGCCATGCTCACACACCGTAGTAACTGTTGCCATGGTCACACACACCATAGTTACTGTTGCCATGGTCACACACACACCATAGTCACTGTTGCCATGGACACACATACCATAGTTACTGTTGCCATGGTCACACACACCATGGTTACTGTTGCCATGGACACACACACCATAGTTACTGTTACCATGGTCACATGCACCATGGTTACTGTTGCCATTGTCACACACACCATAGTCACTGTTGCCATGGACACACATACCATAGTTACTGTTGCCATGGTCACAGACCCTAGTTACTGTTGCCATGGTCACACACACACATATCATGGTTACTGTTGCCATGGCCACACACACACATATCATGGTTACTGTTGCCATGGTCACACACTGTAGTTACTGTTGCCATGCTCACACACCGTAGTTACTGTTGCCATGGTCTCACACACACCATAGTCACTGTTGCCATGGACACACACACCATAGTTACTGTTACCATGGTTACTGTTGCCATGGACACACACACCATAGTAACTGTTGCCATGGTCACACACACCATGGTTACTGTTGCCATGGTCACACACACCATAGTTACTGTTGCCATGGTCACACACACCCTAGTTACTGTTGCCATGGTCACACACATATCATGGTTACTGTTGCCATGATCACACACCGTAGTAACTGTTGCCATGGTCACACACACCATAGTTACTGTTACCATGGTCACATGCACCATAGTTACTGTTGCCATGGTCACACACACCATAGTTACTGTTGCCATGGTCACACACACATATCATGGTTACTGTTGCCATGGACACACACACTATAGTTACTGTTGCCATGGTCACACACTGTAGTTACTGTTGCCATGCTCACACACCGTAGTTACTGTTGCCATGGTCTCACACACACCATAGTCACTGTTGCCATGGACACACATACCATAGTTACTGTTGCCATGGTCACACACACACATATATCACGGTTACTGTTGCCATGGTCACACACCATGGTTACTGTTGCTATGCTCACACACCGTAGTAACTGTTGCCATGGTCACACACACCATGGTTACTGTTGCCATGGTCACACACACCATGATTACTGTTGCCATGGTCACACACACCATGGCTACTGTTGCCATGGTCACACACACCATGGTTACTGTTGCCATGGACACACACACCATAGTTACTGTTGCCATAATCACAGACCCTAGTTACTGTTGCCATGGTCACACACACCCTAGTTACTGTTGCCATGGTCACACACACCATGGTTACTGTTGCCATGGTCACATACCGTAGTAACTGTTGCCATGGTCACACACACCATGGTTACTGTTGCCATGGTCACACACACCATGGTCACACACACCATAGTTACTTTTGTCATGGTCACACACGGTAGTTACTGTTGCCATGGTCACACACCGTAGTAACTGTTGCCATGGTCACACACCGTAGTTACTGTTGCCATGGTCACACACACATATCATGGTTACTGTTGCCATGGCCACACACACTATAGTTACTGTTGCCATGGTCACACACTGTAGTTACTGTTGCCATGCTCACACACCGTAGTAACTGTTGCCATGATCACACACACCATGGTTACTGTTGCCATGGTCACACACACCATGGTTACTGTTGCCATGATGCATGTGACCATGGTTACTGTTGCCATGGACACACACTCCCTAGTTACTGTTGCCATGGTCACACACACCATAGTTACTTTTGTCATGGTCACACACGGTAGTTACTGTTGCCATGGTCACACACCGTAGTAACTGTTGCCATGGTCACACACCGTAGTTACTGTTGCCATGGTCACACACACATATCATGGTTACTGTTGCCATGGCCACACACACTATAGTTACTGTTGCCATGGTCACACACTGTAGTTACTGTTGCCATGCTCACACACCGTAGTAACTGTTGCCATGATCACACACACCATGGTTACTGTTGCCATGGTCACACACACCATGGTTACTGTTGCCATGATGCATGTGACCATGGTTACTGTTGCCATTTACACACACACCATAGTAACTGTTGCCATGGTCACACACACCATAGTTACTGTTGCCATGGTCACACACACACCATAGTCACTGTTGCCATGGACACACATACCATAGTTACTGTTGCCATGGTCACACACACCATGGTTACTGTTGCCATGGACACACACACCATAGTTACTGTTACCATGGTCACATGCACCATGGTTACTGTTGCCATTGTCACACACACCATAGTCACTGTTGCCATGGACACACATACCATAGTTACTGTTGCCATGGTCACAGACCCTAGTTACTGTTGCCATGGTCACACACACACATATCATGGTTACTGTTGCCATGGCCACACACACACATATCATGGTTACTGTTGCCATGGTCACACACTGTAGTTACTGTTGCCATGCTCACACACCGTAGTTACTGTTGCCATGGTCTCACACACACCATAGTTACTGTTACCATGGTTACTGTTGCCATGGACACACACACCATAGTAACTGTTGCCATGGTCACACACACCATGGTTACTGTTGCCATGGTCACACACACCATGGTTACTGTTGCCATGATGCATGTGACCATGGTTACTGTTGCCATGGACACACACTCCCTAGTTACTGTTGCCATGGTCACACACACCATGGTTACTGTTGCCATGGTCACACACACCATGGTTACTGTTGCCATGGACACACACACCATAGTTACTGTTGCCATGGTCATACACTGCAGTTACTGTTGCCATGCTCACACACCGTACTAACTGTTGCCATGGTCACACACACCATAGTTACTGTTGCCATGGTCACACACACACCATAGTCACTGTTGCCATGGACACACATACCATAGTTACTGTTGCCATGGTCACACACACCATGGTTACTGTTGCCATGGACACACACACCATAGTTACTGTTACCATAGTCACATGCACCATGGTTACTGTTGCCATTGTCACACACACCATAGTCACTGTTGCCATGGACACACATACCATAGTTACTGTTGCCATGGTCACACACCGTAGTAACTGTTGCCATGGTCACACACACCATGGTTACTGTTGCCATGCTCACACACACCATAGTTACTGTTACCATGGTCACATGCACCATGGTTACTGTTGCCATGGACACACACACCATAGTTACTGTTACCATGGTTACTGTTGCCATGGACACACACACCATAGTTACTGTTGCCATGGTCACACACACCATAGTTACTGTTGCCATGGTCACACACTCATATCATGGTTACTGTTGCCATGGCCACACACACTATAGTTACTGTTGCCATTCTCACACACCGAAGTTACTGTTGCCATGGTCTCACACACACCATAGTCACTGTTGCCATGGCCACACACCATGGTTACTGTTGCCATGGTCACAGACCCTAGTTACTGTTGCCATGGTCACACACACATATATCATGGTTACTGTTGCCATGGTCACACACACATATATCATGGTTACTGTTGCCATGGTCACACACACATATATCATGGTTACTGTTGCCATGGTCACACACACCATGGTTACTGTTGCCATGGACACACACACCATAGTTACTGTTGCCATGGTCATACACTGCAGTTACTGTTGCCATGCTCACACACCGTACTAACTGTTGCCATGGTCACACACACCATAGTTACTGTTGCCATGGTCACACACACACCATAGTCACTGTTGCCATGGACACACATACCATAGTTACTGTTGCCATGGTCACACACACCATGGTTACTGTTGCCATGGACACACACACCATAGTTACTGTTACCATAGTCACATGCACCATGGTTACTGTTGCCATTGTCACACACACCATAGTCACTGTTGCCATGGACACACATACCATAGTTACTGTTGCCATGGTCACACACCGTAGTAACTGTTGCCATGGTCACACACACCATGGTTACTGTTGCCATGCTCACACACACCATAGTTACTGTTACCATGGTCACATGCACCATGGTTACTGTTGCCATGGACACACACACCATAGTTACTGTTACCATGGTTACTGTTGCCATGGACACACACACCATAGTTACTGTTGCCATGGTCACACACACCATAGTTACTGTTGCCATGGTCACACACTCATATCATGGTTACTGTTGCCATGGCCACACACACTATAGTTACTGTTGCCATTCTCACACACCGAAGTTACTGTTGCCATGGTCTCACACACACCATAGTCACTGTTGCCATGGCCACACACCATGGTTACTGTTGCCATGGTCACAGACCCTAGTTACTGTTGCCATGGTCACACACACATATATCATGGTTACTGTTGCCATGGTCACACACACACCATAGTTACTGTTGCCATGGTCACACACACATCTCATGGTTACTGTTGCCATGGTCACACACACTATAGTTACTGTTGCCATGGTCACACACCGTAGTTACTGTTGCCATGGTCTCACACACACCATAGTCACTGTTGCCATGGCCACACACCATGGTTACTGTTGCCATGCTCACACACCGTAGTAACTGTTGCCATGGTCACACACACCATGGTTACTGTTGCCATGCTCACACACACCATAGTTACTGTTACCATGGTCACATGTACCATGGTTACTGTTGCCATGGACACACACACCATAGTTACTGTTACCATGGTTACTGTTGCCATGGACACACACACCATAGTTACTGTTGCCATGGTCACACACACCATAGTTACTGTTGCCATGGTCACACACTCATATCATGGTTACTGTTGCCATGGCCACACACACTATAGTTACTGTTGCCATTCTCACACACCGAAGTTACAGTTGCCATGGTCTCACACACACCATAGTCATTGTTGCCATGGACACACATACCATGGTTACTGTTGCCATGGTCACAGACCCTAGTTACTGTTGCCATGGTCACACACACATATATCATGGTTACTGTTGCCATGGTCACACACACACCATAGTTACTGTTGCCATGGTCACACACACATCTCATGGTTACTGTTGCCATGGTCACACACACTATAGTTACTGTTGCCATGGTCACACACCGTGGTTACTGTTGCCATGGTCTCACACACACCATAGTCACTGTTGCCATGGACACACATACCATAGTTACTGTTGCCATTGTCACACACACCATAGTCACTGTTGCCATGGACACACATACCATAGTTACTGTTGCCATGGTCACACACACACCATAGTCACTGTTGCCATGGACACACATACCATAGTTACTGTTGCCATGGTCACACACACCATGGTTACTGTTGCCATGGACACACACACCATAGTTACTGTTACCATGGTCACTTGCACCATGGTTACTGTTGCCATGGTCACACACCGTAGTAACTGTTGCCATGGTCACACACACCATTGTTACTGTTGCCATGGTCACACACACCATGGTCACACACACCATAGTTACTTTTGTCATGGTCACACACGGTAGTTACTGTTGCCATGGTCACACACCGTAGTAACTGTTGCCATGGTCACACACCGTAGTTACTGTTGCCATGGTCACACACACATATCATGGTTACTGTTGCCATGGCCACACACACTATAGTTACTGTTGCCATGGTCACACACTGTAGTTACTGTTGCCATGCTCACACACCGTAGTAACTGTTGCCATGATCACACACACCATGGTTACTGTTGCCATGGTCACACACACCATGGTTACCGTTGCCATGATGCATGTGACCATGGTTACTGTTGCCATTTACACACACACCATAGTTACTGTTACCATGGTCACATGCACCATGGTTGCTGTTGCCATGGTCACACACACCATAGTTACTGTTGCCATAATCACAGACCATAGTTACTGTTGCCATGGTCACACACTCCCTAGTTACTGTTGCCATGGTCACACACACCATGGTTACTGTTGCCATGGTCACACACACCATGGTTACTGTTGCCATGGACACACACACCATAGTTTCTGTTGCCATGGTCACACACTGCAGTTACTGTTGCCATGCTCACACACCGTAGTAACTGTTGCCATGGTCACACACACCATAGTTACTGTTGCCATGGTCACACACACACCATAGTCACTGTTGCCATGGACACACATACCATAGTTACTGTTGCCATGGTCACACACACCATGGTTACTGTTGCCATGGACACACACACCATAGTTACTGTTACCATGGTCACATGCACCATGGTTACTGTTGCCATTGTCACACACACCATAGTCACTGTTGCCATGGACACACATACCATAGTTACTGTTGCCATGGTCACAGACCCTAGTTACTGTTGCCATGGTCACACACACACATATCATGGTTACTGTTGCCATGGCCACACACACACATATCATGGTTACTGTTGCCATGGTCACACACTGTAGTTACTGTTGCCATGCTCACACACCGTAGTTACTGTTGCCATGGTCTCACACACACCATAGTCACTGTTGCCATGGACACACACACCATAGTTACTGTTACCATGGTTACTGTTGCCATGGACACACACACCATAGTAACTGTTGCCATGGTCACACACACCATGGTTACTGTTGCCATGGTCACACACACCATAGTTACTGTTGCCATGGTCACACACACCCTAGTTACTGTTGCCATGGTCACACACATATCATGGTTACTGTTGCCATGATCACACACCGTAGTAACTGTTGCCATGGTCACACACACCATAGTTACTGTTACCATGGTCACATGCACCATAGTTACTGTTGCCATGGTCACACACACCATAGTTACTGTTGCCATGGTCACACACACATTTCATGGTTACTGTTGCCATGGACACACACACTATAGTTACTGTTGCCATGCTCACACACCGTAGTTACTGTTGCCATGGTCTCACACACACCATAGTCACTGTTGCCATGGACACACACACCATAGTTACTGTTACCATGGTTACTGTTGCCATGGACACACACACCATAGTAACTGTTGCCATGGTCACACACACCATGGTTACTGTTGCCATGGTCACACACACCATAGTTACTGTTGCCATGGTCACACACACCCTAGTTACTGTTGCCATGGTCACACACATATCATGGTTACTGTTGCCATGATCACACACCGTAGTAACTGTTGCCATGGACACACACACCATAGTTACTGTTGCCATGGTAACACACTGCAGTTACTGTTGCCATGCTCACACACCGTAGTAACTGTTGCCATGGTCACACACACCATAGTTACTGTTGCCATGGTCACACACACACCATAGTCACTGTTGCCATGGACACACATACCATAGTTACTGTTGCCATGGTCACACACACCATGGTTACTGTTGCCATGGACACACACACCATAGTTACTGTTACCATGGTCACATGCACCATGGTTACTGTTGCCATTGTCACACACACCATAGTCACTGTTGCCATGGACACACATACCATAGTTACTGTTGCCATGGTCACAGACCCTAGTTACTGTTGCCATGGTCACACACACACATATCATGGTTACTGTTGCCATGGCCACACACACACATATCATGGTTACTGTTGCCATGGTCACACACTGTAGTTACTGTTGCCATGGTCTCACACACACCATAGTCACTGTTGCCATGGACACACACACCATAGTTACTGTTACCATGGTTACTGTTGCCATGGACACACACACCATAGTAACTGTTGCCATGGTCACACACACCATGGTTACTGTTGCCATGGTCACACACACCATAGTTACTGTTGCCATGGTCACACACACCCTAGTTACTGTTGCCATGGTCACACACATATCATGGTTACTGTTGCCATGATCACACACCGTAGTAACTGTTGCCATGGTCACACACACCATAGTTACTGTTACCATGGTCACATGCACCATAGTTACTGTTGCCATGGTCACACACACCATAGTTACTGTTGCCATGGTCACACACACATATCATGGTTACTGTTGCCATGGACACACACACTATAGTTACTGTTGCCATGGTCACACACTGTAGTTACTGTTGCCATGCTCACACACCGTAGTTACTGTTGCCATGGTCTCACACACACCATAGTCACTGTTGCCATGGACACACATACCATAGTTACTGTTGCCATGGTCACACACACACATATATCACGGTTACTGTTGCCATGGTCACACACCATGGTTACTGTTGCTATGCTCACACACCGTAGTAACTGTTGCCATGGTCACACACACCATGGTTACTGTTGCCATGGTCACACACACCATGATTACTGTTGCCATGGTCACACACACCATGGCTACTGTTGCCATGGTCACACACACCATGGTTACTGTTGCCATGGACACACACACCATAGTTACTGTTGCCATAATCACAGACCCTAGTTACTGTTGCCATGGTCACACACACCCTAGTTACTGTTGCCATGGTCACACACACCATGGTTACTGTTGCCATGGTCACATACCGTAGTAACTGTTGCGATGGTCACACACACCATGGTTACTGTTGCCATGGTCACACACACCATGGTCACACACACCATAGTTACTTTTGTCATGGTCACACACGGTAGTTACTGTTGCCATGGTCACACACCGTAGTAACTGTTGCCATGGTCACACACCGTAGTTACTGTTGCCATGGTCACACACACATATCATGGTTACTGTTGCCATGGCCACACACACTATAGTTACTGTTGCCATGGTCACACACTGTAGTTACTGTTGCCATGCTCACACACCGTAGTAACTGTTGCCATGGTCACACACACCATAGTTACTGTTGCCATGGTCACACACACACCATAGTCACTGTTGCCATGGACACACATACCATAGTTACTGTTGCCATGGTCACACACACCATGGTTACTGTTGCCATGGACACACACACCATAGTTACTGTTACCATGGTCACATGCACCATGGTTACTGTTGCCATTGTCACACACACCATAGTCACTGTTGCCATGGACACACATACCATAGTTACTGTTGCCATGGTCACAGACCCTAGTTACTGTTGCCATGGTCACACACACACATATCATGGTTACTGTTGCCATGGCCACACACACACATATCATGGTTACTGTTGCCATGGTCACACACTGTAGTTACTGTTGCCATGCTCACACACCGTAGTTACTGTTGCCATGGTCTCACACACACCATAGTCACTGTTGCCATGGACACACACACCATAGTTACTGTTACCATGGTTACTGTTGCCATGGACACACACACCATAGTAACTGTTGCCATGGTCACACACACCATGGTTACTGTTGCCATGGTCACACACACCATAGTTACTGTTGCCATGGTCACACACACCCTAGTTACTGTTGCCATGGTCACACACATATCATGGTTACTGTTGCCATGATCACACACCGTAGTAACTGTTGCCATGGTCACACACACCATAGTTACTGTTACCATGGTCACATGCACCATAGTTACTGTTGCCATGGTCACACACACCATAGTTACTGTTGCCATGGTCACACACACATATCATGGTTACTGTTGCCATGGACACACACACTATAGTTACTGTTGCCATGGTCACACACTGTAGTTACTGTTGCCATGCTCACACACCGTAGTTACTGTTGCCATGGTCTCACACACACCATAGTCACTGTTGCCATGGACACACATACCATAGTTACTGTTGCCATGGTCACACACACACATATATCACGGTTACTGTTGCCATGGTCACACACCATGGTTACTGTTGCTATGCTCACACACCGTAGTAACTGTTGCCATGGTCACACACACCATGGTTACTGTTGCCATGGTCACACACACCATGATTACTGTTGCCATGGTCACACACACCATGGCTACTGTTGCCATGGTCACACACACCATGGTTACTGTTGCCATGGACACACACACCATAGTTACTGTTGCCATAATCACAGACCCTAGTTACTGTTGCCATGGTCACACACACCCTAGTTACTGTTGCCATGGTCACACACACCATGGTTACTGTTGCCATGGTCACATACCGTAGTAACTGTTGCCATGGTCACACACACCATGGTTACTGTTGCCATGGTCACACACACCATGGTCACACACACCATAGTTACTTTTGTCATGGTCACACACGGTAGTTACTGTTGCCATGGTCACACACCGTAGTAACTGTTGCCATGGTCACACACCGTAGTTACTGTTGCCATGGTCACACACACATATCATGGTTACTGTTGCCATGGCCACACACACTATAGTTACTGTTGCCATGGTCACACACTGTAGTTACTGTTGCCATGCTCACACACCGTAGTAACTGTTGCCATGATCACACACACCATGGTTACTGTTGCCATGGTCACACACACCATGGTTACTGTTGCCATGATGCATGTGACCATGGTTACTGTTGCCATGGACACACACTCCCTAGTTACTGTTGCCATGGTCACACACACCATAGTTACTTTTGTCATGGTCACACACGGTAGTTACTGTTGCCATGGTCACACACCGTAGTAACTGTTGCCATGGTCACACACCGTAGTTACTGTTGCCATGGTCACACACACATATCATGGTTACTGTTGCCATGGCCACACACACTATAGTTACTGTTGCCATGGTCACACACTGTAGTTACTGTTGCCATGCTCACACACCGTAGTAACTGTTGCCATGATCACACACACCATGGTTACTGTTGCCATGGTCACACACACCATGGTTACTGTTGCCATGATGCATGTGACCATGGTTACTGTTGCCATTTACACACACACCATAGTAACTGTTGCCATGGTCACACACACCATAGTTACTGTTGCCATGGTCACACACACACCATAGTCACTGTTGCCATGGACACACATACCATAGTTACTGTTGCCATGGTCACACACACCATGGTTACTGTTGCCATGGACACACACACCATAGTTACTGTTACCATGGTCACATGCACCATGGTTACTGTTGCCATTGTCACACACACCATAGTCACTGTTGCCATGGACACACATACCATAGTTACTGTTGCCATGGTCACAGACCCTAGTTACTGTTGCCATGGTCACACACACACATATCATGGTTACTGTTGCCATGGCCACACACACACATATCATGGTTACTGTTGCCATGGTCACACACTGTAGTTACTGTTGCCATGCTCACACACCGTAGTTACTGTTGCCATGGTCTCACACACACCATAGTTACTGTTACCATGGTTACTGTTGCCATGGACACACACACCATAGTAACTGTTGCCATGGTCACACACACCATGGTTACTGTTGCCATGGTCACACACACCATGGTTACTGTTGCCATGATGCATGTGACCATGGTTACTGTTGCCATGGACACACACTCCCTAGTTACTGTTGCCATGGTCACACACACCATGGTTACTGTTGCCATGGTCACACACACCATGGTTACTGTTGCCATGGACACACACACCATAGTTACTGTTGCCATGGTCATACACTGCAGTTACTGTTGCCATGCTCACACACCGTACTAACTGTTGCCATGGTCACACACACCATAGTTACTGTTGCCATGGTCACACACACACCATAGTCACTGTTGCCATGGACACACATACCATAGTTACTGTTGCCATGGTCACACACACCATGGTTACTGTTGCCATGGACACACACACCATAGTTACTGTTACCATAGTCACATGCACCATGGTTACTGTTGCCATTGTCACACACACCATAGTCACTGTTGCCATGGACACACATACCATAGTTACTGTTGCCATGGTCACACACCGTAGTAACTGTTGCCATGGTCACACACACCATGGTTACTGTTGCCATGCTCACACACACCATAGTTACTGTTACCATGGTCACATGCACCATGGTTACTGTTGCCATGGACACACACACCATAGTTACTGTTACCATGGTTACTGTTGCCATGGACACACACACCATAGTTACTGTTGCCATGGTCACACACACCATAGTTACTGTTGCCATGGTCACACACTCATATCATGGTTACTGTTGCCATGGCCACACACACTATAGTTACTGTTGCCATTCTCACACACCGAAGTTACTGTTGCCATGGTCTCACACACACCATAGTCACTGTTGCCATGGCCACACACCATGGTTACTGTTGCCATGGTCACAGACCCTAGTTACTGTTGCCATGGTCACACACACATATATCATGGTTACTGTTGCCATGGTCACACGCACACCATAGTTACTGTTGCCATGGTCACACACACATCTCATGGTTACTGTTGCCATGGTCACACACACTATAGTTACTGTTGCCATGGTCACACACCGTAGTTACTGTTGCCATGGTCTCACACACACCATAGTCACTGTTGCCATGGCCACACACCATGGTTACTGTTGCCATGCTCACACACCGTAGTAACTGTTGCCATGGTCACACACACCATGGTTACTGTTGCCATGGACACACACACCATAGTTACTGTTACCATGGTTACTGTTGCCATGGACACACACACCATAGTTACTGTTGCCATGGTCACACACACCATAGTTACTGTTGCCATGGTCACACACTCATATCATGGTTACTGTTGCCATGGCCACACACACTATAGTTACTGTTGCCATTCTCACACACCGAAGTTACTGTTGCCATGGTCTCACACACACCATAGTCATTGTTGCCATGGACACACATACCATGGTTACTGTTGCCATGGTCACAGACCCTAGTTACTGTTGCCATGGTCACACACACATATATCATGGTTACTGTTGCCATGGTCACACACACACCATAGTTACTGTTGCCATGGTCACACACACATCTCATGGTTACTGTTGCCATGGTCACACACACTATAGTTACTGTTGCCATGGTCACACACCGTAGTTACTGTTGCCATGGTCTCACACACACCATAGTCACTGTTGCCATGGACACACATACCATAGTTACTGTTGCCATTGTCACACACACCATAGTCACTGTTGCCATGGACACACATACCATAGTTACTGTTGCCATGGTCACACACACCATGGTTACTGTTGCCATGGTCACATACCGTAGTAACTGTTGCGATGGTCACACACACCATGGTTACTGTTGCCATGGTCACACACACCATGGTCACACACACCATAGTTACTTTTGTCATGGTCACACACGGTAGTTACTGTTGCCATGGTCACACACCGTAGTAACTGTTGCCATGGTCACACACCGTAGTTACTGTTGCCATGGTCACACACACATATCATGGTTACTGTTGCCATGGCCACACACACTATAGTTACTGTTGCCATGGTCACACACTGTAGTTACTGTTGCCATGCTCACACACCGTAGTAACTGTTGCCATGGTCACACACACCATAGTTACTGTTGCCATAGTCACACACACACCATAGTCACTGTTGCCATGGACACACATACCATAGTTACTGTTGCCATGGTCACACACACCATGGTTACTGTTGCCATGGACACACACACCATAGTTACTGTTACCATGGTCACATGCACCATGGTTACTGTTGCCATTGTCACACACACCATAGTCACTGTTGCCATGGACACACATACCATAGTTACTGTTGCCATGGTCACAGACCCTAGTTACTGTTGCCATGGTCACACACACACATATCATGGTTACTGTTGCCATGGCCACACACACACATATCATGGTTACTGTTGCCATGGTCACACACTGTAGTTACTGTTGCCATGCTCACACACCGTAGTTACTGTTGCCATGGTCTCACACACACCATAGTCACTGTTGCCATGGACACACACACCATAGTTACTGTTACCATGGTTACTGTTGCCATGGACACACACACCATAGTAACTGTTGCCATGGTCACACACACCATGGTTACTGTTGCCATGGTCACACACACCATAGTTACTGTTGCCATGGTCACACACACCCTAGTTACTGTTGCCATGGTCACACACATATCATGGTTACTGTTGCCATGATCACACACCGTAGTAACTGTTGCCATGGTCACACACACCATAGTTACTGTTACCATGGTCACATGCACCATAGTTACTGTTGCCATGGTCACACACACCATAGTTACTGTTGCCATGGTCACACACACATATCATGGTTACTGTTGCCATGGACACACACACTATAGTTACTGTTGCCATGGTCACACACTGTAGTTACTGTTGCCATGCTCACACACCGTAGTTACTGTTGCCATGGTCTCACACACACCATAGTCACTGTTGCCATGGACACACATACCATAGTTACTGTTGCCATGGTCACACACACACATATATCACGGTTACTGTTGCCATGGTCACACACCATGGTTACTGTTGCTATGCTCACACACCGTAGTAACTGTTGCCATGGTCACACACACCATGGTTACTGTTGCCATGGTCACACACACCATGATTACTGTTGCCATGGTCACACACACCATGGCTACTGTTGCCATGGTCACACACACCATGGTTACTGTTGCCATGGACACACACACCATAGTTACTGTTGCCATAATCACAGACCCTAGTTACTGTTGCCATGGTCACACACACCCTAGTTACTGTTGCCATGGTCACACACACCATGGTTACTGTTGCCATGGTCACATACCGTAGTAACTGTTGCCATGGTCACACACACCATGGTTACTGTTGCCATGGTCACACACACCATGGTCACACACACCATAGTTACTTTTGTCATGGTCACACACGGTAGTTACTGTTGCCATGGTCACACACCGTAGTAACTGTTGCCATGGTCACACACCGTAGTTACTGTTGCCATGGTCACACACACATATCATGGTTACTGTTGCCATGGCCACACACACTATAGTTACTGTTGCCATGGTCACACACTGTAGTTACTGTTGCCATTCTCACACACCGTAGTAACTGTTGCAATGATCACACACACCATGGTTACTGTTGCCATGGTCACACACACCATGGTTACTGTTGCCATGATGCATGTGACCATGGTTACTGTTGCCATGGACACACACTCCCTAGTTACTGTTGCCATGGTCACACACACCATAGTTACTTTTGTCATGGTCACACACGGTAGTTACTGTTGCCATGGTCACACACCGTAGTAACTGTTGCCATGGTCACACACCGTAGTTACTGTTGCCATGGTCACACACACATATCATGGTTACTGTTGCCATGGCCACACACACTATAGTTACTGTTGCCATGGTCACACACTGTAGTTACTGTTGCCATGCTCACACACCGTAGTAACTGTTGCCATGATCACACACACCATGGTTACTGTTGCCATGGTCACACACACCATGGTTACTGTTGCCATGATGCATGTGACCATGGTTACTGTTGCCATTTACACACACACCATAGTAACTGTTGCCATGGTCACACACACCATAGTTACTGTTGCCATGGTCACACACACACCATAGTCACTGTTGCCATGGACACACATACCATAGTTACTGTTGCCATGGTCACACACACCATGGTTACTGTTGCCATGGACACACACACCATAGTTACTGTTACCATGGTCACATGCACCATGGTTACTGTTGCCATTGTCACACACACCATAGTCACTGTTGCCATGGACACACATACCATAGTTACTGTTGCCATGGTCACAGACCCTAGTTACTGTTGCCATGGTCACACACACACATATCATGGTTACTGTTGCCATGGCCACACACACACATATCATGGTTACTGTTGCCATGGTCACACACTGTAGTTACTGTTGCCATGCTCACACACCGTAGTTACTGTTGCCATGGTCTCACACACACCATAGTTACTGTTACCATGGTTACTGTTGCCATGGACACACACACCATAGTAACTGTTGCCATGGTCACACACACCATGGTTACTGTTGCCATGGTCACACACACCATGGTTACTGTTGCCATGATGCATGTGACCATGGTTACTGTTGCCATGGACACACACTCCCTAGTTACTGTTGCCATGGTCACACACACCATGGTTACTGTTGCCATGGTCACACACACCATGGTTACTGTTGCCATGGACACACACACCATAGTTACTGTTGCCATGGTCATACACTGCAGTTACTGTTGCCATGCTCACACACCGTACTAACTGTTGCCATGGTCACACACACCATAGTTACTGTTGCCATGGTCACACACACACCATAGTCACTGTTGCCATGGACACACATACCATAGTTACTGTTGCCATGGTCACACACACCATGGTTACTGTTGCCATGGACACACACACCATAGTTACTGTTACCATAGTCACATGCACCATGGTTACTGTTGCCATTGTCACACACACCATAGTCACTGTTGCCATGGACACACATACCATAGTTACTGTTGCCATGGTCACACACCGTAGTAACTGTTGCCATGGTCACACACACCATGGTTACTGTTGCCATGCTCACACACACCATAGTTACTGTTACCATGGTCACATGCACCATGGTTACTGTTGCCATGGACACACACACCATAGTTACTGTTACCATGGTTACTGTTGCCATGGACACACACACCATAGTTACTGTTGCCATGGTCACACACACCATAGTTACTGTTGCCATGGTCACACACTCATATCATGGTTACTGTTGCCATGGCCACACACACTATAGTTACTGTTGCCATTCTCACACACCGAAGTTACTGTTGCCATGGTCTCACACACACCATAGTCACTGTTGCCATGGCCACACACCATGGTTACTGTTGCCATGGTCACAGACCCTAGTTACTGTTGCCATGGTCACACACACATATATCATGGTTACTGTTGCCATGGTCACACACACACCATAGTTACTGTTGCCATGGTCACACACACATCTCATGGTTACTGTTGCCATGGTCACACACACTATAGTTACTGTTGCCATGGTCACACACCGTAGTTACTGTTGCCATGGTCTCACACACACCATAGTCACTGTTGCCATGGCCACACACCATGGTTACTGTTGCCATGCTCACACACCGTAGTAACTGTTGCCATGGTCACACACACCATGGTTACTGTTGCCATGGACACACACACCATAGTTACTGTTACCATGGTTACTGTTGCCATGGACACACACACCATAGTTACTGTTGCCATGGTCACACACACCATAGTTACTGTTGCCATGGTCACACACTCATATCATGGTTACTGTTGCCATGGCCACACACACTATAGTTACTGTTGCCATTCTCACACACCGAAGTTACTGTTGCCATGGTCTCACACACACCATAGTCATTGTTGCCATGGACACACATACCATGGTTACTGTTGCCATGGTCACAGACCCTAGTTACTGTTGCCATGGTCACACACACATATATCATGGTTACTGTTGCCATGGTCACACACACACCATAGTTACTGTTGCCATGGTCACACACACATCTCATGGTTACTGTTGCCATGGTCACACACACTATAGTTACTGTTGCCATGGTCACACACCGTAGTTACTGTTGCCATGGTCTCACACACACCATAGTCACTGTTGCCATGGACACACATACCATAGTTACTGTTGCCATTGTCACACACACCATAGTCACTGTTGCCATGGACACACATACCATAGTTACTGTTGCCATGGTCACACACACACCATAGTCACTGTTGCCATGGACACACATACCATAGTTACTGTTGCCATGGTCACACACACCATGGTTACTGTTGCCATGGACACACACACCATAGTTACTGTTACCATGGTCACATGCACCATGGTTACTGTTGCCATTGTCACACACACCATAGTCACTGTTGCCATGGACACACATACCATAGTTACTGTTGCCATGGTCACACACCGTAGTAACTGTTGCCATGGTCACACACACCATGGTTACTGTTGCCATGCTCACACACACACCATAGTCACTGTTGCCATGGACACACATACCATAGTTATTGTTGCCATGGTCACACACACCATGGTTACTGTTGCCATGGACACACACCATAGTTACTGTTACCATGGTCACATGCACCATGGTTACTGTTGCCATTGTCACACACACCATAGTCACTGTTGCCATGGACACACATACCATAGTTACTGTTGCCATGGTCACAGACCCTAGTTACTGTTGCCATGGTCACACACACACATATCATGGTTACTGTTGCCATGGCCACACACACACATATCATGGTTACTGTTGCCATGGTCACACACCGTAGTTACTGTTGCCATGGTCTCACACACACCATAGTCACTGTTGCCATGGACACACACACCATAGTTATTGTTACCATGGTTACTGTTGCCATGGACAGACACACCATAGTTACTGTTGCCATGGTCACACACACATATCATGGTTACTGTTGCCATGGCCACACACACTATAGTTACTGTTGCCATGGTCAGACACTGTAGTCACTGTTGCCATGCTCACACACGGTAGTTACTGTTGCCATGGTCTCACACACACCATAGTCACCGTTGCCATGGACACACATACCATAGTTACTGTTGCCATGGTCACAGACCCTAGTTACTGTTGCCATGGTCACACACACACATATCATGGTTACTGTTGCCATGGCCACACACCATGGTTACTGTTGCCATGCTCACACACCGTAGTAACTGTTGCCATGGTCACACACACCATGGTTACTGTTGCCATGCTCACACACACCATAGTTACTGTTACCATGGTCACATGCACCATGGTTACTGTTGCCATGGTCACACACACCATAGTTACTGTTGCCATAATCACAGACCCTAGTTACTGTTGCCATGGTCACACACACCCTAGTTACTGTTGCCATGGTCACACACACCATGGTTACTGTTGCCATGGTCACACACCGTAGTAACTGTTGCCATGGTCACACACACCATGGTTACTGTTGCCATGGTCTCACACACACCATGGTTACTGTTGCCATGGTCACACACACCATGGTTACTGTTGCCATGGACACACACACCATAGTTACTGTTACCATGGTTACTGTTGCCATGGACACACACACCATAGTTACTGTTGCCATGGTCACACACACCATAGTTACTGTTGCCATGGTCACACACTCATATCATGGTTACTGTTGCCATGGCCACACACACTATAGTTACTGTTGCCATTCTCACACACCGAAGTTACTGTTGCCATGGTCTCACACACACCATAGTCACTGTTGCCATGGACACACACACATCTCATGGTTACTGTTGCCATGGACACACACACTATAGTTACTGTTGCCATGGTCACACACTGTAGTTACTGTTGCCATGCTCACACACCGTAGTTACTGTTGCCATGGTCTCACACACACCATAGTCACTGTTGCCATGGACACACATACCATAGTTACTGTTGCCATGGTCACAGACCCTAGTTACTGTTGCCATGGTCACACACACATATATCATGGTTACTGTTGCCATGGTCACACACACCATAGTTACTGTTGCCATGGTCACACACACATCTCATGGTTACTGTTGCCATGGACACACACACTATAGTTACTGTTGCCATGGTCACACACTGTAGTTACTGTTGCCATGCTCACACACCGTAGTTACTGTTGCCATGGTCTCACACACACCATAGTCACTGTTGCCATGGACACACATACCATAGTTACTGTTGCCATGGTCACAAACCCTAGTTACTGTTGCCATGGTCACACACACATATAACATGGTTACTGTTTCCATAGCCACACACCATGGTTACTGTTGCCATGCTCACACACCGTAGTAACTGTTGCCATGGTCACACACACCACGGTTACTGTTGCCATGGTCACACACACCACGGTTACTGTTGCCATGGTCACACACACCATGGTTACTGTTGCCATGGTCACACACACCATGGTTACTGTTGCCATGGACACACATACCATAGTTACTGTTACCATGGTCACATGCACCACGGTTACTGTTGCCATGGTCACACACACCATAGTTACTGTTGCCATAATCACAGACCCTAGTTACTGTTGCCATGGTCACACACACCATGGTTACTGTTGCCATGGTCACACACCGTAGTAACTGTTGCCATGGTCACACACACCATGGTTACTGTTGCCATGGTCTCACACACACCATGGTTACTGTTGCCATGGTCACAGACACCATGGTTACTGTTGCCATGGACACACACACCATAGTTACTGTTACCATGGTCATATGCACCATGGTTACTGTTGCCATGGACACACACACCCTTGTTACTGTTGCCATGGTCACACACTGTAGTTAATGTTGCCATGCTCACACACCATAGTTACTGTTGCCATGGTCACAGACACATATCATGGTTACTGTTGCCATGGCCACACACACTATAGTTACTGTTGCCATGGTCACACACTGTAGTTACTGTTGCCATGGTCACACACTGTAGTTACTGTTGCCATGGTCACACACTGTAGTTACTGTTGCCATGCTCACACGCCGTAGTTACTGTTGCCATGGTCTCACACTCACCATAGTCACTGTTACCATTGTCACATGCACCACGGTTACTGTTGCCATGGCCACACACACCATAGTTACTGTTGCCATAATCACAGACCCTAGTTACTGTTGCCATGGTCACACACACCCTAGTTACTGTTGCCATGGTCACACACACCATGGTTACTGTTGCCATGGTCACACACCGTAGTAACTGTTGCCATGGTCACACACACCATGGTTACTGTTGCCATGGTCACACACACCATGGTAACTGTTGCCATGGTCACACACACCATGGTTACTGTTGCCATGGACACACACACACCATAGTTACTGTTACCATGGTCACATGCACCATAGTTACTGTTGCCATGGTCACACACACATATATCATGGTTACTGTTGCCATGGCCACACACCATGGTTACTGCCCAGCAAACACATAACGTTCCCATAACATTCCCAGAATGTTCCCTACAAGTTTCCTACTGAACGTTCCCTAAAGAACATTCTAAGAACGTTGTATAAATGTTTGTGTTTAATGTAACATTCCTAAAACGTTCTAATAACCAGATGCCTGTAACGTTTTTTTTTAAAGTAACCTTCAGAATGTTCCCCTAAGGTTCCCATTTAGTTGCATTTTGGATAACGTTCCCACAACGTTCCAAGAAAGTTCTACACATATTTGGTTTTTAATGTAACATTCTCAAAACGTTCTACTAACCACATGCTTGTAATGTTTTTCTGGAGTAATTTTTAGAATGTTCCCCTAAGGTTCTCGTTTGGTTGCATTTTGGGTAACCTTCCCACAACGTTCCAAGAAAGTTCTACACATATTTGGTTTTTAATGTAACATTCTTAAAACGTTCTACTAACCACATGCTTGTAACGTTTTTTTGGAGTAATTTTTAGAATGTTCCCCTAAGGTTCTCGTTTGGTTGCATTTTGGGTAACCTTCCCACAACGTTCCAAGAAAGTTCTACACATATTTGGTTTTTAATGTAACATTCTTAAAACGTTCTACTAACCACATGCTTGTAACGTTTTTTTGGAGTAATTTTTAGAATGTTCCCCTAAGGTTCTCGTTTGGTTGCATTTTGGGTAACCTTCCCACAACGTTCCAAGAAAGTTCTACACATATTTGGTTTTTAATGTAACATTCTTAAAACGTTCTACTAACCACATGCTTGTAACGTTTTTCTGGAGTAATTTTTAGAATGTTCCCCTAAGGTTCTCGTTTGGTTGCATTTTGGGTAACCTTCCCACAACGTTCCAAGAAAGTTCTACACATATTTGGTTTTTAATGTAACATTCTTAAAACGTTCTACTAACCACATGCTTGTAACGTTTTTCTGGAGTAATTTTTAGAATGTTCCCCTAAGGTTCTCGTTTGGTTGCATTTTGGGTAACCTTCCCACAACGTTCCAAGAAAGTTCTACACATATTTGGTTTTTAATGTAACATTCTTAAAACGTTCTACTAACCACATGCTTGTAACGTTTTTCTGGAGTAATTTTTAGAATGTTCCCCTAAGGTTCTCGTTTGGTTGCATTTTGGGTAACCTTCCCACAACGTTCCAAGAAAGTTCTACACATATTTGGTTTTTAATGTAACATTCTTAAAACGTTCTACTAACCACATGCTTGTAACGTTTTTTTGGAGTAATTTTTAGAATGTTCCCCTAAGGTTCTTGTTTGGTTGCATTTTGGGTAACCTTCCCACAACGTTCCAAGAAAGTTCTACACATATTTGGTTTTTAATGTAACATTCTTAAAACGTTCTACTAACCACATGCTTGTAACGTTTTTTTTGTTTTTTTTTGAGTAATTTTTAGAATGTTCCCCTAAGGTTCTTGTTTGGTTGCATTTTGGGTAACCTTCCCACAACGTTCTAATAAAGTTCTACAAATAATGTAACCTTCCCACAACGTTCTAAGAAAGTTCTACACATATTTGGTTTTTGATGTAACATTCCTAAAATGTTCTAATAACCAGATGCCTGTAACATTTTTTGAGAGTAATTTTATAATGTTCACCCGTTTGGTTGAATTGTGGATAGTTCTAAAAACATTACACAAATGATTTGTGTGTGTGAATTTTATAATGTTCTCCTGAGATCCCCGTTGATTGATTGATTGATTTGTATTTATTGACTCTGTCAGGAGAAATTCATCATGGGCATCCAACAGAGGTCAGGCATACACAGAATAACTCTAAATGACATAAACTACAGGGTCACCCAAAAACTAATCATATTTACAATTGCCTCCAACTGAACACCACAGAGATAAAGGAAATGATAGTGGATTTCCAAAAGTCCAAGCTCCTGGACCAGCCAGTGAACATTCGTGGGGTGGACATTGAGGTAATGCTAACCTACAAATATCTGGGAGTTCACCTGGACAACAAGTTGTACTTGTCCCCTAACATAGATACACTCTACAGAAAGGGACGGAGCAGCTCCTTTTCTTATGGAGGTTCAGATCCAAACATCTGCAAAAATATGCTGCAGATGTTTTTACCAATCTGTAGTGGCAAATGTACTGTTCTATGCTGCCGTCTGCTAGGAAGGCAACATAAAACAGAAAGATGAACGACAGCTTGACAGACGGGTGAAAAGAGCTGGCTTTGTGATAGGACTCAGATTAGACTCATTGGAGGCTGTGGTGAAGCAATGCACACACAATGGAAGTTAGAAACCATCTTCATAGCGCTGGTGGAATGGAAGGGATGAGGCAGAGATCGACTGATCCAGCTACGTTGCAGAACTGAGATTCTGGAAATGTTTCATACAAACTGCCATCAGAATACATAGTTTGTTGTGTTGAGCTACAATGCAATTTAATCTCCCTTCGAGGATCAATAAATTCTATCCTATTAATTCCTCTGCCCCTCCACCTCACACACACACCATCATTGCTGGCTGTGCAGCAGTTTGATTGAAAAAGGAATAAAAGAGAATTGTTACCTATTCAGTATACAGTTACAGGCAACATGTAACTTCTACTTAATGCATCAGCTGTAATGAACAAGGGAGGATGGGGGCAACACAACAATATTTTTGCCAGCCCTCTGGTCATGTTTTGTGTTTTAGTTTTAATGGACAGGTTGCCATGTAATGGATAATACACAGTGAGGTGGTCATTCTTGAGGATAAAAATCCTGACAGGATGATCAGTATCCTGATACAAATTCCCTTGAAGAGGTTTTCTGCAATAATAATCAACTCACTGTATTATCCTGCTTATTACATTTTTCACATGATTTTATTGAGTTAAAAATAAGTTTATCACTGCTCTGAATGAAAATAGTTGCATTTGTTCTTATGGACACAGAACTGTTTGCAATGATGTGTTACATGGCAACAGTCTGCTATCAAGACTTTGTAAAAATTATTTTCTTTATCATAACATTCCAAAAATGTTGACATAATGATTATTGGGGGTCATGTGGACAATACCAACTGCTTGTTCGCTACTGAATTCCTTTCACTAGCCTACTGGACTGCTTCAATATCACACAGCATGTTAAAGGGTGCACCCACACCAAAGGCCACACACTGGACCTTGTGAACTCCATTGGCACAATCCCATCCCATCTTCAGTGCTTGGACCTTGCTCTGTCTGACCAACATGCAATCGTCTTCACTGTTTTTGTCTCCCTGCCCTGGCAGCTCACAAAATGGACCATCACATACAGGAACATCAAGACAGTGAGTACACCAGCCCTAACCAATTTCATAACAACCCACTTGGCCTCTGCTCAGTCCAACATCCTTTTTGATGGGCTGGCTGCTCACTGCCACTCCGCCTTATCCTGCTGGCTTGACTCTCTCGTCCCCCTCAAAATCAGGACTGTCTTCTATACCTATCTTGCCCCCTGGTTCACCACTGAACTCCACCCCTTGAAGGCCACTGGCATTAACTGGAGAGGTTCTCTAAAAGATTTGGCCTCACTGTCCACCTTGAGGCCTATGGATGTGAGGTCCTAGAAAGAAGCTCTCTCCCGGGCCAAAACTCACCACTACTCCACCCTCATTATAGAACCAGCAAAACCAACCCAGAATGCTGTTTTCCACTATCAACCGGCTACTTCGCCCCCTAATAATAATAATTGTTGTTATTTTTATTATTATATTATTAATTTCTATACTGTTCCCCTTGATGTTCAATTCAAGTTATAATGATAATAATAATAATAATAACAATAATAATAATTGTTGTTTTTATTATTATATTATTAATTTCCATACTGTTCCCCTTGATGTTCAATTCAAGTTATAATGATAATAATAATAATAATAACAATAATAATAATTGTTGTTGTTTTTATTATTATATTATTAATTTCTATACTGTTCCCCTTGATGTTCAATTCAAGTTATTATAATAATAATAATAATAATAATAATGGTTGTTGTTGTTATTATTATATTATTAATTTCTATACTGTTCCCCTTGATGTTAAATTCAAGTTATAATAATAATAATAATAATAATAACAACAATAACAATAATAATTGTTGTTGTTTTTATAATTATATTATTAATTTCTATACTGTTCCCCTTGATGTTCAATTCAAGTTATAATAATAATAATATTAATAATAATAACAATAATAATTGTTGTTGTTTTTATAATTATATTAATAATTTCTATACTGTTCCCCTTGATGTTCAATTCAAGTTATAATAATAATAACAATAATAATAATAATGGTTGTTGTTGTTATTATTATATTATTAATTTCTATACTGTTCCCCTTGATGTTCAATTCAAATTATAATAATAATAATAACAACCACAACCTTAAAACATTTCTGTTTTCTGTTAAATGTCATATTCCCAAAACGTTTTGTAGCCTAACATTTATTGCTGGAGGTTGGATTTTTCCGAATTCCGAGTACAACCGAACGCAGCATATCCCATGTCGCATTGGGACATCGTGATCGCGCTCAACACAGCGCCGAAATACCTGCTGGTGACCGCGTGATCATCCGCGAGGAAGCGACCAACGAAAAGAAACCAGGAAAATACGACAAGGTGAGTAACTTCAAAGTTATTATATCCAGCTTCATCTGTCGTGTAAAGTTCCTATCTGCCTAATAGTCATATGTCGAAGTATTGTTCATGTGTAAGCTAGCTAAGCTGTGTAAGCTAGCTAAACTGTGTAAACTAGCCTAAGCTGTGTAAGATAGCCAAGCTGTGTAAGCTAGCCTAAACTGTGTAAGATAGCCAAGCTGTGTAAACTAGCCTAAACCACGGGGAATTACTGCACTGTCTCTGTGTGTCGGCTTCTGTCAGGACACGTGAAGCTGAAGCTAGTGTAACAGACTGTTTTGTATTTGCGATTTATGTTGAGAATGAGGAGCGGTGTCCAGGGGCGGACTGGCCACCGGGAGTACCGGGAGTTTTCCCGGTGGGCCGGTGGGTCAGCGGGCCGGCCCGGTACGGCGTGGTTACATCCACATTTTTCTACCGTCTAAGAGCGAGAAGAGTGACTAATTAATGCAAGTGACAAGCATTAATTCTCGGTCCGAACCCGGCCAAAAAAAAAAAAAAAAAAAAAAGAAGAGGCCCGAGGCCCAGCCCGGCCTGTCCGGTCGGGTTGGGCCATCCATGCTCACTTAATAGGAGCCAGTCCAGAGAGCAGAGGAACAGAGAGAGAGACAGCACAGCTACAGGTGTGTGTGTGTGTAGGCTACCTGCTGTAAAAGGTAGGCTAATACAGCATATTCCATAATCATAGTTGGCTGAAAATCTCAGGACATGTGTAAAGCTCAAGCATGTAGGAGCCTCCTTTCATATTTAATATCTGACAGTAAGCTCAAGATAGAGATGAGAATAGGGCAGAAGTGGTTGAAGAATAAAGTGTGGCCTGAAAGAGGCACATGGTGAAGCACAGGAAACGGCCCCTGAAATGCTGGTCCACGTCAAAAGATTTTAAAAAATGAGTTTTGTTTTTGCTCTCCAGCCACAGCTCCCTACTAGACCAGTTCTGAGTTTAGTTTAGGTTACATACACTCCAGCCATTATTGCCATTACAATGATTGGAACCTCAGTCAGTACTAAATCTGCTTTTTTATCTGACACAATGTGGTCTTTTCCCTTTATTTTCTCTTCAGTGTACACCAGAATGTAGGGCTGCTCGATTATGGCAAAAACCATAATCCCGATTATTTTTGATTCATACTGAAATCACGATTATTCAAAACGATTATTCATTGATTTGAGAATTTGCTTATATTGGACTTTAAACAGGTTTTCCTTTTTAACACAGTGACTAATGTTTAAATACAGTTTGACAAAAAGTAAATTAAAACAAAGTATAAATAATATATACAGGGCACCAGAATAACTTTTTTTACGAGGAGCACAGTGGCCCCTAACTTAAAATTTTAGGGGCGCAAGCAGAAAATTAAGGGGGGAAAAACACTGTAAATCAACTTGCAAAGTAAATATTCACATTTCCTCTCATTTTGTAATTGAAAATAAAATTTGATTAATTGCCCAGCTCTAAAGGACATTATAAAATTCATTTGTGGACATTAATTGCTTAATAGTCACCTGATTGCCATCCATTTGGAACCCCACTGGAATCTTGTAACCCACGGGATTCCTGAAAATCTGTCAGCATCATACTCATACATGAGTGCAGGCACACACATACACACCCTCTCTATGTATCTCTGTAGATTATTCACGTTATACTGTTTTAACTTAATTTTTTGTTTATTTAGGGGCATGTCAGAAGAATTTTAAGGCAAAACAGACAGAGGTGGAGGAAGCAGTCGCCACAACCCTGAAGTTTGCACCCCATCGAGGAAAGAAGCAGGTGTGTGTGTGTGTGTGTGTGTATAAATTGATGCGTGTTTGGCTTGCTGTTTTGCTTTATAGATTACACAACTTTTAAAGCTTTGAAGTAAAAACTAACACTTAAGCTCATTATATATATCATACTATTTGGCTGGTTTAAAAGAAAAAAGTATTGGTCATCTCATACAGGCCTGATACTTACCAATAACAGAAACTAAAGTTCTTGTTTATGTTCTGTATATATATATATATATATATATATATATATATATATACACACACACATACATACATACACATATATACACACACACACAAAAAGTACAAGTTGCTTATATTTAGGTCATAGACTTAGACTTTTATTGTCATTTAGTGCACAAGTGTTACAGAACAAAATTTCATATGGCTCAGCACAGAATTAAAAATATATAAAATATATGCTCTGGGTCCACGTGCTGCAGCACATGACACAACAACCTATACATATCACGTTGCTTCTCATAAATGAAATCATTATGGCGAGTAGTAGGTAGTTTGCAAATGTTAGAAAACAAGACAGTGCACAGTTCACGTTTACACCCAGCTGTTTCTCTGTCGGATCCGTGACCGTGTCTCCGCCAGCGGCAGGACCAGGAGCCGCTGCTGACAGTGGTCCTGATGAAGCTGTGGACACCGAAGGCACCGCACCGGGTGTGAGTCGCACCTGGTTCTTGCTTCAGCATCCCATGTTGAACTCTATCAGATCGCTTGGATGATAATCCTCCGGCCAAAAGTGAGTGCCACACACGACCGCACTGTGTGGTGCAGAGGTGAAGTCCCGTGGCTGATAGCGTTCCGGTGCCGTGCCGGCCGGAGAGCCACCGTTGCAAAAATAAAGGAAAGAGTGCGCGCCCTTCGATTCAGTGAGATCTGGCTGCCGTGTGGGAAATTATGGCTTTCCCTTTGATCTGGCCGAATCAAAGGGCGCGCACTCTTTCCTTTATTTTCCCAACAGCGGCTCGCCGGAGATCTGACGGCAGGTGTCACCGGAACACTATCATGTTCAGCCATGTGTTTGTTAAGCTGCGCAGAACGCACCCAAGCACTTTTTTCAATAGACGCAAACCGGTGGACTCGGTGTCCTGACAGGCTGGAGTTTGTGCAACCTCCCCAAACACAATAATTTACCATAGAGATGTGCGGATGGCAGTTATAACCGCCTGGTCTGCGGTTAATCCGCGGGTCGGGTGATAAAAATGAACAATCTGATTAATGGCGGATGGATTATGGGCGGGTGAAAATAATAGCCTAATAATAACTTTTATTTAAATCGCACCCTTTAAAAACAAAGTTTACAAATTGCTTTGACAAACATTAATGAGGGGAAATGTATTGCATGCTCTAAAATGTGAACAACACATTTTAATATTTATATTTAGTCAGGCACAATCTGGCCGGCGGCCTAATTGAGGACCCCTGTGTATGGACCAGAACACCAGAGCATGATGGAGGGCGCGAAGGCAGTCATGTGGAAGGGTTTATTTAACACAGTGATCCCCGCAGCAGCAGAAATGAGTGTCTCCTCATTAAGAGTGCCAATGTGCGCCTTTACGCACGGAGTAACGGCGCCGCTTTATTGATTATTTTAATGTCAGTCAGCTGACGGGATCAGCCAGGATCTAATCTTTCCTGATAATATAAACATGCGGGTGCGGGTGGATGCGGGTCTGTAATTATAGAAAATTAATTTGCTCGGATGGATGAGTGATGGATAGATGCGGATTCGGGTGCTGTCAGAGCCCATCCGCGCATCACTAATTTACCATGTTGATGATAAATTAACGCAATCCAAAACTACTGTAAACACACTGACTCACTTTAACACGACCGCCTCCACACTGATGGCAGTGCCTAGCATGTAACTCCCTATCGTGATGTAATATGACGCAGTGTTGACCAAAAAAAGTGTTTTTCGGTTAACCTCCTAGGCCCGATCAGCCCGCCGACGGGCTGAGAAAACGCTGCACGTCATTGAGCACTGTAAAAAACGTACCGAAATTTTACAGCGGTGTTTACTTTCAATTCTCGATCAAAGTTTAGACTCTAATGATCACAAAACAGGGTCGGGTGTCTGTCTTAGTGCAAACGTTACCTTTTTATGGTGATTTTAATCTGTTTTGGTACGAAATCAGGACATTTAAATTTTGCGACCACTGCGGAATCAAAGTTGTATAGTGTAACGTAGACTTCCTCTGTACGGCCATGTTTGTAGTCTTTGGAAAGTGGAGAAGCTACTGAATCGATCGACACCTACCATTCTAAGAACTACAAATCCCAGCTACGTAAAAATTCGAGCGTAAAACCTGCGTAAACTATGCGCTCTCGCCGGCTTTTACGCACAGCGCCTCACAGACGAAGACAGACCGCTGAACTGCACCCTGCACACTCGGGTCAAGTGCTTATGAAAAAAAACATTTCAACGATGGAAAAGAAAACTTTTAACACCAAGAGGGATATGGCGGACATCCTCTTTGAGATACAGCGGGGGTCCGACGTTGACATGGAGGATTCGTCGGACTCCGACAGCAGTAAAGACGCCGGCTCCGCGAAGGAGGCTCTGTTTACGAGTCGCGTGGACTCAGTTTACGAGTGAGTACCGGTATTTGCATTTATCTATAAGGCTCAGTGTTGTGTAAATTGTGTACATTTTTATTTTCATGGAACACCAAACCCCCAGGTTTGTCATAAACCTGTAAACACAGTAGTAAACAATAGTAGTAGTAGTAAACACAGTAGTAGTAGCAGTAAACACAGTAGTAAACAGTAGTAGTAGTAGTAGTAGTAGTAGTAGTAGTAAACACAGTAGTAGTAGCAGTAAACACAGTAGTAAACAGTAGTAGTAGTAGTAGTAAACACAGTAGTAGTAGCAGTAAACACAGTAGTAAACAGTAGTAGTAGTAGTAGTAAACACAGTAGTAGTAGCAGTAAACACAGTAGTAAGCTTGGCAATTCAATAGTAGGCCTATTGAGTATTACCGTTTTACTATATTTGTTTATTTTTGGCTAACTTTGTTTTCAGATATTGCATTGTATCTGTAAATACAAATGTAAACAAATTATAGTAGAGGTCATGGCTACATATTTACACACCTTTTCCGTCCTTTGTTGAAATGTACAAATGTTATTATTTATTTTTGTTCTACATAGTAATTTTTCACCATTTTCTTAGCCTCCAAGAAGAAGGGAGTGAGGAGTGTCCAGGTCCATCAGGGGTTTTCACACCTCCGGCACTCCCTGCACCAGTCACCCCACCCCCACCCTTTCCTGCAAGAGAGGTGTCACCGCTTATACCAAGGTATGTGTACAGATCAATTGTGTAGTTTTGGTCTCTAAAATGAATAATACACTCTTTACTGCTTCAATTATGTATTTATATGTCTTATTCTATGTAGAAATTGATGTGAATCATCAGTCTGTGTTGTAAATATAATATATAAATATATATATTGTTTTATTTATTTTATATTTGTTGCACTCTTACTTTATTTTACATTGTTTGCACAGAATGGTTGTTTGTTTCTATGTTTGCACTTTTCTGAAAATAAATATACTCCCTGTGGAGCCAAAAAAGTAGAAGTTCCTGTTATTTTTCATTATTCTGTATTGCATATAGACATATAATAGCAGAATGTAAAAAAAAAAATGATGAGGCACAAGGTAAATTTCATATCCAAAAGCTCCAATAGTTAGTAGTAGACTACTAAAATGAAAATTTATTGTAATTTGGAGCCAGTTTTCATCAGAGGGAGAAAATAATCCCTTTGGCACAATTTGGCACAAAAGTGTGCCAAACTGAGTTCTCGCCTGGGTGTATCCTTACAAAAACCTTGATGTGGGCTTCACTGTTAGCCCAAATTCTATCAACTTTGGTAAATTTGTGGTCAAGGAGTGGATGAAGCTAATCAGTGGTGTCTGGGTGCATGAAATCATTGCTGGCATAGTGTTTTCCTCTGTCAAAAAAATAAAATATTTTGGCGAGAGTAAAAAAACGTAATTTTTCCTCTGGTTTATTCCAATTTACTCAGGCTTAATGACAGATACAACACTTCTGACACTTGGAACACATTCTCTGAAGTCCCTAGATGTCCAAGGACACCAAGAACATGCATATAACCTTTAGTAAAGTGTAGTAATTACACATTTACTATGGGTATGTCTTTTTAGGCGTTTTTTCCTGAAAATATGCTGTGAGTGCAAGAGGTTAAATTTGTGTCCTATTGTCTTGAAAAACATTTTCAGTTCTCAATCAACTTTTCAAAAGGTAATTTTTAGACAAGATTACACGTATTTTGTAAATAGTATAACCTGCAATATGCTCTTTAAACAGCTCATTCTGACAGGGACTGAAACTGGCAAGAATAGAGCTGGTGAGATCTCTTTCTGTGAGAGTGATTTTGTGCAAAGAACTTCATGAACATGTTTTGTATAGCCCAGAGACCTATTCTAACTTGTTTACAAAGAGTATAATATGTCCTATAGGGTTGGGCGATATGTTAAAAATTTCCAACCGGCCACCGTCAGCCCATCAACTGGCGGTTGCCGATATACAGTACAGGCCAAAAGTTTGGACACACCTTCTCATTCAATGCGTTTTCTTTATTTTCATGACTATTTACATTGTAGATTCTCACTGAAGGCATCAAAACTATGAATGAACACATGTGGAGTCATGTACTTAACAAAAAAAGGTGAAATAACTGAAAACATGTTTTATATTCTAGTTTCTTCAAAATAGCCACCCTTTGCTCTGATTACTGCTTTGCACACTCTCGGCATTCTCTCGATGAGCTTCAAGAGGTAGTCACCTGAGATGGTTTTCCAACAGTCTTGAAGGAGTTCCCAGAGGTGTTTAGCACTTGTTGGCACCTTTGCCTTCACTCTGCGGTCCAGCTCACCCCAAACCATCTCGATTGGGTTCAGGTCCGGTGACTGTGGAGGCCAGGTCATCTGCCGCAGCACTCCATCACTCTCCTTCTTGGTCAAATAGCCCTTACACAGCCTGGAGGTGTGTTTGGGGTCATTGTCCTGTTGAAAAATAAATGATCGTCCAACTAAATGCAAACCGGATGGGATGGCATGTCGCTGCAGGATGCTGTGGTAGCCATGCTGGTTCAGTGTGCCTTCGATTTTGAATAAATCCCCAACAGTGTCACCAGCAAAACACCCCCACACCATCACACCACCAGGCACGTGGAATCCATCCGTTCACCTTTTCTGCGTCTCACAAAGACACGGCGGTTGGAAGCAAAGATCTCAAATTTGGACTCATCAGACCAAAGCACAGATTTCCACTGGTCTAATGTCCATTCCTTGTCTTTCTTGGCCCAAACAAATCTCTTCTGCTTGTTGCCTCTCCTTAGCAGTGGTTTCCTAGCAGCTATTTGACCATGAAGGCCTGATTCGCGCAGTCTCCTCTTAACAGTTGTTCTAGAGATAGGTCTGCTGCTAGAACTCTGTGTGGCATTCATCTGGTCTCTGATCTGAGCTGCTGTTAACTTGCCATTTCTGAGGCTGGTGACTTGGATGAACTTATCCTCAGAAGCAGAGGTGACTCTTGGTCTTCCTTTCCTGGGTCGGTCCTCATGTGTGCCAGTTTCGTTGTAGCGCTTGATGGTTTTTGCGACTCCACTTGGGGACGCATTTAAAGTTTTTGCAATTTTCCGGACTGACTGACCTTCATTTCTTAAAGTAATGTTGGCCACTCATTTTTCTTTAGTTAGCTGACTGGTTCTTGCCATAATATGAATTTTAACAGTTGTCCAATAGGGCTGTCGGCTGTGTATTAACCTGACTTCTGCACAACACAACTGATGGTCCCAACCCCATTGATAAAGCAAGAAATTCCACTAATTAACCCTGATAAGGCACACCTGTGAAGTGGAAACCATTTCAGGTGACTACCTCTTGAAGCTCATCAAGAGAATGCCAAGAGTGTGCAAAGCAGTAATCAGAGCAAAGGGTGGCTATTTTGAAGAAACTAGAATATAAAACATGTTTTCAGTTATTTCATCTTTTTTTGTTAAGTACATAACTCCACATGTGTTCATTCATAGTTTTGAAGCCTTCAGTGAGAATCTACAATGTAAATAGTCTGTGTGTGTGTGGCAGAGAAAAAAAAAGAGGGGGGATGTTGCATTCATGTGATGTCGGAAAGAATCTAAAAATGACTTTCAGAATGGGATAATTCACATTAACGACACCTTATGTCAGAAAAACAACTGGGCAACTCGGATCTCCCGACACCACATGAATGCAGCAAAAAAAATGCAGCGTGCTCCGCGAGCCCACTCATGTCCAACATGGCACAGAAATATCTGTGCGTACCGGCAACAAGCACGCCGTCAGAGAGGGTGTTTAGCACGGCTGATAACATTGTTAACCATATGCGCATATGAGTTCACGTTACGTCAAGCGCCTTGTTTACCGTTTGCTGAGCCATGATAGTTAAAGCATTTTCCACCTAAGTTATTACATATATTTGAGTAATCTACAAGTTTACTGTACTGTTTGTCATCTACTCGCTTTCAAATGTCCGCCACGGACATTTACACAATGTCACGGATAAACATTGGTAAATGCATGAAAAAAAAAATCATCACATATCTCCTCTGATAATGGTTTATTTAAAAACACAGTGTGCTCTTTTAGCACACTATTTCATGTAGTTTTTATCTGCTGGAGAGTCGCGTAGGGAAGCATAGCGCGACAAAAATAGAAGAGCATCCTAAAATAGAGAGTTGTTGCGCTGCTCCCGTTGCCGGTGCAGCAGCTGTAATTGATAACAGGGGGGCGAGTTGCTACAGGACTCGTGCTGCAGACGTGTCCGCTGCTCCCGTTGCCGTTGCACCCCGGCCGTAACTTTCAGCTCCACCATCACTGACGTGTTTTGTGAAAGACTCATGGGAAATCAGTGGAAGCTGCAGGTTCCAATACGCACACACATTGAATTGTGCTCTACATAGTAATTATGGACTATGTGTACCGAGTTGAATTCTGTGGAGACAGACCATTAATTTAGCAAAATAAAATGACAAAAATCGTCCAAAATGAAACCAACCATGATGGATTTAGCCGATGGGCGATTGGCGATATATTCGTCCAATCGCCCAAGCCTAATGTCCTAGGGCTGGACGATTATAGCAAAAATAGTAATCACGATTATTTTGACTGATATTGAAATCACGATTAATAAACATGATTATAAGTTGGTCGTGTTGCCTTGGGGGCAGACACCACAGCGTGACAAACTTTGCAAACAATTTCTTTTTGCTTGACATCCGTCAACTTGAAGCCAAAATGTTTCCAGATGACTGAAGTTGTCCTACCTTTGTTCTCTACCAAAGGCTGCCTTTCTGCCATGTTCTCAATCACTCGCTCCACATATTATTGATCCACACACGTCACACGCTTGCTGCGGCTGTACGTAACACAGGTGCATTCACGGTGCTTTTCCAGCACAGGGACTTACATACACGCCGCACAGCGCATTAATCGTTTTTCTTCGATTATAATGTTCCCGTTTCCGTGACTGAACCTCGGCAGGTCCGTGGCAGATCCGTGTCAGCTCCGTGCAAGCCTGCCGCCTGCTCCGTGGAGTTAATTTGTCCACGGGGAGGAGCAGTGATTATCACCAAAATACTGTAATATCTGCAGATCTGGGAAAGACGGCTTATCAGCTGGTCCACTATTTAGCCTAGTAGCATTTTATGACTAGGTCAAATTACAACTACTGTAGGCAACCCATATTTTCTAAAATAATATTACCATGTGAAAAGCCAAGAGGACGCTCTCTTTTTATCTTCCAAAATCTACTTGTCCCTGTGTTTCCCGTTAATTAGGCTACCCCAGTATAATTAAACTCCATCTCATTTACTGTGCTTTGTGTGACATATTTTTTTTTTCGCCGTGTTATCATGATTCAAACTGAGGTATTTGGAGAAGATCCAAGAAATAAATAACATCGATCCGTATGAGCTACCTGCAGCTGGAGCAGGGAGGCGCGTTGCCACCCTGCACCTACATGCAGTTGGTTCACTAGGCTACTTAGTTTTCGGCATTATTTAGTATACAGGAATTTAAAAGCCTGAAATCACTGGACACCGCATTCCGTGGTGGCAGCACGTAATGAGATAAAATTACACCATAAAATAAAATAAATGTATTTTGCCAGCAGATAGCGTAGGGCTTTAAGAGCATTGTGGCGGATGTGGCGCGTTCCACTACTGTTTTGTAGCTGCTGTCTGCCGTCTTTGGGCTTCATTCCATTTCAGATTGCTGTCCGTCCGTAACTGAATCCAAACGCCACTAATAAATAAATAAATAAATACGAAGAATAAAATAAGGCTGAGCACGTAAGAACCAGAGAGGAAACACCATCACATGGAGCCGTCCGCCCCCTGTCACCCTCCACTCCACCAAGGGAAAGCGGACCCCAAGCCAGCGCCACAGAACCAGCGGCCGCTGCCCCCGGCGCACACGGCTCCCACTGAGGAAACACTGGAGTTAAGAACTAAACTATGATAAATGACATAAAATATTAAGATGTAGGCCTAACATAAATAAATTCGTTATTGACCTCTTAAACTCCGGTGTCTGTGCTCCCTCCCTCCTCTGTTAAATGGGATCTCACAGGTGCACTACGTCATCAAATCATGTAATGCTTGGTATCTTCCCGAATCCGCCGTCGTTTTTCTTTAATTCCTTATGGTTTTCCCACAAGAGCAGCCTAAATACACGAAGTCCAAAATCGTGTTGAGTGGTGACAAGCCATGACATGCCGTTTTTTGAGGGGGAAGGTTAAAGGATTATTCGCGATCTCATGCACAACCGTGAATGGATACATAGCTGGTTTATAAAAGGTGAGATCTCACTCCTACCACTATTTTTGGCTGAGATATACTGCCTAGAAAATAGGATCACAACTTTCACGTTTCATATGGCTTTATTTGGTGATATTTTATGGTGTTTCTGTAACAAACAACATCAGCTATCATAATCACACCTGATTCAATAAGGTGTGATGTTTGAAGCTGGCTGAGTGTTGTTGAAGCAGAGTGACCGACTTGTCATTTGGAGGTCCGCCTGGATCTTTCTTATGGGGAAAAACACTGTAGAATGGTCATACTTTGAGCAATCATCTTCAAACTTGAAACAAGTGTTCATTGATAGTGTGCCTACAGCCCCACAGTGTCATTTACCTGCTCAGATGAAGCCACAGACAGTTATTCATCCTGAAAAACATTTTTTTTTTAAATTTTAGGCAAAATCTTCAAATTCAGAGGCCCATTACTCTGTCTCTGTATCACCTAGAGTGTTTCTAACACTTTCACAGGAAACTTCAGGGAGTTTGCTTTCTGGCAAGACCTCATGCATGCATGTAGTCAGAGTGGTTCAGAAGCTACAGTCATTTTAATTTCGGTTTGTCATTTTAGGCATTTTTACTACAGAATGGGGGTGGAGTGCAAGAGGTTCAATAAATTCAAACATAAAGCCTACAGTAGATTGAAGTGGAGCATGCTAAAAGTAAATACAATAATAGGCTAAACAGTATCTAAGCAATAATAAAGTGTCTTAATAATAAATTGTATCTAAGATATCTATTAGGCTGCCATTCTGCTCTGTAAATAGATTTTAAAATTTCAATATAATTTTAATATTGTTTTTGCTTATTTCATGATTGTTATTATTGGTTTATTTTTTTAGTAGTACTGTATTGTCTGAGGATGACTCATTTTAGTAACTATCTACAGTAAAAAAAAACAAAAAAAAACAAACAAATAAAAATACACTGGGCCTTCAGAGTCCTCTCTGAAACTACACCTGGCATGGCTTGTGTCCAAAAAATGAAAAAATCAAAACTTTGTCACAGAGCTAAACCAAATACATTATTGGAAAGGTCTCAACCTGGAGAGTAACATGTCAGTATGAAGATTCTGCATGGCTCCTGCTTTGAGCCATTGACCATTGAACCTTGGCCTCAGAGCATGTTTGAGGGCTATAACTCAGCAACTAAAGGGGGAACAGACATGGGACCAACTGTTATGGAGAGCTCTTGACCTCAACTATCATGTGAGTGTAGTCAACAACTGGGCGTGCTGTCAGATATGGGTAAAATATGGATAAAATTAATTTTCACCCATTTAGAAATTAGATCTTTAAAATCTGATTACACAAGTGTGTTTACCATCCCCTTGAAGTCCACTGTGTACTCTCAATTCAGTATTTACAACTTCCAAATCTAGGAAAAACACTTATATTTTTGAAAAACTACAATTCCCTGGGACCACGCCATGCAGCTTGATACATATCAGGAATATAGTTGTAGTTTTTCTGATTTGCAAAGTAGAGCTCTAAATAGGGTTTTAAAAAGATATATCTACTGAATATATCTAATATCTAGTAAAGCTGAACTAGTTATTACACTGCACCTAGATGAACTATTTAAGAAAACGTAAAGATGTCAGCTGATTTTCGCTATTTTAGCTAATACGCTAGAAGCAGTGTTTACAGTAGGTGTATGCGGCTTGTAAAATAGGGTTGTAAAAAGATACATCTACTGAATATATTTAATATCTAGTAAAGCCGAACTAGTTATTACACTGCACCTAGATGAACTATGTTAAGAAAAAAAGCAAGGATGTTGGCAAATTTCAGATATTTTTGATAGTACTCTAAAAATGGCGTTTTGGGGGTGGTAGTTTTTTTTACCACTTGTTGTAAAATAAAGTTGTAAAAGATAGATCTACTGATTATATCAAATGTCTAGTAAAGATCAACTATCATGTTATTATTATTATTATGATGGGAAATTATAACAGAGGAATATATTTGCTGTTTTAATATCAAGAACACACTCATGTTTTTGTGTGTATACAGGAGGTTGTTGAATCAGGGAATTTGTGTGTCCATCACAAAAAAGGATCCTAATTGACTTTACATTGGCATTGTTTCCATGGTACCTGCACCTAATTTCAACTCATTTTAGTTTTACCACAAAGTATGACTTTCTTGACCTTAAAATTTATGTTTTAAATTCATATTTAGATTTCATGTCACAACTCAAACAGGAACAAAAGATAATATTTCTCTCCTCATTCACTGCCATTCATATTTTTTCTGATCTAAGGTCCCATGAGCTTCACTGGAAAGGGGCGTGACTTCGGCACTCTATACAGAGGGAACTTGTTTAGATGAGTCACAATGTAGCAATGATTGAGTGTTCACTTGCTCACTCAAAATGCCTGTAATGCCATGTCTGAGCACACCTGTTGAAACAATAAGGGTACTTGGCTTGCATTGTTCAAAAATTCCAGCGGTGGTTTTGGTGGTTTATACAAACTGCTTTTACCTCCATTTGCAATCCTTTTCATCCAACATAAAAATTAATTCATTGAATTCCTGCTGTATGTTAGTGTGTCAGCTTTTTATCCATGAAAGCCAGGGACACTTGTCTCCAACACACATTCAAGAACTTCTTGTCACGTCACTTCAAAAATTATTATAATATTAGGGGTGCCAAATTATCGCGTTAATTGTGAATAATTAATTAATTTAACGTGCTGTGTTTTTTGATCGCGTTAATCTAATTTTTAATCTCTAACTTTACTGATTCTGTATGCCACAGAGTTGCCTTTAATAAAATCCATCTGTAGGCGTACGATTAGGATTCTTTGTGCTTGAGTTGTGGGAGAGCTGCAGCGCTACAGAGCAGAGCCCAGCATCAGCATTAACTGTCCCCTGCAGTGGCGGTCTGCTCACTCAGGAGTCTATGAAAAGCTGTCTGCCCTAGCACGCAAGTATCTGACCTCCCCGGCAACCTCCGTGTAATTTTCGGGACAATCAGGGCATTATTCAGGATTCAGGACAACTGCTTAGATTTCGGGACTGTGCCGAAAAATCCAAGCAGTTGTCCTGAATCCTGAATCCTGCCCTGATTGTCCCAAAAATTACAACAGAGCAGAGTCTGGAGTAGTTATTGCCCGATAAAACATTAAAAACTGATCATGGTGGTTGAGTTGTCATGCAGCTCCCACCAGCTGCACATTGGCTGCAGCAGTTCCTACATGAATTATGGGTGTTGTAGTTTGAAGAAGAGAAGACAGCGCAAGTTGCAGCCGCAAGGACAGGGAAGCGCAGGCAGCCACGAGAAGGAGTGATTTGCACATTGCAGTGCAGCCTCTTGTTCTAACTGTTCAAAACTGTTCTATAAACTGATACACTTGTAACGAATGTACCAGGTGTCTTTTATTTTGTTAGCTTTTTTTTTTAATTAAGTTTAAAGGACAAGTGCTCTTACATTGATCACTTCCATGAAATAAAACGAGGTGGGTGGGGTCAGTATTGAGTTCACAAAGCTACTGTGGAACTAAATCTGGAAACGTCTTTCATTTGATTCTGACACTGTAAAATAAAGACAGATTGGGAGCTATATTTTTCGTATTTAAAATAAACAGCTGTGAGTATAAAAGCTTTCATTATCAGCTTTCAGGCGTGAGTTTTTTTCTCTCCTACCTTCCCAGCTGTAGAACAGTGTTGTGTTTTAAACCAAATGGACCGGTAGCAGCCACAAAAATCCATTTTGTGTCCTCTTGTAGTATTCCAAAGCGGTACTTTAAAGAGCCATTCAGCATTTAACATAAGAAGGAGGAGAACAGTTCATATACAGCGTCCAACTGAAACTGTTTGAGAATTAGCAGTACTGTTATATTTTCTGCCGGACCTGCACAGTATACTACGGAAGCGCATTGCATTCACTGGATGAAAAAAAATTAGACACCTTATCTCGTAATTACGAGATCAGGATCTCGTAATTATGAGATCAGGAAAGGTGTCACTGTGGCCACTGCTTCGCTCAGAACCACATACTGCACATCCACGAAGGGGGGGCGGAACTACTGTAACCAGCTGCCACTCGGGTGGTGCCATTTTGACCATATCCCATATCTTTATTATAATTTATATATATTGTAAATTACGACGGAGTATTACACTCAGCAAGGACAACAGTGCGCACCGTATATATTTATATTGTTTGGCATTAATTGGTGACAGAAAATAACGAATTTCATTCTGCAGGGAAACGCGTGTCCTTACTGTGCATAATGAATCTTGAATCTATGTTTTATGAAGACCCTGTGTGCGCTCAGAGCTGTGGCACAAGTTACACACTGAAATCTGGCGGAAGAAAAATATTAATAAGACGATAAATAAGTAGGCTTGTCCGCTTTCATTGTGTTTATATCTTAACAGGAGCTGGCCACTACCGTGGTGCTGAAATCAATCGATCTCAGGCACATAGAGTAAGGACACGCGTTTCCCTGCAGAATGAAAATCGTTCTTTTCTGTCACCAATTAATGCCAAACAATATAAATCTGAAGTATAAAATAGATCAAAATATATATACGGTGCGCACTGTTGTCCTTGCTGAGTGTAATATTAATGTGCCTGCTGCGGCCGGATCTGTGAGCGTTTGGTGGCTAAGAAGTCTGTTAAGAGTGGGTCAGCTCGATCTTACAACTCCTTCTTAATGAAAGATCTTCTTAAGCTAAGAGTGATGTGGGAAACGCGGCCATTATCATGTCAACACACAGGGAAAATGTGTCCAGAGTTTATGACATTTACCGGGAGAGCTAGAGCCATTTGACTAAAGCTGACGTTCTTACTGCTGTAATGATGTTATTAGGCTAAATATTACATTTCTAACGGTGTCTGAGCTGATTTATTGACACAGCATGCTTGTAGGCTGCTGTAACGTTAGGTTTACAGAGGAAATAACGGGATGTGACTTAATCGTTAAAATATCGTTAGTGAAACAGAAACAAGCGTTAGTTAGGGGACAAGAGTCAAGAGTCGCAAAGACTCACATAGGCTCTGTTAAAAGTTACTAAGAACCGGTGTATTTACTGTAGGCTATGTGTCCGGGGTCCTTCGCCGGTGGAACAAGTAACGTGACCACTAACTTGTCCCCAAACAATGTTTATGTGTTTCACTAACGATATTTTCACACGATTAAGTCACATCCCGTTATTTCCTCTGTAAACCTAACGTTACAGCAGCCTACAAGCATACTGTGTCAATAAATCAGCTCAGACACTGTTAGAAATGTAATATTTAGCCTAATAACATCATGCTACAAGAATTGTGAGCGCGCTTTGCATCTACATTGAAACTAATGGATTTGTGCGCGTAAAAGACACTACATGTGAACGGCCCCATATGCAGTTACCTTATGTTACAGTTCCCTCAGATAATATCACAAAGCACAATACAAACCATATAAACAAGCTATCTATTAAGGGTACACTACTGATACAATCTGAAGGTGCTTAGGTGACATTTACCCACCTGAAAGAATAAATGAAAACATTTTGCTGGTCTTCAGTAGCTTTACTCTAAGTGTAACTGCCAACTCTATACCTATACCCAACTCTGCCTATATGTCACACATACATTTGCAGTTCTACATCATGACACTGAGATCACTAGGATAATAGGGGACCTAACACTGACCGCTGTGGAAATATCATAGTATAAATGTCGTTTATCAGTAGGCCTACTGCTAATTCTCAAACAGTTTCAGTTGGACGCTGTATCTCTACTGCTCGCATGTGCCACCTGCTGGTTGTTGTTGCGCACTGCAGCTACTCCTGGATCAATTGTTTCACCCCCTTCACTGTGGCTGCGGCATTGAAATGAGTAACATCTGTATGTGAAATGGTTAACAAAGGACGACACAGGCTATTTCCACATATGTAATTAATTAGGATATTATTTGTGTAGTTACAAGATCTTTTCTCGTAATTATGAGATAAGGTGTCTAATTTTCTTTTTATCCAGTTAATGCAATGCGCTTCCGGGTCACACAAGTTGGATCAAATGAAAAATCGAAATCAAATTTTAATCATGGCCCATTTTTCGATTTGCTATTTTTGATGTGAGCATAAAATCAAAAATAGGAAAAACAAACCGTTTTTTGTATTTTTGAATTTGATTATTTAACGAATAATGGAAAAACAAACCATTTTTTGATTTTAAATTGAAAATGGAATGAACGAATGATACACAGATTTTTTAAATTCCATTCTCTCATATTCTATTTTTAATTTCAAAATAAAATCAAAACAGCGAAAAATAGGCCGTTATTTGTTTTCCGATTTTTGATTTGAAAACGAGAAATGAAATAACAAGTCGTTATCCGTTTTCCGATTTTGGATTCTAAAACGGATATGGAATGAACGAATGATACACTGATACGCATACTCGTAGTCCAGCCATCCACAAGGTTTGCTCTCACCAGTGGCTGGGAGCAGCAGCCGACTCAGAGCTAGAAGTTTGTCGCGCAAGTTCTTATTCTTTGTCGACTCTGTAATAAAATTAAATTTGTCCAGTGTCTCATCCGCTTTTAAGGTCTGCAAAGACCACTCTCAAATTAGCATGAAGGAAACTTTCCTTTCGATACACTGATTTCCTCACAGCAGCCATTATGCTTGAATTGTTTGTGTTCCGCGGTCAACTTCTTCTGCTACTCTATTGGGTTTTCCGGTCAGTGACGTGTGCGCAAGTGGGAAATACCATTGTGGACCATGCAGGGTAACTTTATATAGCGGAGTATAAACCAAAACCTCTGCGTAAAATACGAATGGAAAACAAACAAAAAATCATACAAAACTTAACAAATTAAAGTTACATGACCCCCCCTGAAGCCAAAATAAAAACCATATGCGCCCCGCCGCCGCCCCCCTGTGCTCAAAAAAAAGTTCGGGGAACCCCCCCCCCTGTTTTGGACCAGCCCCATTTGCATATAAATATCGATCAGCCCCTTACATCTTTTCGGTTATTTTTCTTTCAATTATTTTTTGAAGATGTGATCTCACTGATTAACTGAAAACAATTATACAATATCCAAAAAAATAATATCCAAACGAAAATAGAAGTGTAATCGAGTAAATACCATTCAGAAAGTGCATCAGTAAAGCCCAGTTCTATACGGCTGCCCGCTGCTGACACGCGCAGCGTGCGACTGAAATGTCTGCACTGCAGCACAGCTGCTGTGCCATATTCCACAATATCCAAACTTCAGAATGACGGATACTTTAGAAAAAAGAGGAAGGGCCGACATTTCGAATAATAAAGGCAGGAATTTTCGGAATGGTGGGACTTAAGAAAAAAAGGTGAAGGACCGCCAGTCCGAACAATGGAAGTTCGAAGAGGCAAGGTTTCGGAAAGGCAGACAGTTACCCCTGAAAAGAGTCGTTGCTATAGAAAAGATACGCTTCCACGTTTGATAAACTAAATGACTGCAGGCTGTTTTTTGTGAGAGAGGCACCATCTCATGACGATACCCTGCAATTGAACGAGTGGGCGTGTCAAGGATTAAGGGGGGGGCTAGAGCCAGCTCGGCAGCTGGCTGGCAACTGGCTGGAACTTGGCTGGGATTTGGCTGGGATTTGACAGGCAGTTGGCCGAGGGAAGGAACTTTTGAGTGGCTCCTATTGTATTTGAGGGAGCGGGAGAGAGTCAACTGCGCTTAAAATTAACCGGATGTTTTATTTTGTTTCTGCGAACGACTTCCTGTTCCACACGATCTGCTCTGTGCTGAATTGCTGCGTTGTGCTCCTGCGTAAAAATAGAAGCTCTGCATATCTACTACGGATGCCTCGGAGCGCCGCAGCTGTGACAGAGCCGGTGGAACCACAAACATTGATTAGAATTGAAACGTATCAGCTCCACTGCACACGCATCTGGTGGAATTTAGGGGTTAGGGGAGGGAGCAGGAGATGGTCAGAGAGGGAGATGCACCTTTCAGCAGCTGCATCAGGAACATTAAACCGATTTATAACTTTTCAATCGGGCCATCGGCTGGTTCAAGCTACACTGAGACTGATTCATTAATCTGTGTACCGATGCACTTGCATCTTTTAAATCAAAACCGATTTTCCGATTCAAATTGGTTATTCGTTACACCCCTGTCAGGTCAATTTTCCCGTAATATCAATCTTTCACTATTAGTCTATTCCTATTTCATATTGCATGTAGTTTGGGCCTTTTCTGTCTGTCTCCATGTCTCAAACCTTATCTGGCCCACAAGGTCAGTATATGTGAAGTAGTTTCTCTCTGTGTACGCAAAGGCGTTATCTGTTTCTCTGGCATAAGTACTTCCACTCTGTATGTCAATTTGTCTCTCATTCACCCAGGAGCTGAGGTTCCAGGGTCTGAGTGCTTGATAATTTATTTCAAAGAAAATAAACGCCCAAAGGACAGCTCTCTGTGTTATTCATGATCACCATGAATTATTGCCATTACACAGGCATTTGACTGGTGAGCCAAAAATATAATTTTAGACCCTGCAATAGCTATTTAAAGCCAAGTCTTAGAAACTTTTGTTTGTTTGTATGATAGTGTGACGTGTGTTGCAATAAAAGATTATCTAACGTGACTTTTTTTTCTATTTTACAGGGGGGTGAAGCAGCAGACCAAACTGCAGAAAGCCAGGACTAGGGCTGTGTTCCTCCATCTATGTTACTTCCTGTATGTTTCTTTAGCAGAAAGTGTTCCTGTTTGCTCTCCTGGTGTTTTTTTTTTTTCCTCGTAGTTTCCAATAAATTGGACAAATGACAGTGTTGACAGAATTTTTTTCTCTCTGGTTTTTCAGTATGTGGTGGTGACACTTCAGAAGTATTGATATTGATGTAAATGGTTTTGTTAAAAAATTCTAGGAACATTCACTGAGTGTTTTAATTTCCTGGGAGTAGGAACAGAATCACATTTGTTTTATGATTTTCATGAAGGGAACATTAAACTGAAAACATTGTGGTAACCTTCCTATAATGTTCAGTTAACCTTGGGAACGTCAGGAAAACTTGCTATTTATAATTGTGTTTAAAACATTCAAACATTTTGGCAACCGTCCTATAATATTCAACTTACTTTCCCAGAACATTCAGGGAACATCAAAATAGCCTTCTGGTTATGGTAGGAAAACTTGCTGTTTTAACTTGGAAGGAATGTTTGAGGGAGAACTTTCTGGTAACCGTCTTAAAACGTTCAATTACCAGAATGTTCTCTGTAAAACGTTCCCTGCATGTTAAAACGGCAAGTTTTCTTGACGTAACCAGAAGGTTATTTTGATGTTCCCTGAACGTTCTTGGAAGGTTAATTGAGCGTTATAAGAAGGTTACCAGAGTGTTCTCCGTAAAACGTTCCCTGCATGTTAAAACGGCAAGTTTTCCTGACGTAACCAGAAGGTTATTTTGATGTTCCCTCAACGTTCTTGGAAGGTTAAATAACCTTCAATTAACCTTCCAAGAACGTTGAGGGAACATCAAAATAGCCTTCTGGTTACGTCAGGAAAACTTGCTGTTTTAACTTATAAGGAACGTTTGAGGGGAGACATTCTGGTAACCTTCTTATAACGTTCAATTAACCTTCCAAGAACGTTGAGGGAACATCAAAATAACCTTCTGGTTACGTCAGGAAAACTTGCTGTTTTAACATGCAGGGAACGTTTTACGGAGAACATTCTGGTAACCTTCTTATAAACTTCAATTAACCTTCCAAGAACATTGAGGGAACATCAAAATAACCTTCTGGTTACGTCAGGAAAACTTGCCGTTTTAACATGCAGGGAACGTTTTACGGAGAACATTCTGGTAACCTTCTTATAACGTTCAATTAACCTTCCAAGAACGTTGAGGGAACATCAAAATAACCTTCTGGTTAGGTCAGGAAAACTTGCCGTTTTAACATGCAGGGAACGTTTTACGGAGAACATTCTGGTAACCTTCTTATAACGTTCAATTAACCTTCCAAGAACGTTGAGGGAACATCAAAATAACCTTCTGGTTAGGTCAGGAAAACTTGCCGTTTTAACATGCAGGGAACGTTTTACGGAGAACATTCTGGTAACCTTCTTATAACGTTCAATTAACCTTCCAAGAACGTTGAGGGAACATCAAAATAACCTTCTGGTTACGTCAGGAAAACTTGCCGTTTTAACATGCAGGGAACGTTTTACGGAGAACATTCTGGTAACCTTCTTATAACGTTCAATTAACCTTCCAAGAACGTTCAGGGAACATCAAAATAACCTTCTGGTTACGTCAGGAAAACTTGCCGTTTTAACATGCAGGGAACGTTTTACGGAGAACATTCTGGTGACCTTCTTATAACGTTCAATTAACCTTCCAAGAACGTTGAGGGAACATCAAAATAACCTTCTGGTTACGTCAGGAAAACTTGCTGTTTTAACATGCAGGGAACGTTTTATGGGAGACGTTTTGGTAACCTTCTTATAACGTTCAATTAACCTTCCAAAAACGTTTTGGGAACATCAGGATACAGTTAGGGTTACGTCAGGAAAACTTGCCGTTTATACCAGTATATTACGTTGTGTTGCAACGTTCAAAAAACGTTCCTATACCTTAAAACAAACGTTCCCAGAACGTTCAGGGAACCAAAATGTGTTTGCTGGGTGTTGCCATGCTCACACACCGTAGTAACTGTTGCCATGGTCACACACACCATAGTTACTGTTACCATGGTCACATGCACCATAGTTACTGTTGCCATGGTCACACACACCCTAGTTACTGTTGCCATGGTCACACACACATATCATGGTTACTGTTGCCATGGCCACACACACTATAGTTACTTTTGCCATGGTCACACACTGTAGTTACTGTTGCCATGCTCACACACCGTAGTTACTGTTGCCATGGTCTCACACACACCATAGTCACTGTTGCCATGGACACACATACCCTAGTTACTGTTGCCATGGTCACAGACCCTAGTTACTGTTGCCATGGTCACACACACACATATCTTGGTTACTGTTGCCATGGCCACACACGCACATATCATGGTTACTGTTGCCATGGTCACACACTGTAGTTACTGTTGCCATGCTCACACACCGTAGTTACTGTTGCCATGGTCTCACACACACCATAGTCACTGTTGCCATGGACACACACACCATAGTTACTGTTGCCATGGTCACACACCGTAGTTACTGTTACCATGGTCACACACACATATCATGGTTACTGTTGCCATGGCCACACACCATGGTTACTGTTGTCATGGTCTCTCTCACACACACACACACAGACACACACGCACACACACAGACCAGTGTTTACTGTGATGGAAGCAATTAATTTGTCTTCAATCAAACTTTAAGTGCATCGAACTAATAATAATAATAAACCACTCCTCTCTGCTAGCACAGTGATAATAATAAAAAAGTTTTTATTTCAAGGGGCCCCCAGACCCAGTTTGACATGATGCAGCATTCAATTATAGGCCTGACTCTGTACAAAATTGAACCAAATGCACCCTTAAGGCCCGAACATACACGGGCGGAACATAAGCGAAGCGGACTCCGCAGAGGTCAGCGCGGACTCAAAGCGGACGTCCACAAGCCCTGTGCGCACAAAGCTCAGATTTTACAACCATGCGGACTCTGCTCCATGCACCAGTGACTGCTCGGCATGTATTTTTCACATCGCGGGGATTTTTCAAGGACATTTTTACAGGAAACTACAGCGCGGAAGTGCGCTCGACTATGAAAGTCCAAATGACTGCGGACATTCCTCGTGGAGTCCGCTCCGCTTATTACGCCCGAGTATGTTCAGGCTTTTAAGCGTTAATTTGGCTCTTATAGTTTATCATCAATCATTTGTCTGGCCTCGGGTCGGTCCCCATCTTCCCTGGACCTCATGTTGAGAATAACCAGTTTTCATAATTATCTATGTTAACTTAGTTGTTGCAGCAGCATCATTTGACGACGTCACGCTGTTGCTGGGGGCTGGGGGGGGGGGGGGGGGGGGGGGGGGGGGGGGGGGCCTCTGAACATATCTGTAAGTTTTGGCCGCCTCCTCCTCAATGTGCTGCAGAACGCGCCTTAAAAACACCCCGGTTCTCCTGTGGGCCAGTCCGGGCCTGGTGATCTTTCATTTGATTGCATTGTTTTTATTGTTTTGTTCACTTAGTGCTAACCCAGCCTGGGTTCACCTGCTGTTCTGCAATCCTCAGTGAATGTAGCAACACATTTAGAAAACAGATCATTTTCAGAGTGTCAACTGAGTGCAGAGTGTCACCTCTCTGGGGCTCAAACAGACACACTCTCTGCTCTGTTCTATTTTCACAGTTTATCAAGACTTGGATGTGACTTGAAATGTAGCAAAATGATAAACTCGTGATAAAAAGTACTTAAAGGTGTAACTTTGTTCCGCCAACAGCTTGTAACTAACTGAGACCTTCGCTGACTGAGAACTTCCGGGGGCAATTTTTCCAGGAAAATCCAAAGAATGTAATGTTATCCACATCCCTGAGTGCCTTGCCTCTATTCAGCTCCTCTATAGTGCCAAAAGTCTGCAACACTCGCTAATATTAGCTTCAAATTGCAGTTCGCTAATGTCAACAAACAGCTGGGATACCACAACACAGAGTCCAACACAAACTCCACAAAAGCACAAAAACAAATTGGGGGAATGTATCAGGGAAAAACTGAGGTAAACATTGGCAGGACATTTGATTCACGGAGGGACCGTCATTTGGTTTTGAAGATCAAAACCCACCCTGAGCTGTCTTTCTTCCTCCTGGACAGGTAATTTGAAATACCACATTGTGATATTGTGGTTTTAGCTGGCTAATGTTAGCTCGTGAGTGAGCCCTAGAAGCAGGATACTGACTGCAGTTTACTTAATGGCCACCAGTGTCATTAATAACCTTTATGGTTTTTTGAAGTACACAAAAAACACTTTGTGACAGTAACACTATAGAGACAGATAGACATTCACACTCACATTCACATCTACAGGCACCAACTTGGATTGCACATAGTTTCCTTTGGACTGTGGGAGGAAGCTGGAGTAGCTGGAGAGGATCCCTGCTGACACAGGGAGAACATGCAGACACCACATAGAGGGGCTCCCCCACCCTGGGTTCAAACCAGGAACTCTTTTTGTGTGAGGCAACAATGCTAACCACTGCAACAAGGTGCCGTGATATTTGTTACTGTCACTGCCAGTTGCATGTACCTTTCCAGCTTTTGCCTCACGGCCTTTTGCCCTGAATTCATCAGAAGTCAGTCAGTGTTCATGCACTGTGAGCCTCCAATGCCAATGATTCACAAAAGTAAAAACTTGTATGTGAAAACATCATGTTGCATTCTTCAAGGTGAAGTGCTCCAAACAAGATTCAAAAAGGAGTGACCTTATCTTTAATGGACCACTGAAATCAATGAAAACCTCTCTGTTTGATTAGAGGGAATTTGAGATGCAACAAAAAGGGAACAAAAACCTGTAACACTAGCAAGTCAGTGGCTGCCTATCATCCGATCAGAGGTGGAACATTTGAAATATCACGTGCTTTAATTTGGGGAGAACCCCTGCACTGAAAAGGCCCAAGGGGTAATTCATTTCCATAATTGGCAGGTAAGCTGCTAGAATCTTTTGGTTGCCCTGAAAACAGCTCTACAGTCACTATGATACATTATCTTTGTCTGATCCCACATGTCCCAGTGCCTCTTTCTAGCTCTGGGCCCTCTGAATGATTCACGTCTCTGCCCCAGGCACCGCCCCTGGACATTGGTATGGCCTAGTAAACAGCACATATTGTTACTCGATGTTATGGCAGATTACAACAGCTAATGTTGTTATCTGCTACTGTAGGGGTGACTCAGACAGATGGGTAGAAATGGCCTTCTTTGCCATCTTTTAATGTGCAGCACATTTCTGTTACAGTACCTGTTCATGTTTTTATGGATAAGTCAGTTATAACTCAAAGCATTGGGAAGTAGGTTGTTAAATCTGCACATGCAGACATTCCTCACGAAAATCTGAATTGTGATTGACACAGATATGTTTCATATTCTTTAGAAGGAACACCAACAAGACTTGCCTTTCAAATAATGAATTATTTAGTTGATATTCATGAGCCCCAAATCCAAAATACTCTTGTAATGCTGCAGTCATCTCTCGTGTGTCAGAGTAGTCAAACAGATTATGATGTATATTTTGCCAAGATGATTTTTAATACCAAACATTTGTATTAACCCCCAAAAGATGCCATTACAACAGCTTAGCTCTAAACCCTTGTATCAAGTGTCTGAGCTGATGCACTGATTAGAATGGCATTGCTTCAATACTTTACTAAGGTGCTCACCAAGCACACCCTTGAGCTGCAATTTTGGGAACATCTTACAGGCCAAGGCCCTAAAGAGGATCTTGTAAATGAGAGAAACATAGAGAAACATTGCCTTGAAAAGAGAAAAGGAAAAATAAACTTTGTTGAGTGTGCGCACACTTGGTCCCTCTTGAACATCTTACTATGGACACAGAGAGTCAAGCACAATGAAGCACTATGTTGTTTGTACATCTTCAGCTCCAGCAAGAGACTGGAAGCATTTCTTGCAGGCAGCTTGCATCACCCACAATCTGCACATTGACACTCCCATATGTCACTCAAAATAGATCATGGGCTTTGATAGAGAGTGTGTGCTCAGAATCAAGGCTATTGTATTTCATTTTAGTCCTGTGAAGGTCAGGATGATTGTGATGGTGGCTTTCCCCTTGCCAAGGTTGTTAGTGTGTGGCGTATCATAGACTCGCAGCCACAATCATCATCATCATCACCACCCTTATGCAACAAGAGGATGTCAAAACATGAGTAAGTCTAAACCGCAGAGAAATCAGAGTAAGTACTTTGACAGAAAAGTCTTTGTGTTGGCATCATCAAAGAGAATTACTGACTGTTTGTAAAAGACACAGTAGGTGAGGTGAAAAGCAAGAGATTTTTCAAAAGCCAGCTTTTCAGCCCGCAGGGATACCACAATAGGAGTGGTACAGGAGAGCGTTCTTTACTCTGAGTCTGATTGTGATGCAATAGGTGCAGGTGAGAACATCCTTACTGACGTCTAATGATATAAGTTTCTAATTGTAGATTATGCTTTGTCCACATGCAATACGAAAAGCTTTTTGTCCACTGGACATGAGACAACATCATGTTCAGACTCATATTTTCTTACTTCTGTTACATGCAATTTAAAGAGCTTTGTTCAAGGTTAGGCAAAGTCTAAGTTTTAAAAGACTAGTGTTAGGGGCATCTATTGGCAGGAATGATGTATTATATCCACAACTATGTTTTCAGTAGGCATTCATTCGGAGTAGTTTGAAGGCTGATCAGAGAGTCAATCAGATAACACAAAACAACACTTCTATATGCTGCTAAAATAGCTTCACTGGTCTTGCAGATCTAACAAACATTAGCTCACACCAAACATTCACTGCTGACCTGTCTGTTTCAAGTGCAGACACACAGTCTCTCTCCTCCTCGCTGACCACATACACACCCTACTGAACACTTCTGTAGACACTGCATTGAGCCCCAAAAGTCCATTGTTTGGACTTTTACCCTCAGACAACTTTATCCTCAGCTCTGTTAATCCAGTAGCTTTCAGGCTGGCCATCCCCAGCGGCACATCAACTGGACTGTGGAGACAACAGCAGTGTTACTAGAGCTTCGCTACACTTGTCTGTTAGCCGCAAGACGCATTACTTGGTTTGTTTATGTTGGTCAAATTTTGTGTTAAGTCTCAAACTGAGTAATTTTGGACTAATAACTTGAAAAAAAGTCATGTTTTTTTTTGTTTTTTATATTCCAGTGCCAATGTCTGAATATTCTTAAGAATTAAAATTTCATTGCTTGCCATGCTCATCACTAAAAATATTTATGATGCTGTTTGCTGCTCAAATTCTCCCTCAATCGAGGTGCATGCCTCCCTGGAGTGCAGCAAGCTGGAGTGTGACTGCAGTTAAAAAGTTGTTTTTTTTAAGAGGCTAAATGTCGTCAAACGTGGATTGACGGAGAAAATTTTGGTGGATAAAATCATGTCTGTCTTTAGTCAATTAATTTTGACTTTTGGACTTTAAAATGCTCTTAAGTTAGTGGAATCATTGCCATCCTCTCACATCCTCCATCAGCTGTGCCAGTGACATCTAAAAATACATGTGAGGTTTGCAGATAGCAGCTAAATCTGTATATGGAAAACAAGAAACTGACAGTAAGAGATACTGAGTGAGCATGCGTGTGAGGAGTGAATAGCGGGGTGAGGAAGAAAGTTACAGACACAGCATACAGAGCTCCATGAACTACAATCAGTTTTATCCTGCTGCACTACATCTTTAAGTTAAAGATTTAATTATGGTTAAATAAAAGAAAGGAATATTGATGGAAGAAATATTTAGAGCCTTTACGTTTGCAAAAGTGCCAGTACAATGGTGTAAAAAAAAATACTCGATTACAAGTAAATGTCACCTGTGACTGATATACTGTATTCCTGTACAATATAATACATTAGCACAGTAGATTGGTAATACTGACAAATCTATATATAAGAAGCATTTTACTGTTGTAGCTGGTCAAGTTTTAGCTTCTTTATATACTCAAGTGGTTCTTAATATAGGGGAGATTGGAGGAGGACAAATTAACAGCGTGAAGTCATATAGCTTACTGTATGTCCTACTTTTAAACAGTGCTGTGAACATATAATCTCAGACTAGACACTCTGTATTTACATAGGGCCTGATTTCTACTGTATTTTCTGCTGTCACTTTCTTTTAAAATGTTTTATGCACCCTATAGAGCAGGCCGAATCAATTAAAACTATCCACTGCAATAGCATTGATTTTCGAGGCTCAGGCAATATTATGTGAGAGGGTTGCAGCAGTTTAGCAATAACTCTGTTACTCAGTGGATTTAGATAAGACAATGTATTCCCTGAGTCTTGTTCTGGAGGGAGGCAGATGACTTGTTAAACAAACAGAAACAGCCAAAGGCAGAAGATGATGAAATGTAATACTTCTGCAACTATGCTCAGGGGCAACAGATATGTCGGCATGTCACAGTGGTTTGAGGGACTATTTGAAACTGATTGATATAAGTTGTCTTCATGTGTCATCATTATAGGAGTGTTAGGCTGACTTAGTGTCACTTACCTGCCCATCTCTGTCGCTGTCTGGGGTTTAAAGATGTACTATTTCACTGCTTTACTGCGCTGTGTTCTCAGCTGAACTCAGTGGGCTCCCTTTTAAAAGATGACTTATTGGTACCTATAGTACATTGTGTCATTTTGTTGAGTTTTGTGAAAATATGGCTTGTTTTATACACGAGTGTTCTAAGCGATGACATATTTTCATAACTGTTTTTTCATTGCAGGCAAAATAAAAACACAATTTCTTGACAAAATCATGGATAAATAGTGTATCATTAAAGAGGATACAGACACAATTCAGTTTGGTCTTTAGGTTGAAACCTAAAGAATACAATGTAATGGTCTTTAAAAGACTTCGGGCTGATGGGTACAGCGGCAATATGGATTTCACACGGACTAACTCAAAGGAGAAGTCTGGCATTTTGCACTTTGAGCCCCATTTCTCGGTTGTTTATGATGAAACAGAGTGGTTAAGACCAAAATTTTTAAGATTGCTCCTTTTTGGAGAATCTGGCTTTTCCCTGCCTGGGTTAACACTGCTGTCTATTGCCATGTGTGAATCTGTCCGCCCTAAACGTTCGTTTTCAAAGCCATGAAACTCACCGAGTGGTGGGTGGTATTCGTTCTGACATAAAAATCATAGCAAACTGTGGTTTCTGTGATGATTTATTTGACATTTTGTGTAATCCATTGATTGTCTGTAGGAAGCCTCATTGTCCCCTGGTAGTAATCCTCCACCAGAAATGGAAAGGGGGTTGTTTACAACAAGGTTGTAGTCATTGTTGTCTTTTAGCTCAGCGAAAGTGCCGGCTCGACAATGCTGTGTGCGCTCCTGGAGGAAGAACGACAACAAAAGTTTTGTATTAAATTTAAACAATGGATTACTCGCTTGTAAACAACCTTCGCAGTACGATGCCTTTGAACACAACACCAGCCTTCTTCTTCTGCTTCTTTTCTGTGTCCCATTACATTGCAATGGTTTCCTGCCGGTTGGCGACACCCACATAAAGGAACATTTCGATCATTGAATGACTGGTGTGCCTGGGATTTTTCATTTCGCAAGCTGTTATTTCTTAGTAACATCTATAAAAAAAAAAGTGAGAACTTGACTCTATCCTTCGGGTATTTTTTCCAGATTTTATTTGATTGTGCCCATCTTTGTCTTCCTGTCTGATCAACCAACCAAATGTCCGTCTGATAAGGGTACTTCATAATTTATCTTAATGCCACTTGGCCTTATGATTGGAATTATAATTACCTGGAAATATATTTAATAATTCACATGCAAATTGACCCAACTGGTCAAAGTTCAGACCAGGCAAGCAAATAGAGAGTCTGACAAGATCATTAAGAGAAGATTATGACTGAGGGAAAAGAACAGAAGAGGATTTTTTTTTCTCTCCTTCCACACTTCAACACCACGACTGGTCAAAATTCTCACTGGGCCCTCTGACTGATATGTTAATTAATCTTTTACTTGCAATTAATCCGGGGCAAGATATTCATGAACTGTGCAAGGAATATTTATGAGGCAATAAAAATGTAAAATGACTATTACCCCTCCCTATAACTAGTTTGGTTGACTCCAGACAACATAGTTTCACTATTTGCTACAATGTAATGATAATACATTGGTTAGTTCTATTGAGCTTTTCTTGCATTTTTAAAAACATTTTGAGAAGACCTGAATAAAACAACATTAACTTTACAAACAATCACATCAGAGGTCAGATTTATTGCTTAACTTTATTGACAAGCGTCCCTATGAGACACAGAGAAGCAGTTGGGAACAAAACATGTAGGTTTTAAAAGACAAAAAATAAAAATAAAATGATGAAAGGGCCACAATACAAAGCCTCATCGTTTTTCTGCTAATGTGACAGCCTCAGCGTGCAAATGATCAATATTATTACTTTTGAAACTTCTTCAGTTTCTTATTAAACTGTCACCACTTAGTGACATAAGGACTAATGTGTAGTGTAAGATGCATCTTAAGTAGGAAAGGTAATGAGGCAGCTAAAAACTAAAGTACTGATCAAACGATAAAATCCCTGAATGTGCTTTGTACTGTCATTTGTTCAATTAGAATACATCAAAAAACCTCAAGATGCTGCTTATTGTTTCTGTTTTTTCTTTCATTTTGTTTTATTTGTTTTATTTTATGTTTTTTTTTTTTCATTTTAGCTGCAGAACTTTAGTGAAGTGATGTTAGCGGGTTCAAAACTTTGATTTGATTTAATGTGGCTATTCATCATCATCAGAGGATGAATGTCATTCTATTGACTTGGTGATAATTTTTCTAGCACTATCATCAGGCCAAAATGTACAAGTTTATATGGGAAATGTCAAACTTGAATGGCCAGATTGACTTGAATGTACTGAGCATGGATGAACAGAATATGTACCCTTTACCATTTTTGACAGTTTGGAGATTTGAACTCCAAATGTTTTCGTATACACAAGATATGCCATAATCTGATGGGACATTTTCCTTAAAGTTCACTTTAAAGTCCACATTCTCACAAGAATTAGCACTTTGCTTTTAATGGCCCAGTGGCCTTTCTCCAAGCACCATTCCCCAAACCATTACAGCCCAAACACTAGAACAGCAGCAAAGTTTGTAGTTTGTTTTGCCCAACACTTTTGTTATTGCAGTGTGAACTTTGCAGCCTCTGCAAACAGCTAGTGGGGCTTTGAGTCTGGTCTTTAATGAACTGATTATTCCAATATTCTTTAGGGTACTTTTTAAAAGTGTGTAAGCACTGTCATATTTCTAGAATATAAATGCAAACACAAACTCGCACACACACCCAGGGCCAAATTAAGGTGTATGAGAAAGTGTCTTTATTTGTGTGTTTGGTTAGAGAGTGCGTGCATGTGTGTGTGTGTGTGTGTGTGTGTGTGTTTTTAGGTCACACCCCAATGGAACAAACCAATGAATGGAAATTAATCTGTTTAATGGTCCTGTTTGACAAAACAGCAACAAGGGTTTAAGAAAGCTTTAGGCTGCCTAATTGCTCTTTTTTCACGACAAGGAAAAGGAGAGAGATCACACACTGCATATAACTACTCATTCACACACACACAGAATCCAAATTGTGTCTTTTGCTTTAGAGTAATTTTATATCTTCCTGTCTACGATGGAAGTGTGAATGTGTCACGTTGTGCAGACTGACGTGCTGCTTGTGACTGACAGAGCTGGATGGAAATTAAAGATTTTTTTTCTACAGATGTCTGACAAACATTAACCAGTGATACAGAGTTGTGCAGTTCTTCTGCACAGCTCTGGGATCAGATGGTCATGTTAATGGTATAATTGTCATGGTGACTGGTCATAATGTGTAGGTGTCTGTAGTTTATTTGAAACAGTGGTACACAACTGTTGGGTCGCAGTCCAAAAGCGGGTCATGGGCCCATTCTGAATGGACCACTTGCAACATGTCAAGTTTGAAAAAAAAACCACACACACACTTTTTTAAGTACAGTAAATTCGCAGCACAGAGCTTTTATTTTGAAGTGCCATTTTCTGCTGTAGAGTGAGTGACTAACGGACAGCTACTTGACAGAGACAGTGAACTTGCTCAACAACATGGCCAAACTGAAGTATGATGCTGAATATGCAGAAATCTGGACCCTGTGGCTGGACCAGTTGTTGACGACCGATTTAAAACATGCTGCAATAATTCTTTGTCCAGAACACAGATTCACAGTGGAGACTCATCTGATTAGTTACACATCATTGAGTTTTCCAGGACATGTGTTTTACTGTGTTATGTTGTTATGTTATAATGTTAGATGCCCAAAATTCAGATGGAGGGCAGTGATAAATCCATTTACCACAATTGGAAATGGAGGAATGTGACTACTTGAAAGCGTGTAGGCAGCAGGTATCCTCAGGAAATTGAACCTCATGTTGGATGTGATCCATACAAAATTAAGAGAAATGATCTTTCCCGTTACATGACTGAAAAATTACCTCATGTACCTAATATTAGCTAACGTTAGCTACTATTTTTTACCCACTAGGTCAACAGTTTCCAGACGTCTGGTGAAACGCTGTTAAAAATCTGGGTCATTGCTGAAAACATGGAGAATATGTCACAGCACATTGCAATAGCATGCAGCTTGAAGTAGCCCTTGAAGTAGCTAACAAGTAGCCCTTGTTTTTTCCCCAATTTGGTTGATTGTAACAGCCTTAAACAGCACATATCATAGGCATCTGTGCAGTGCTGGTAGACTTTGCCTCCAGATGCCTGCCCTCCATCTGGACAGTGCAACGATGTATGACGTATATGCAAAGAAGCTATTGCAGAATTTTAACCAAGTGGGTTTAAATTGCCCCAAATTTTTGAGTTCTTCAAAGTTTAACCTCTATCTTTATCTTTATCCCCCATTATTAATATAAGAAGACTCAGAATTTTCAGTTTTGATGAGATGTTTTAATAAAGTAACATCCGTTGCTGTTCATTTCTTTGTGAGAATCAATAGCGTTTTATCTTTTTTACTCTCTCTGAAAGAAGGGTGAAGTTGTAAACACGGGAGGTCCTGCGAAAGAGGCAGAAAAGTGGGATCATAAAGACTCGGACTACCTTTGTACACAGTCTGAGCTGTGGATGGGTTCACTCTTTAAACCCAATTGATCCCTCCATCTCCCAACAACCTTCCCTCTGTTCCTAATAATGTTCCTCCTCCTCTCCCCTCCTTTACCTCTCCCCTTGTAACTCCTCAAATACACTTCCACTGCCTTGTCCTTTAGCCTTTCCCCCACCTCTGTTATCCTTTGGTTCTCCTCTTGCTCTGTGAATTAACATAGACAGCTGGAGGTGCGTTTATTCTTATATATTGATCTATCCATTTTTAATGTCCCCGCACTTCCAGGAGCAGGAACCATCTTATGCAAGTTCCGTTGGGCCAGTGATGCTGTCAGGGCTTGTTGCCACTCTGTGCTACTTAGAGCGAGAGCTGACGACCTTGAAAGTGCATTAAGAGCATTCCCAGGGGACACGGACATGTCCATCAGTCCCTGGTCCCACATGAAAAATCCACAGGGGAACCCAGATGGTCTTTACTGGACAAATCTTTAGGGATTAAATCCACCCAAAAATAGAATCAGCGTGTTGTTATCTGTGATGACTGCTGGCAGCCAGTCCCCTCAAAATGTTATAACATTAACAGATCATTGTTACATTTTTACTATGAGAATGACAAGCTAATTCTCAGTTGTATTTGAAAGGTATTGGATGTTTATTTTTTCTGAATGATTGTGCAACACTTTGTTCACACATTGACTAAGGCGCTTGTGAACTTGTGAGTTTCTTTTTGACTTAGGGTGGATTTTTCAGTCAGACACATACTGCCACTCAATACCGAGTCTAATCAAACTTTCACAGCATGTTCTCTTTAAATGAGGGTACCCATTAAGAAGGGAACCATGCAAGCCACCCCGGGTCCTGAGATCACACAGTGTCACTGGGGTATAGAAAGAGACACTGGCTGAATAGCAGACATACTGTATGATTCATCCATCACTCACTTGACTTTGTCTTTCCGTATCCATCACCATCTGCACAGACTAGACTGTCCTCATCCTCTGAGCCTCTTTTTTGTTTCTTCTGCTCTCTCTATACATCAGCTAATTTCCTCCCTGTGATAAAGGCACTGTCACTAATGAAGGCCTCAGACGCTTAATGACCAATCAAAACACAGTCTGCCGAGATGGCGAGCGACTAATTGCTCACGACTTGGAGCGAGAATATGGGAAAGGGATTGGCTGTGGTGATGGAGATGAGGACACAAATATACTGAGTAGAACTGGGAATAGTTCTAAAACAGTAAATGGCTGTGGTTTTATCGTTGGAATATGTGTGTTTTAAGTTTATACATATATATCACTATGGAGTGTTTGTTGTTTAAAAGCATCAGGCAAAATATTTATTTTAATAAATGCATTCGTCTCATAGTGTGCCCCTTAAAAATAAAAAACTATTATTGTTTTGTTAATGGCATTTAGTCTTAGCAAACTGATAATTCACATTCCACATGCATGTGCACACAAGAACTGCAAACAAATATGAATCCACCATTCAGTTATTCACATATAATGCACTCTGAATAGGTCTGAACAGCATCCACATATGTGTAGGAATATTTGTTTAACACTCTCTCATACCTATGTGACAGATTAGGTCCATTTCTGCTGAGTTTTAAAACTTATATGTTGGGTGTTTCTTTCTATGTGTCAGCCCTGTGATAGTCTGGCGACCTGTCCAGGGTATACCCTGCCTCTCACCCAGTGTCAGCTGGGATAGGCTCCAGCACACCTGCAACGCAAACAGGATAAGAAAATGAGTGAATGAATACGTCACTAGTGTGACATAGGACATATACCAGCTTACGAGGCTACATTGTCATTAAAAGAAGTCAGCATTGACTTTGGGACACAAACACTGGTCTCCTCTGTGAAAGTTCTATGTTTGTTTGACCAATCCACAACCCTACCTGCCCAGGCTATAGGGCATCTTTGATAATTGTCCCGATAATGTGGATGTTATCATTTTTCAAAATCCGTCACGTCACTTCCTTCTCTGCTCCTGTAATAATTATTATGGTCACTAGAGGGTACCACAACAAAATAAAAATAAGTACGGGCCATAATAACCTGCTTCAACAGTTGAGGTATGTGGTCATTTTTTTTGTCGAGAGTGAGCTATGTTGGATGAAGCATTTCATTCGTGCACCCAAGAGGTCAAGATAGCTTTTCAGATTTTTGTCAATAACCCCCCCCCCCCCCCCCCCTTTTTTTTTATAGACACTTCAAACTGACTTAGTTTCGATCTGAAACCTCTACTGTTAGGTGCACTTTCTCCTTTAAAAGAAAGAAAAACATGCTATTTTTGGCCATTTTTAGAGACACATCTGACCAACCAACCTCCAGTAAATAAAATAAAGATAGATATAGTGCAGTATAGTATGGTGCCAAATGTAATTCTGCCATTCATTTCCCAGCTGAAAATTTTTTTGAATGCCCAGTCCAAATACAAATCATGCATCGTAATTTGGGGAAATGTTTTAAACAATGCACAAATTAATGCTCAGTCACACAAATACAATCCAGACAGGCACACACACACAAAAAAAAAACCATAAACACAACCAGTATGTCTCACACATGCCACATATCTTGAGGAGACATGATTCTCAGCCCACTGCAGGCAGCAGCCCTTTGGGTTTTCTCCCTCTCTGACAGTGTGTCAAGCGGGCCTGTTCTCCAGCTGCTGGCTCGCACAGAGTGAGAGACCAGCCTAATGAGATCACTGGCATCCAATTCGGTGAGGGTCAGCGCTCATTTCGAGCAATTCATTTTTAATTGGTCTCAAATCTAATCCATTTCATAATGTCAGCTCCTGTGCTCATCTCGCCCCGAGGCTGCTGAGTGACACAGAGTGATTCCCTTGATGTTGTTAGCTCTGTGTGTTATTACATAGCCTGAAGTGATTGAGGATGTTGCTGTGATTGTGGCTTGGTTGTTTGTTGTTGATGCTGTGACGCTACAGTAATCCTTTGCCCACTGCAGCGCTGTTGCTGCCCTCCAACACTGATGATGATGTGTAATGAACCTGATAGAATTAAGATATTTTTCATGTCTGTAGGTTCTCACAAGAGCATCACAACAAACCTATCACCTCAAGGGTGACATGCATTCTGTCACAGTTTCATTATGTTTGCTGATCATCCATTTAAAGGCAACTTTCAAGGCAACCCAGAGTAAAGCACTCAAGCCCAGCTTCTCAAGGAGAACACAGGAGATGGAACAGAGCAGCCCTCTGGTGTCAGTGCTCAAGATGTCATTTCTTTGACAGAGCAAATATTAAAACATAGTACATACACTATTCATAAATGCATTGAAAGAGTCTCTGATGATGATGTCTGCGTTCAGATCCTCCTCTGTTCTCCTTTTATCTCTACTCCTTATTTTCCTCCACTTTCTGAGCTTCCCCTTCCTCCATCTAACTTGTGTGACCAGCTGTGCCTCCTGCTTTGCTTCCATCAAGATGTCACTTCTAATTTGCTGGTTGTGCTGACTCCATCCCTGCTAGCAATCAGTGGAGAAGACATCCATTACTCCTAGCCGTGACAGGTCCCCTCACACTCCTGCTGGACGTTAATGACACCTGACAGAACACAGGTTTACTACTTAGCAAACTGACCCCCCAGAGACAGCCGATGGGGCCCATTTGGCCAACACATCCTTGCATGGTTTACAAGAACCAGACAGGGGAAGGTAACGCAAGAAGTCTTGTCGTGTCTTAGCAGGTTCTCATACTGGCCCAGCAGGGTACTTTCAAGTACTTTGTAGACAGAGGAGGAAAGTTTACTGGATTAAATCGTGTCTCTCACATCTTACCACTGCAAATTTATCCAATTAAGTGAATAAAATGTCTTAAAACCTCAAACCACTGTTTTATATTCTGACCTCCACTAAAATGTGTCCTTTTGTTGTACTTTCAACTGAGGAAATCATCCTTAAGCCATCTTAATTGCTCACTGCCTTTTGTGTGCCAAGCTGCAGGAGGCTTCTCTGTGAGAGTAGTTTTCTGTGGCTGTTCCTGTGTATTCTGTCCATCAAAAGGCTATTTCTGTTTGCAAATTCTTTGGTCAAGGCTATTAGCTACTTTGTCGATCAGCAGGAACAAAGTGAGTGCTTCTGTCCTGCAATGCTAAAGGAGGAGTAGCTTTTGCATGCTGAGAAGTTTTCTAAATGCTCTACTTTGGCACAATGTGATATGAAAGGTGGAGGACACGGGACTATTCAGTACAAGGTGCACAACTGAATTTGAGGGCCTAATAATCATAAAACACTTGAACTATTTCACTTACCAAAACCCCAACATGCATGTTGTTATAATGCAGTTTTTTGTATTCATATGCGTGGAGGTTCATGCTTGACGAGAACACGTTTGTGATAAAATATTCTGAACTTGAGTAATTCCCAAGCCTTTAAGCCATATCCCAGTATTATCACAAAAGTCAAGTAAAGGACTTTGGACACGAGATAACGGGTGTTCGCATAAGCCATGTTTCCACAAACACTTTCAGTATTGTACCTTTGGAACCAAAAGTAAAGTCCAAAACACACCGACAGCGTCACATGATCACTCCACTCCGCTAGGTGGCAGTAATGTGACTAGCTGGTTGCCAACCGCCAATTAGAACAAAAGACGAGGAAGAAGAGGCAGGAAGAGAAAGAAAACGCAACGCAGGACGACCACAACCAGACCAGACCAAACAATGACAGTAAAACTATAGATGTTTTGAGGCTGTAACCACAGTATGAACAGTGGTTAGAGCCTCAAAACCTGCCACAACTCAGCCCTTTAGCAGAGTGACTGTGACCAATCAACAGACTGCAGTGTTCACAGGTCCACCCTTTAGTACCAGATGTGCTAGGTGTGCTAGGTACCCCAACAGAGGGGGGACCAAAAATCTTTCCACTTTCCACTTTTCGCAGTAGAAATGGAAAAAAGCATACCAAATTCAACTGTACCATACTGCTCGGTGGAAATGGGCTACACAGGACGGTCTCTGAAGCTGTATGTGAATTGCCACCTGAGCAACGCCAACTTGCTGAAGAAGATCATGAGATATGGCTGAAAGCTTTGGGAATACCTACATACGAGAAGTTTTGTTGCTTTTCATATTTTAATGTGATTTCATGTGAACAGTGTATAAACCTCAATTGCATCAAAGCCCAAAACTATATCTTGGTGATGAGTTTTTGTTAGTGTCTGTGTGTGGTGAGGTAGAGGATGTGATGTGGTCGAGTATTTGCTATAAAAAATGGCACATCACTGGCGGGAGAAGAAGGTCTGACAACACAGCACTTACATATCGACTGCACCTGTGAGGCCTGCCAACACTGTAAGTAATGTTTTTAGTGTTTGTGTTGTGTTTGCGAGATGTTTCATTAAAGACGATGTTGTTCATTAAAGAATATCAAACTCCAAAGTCAATCTCCCCTGTCTTCTCTCCCACTCCTCACCAGTGATATACTGTACAATGCAATCAATCAATCAGTTTAAATAGAAAGTAATGGAAAATGTGTCAAATGTGACCACAGCGTCATTAAAAATGGTGAAGTTTCTCTCTTCTTTTGTTACTTGTTATTGAACTGTATTCATTATTCTATGCGCTCATTAGGTGTGCAAGGCAAAGTCTCTTTGGGACCATAAACATTTCAACTAACTTCGACTGAGACGCTGACCCACCAAGAGGAGTCGTAATTCTTATATTGCTGCTTGTCCGTAGACAATTGAGAGTGTACTGTAGCACCTACCACCTCATTTGGCAAGCACAACCACCTCACAGCGGATGACAACGTTGGACCTGAAGCAATTGGTTTAAATTACCCTACAGATAAGGCAATAAACTAATAGGATGATGAGTGTCCTTACTCCTTCCCCGGGTATAAAGTTTTAGCTTGATGATTTACTGTTTACAGCTCATCTTATGTTAATTTCCTTTTAAAAGTGTCCCCTTAATTAAGTGAACAGTGCTGAAAGACAGCTTTATGCACACCTTTCTTTCGTCATTAAACAAAATGTATGATTTGAATTACAGAAAGCCAATGCTGAGTCATTTGAGGTTTAGTTACGACAGTATTACTTCATCCCCATGTGAACAAGCATTACCTCAGCTAACCCAGATTATACAAAATAGAAACAGATCGGTTTCTGTAGGCGAGCGTAGATGGTGGCCATTCTTGCTCTCCATAATCATGGTACATCCTGTAGTACATCCAATGGCTCTCCAAAAATTGAGTTGAGTTTTACAGAATTACCAATGTTCTATTCAGCCAAATGGATCTAATGCTGGGTACGCACTACACGATATTAGCCAGATTAAAGCCCGGCGCAGCATCGCCCAGTGTTGGCTCAGATGAACGACAGTTAGTGTCGTACATGTTAATCCATTATTTAGTCTCTTGTCGAGTGTCATAGTAGACGACAACCAACACCACGTCTGTGATGCCTCATGACGTTCCAGCAGAAATTCTAGCATGTTTGATTTCCTTTTTGTCGTTCACGACTGCTCCCGTCACAGCTTTTACTCACCACAACTGCAGAGACCAGCTTCATTTGAACCAGACTACATTATAAACTGGCTGTTATTTATTATTCCCTCTGTGTTTTTATATTTTTACTTTTGATCTGCTTTGCCTTGAAAAAGTTAATGCATCGCACCCTCATTTCAAACTCAACACTTCCTGTATCTGTATAAAATTAAAAGCCCCTTATAACTTTGGTTGAGAGAATCCCTTCATTCCCTTCATCCCTTCTAAACATGCTTTGATTGTGAAACATTTGCAGGAACTTCTTGTGTAGGATTCAGTGACTTGCATGTTTTCATGCAGTCTTTCAAATGTAACTCCTGCCATTTGGTGGTGCTTTCTGCGTTACTACAACAACATTTCAGCTGGGACATGAACAGACACAGTGACTGAGATAATAGTAATAATAATGAAAATAGGACATGAATAACCTGATGACATCATGCATGTGAAAGACGACTGGGGATGATTGGTGTTGACCATTGTGTAGTCTGTCATGTCTGTCGGCCAAATCATGGCAGGATTTGATGACTCCACAATCTGACGGACAAAAAATGTTATGTAGTGTGAACCAGGCATAAAACATGACATCTGTTCCACATGATTTCTTAGTCTCGGGTAAGACTGAAAACAGAAGTCATACTGTAATTGCACAGCATGGGGCCTCAAGGAGGAAGAAAGACACATGTTACTTTTTGTGCCACTGGGGCTAATAATGGACTGTTGTATATTTATAGTGCTAAGTCAAAATCTGTGACTCAACAACTTCTGTACCTTTGTTTGAACCTGGCTGAATTCAACCTGACTTTGTAGATTAGAAAGCATCTTTTGCATCCCTTTCATGTGTGTGTGTGTGTGCATGTGTTCACACAAATAAGAGAGACTTACCATTGTCCTTGACAAGGACAAAAGGGTTTGCCAGAATGATGAGGGAGGAATGGCGGAGGAGGAGCAGGAGGAGGAGAGCAATGGCAGTAAAAACACGGCCGAGCACCTGCCCACAAAAGATGGCTGCCAGCTAATAAAGCAACTCTACAGCTCGCTGCTGCCTCATAAATCCTTCTGTCTCTGCTTTCGGCTTTACAGCGACAGGCCTCACTATGCACAAAGATGTAAATGGAGACTTTGACTCATTTTTCAGAATTTAATTTGCTTTGTAAAAAGATTAACAGAGAAAAATTATACGTTTTTTAGAATCTGCTGGTTCTACCAGGATTACACAGCGGTTTGATTGCACACTCACAGTAACAGTGCTCCAGCATGACAGGACAATTTCCTTCTTATGATTTGTTAAATCTCTCATTCACAATTCACCAGAGCAAGAGCAACTGACTACCCTGAATTAATGACTGAGATGCTCAAAATGGTCAATTCTCTCATGAGTTGCGCACACCATGCTCACCCAACCCAACCGGGCCACTGGCATGTTAAATTCAAAAACTAAAGTGCCTTCAAATGGTTGTTGGCAATGAAAATTAATGGCAGCTCACGACAATAAAGCCACATTACACCGTAAAAACTCCATTTTGGATCGAATTACCTTCAGGGCCCAGTTTTTATGTAATTTTATGTTTGGTTCTGTGTCCTGGTAAGAATCTGAGCAGCTATTATGACGTTGAGCTGGTTGTTATAGAAAGTAAAAATCGAACATCATCACGTTTCACTCTCCTTGGTGGCTTGTTTCAGGACAAACTGTTTGACAGAATACTTTTACAAGGAAGAGGAACAGACCATCAAGCAGAGCGAGTGTGTGCAAGTGGGTGTGCATTCTCTTATGTCCACAACTACTAACTGTGCATGTGTGTTTATTTCTTTAAAGCTTTTACCAATAATTGCTATACTGGGACCCAAATGCTTTACAGAAAGGTGACATTTAGAATATGCTATTACATCATGTACGCCTTATATCACTTGACCTGAGTCGTGTAGGATTTTGACATACTTTTCATCATTTTTCTGTAATTATGTGCCAGATGAATGAGGTTGACAAAATGAATGGGGTTTGATAACACTGAGACCCAGAGCGCTTTAGACAGTTGCACGAAAGTACTGAAAAGTTCCTTTTTATTAATCCATTTTATCCTGACACTGGCCATCTCATACAGCCTGCAAAATTAAAAAAAGAAAAAAAGACCTGAAATGACATTTTGATATTAAAGTGCAAAGAATGAACTCATCTTGAAAGGGTATTGGTGCTATGAGTATTATTTCGCATAGCTAATGGATCAAGCTATGTCGTTGTTACTCAGACTAGCCTCAGACAGAAACTCTTTCATTGCTAATTCCATGAAAAAAAAGTTCACAATTAATGCTTTAGTGGTCTGGAACATACAAAGAAATATTTTTTGTATCATGACAGCCTGTTCAGTGTATAATTAAATTTAATATGTTTACATTTTAGTGCTGAGGAACCCCATTTTCAAAATTAGATGCCACAAACTATGTCAAAACTGATCTACAACTCTTGCAAAAGAACCATTAATTGAATGATTTGGACAAAAAGAGAGCGGGCTGAATTCCTGCAGATGATGCCAACAGTGTAAAAGGACAATTGCTGATTAATGTTAATGATACTGTGACACAATATAACATAGCTCTTCTGTGTAATTGCACCACTAAGCTGAAATGCCCTCGTCTCACCATGTGAAGTGGAGCTTGTCAAACACTGCAAATGAAGAAGCTCTTGATTGTGTTTGGTGAAACCGTAGTTTGTGGCCAATGTAGTCCTTGACCTCTGCTTCAGTTTTAAAAGAACTGGAAGGAACATGTTCTGTATGTACATATGACAAAATAGATCCGTGTCTGATTTTCTGGAGAGTAAAAATGCATTTTAAAGTACATGGGTAAAGCAAGGCCTGTTGCATTCTTATTCATTCGATGTAAGACATAGTCACAAAAGCTTGATATTATAAGAACATAAGTCACCGAGAAATTAGTCAGTATATGTAGTGTATAAATTGAGTGTTCCTCTGAAAAAGCAAGAAAGAAAAAAGCATGAGAGAGTAAATTTACTCCTAAGGCGACATAGGCACAACAAACTAACACCAAAGAACTTGTAGCAACAAAGGCTGATTCTTACATTGTCTCATGTTGCCTGTCTCTAGGTCAAAAAGTTGCAGTTGAGCACATTGCAAAGACTCCAGCAAACAGCCCACTAGCCTGAGTGAGAGGAAATACTGTAACTCATCATACCAGCAGGTAGTTGTCGTCATCTGTATTCCTCATTCAAAAGGGAAACTGGAGGACTGGCAGGATGGATTCAAGAGGCTGGTGAGACAGTTAGCACATTAACAACACAACCTCATGTCAAAAGAATGACTGATATCTGCCGTGCATCAGCGGACAATAACACGAACAATTGTGAACCATCTCTGCTAAAGAGCTCTTGGCTTTAGCCATTTGTTTGCTTTGCTTAGTTCTATTTCTCTTCTAGTGCACTGAGCTGAACTGCCAATCAGAGTGATGTCTCTAACCAACACTCACTGTCGGGTCCGTAGTACATTCAACATGGTGAATCAGCCAAAAAACAAGTGACAACGGCTGACAGGGCCCAACTAGTGCCAACGACCCCGACACTGACCAACGGCCGACTCTTGGCTTAGGGCCTTTATAAAGGAAACTAAACTGACGGCATGAATGGGCAATTTATACACTCTATAGTCCCTTAGAATCCATTTTGCCGCATCAGAACTCCTTTCAGCCATCAGACATTACACTGAGTTATGCAGTGATGAGATATACTGAGGTCATGTTTGGCTACACCACATTCAAGAGAGAATGAACATGTATGTTTTCAGCAATTTTATATAGCAGCGATCACATGTATCTGAGATTAGCACTGCCTTAGGCATGATAAATGCACTACTTTTACGATTGCCTGTAAAACCACTGTTTGCAGATTTCTTGATCATCAGGTGGCACTGGCAGCTGTGAGTGGATGAGCTGAACAGAAGCCAGGACAATAACATTCACACATTAATAGTTCCTATGGGGAAAATGGCTTGTGACAGCGGTGGAGGGGAGCGTACAGACGCAGAATACAGAACAGAACGGCACGAATACAGACTGAGAAAGCAGGTAGTGTCGACAAAGGCATATTATGTGGCTCTACTACCTCACAGCTATGAGTTGGTTTAGAGACTGAGGAAGGTGATGTATGTGTGGATGTACATGTGTAATTTACGGTAACCCGTTCATCATGAGGAGGAAGAAGCAAACGTGCAGAAGCCTGATCTAAAATATGCAGATAATATGCAGTAATGTAATGAAATATGCACGCCATGAGAATGAATGCATATTATTATATTTATCATGTGTGTCAGAATCACTGTGAATCAAGTTAGACTTGAGATTTATTTTTTAAGTTTGTGCCAGCAAGCACTGGTAGAAATTACCCACTGAGAGTGAGTGACATTACAGTGTTAAAACACCCAGACACATTAAATAAACAATGACACTGATGCTATTTTCTTTCAGTAGGAGGCAGGAGACTGTTTTTTCAAGCCAAGAGGTAATGTAGCAGTTGCTCACTCCTCCTTCAGGGATGAGACAGTGTAAATGCACTCAATAGTTACACAAGCTAATTGTTGGTTTTAAGATGCTGGTTCAAGATTTAATTCAGGTGGTTGGAAGTCACCCAAAACATGCTGTTTAACTATGACAGATATCAAAAGTGTTTATAGCTGTTCCGATTGACCGCACTTAAAGGCAGAGTGAGGGGGAGCGTGCGCGAGATATTGCTTAAATACAGAGATGGTGTACAGACAGTCTCTCCTGGAAGGCATTCATAGTGTTGCACTGGGTTGTTCACAAATAGTTGCATAATAAATTAAAAAAAAAAAAAGCAGAGTTCGAACCTTGGCTCCTTTCTTACCTCCGCACAGCTGGCCAATCAAGGCGTGAAGTGAGTGTGAATGTTGGGTTATTGGTTTTGGAAAGTTATGGAAAGGTGTGGGTGGAGTAAGGTCTCCAGAAGCTATTCTAAAATCTGACAAGCCGTTTACTGGCCCCTTAAGAATACCCCAACCTCCATACTTCAATATAGTCATAATGTAGCGGAGTCAATTTTCCTCAGCAACATTGTAATAAGTAGTTTACACCCAGATGTCAAAATCTATCAAATATTTGTTTGATTCTCATCGTGGCTCCTCGTTTTGGATCCCATCCTGTTAATGTAAAGGAAGGAGGGAGGAGATAAAATACATATCCTAATTGAGACCGAATCTAAACCTAACCATACCATTACCTAAACATAGTCATTTGTAATCAAACTTTATCTAATATCCAATCTCACACCTAAACTTGAGAATTTCTAACCCACAAACAACAACAAAAAAAACTCTCAAAGAGTACCAAGAAACACAAGGAAAAAGAGACAGGAGTTGTAAAGGTGTGTGTAAAAGGGGGGAAGAGGTTACCTAACAGGACCAAAAAAATCAGCCTGGGGAAATACTGGGGTGAGTGGGTAGTAGACAAATGGCTCCAAAGAGTTGCAAGGTAGCCGTGGAGGTCTTTCTCAGTCATAATCAAAAGAGAGCAGAGAAGTGGAAGAAACATGGGAGTTACCTGAAGGAACCCCTGGTGTTGTTTCCAGTGGTCTTTTCTGCCTCTGATAGAACAGAGTTGATGTTTGTGTGAGCTGAGATGCCAGCCGTGGCTCATCTGATGACCTGTCTGTTCACACGGGGCTCCTAGGTTTCTTTGGATCTTAGTGTGAGATGCAGTGGTGGTGCAGAGAGGGTGAGGATGATAGGTAGTGCCAATTATTGCCATGGTAATCAGAGATGCATCTGAGGCATCATGGTTTTGATAAACCAGAGCTAGGAGGGATTCGTTGCCTCTTCGATGCACAGTTTTCTTTTTCCTGGAGTGAATGGTGGTGTGAGATTATTGCTTTATTTGATTTCAGGGAGGGTTCAACTTCAAGTTTCCTAAAGTTTTACCAGATGCCTGGTAGTTTCACTGGGCTCTCCAAAAATCCTTCAATATCTATGATTATCTGAAAGTAAAACATCACTCATTGGTTGAACTATTCACCTGCAATGAGGGGTAAGAAACAGACATTGCTTATGTTTATTCCATCAGAAGGCAGAGAAGGTTCAGGGCCACAGATCTTAAACTGTCATTTCTCAGCTGCAACAGTTAATAGATTAATCAATAAGTCAATTGTCAGAAAATGAATCTGCAACAAATGTGATAATTGGTTATTTGATTCAGTAATTTTTCAAGCAGTAATTGCAAAACAATTGTTCCAGCTTCTTCCCTGTGGAGACTGTTTACCCCAGAAAATGACCCCAGAGGTATTTTGTACAAGCAGCTTATTACAACCCATATTTACGTTTCGTGTAGGCGATGACCTCTAGAGGCTGTAGTGTTCATGAGGGGAGCAAAGGAGGAAGTCGGCGGATGAAATTAAAGAGCAACAAAGCCCGCACTGGAAAGCAGTCGGGGTGACTGACCAGGCCCACTGGAATGTTGCTCAGCTTCGCAGACAGTTTTTCACAGTGGCCACTCGCTGTATTGCAGCAAAAAATCCCCTGCAGCCCAAAAAGCATTTCCCCCAATTTTCCACTGTGAGAAAAATGTCTGTAAAACTGTTGATAGGACACCTCAAACTGCAAACAAGACCAATTATGACTCTTTCTATTATGAATGTTGATCCAAGAAGGTGTCATGAATGTAAAACTTCTGAATTCTGAAAAATTCTGAACCAGGAGACTGCTGTTTGTGTCAACATTGAGATATTTAAAGTAACATATGTATGTGTGTAACATTATGTTGCATCCTTGACCACCGTGATGTTAAGTGTGTAATGTGACAACAGCCAACAATGATTCTTCTCCTAAATCTAAACTAACCAGTGGGGGCGCTAATTTGGGTAACACTGCTATAGGTCATATGACAGGATAGGAACAAACGATTCATGTGGTCATATGGATTGGAGGACTTGATGTCACCGAAAAAATTTTTTAGGGTTCTTACAGAAAAGCACAGCACTGAATAAGATGCCTTAAGCTGCAAGAAATTGTTTCATTACTTACTTTTTCTAAACTTAATGATGACTCAAGAAAATAACTAACACGTATTCTGTAATCAAAACAATCATTTCCTCAAAGAGTTACAAGATTTGTATCTTAATTTGACTTACATGGTATTTGTCCTTTACACTGCTTCAAAGAACCAGGAGAAGATTTCAGGACTGGCCCATGTATGAATCACTATGTTCAGTGTGTTCAGGGAGCATACAGAGAGCCTATTATTTTCTTTGTGGAGAAAAGCTCTGTCAAATGGCCACTTTCAGCAAACCTGAGAAATCGCATGAGTCATCACACACCAAATGTAGACTGAACCATTACAGATGAGTCCTTCTTGTTAGTCCACTGTGCAAGATTCTCCTTACTACTTTGACATGTGCAATAATATTGATGCATAAAAGGAATCACCTCAAGAACACAAGGTAACTTTATGAAACTGATGGAGTGTTTACATTGTGCGTAAGCAGAGCAACAGTTAGCGTACTGGAGTTATTATCGGCATTTCACCTTTATAGTGCTGAGATTCTTCTGTTAAATGGAGAGGTGATGCCAGGATATCATCTGCAAGTGCCATTTTTTCACATACATACCTTAAGCCTGGAAGGATTTGTATTTCCATCCATCCATTTTCTGTAACTGCTTATCATCTTAAGGGTCACAGGGGGGCTGGAGCCTATCCCAGCTGACACTGTGCTAGAGTCTGGGTACATCTTGGACAGGTCGCCAGGCTATAACAGGGCTGACACATCGAGACAGACAACCATTAATACTCAGATTTACACCTGCGGGCAGTCTAGATTTGACATATAAAGGTAAAGGAAAGAAAATAATTATTGGGGATAATTACTGCAGTTACACGTGACAGTAGTTTCAGGTCATCTAACATGCCAAAATCAAGAATTCTGTAGTCTGTCAACTAACTACAGTACTTGTTGAGTGAGATTTTCTTTATATACACTTTTTCACATTATGAGAAGATCCTTTTCACAAGTTGCCCTGATAAGACTGACCTCAAAAAAATGTATAACATTATTAGCAGTCCTCCATGAAAGCAACCAAGTGCAGCGAGCTGAAGTGCTTTAAGAGACACTTCTCTCCCACGTTGTGACGTACTGACGTTCAAAAAGTCAAGGCACCGCTTGAACCTGTGTTTTTGCTTTTTAGTGACCCCGGTGTCACTAGAGAGTCCAAGAATTTGTCCTTATTAAATAAAAACTAAAGAATCCTTTGTGAGTCGTAATCTCAGGCTCTCATGAAAGATAAAACTCAGAATATGACATTTATCCTTTCTCTTTCATTTAGTGCACGCTCTTCTCTCAGAATTGTTCAGAAATGCCAGAACAGAAGGGTTTTTGTTTTGTTTTGTTTTTAAGATTGATTGGGACCAGTGAACTCCCTTTTCACCTAAACAGCTTCAGCAAATTCAGCAGAAGATGGAGCTGGCAGTTTGTTTTGCTCTTGAAAATCCTCTTGAAAACCCTTGGCTGATCCCCTGTACTGATTGAGCAACAGAGCTGCAGAGTGAGCTGTTTCGTTTATTTTCTCCAGGCAAAAAAGACTGAACTTCTTGTACTGCGATATTCGAGCCAATATGTATACGGATCACAACATCATCGCCATGTACTGTAAAGCACACATTAAATATAGAGATCAGGATGGTCATTATTATGGATTCTCTCATGTTTAACTGCATCTAATTTTGGTACTTTTGAAGCTACAGGTATTGAGTTGCAAGGGGAGTCTCTGAATATGCATATATTTTAATATATCATACTGCTCATTCCTTCACTGTAATGACTATATGTTTATGCCGATACACTGCAGAGGATCTTTGGTTAAAATCAAAAGGCTCCTCGGGAAATATTTCCTCTGAAGCACAAGCAGGATGTTCCCACTTTTAGAGAAGCCAGGATCATTTTTCACAACATCTTTTTAATGTTCAAAATGTAATTGCACATTTTATCCTCATTGTACTCGCATTACAACTTTTGTATTCCAATTAAAATGTTTGTTACTTCTTCTGGGACCTGAAATGATGCATAATAACGGATATTAGTCTCAGAGAGCTCGTTGCCAAATTAAGGGGGTCATAATATTAAGTATTTAAGAATGGAAAAGCTAAACACAAAGACAACATTTTAAATATTAATAGTGTGAATGCTGCCTGTATTATTTATCTCTATCTTCAGTTGTTTGGTGGAATTTGTATGTATCAGTGTTTTGTGAAGTGCAGTGAGAAATGTGTACAACTAAAATGGACGTTCTCTAAGTGAAAGGAGGAAACAGGTGAATGTTTGTGTGTGTGTGTGTGTGTGTGTGTGTGTGTGTGTGTGTGTGTGTGTGTGTGTGTGTGTGTGTGTGTGTGTACTTGAATTAATCATGTGGGGACAAAAATCTGTTCACTCACATATTATGAGCTCCATTTCAAAGGGTAAACCATCACATTTTAGACTTGTTCTTTTAGCTAAGGTTTTGGGTAATGGCTTGGGTGTTTAGTTTAACAATAGATTTGGATGCAGTCTCTCTCTACTTGCTCGCAACACACACACACACACCATACTGAACGCTTCTGTATAGGCTGCGATAAACTCTGCTATTTTCTGATGGTGTTTACATTTACTTTTTCTTGTCAGGTACTTGTACTCGCACAAGCTCCAGCTTTTTCTCATCTGCATTTCCAACACATTGTCACTGCAACCTTGTCACATAGGGATGTTTGGCCATGGACTACGTCCAGCTACGACGTGCAATATACCCTGGGTACATTGGTTGTTCTGGGACGCCTTTTCATGTTCTGCCTGTTACATGCATTGTCTTGTTTCAAAATACACTTAAGTTTTCACAGGAAATTTACCACTGACAAACAGTCTCTTTCAAAATAAACACACTACTTCAGTACAACAGCGAGAATCAATGTTTCTTTTTCCTTCAACAACTAATGCACATGGTTGGGTTTAGGCAACAAAAACACACGGTTGGGTTTAGGCAACAAAAACACATGGTTGGATTTAGGAAAAAAGAACAGGATTTGGCTTTTTAATTTTACGGGGTGTGGACACTATCTCCCAGGTGAAAGTCTGTGTTTGTTGGGCCCATCCAGCACCCCTCCTACCCACCCTTCTTGGACTTTCACCACTTTAACTTTCGTTAAGGCTTCTTATCATGCCATCGTGAAAGGATGGCTTTTTTGTTGGTGTCTGACGCCGCAAGTCACTGCCCGAGCACCGGATTTAGATGACTTCAGAGTGAGACCAGGTTGGCATTTCTCTAGGGTTTAAATTGTTGTGTCTCTGTGACTGGAAACACAAGATTTATTTGGGGAGAACGGGGGCAATTGAAACAATTCTATTGTTTTGATTTCATTACTCAAAAATCTCTTGAACAACTTTGGGACATTCTTTAGGTACAGTAGGTAACTTGTATGTCAAATGTTACATCGTTCAGGAGCGATTGTAATTGGGGTAAGGGTAGCATTTTATTAAACATAATTCAACAGCTACAACTGTTTACAAATGTATGTCTAAAGCCCTTCTTGCATCAGCAAACGCACAAAATATTTTCTGGTGGTGCAGAATAAATCTCACGCACATCAGGACCTCTGCTGAGGAAAACTCCTGGGGGACCCACTAAGCTTCACTGAAAGAGGATATTTTTGTTCTAAAATGACTGTAACTTTGGAAGATGCTGAACTTTAGAAAGCGTTTTAGCTCAAAATGATCTGTGGATTTTGTTCCATTTTTTTTTTACAGTGTAAAGGTATCACTTTACAGTATGGACAGGATGAATAATACAGCAACCAGTACCCTAACATTAATATTACACATTTTGGTGAGTATTGCATTATGATGGACTTTAAAAAAAATCCATACCTACTGCTTAAAAGTCAGTCTGGGTACATATAGACAACCTGTGATTTAGCTCAGAATTGAAGTGTGTGTTTTTACCCCCTCTATTATGCGGATGGTACTTCTGGAGTCTTTGTGCAGTCACAGGGGCTTACATTAAGATAGCTGTTTATCCTTAGTAACAAAGGAAATGAGTGAGAGTTGTGTTGATGCTAATATATTCCTAACATCTCCCATCCTCTCTTAATTTAGACCATAAAGGTAACCCCACAACTGAGAGGACACTTACTTCTACTTCTAAACTCCAAACACTGCGTCTCATTAAAGAAGCTCAAACCCCTCCTAAAAGGCACCCTGCGAATATTCTATTAAACTAGTAGAAATTTTGTCACCTTAAAGTCTTTTCTTCTCTGCCACTTGATTAGCGTTAAGATGACTTTGCTTGCGAGTCAGTGATGAATAAAACATTTGTTTGTAGGTCGCAAACAGCAGCGGAGTGAATGTAAATCAGCACGACAATGTCACAGTTTGAATAAAAATTCATTACCATTTCTGAGCCAATATTCTGTAGCCTAGTGTGTACACTGTACGTGTACTAAAGGTTTAAAGTCTGTCGTACGTAATAATACTAACACATATGCTTCAGTCAAAGTAAATGAAAGTCAAGACTGTCGCTTAAATATGTAGTTAATTACATATTATCATGGTGAATATATTCATCAAGTGCTGTACGTGTTGTTGTGATGTATCTCCATTTCTTCCACTAAAATGTGGCAATAAAAAAAACATCCAAAAAGTAGATTGGTGCTAACACTTCCCTTTCAACCCAAACTCTATATACACACTCACACATGCACAAAATTCCCACCCATGCACACATATCCACTCCCTTCCTTCCTTCTTCCCCTCCAGAGTGTCTCTCTGTTCCTCTCTCCCCAGTCGGGATTATTTACCACTGCATCCAGCATACTGAAGCTCCACAGCTACTCTGCCCCGGGAATGCCTGCAGCCATGCAGCAATCAAAGCAAAGCGTCATCCTCTACCACCTGCACCCATGGGAGCTCAAGAACGAAGAGGGAAGGAGGGGAAGGGGAAGGGGAGAGGACGGTTAGGGGAGGTATAGAGACAGGGGGACGAAGAAGGAAAGAGGGAGACGAGAATCTGAATCCTCTGGGACTGGGGAGAGTGTGAAGGAAAAGAGTGGAGGGATAAGCAAAGCAGAGACACTGGCAGCAAATACTTCTTCCCCACGTGGGCTCCTTGGGACCCACAGAGACGGATGCGAGAAAGGAAACAAGGAGAGAGAACAGATGGAGACGCAAAGAGAGAGGATTATGGTAGATGGATTGCAGGATGTAGAAAGGGTAAAACAGAAGATGCGATGAAGATGAGATCAACTGCACCTTTTTAAAACACAATGGGAATGAGAAAAATGAAGTAGACATAAAAAAAGGCATAAGAAAGAAAGGAGTGCAATAGAGAAGAAGAAAGGAGGGGCCACAGAAGGGTTTTAACTTCATCTGAAACCCTGCAGCTCAAGAGAGTGAAGAAAGGAAGGAGACAAGAGAAAGAAAGAACAACGAAGGAGCAGGAAGAGGTGAGGATGAGAGAGGGTAACAGAGAACGGAGGGAGAGGTTGAGGCATTAAAATTAAAAAGGCGGAGATGGGAATTTGATGGCTTGAGAGAAAGGAGATTAATAGAGGCACAATTGAGGGAAAGGTGATTTGAAGGTAAAGAGAGAGAGTCAGAGGGGTCAGAAACAAGAAGAAACATAGACTGACAGAGAGAGCATGGTACATTTAATCAAACAGAAAGAACCAGCGGCAACAACAAGACAGCAAAAGAAATAACAACTAGCCCAGGAGGAAAGGTGCTATCTGCTATTCATTTGGTATCCAATGAAACTACCCGAAACTACCAAAATATAACTGACGCAACGGAAATCTGCCGTGTAAACTGTGTGAAATTACATCAGTGTCAGACTCATCAGAATGCATTTAGCATGTGGAGCCACGATGGACACTTGAGACACTTAATTTCTTACCGTTTTTATCTTAAAGGTCTACTATGGAGTATTGTCCATTACTGCATGTAAACACACCCACCAGCAAAAGTCAAAGCAAAAGCCAACCTCGGACTCTAACACGGTCTCATTCCAAAGTTGTCAGAATCCAGTGCTCGGGCAGAGACTTCTGTCTTCAGACACTGTCAAAAAAGCCGTCCTTTAATGTCGGCATGATATGCAGCCGGTCACCATCATAATTTAATGGCAGCCGGGGGCATGATCGGAAAAACTCACTGGGACAAGAACGAAAGTTAAGGCAGCGAATGTCAGAGTAGGGTGGGTGGGAGTGGTGGTGGATGGGTCCAACAAACACGACTTTGTAGGCAAGCAGTGTTCACATCCCATAAGATTATAAGCCAAACCCTGTTCTTTTTTCCTAAACCTAACCAAGTGCTTTTGTTGCCTAAACCCAACCACATGCGTTAGGGAAGAAGGGAAAAAAACATCAGTTGGCAATAGGGATGTCCCGATCCAGCTTTTTCACTTCCGATCCGATACCGATATCACAGCCTTGAGTTTTGGCTGATACCGATACCGATCCGATCCAAGCGCGTATTGTACATATTCACTTATTTTGTTGTCAGTCATGTTAGAAAAGGTTTGATCAAGTGATATTACTCTAACAAGAACAACTACTTAATCGGGTTAGTTAGAATGATCCACAACAGTTGGTATGAGAAACTGACCTGTTCATTGTTAACAGGGTTAAATAAACAAACTTTAAACGTGAACATTAACATTAAATAAAAAATATAGCTGGTCTGCTTTGGCCGTGGTCCTCGCCTCGTCCTTGATCTTCGGTTTTCCAGCGGACTGTCAAGCAAGTCCGGCTTCTCTGCTGCTAACACTGCTGCCGGGATACAGCTGAGGAGGAGCCGACTGCTGATGCTATGTACCGGGACACTGCTAATGCTGCTGCCGGGATACAGCTGAGGAGGAGCCGGCTGCTAATGCTATGTACCGTGTGCTGTGTGATGGATGGGTGGTGGGTGGCGCAACAGGCCAAAACACAAATTCAAAACATAGACATGATTTGCGGACTGTAAAAATGTTTTTTAGATGTAAATATTCTGGCTGTACTATTGTTGTCGGTGAGATTAGTATGTTATATGAACATTACTCTTTAATCTCTGTGACATATTAGCATGATTTTACCACTATTTGCTTTAGATTTCTTACATATAGCTCCTTTAATAAATAGAAAATAAATCAACACAAGAAATCTTTAAAATGTCTAACATTGAAATTAAAATAGCAGCAAGACTCCACACACTTGTGCTTTGACCCCCTAATAAATAAAAAATAGATTAACACCACAAGACATTGTTGGCATTTAACAAACCATGCAGCCTTTCCTTTTCAGTTATTTTAGTAGTGTCAGTGCCTGCCTGGTGCTGCTGTTTCCTGTGTGTCTGCATGCTGACCTGGTGGATTGGTAGATTGGTAGTAAGTGCTGGAGCAGATCACTGGAATGGACTGCTTGAATCATGGAGAGCTGGGGTGGCCGGAAAACCTGGATCAGATTTCATGAAAAACTAGATCGGAGTTCTTGGATCTGCATTTTTCCATGCAGTCTGATCCGATGCCGACGCACGTTTTTTGTTAATATCGGTGGCCGATACTGATCCGAATATTGGACTGGGACATCCCTGAATCTGGATGTGGAAAGTCCATGACCAAACATCAATATGTGACGAGGTCGGAGTGAGAATGTGTTGCAGATTCACTCTTGTTTGGCATTTTGCCTCATTATATTTGTGTTTTTTCTGTGCTGTGTCTCTTGAAATGATTACTGCCTACACTTTGCCTCCTGGTTGCTACCTTTTCATAAAGCCCAGACCTCACCTGAGCGCTGTGTGGGGGACACACCCATAACCTTTCCCAACGCAGAATATAAGAAGAAAATAAGAAAATACAGGCAGAGGGCAGAGTCTCAGAGTCTCCCTTGAGAGGGATTACTTTTGTATGAGTCTATACCTTATTTTCTACAAAAAATCTGCGTAGTATGTCTTTAAAACAAGTGTACAATATGCACAACTGAAGCAACAGTGAACGTGTCAACCAAATTGACTGATCAAAGGAAATAAAGTAAAATAGATAGATAGATAGATAGATAGATAGATAGATAGATAGATAGATAGATAGATAGATAGATAGATAGATAGATAGATAGATAGATAGACATGAGAAACAATGTGTAATATTACTGATAACAGAATAATGGTAAAATAACGGTAATAGTAATAATAAGAAGAAGAATCTTAAATGTCCACAAATGGGGGGAAATTTGCATTTAGATCACAGGATGGCTAAAACACAACATGCCAAGACCACAGAAACTGTAGTCACACCACACCTTATATCATAGCTTGTGACAAATATATTGCCATTAAATTCCTGTACATTTCAGCAGCACTTAAGTCCAGACACAGTCTTCTTTAAATTGTTGCGCCTCTTAATGTGTGAAATGAACGGCTGCCAGGCCTTAAGAAAAATTGTCAGGTGTGAATCCAACTTTCTCTAGTTGCAGTATGTGTATGGGTGTATGGGTGGGGGTGTCTCATCCTTCCACCCAGTCATCTAGCAGTCACTAAGATAGATTTTCTCACATTTGCTGCATTAGAAAAACAAGGGGAAAAAATTGTGCTTTTCTTGTTGGCTTGCCCTCCATTTGTATTTACACCTGATGTTAATAATCATTTCATTATCTCCATTCATCACTCATTGTGATTAAATGTTAATATGCAGATGAGACAGTGTGGGCTGGCAGACTAATCAAAAACACAGTGCGTCCCAGTACAAGGGAAACAGTGCCATGTAGGTGGAGTCAGATTAACTATTAAGTTGCTGGGTGGATTTTTTTTTTTTTTGGTCTCACATTGTATAGATCCAATCACATTGCGAGCATGACCACCCCCAGATTAACTCTTGGCTGATCCAGTGTGTTCTTTACGTATTAATATCTGCATTAACATGGGATTGTCCTTTTCCAGATAAGATATCCAGATTGATCCTGTTTTTACCCTAAACTCTATCAGATGTATGATGAAACATCCCTTTGACATGCCTTTACATGTGTAAACCACAATCTGAATAGAAACTATAGGGAAGCTCCACTTTAAATGTTGTCTCACTATGATTAATATGATTGTCAACTTAAATAATTATTTATGCTATTGGGATATACACTCACCCGCCACTTTATTAGCAACACCTTGCTAGTACTGGCTTGGACCCCTTTTGCCTTTAGAACTGCCTTAATTATTGGTGGCATAGATTCAACAAGGTGCTGGAAACATTCCTCAGAGATTTTGGTCCATATTGATATAATAGCATCACGCAGTTGCTGCAGATTTGTCGGCTGCACATCCATGATGCTAATCTCCTGTTCCACCACATCCCAAAGGTGCTCAATTGAGATCTGGTGACTGTGGAGGCCACTGGAGTACAGTGAACTCATTGGCATGTTCAAGAAACCAATTTGATGAAACCAAGATGATTTGAGCTTTGTGACATGGCGCCTTATCCTGCTGGAAGTAGCCATCAGAAGATGGTACACTGTGGTCATAAAGGGATGGACATGGTCAGCAACAATACTCAGGTAGGCTGTGGTGTTTAAACCATGCTCAGTTCCCCAAGTTACGGAAGGTGCTGGAGAGAATGTGGAAATGCCCAAGCGGACCATTTCCACGTCTTTTGGGACTGTCCGATTATACAACCTTACTGGCGGGATGTAGTGGAGAAAATTAAATCAGTTGTAGGCTTTGAGATTGAACACGATTTTTGTACAATTTATCTTGGTAATATCTCCCCCACAATCAATGTTACTGATAAATACTTGATTAAAATAATGTTGGTAGCCAGTAAAAAAGCTATTACGAGGAGATGGCTATCAAAAGAGCCCCCATCGAAAGAGGAGTGGATTACAATTGTGAAAGAAATATATGACATGGAAAGACTGACTTTTTCCTTGAACTTGTGCATGGATAAATTCTCTACATACTGGAGGAAATGGACAGCTCATTTGGAATATGGTTCCTCACCATAGCAGGACACAGTTAGCATTTATTAATGTGATTAATTGTGTTATGTTGTCTTGGCTTTGAGTACTTTATGCTCTATAATATGAATGATAGATTGTGGACAAACAAAGATAAAAATACTGTAATGTCTTTGAGACCTGGACCTAGCTCTATCTCTTAAAATGTACACATTATATTGATCCATTTTCCCCCTGTGCTTTTTATTTTCCCATCTGTGCCGTTTGTTAATGTCTTTTTCTGTTTTTTTTCCCCTTTTTTCCATATATATTGTAAAATTTCTTAAAAATAAAGTTAAAAAAAAAAAAAAAAAAAACATGCTCAGTTGGTACTAAGGGGCCCAAAGTGTGCCAAGAAAATATCCCCCACACCATTACACCACCAGCAGCAGCCTGAACCGTTGATACAAGGCAGGATGGACCCATGCTTTCATGTTGTTCACGCCAAATTCTGACCCTACCATCTGAATGTGGCAGCAGAAATCCAGACTCATCAGACCAGGCAACGTTTTTCAATCTTCTATAGTCCAGTTTTGGTGAGCCTGTGCCAGCTGTAGCCCCTCTGCTTCAAGGTTCGACGTGTTGTTGGTTCAGAGATGGTCTTCTGCAGACCTTGGTTGTAACCAGTGGTTATTTGAGTTACTGTTGCCTTTCTATTATCCTGAACCAGTCTGGCCGTTCTCCTCTGACCTCTGGCATCAACAAGGCATTTTCACCCAGAGAACTGTCACTGGATATTTTTTATATTGTGTCTAAGTACGGCAGATTTCACAACAGGTTGGCAGAGGCTAGAAATAGGCATCATGGCAGGGTGTACAATTTCTCCATTAGCATTTACTATGGCGATGGAAGTAATCATCAGGGCTTCTAAGTGGGTGGTAGGTGGGGAGAGACGGCAGAACGGGTTGCATCTTCCACCAGTTAGGGCTTACATGGATGACACTGGTGACCACAACAATGCCATGTACAAAGAGGCTACTAGAGAAGGTAAATAAGAACCTCAAGTGGGCCAGCATGAAGATCAAGTCTAGTAAGTCTAGAAGCATCTCGATATGTAGAGGGAAGCTAAGCGATAGGAAGTTTGTCACAGATGATGAGGACATCCCAACAATTAGGGAAAAGTCAGTAAAGAGCTTAGGTAGGTGGTACAATGTAGAGTTGAATGATGAGGAACAGGTGGTGAAATTTAGAAAATATGTGGTTGAAGGATTGGATAGAATAGATAAATCAGAGCTTCCAGGAAAATTGAAGTTGTGGTGTTTACAATTTGGACTATATCCTAGGTTAATGTGGCCATTATCAGTTTATGAAATCCCAATATCTGCTGTGGAGAGAATTGAAAGGTTGGTTAGCTCCTATATTAGGAAGTGGTTGGGCGTTCCTAGGTGCCTAAGTACTGTTGCATTGTATGGAAAAGGGATACTTCAGCTGCCAGTATCTAGTTTAACAGAGGAATTTAAATGTACCAAGGTCAGGACAGAGCTCTTGTTATCTGGGAGTAAGGACGTGGTAGTCAGGAGTATGGTTCCAAATCCAACCAAGGGGAGGAAGTGGAACCCAAGATCGGCAGTTCAGGAGGCAGAGGCAGCTCTTAGGCATGCGGACATTGTAGGTAATGTTTAGTTTGGCCGGGGAGGCTAACTGTATGGAATACAGCAGGTCTCAAAGATAAAAGAAAGCTGGTTGTGGAACAGATATGTAGACAGGAGGGGATAGTAAGGGGTGCAAAGGTAGTGGCCCAGGCTAAACAGGGACAGTGGTTGAATTGGGAAAGTGTAGAGAAGAGGAAGCTTAGTTGGAGGGACCTGTGGAGTATGGAGGAGAATAGTATCAGATTCCTGGTAGGGGCTACATATGATGTGTTACCAACCCCCCAGAACCTAAAACTGTGGTTAAATGAGGACCCATTGTGTCCATTGTGTTCACGTATCGCAACCTTAAAGCATATTTTGTCAGGCTGTAAGGTTAGTTTGTCACAAGGCCGATATACATGGCGACATAACCAGGTGTTGAAATGTTTAGCTACAGGAATCGAAGGGAAACGAAGAGAGGTCAATTCAGAAGGTTATAAAGATAGGAATTTAGCAATTCAGTTTGTCTGTGAGGGAGAGAAATACAGAAGGGATAAGTTAGTAAGGAGACAAGGGTGTGGCCGCCTAGTAGGTGCTTGTGATTGGGAAATGCAGGTAGATTTGTTGTTCCCCAGGAAATAGTTTGTACTAAGCAGAGGCCTGACATAGTGTTGTGGTCATTGAGTCAATGGATAGTTTATTTCATTGAGCTGACAGTTCCCTGGGAAGACTCAGTGGAAGAAGCCTATGAAAGAAAAAAGCTTAGATATGCCGACGTAGTAGCAGAAGCTGAGCAGCGAGGATGGAAGTCTAGGATTTGTCCAGTGGAAGTGGTGTGTAGGGGATTTATAGCAAGATCAGCTGTCTCGCTCCTGGGCAGGGGCGTCTCTAGGATTTTGACACATCCGGGGCTTAGCCCAGAAGAGTTAAGCAGATGCACGCGCAGAGTGCGCGCCGAAATTTTTAGACATAGAAACATTCTCCACATACCCTACAGGTACCTGCTCTTCTGGACTGAATTGAATTAAGGCATTTCATGGTTACCAGTTAATACCAAATAGGCTAGCAATTTTCACAAACTTCCCTCAATAGCCCAGGCACAAAAATGCCCCATTCATCATGTTGAACATACCAACAGCAACCATTCAGCAACAGTAAACATCTTGTCATGTTCAGTATTTACATTGTTTTACTTTGTACATTTAATGCTCTTTACATACTCATATGTATTTATTCTTTAACATTCTTTAACATAACATACTCTTTAACATAATATTTGTATCTCTTACAGGTAGTAGAGGCTATTTAAGAATTTAATAATAATTAATTGTTACTAAAACCTGTCCAAAAACACTGTTTTATCCAAGCATCAACATAAGATAACCGTAGTTTGAGGATGTGATCTTAAAAAAAAAAAAAAATTATATATATATTTTTTTTTGAAAATTAATATTATATTAATATATTTGGGGCTAATTAAAAAACATCCGGGGCTTTAGCCCCGAATGTTTTAGCCTGGGGACGCCACTGCTCCTGGGGGAACTCGGAGTGCGGGGACAGAGTTTGAAGAAGACAGTGAAGGAAATGTCAGATGAAGCCATGAGAACCAGCAAGTTCATTTACTACAGAAGAAATAATGTTAGTTGGGGGCCAGCAGGGGGAACTACTAAGCAGGGCACATAACTCCTGGAGATCTGGTGGAGAGATCCACTTCCTCTTAGGAGGAAATCCAGGAAGAGGAAGGTTATTTAAGTGTGGGAGTGGCCTAGTTGAATCCATTTTGTTTGAGGCCATGCAGCAGGGTGAGTGTGTTTGCTGATCCTGTGAGTTCATTTATCTCCTTTAACTTTAGCTTATATTGTAGTTATGTTATGTAGTGTGTGAACTAGAGTATGGTGAATGTGCTAGGAAAGGTGGCAGTGTTGTTTGGGCTGTGAAAGCCACGTGTAAATAAGGAGGAAGAGGAAAGTTATTTAAGTGTGGGAGTGGCCTAGTTGAATTCATTTTGTTTGAGGCCATGCAGCAGGTGGGGAGGTAGACTGTACGGCCTAACCCGGCGGGGGAGGGTGATAGCCTAGCAAGGCTTCCTTCCCTGGGTCTACCTCCTGTGTGGTAGTATAGGTAAGGTAAAGGAGGTTGTGTGGTCAGTGTGTGGAGCAGTGAGACCTGGCATTAGGGGAGTGTCTCTGGGATGCCAGAGATCACTGTCTAGCCTCCTGGAGGTGTCGTGGGACCAACTAGACGAAACACCAGCGAAAGGAGGTTCCCACCCGATGACCCCAAAGACATGTTAGTTATCACTGCTCATTGGTCTGTATAGTTAAGCCTTGCCATAATAGCTTATCATAGGGTTTAGGAGAGTATTCACTGAGTGTTGATCCTTTTCTAGAGCACAAACTTCTTGTGTTTATTTGAATTTCTCTTCTTCGGGCCATCCTCTGTAAAAATCCCAGTAGATCAGCATTTTCTGAAATACTCAGACCAGCCCGTCTGGCACCAACAACCATGCCACGTTCAAAGTCACTTAAATCACCTTTCTTCCCCATTCTGATGTTCGGTTTGAACGTCAGCAGGTTGTTTTACTATGTCTTAATGTATTGAGTTGCTGCCACGTGATTGGCTGATTAGCTATTTACATAGCTGAGCAGGTGTACCTACTGGATGCAGACAGAGTTTTATTCTGCTTAAACACAGTGGAGAAGTTCCACAAATACAAAAACTTTTCTTCTATATTTCACCCTTGTATGTGAATACATCAGTAATTTAAAACAGCCAAACCCTTTGAAGCAGGATTTCAAATGAAGTGAAGCCACAGTGTACCGCCTCAAGCACAAGCTTTTCCCCTAATAGCTGCCAATGCAGAAAGCTCAGTCGATCCCCAATTATACCATGATAAAGTTAGTCTCTCTTAATTGTCCATTAACGTAATTATCACACGCAGTAATTGCCTTTCAAAATAATGGGCACCAAAATGGCCTAGTAGCAGAATTTTGATAAGCGCAACGCCTAAATTAGACCCATGATGTTTTACCTGAGTGATAAAAATGCACCGGGGAGTGATTAAACCACTGGAAAAAAACTGTTTCTGAGATCATTAAATGCTTAAAGGCCACAGTTTCCCCTTTGAAACAGCATGAGCAAGCCCAGAAAATAGACAGATCTGTAAACAAAGATTTGAGCAAAGTGAGAGGGCTGTTGTCAGCATGATGACCAAATGAGAAGATGAAGAAAGTAAAAAAAAAAAAAAAACAAAGAAGAAGAGGTATACCAGGAGGAGAGGAGGTGGCTTGAAAATGAGACCAAGATGTAGAGGCAAAGAGGAAAATGACACAACAGAAGAGAGAAACAAATGCAGAAAGTGACAGAGACAACAAAGGGGTGTAGCAGATAGAGTGAGCAAAAGAGAGGGGACGATGAAGGAAGGGGTGTCGGGATGCCTGCTGGGCCTCCTGCGAAGTGACAGCCCGATAAACACCTGAGACTCAGACGATGATGATGGGCGTCAAGGGGCGAAATGCAGCCTGGCTCTTGCTCGCTTCCTCTCATCTGGTGATAATGGTAATAAACAGCAGCATAAATGAGCTTGCCATCCGTGTGTGTGTGTGGGCGTGTGTGTGTGTGTGTGTCTGGGTGTGTATGTTTGCAGCATAAATGAGCTACCCTCTTCAGTTTGACAGGGCTTTATAGATGGTGTGTGCATTGCTGGGATAAAAGGCAGATCCATTTGTGTCTCATATTAGAGGAGCGCACGGGGTGGCCATCATTTCAGCTACCATCACCCTCCCATCCTTTTCTTTTCTCCCACTTTCTTAAATCCCCTTCCTCTTTTACTCTTTGCTTCTTAAACCCACCCACTCTCTTCCCCTGCACTTCTTAGGTAAGGCTTTTCCCCGTACCTTTTTGTATGATATTTACTGTATTATCAGCTTCAGGAGGTCTCCCTCCTCATTTTGCTTCTATTCATCCCCATGTATTTTTGTTATTCTATCATTTTACCTTCACTTCCAGTGCTCTTGAACATAAACACAAAATGTAAAAAGTATATGATGACTGACAATACTGAAATGGGGCCCCCACATTACAGCAGAATAGTATAAAAGAGTCTTTTTTTTTCTCAGTACTGTCATGCTGTCGGGACAATTAATAAATTGGAATTTTATGTCTGTCATCTTCCTTGTCTGAGGATGAAAGGGTGACACGGGCTTAACACTGTTTGAGTTTGATTAAGTCTCATGGAGTGTTGACAGAGACAGACAGCGGAACGAGTGGATGTATCAACTGTTAGCCATGTGTGTGTTTGTCTAACAAGAGTGTGTGGCTTCAGAGAGTTATGTTTGCTTTCCCTGAGAGCCATTTCTCTGTGCAGTGTGGTCGGTTTGTGTGTGGGTGTGTGCATGTAATGACCTCGCAATATGAGAGAGAAAACGTGACAAAACCGCCAAACTGGATTTGGTCAGCTGTCAGATAAATTAAGGCAACAACTTTAGTTAAGAGTCATGGGTAAATACTTTACGTATTTAAAGTTGTGCTTGTTAAAACATAGAACGTAGATTAGATTTTGGAGCTTTGGGCCCAGTTATGAGGCTGGGATGGGCCCATAATTGGCTTGCAACATATTGTAACTGTAAGATTAACCATCATTGCATTGAATCAGGGCCTGTATCAGCAAGATTTGGGGATTAGCCTGCTAGCAAGGAGCTGGTGAGCTGCATAGTAATGCCCCTGAAATTCTTTAATTCCTGACCGTCATCACTTTAATTGAGCTCAGTTCACCACCATATTCTATCACTGCAGCTCAATATAAGGTCACTTATTGAGTTTCGTAGTAAAAATAGTTTTTATAGACTTTGTTTGATAAGACGGTGGTTGTAAATGAAAATATGCCCAGCACCATCCCGGCAGTTGAGGTAACTGTATTCTTTTGCAAGATAGTGGGTTGTCCCTTTTGGGTTGGGAGTTTGTTGTTGTTGCAAGTGGTTTAGGGTCTTATGGGCTGGGAGCCAGATCAAGCCCACAGGAGGTTTTCTGCTATTTGTTTTCACTATTATTTCCTGTTACCCTCACCTTGGGCCATCACAAGTTGATAACATGCACCCACAACTCGGGCTGTTTGGTAGCAGGGGCCCAGAACCTCTTTTGTGGGACATGTTTCTGGCAAAATTATGTAAATGAAAATATTAACATACTACAAATGCGTAAATATTCAAACAAGTAGCCTTTTAAATCTGGCAGGGAGTATCCTGAAACAAAGGGGAAAGTAGCAGAATAAGACTGTGGGGCTGGCTGCTATTCCACTTTAAATAATCACCCAGAACATCCCCAAAAAGACAACAAAATTATTGTCAGCTTGAGTCTCATAAGAAATGATTATTTTCCAGCACTTTATGGAAATTTTGTCACTACTTTACTTGTTATCGAGTTTAAGTCCCCAGCATCTAAAAACTGACGGATGCAAACGTTCATATGTTGCTCCATTTGCATTATCAGCATAATTCACATAAATTAGCTCACTTACTGGGCCAGTTGGGATAAAGCTGACATGGTTTTGGGGGCTATTGAGGATGCTGAACCAATTTCTGACATTTTTCAAAATTCAAAGCGGATACTTAAACCAGAGGTGACTGCATTTCAACTCTGATTTTGTGGGCTGGTTTTGATTAATTTTACGTTGATTTAGGGTTCTGGAGGACCCTGAATCAGCTGGATTGGACAGATTAATTATGTATTTGAAAATCTTAAATAAATTCAACTTGGTTATATATTGTAGGATATTTATGATCACAAACATCTAAACAAGTGAGATTATGGGCATTTCATCCACAGATCATACAAAAGTACAATAATATGACTATAGCTAAATACTATCCTCAAAAAAAGATAGAAGGGAATATTATACAGGTAAGGGTATCGGTGCAGTGAAGTGGAGGCTGAACCTGAAAGCACTTTACCAGCTTATGTTCATCACCTGTGTTCATAAACTCTCGGTAGAGACTGATAGAATAAGATTAGAAATACAAGTGGCTGAATTAAGCCTTCTTTGCTTTGTGTCTGGGCTGACCCTCAGGGACAAGACGAGGAGCTGGAAGGGGAACCTCAACTCTCTCTCATCTTATTAGGAAGAGAACCGATCCAGAACACAGTCAAGGCATTACATATCCCACCTGGCTTGGGAACACCTCAGGATACTCTACAAGGACAGCTAGAGAATATGGCTGAGAAGAAGGACGCCCATTACCCAGACCCACTGTAATTCTTTTAGATGGATGGACAGCACTTGAAAAGGTAGCGATTATTATTAGGAAGATTTTTACTTATTGAGAATGTAAAACCAGCAAACTCATGTATCTGGTAAAGTCTTGATTGTGTGTGCAAGCTATTATCCAAAGTCTCACTGCATGGCTTCACATCTCTCAGCCAGTAAGAGGATCATAGTGGGATCAAACAGCCAGCGCTCTATTGTCTGAGCCACTCCTACTGGGAACGCTGGGCGCAGAGTACACACACACACACACACACACACATATTCTTGTACTTCTATCTTTGTCCTTAACCATAACAACTAAATGTCTGACCCTAACCTTTACTCTAACCTAAACCTAGTTCTAACCTGTACCTTAAAACTTAGTCTTAACCCTCAAACAGGTCTTTGAATAAATGCGGACTGGCCAAAATGTCCTCACTCTGTTGCTAAAATACGTTTTTGGTCCTCACTGTGTAGCATGTACGTACACACACACACAGACTCTCATACAAACACAAACCACACAACTTGCATTAAATGATGGTTCGTCAAACAGCAACTGTTCAAGTGGGAATGAGTCCGGTGAATCAAGTACTGTAAAACCAGAAATAATCAGATGGTGTGCACCTGTGCGACAGTCCATGTTTGTGGCATTTATTTAGCCCATGACAACACACATAACACATGTCTGTCTACACTGTTGCACAAGACTACATGCATGTGCATGTAGGTGTGTCTTGCTCTCCACCTAAAGAGGTGTGAATGGCACTGAGTGTTTAGTGTGATCAGTCTCAGTGTCAGTAGGTGGCTTTGAAAAGTGTTTTGTGCAGCAGGAGGAACTGGATGAGAGAAGACAACAGAGGAAAAAGACACCCTTCTAATGACGGCGGTTTCTGTTTTATCACTGAGTAATTACACCACAATTTTCCCCTGATATCCTTGTACTTTCAAGTCTACTTCAGTAAGGAGGCGAGGAGAGAGGGTGGCACAAAGCAGTAATGATGGGAAGCTGAACTAGTTCATTAGAACTCCCTTTGACAGCAAGCTGCACCTGTTTGGTATTTTACTATCGGCGTCTGTTTGATTTTGTTAATGCAGAACTTTCTTATTATGCTTTTATTAGAACTTTTTTTCTATGCTTTCATGTTTGAGATGTTTGCCTTGGTAATTTGGTAGGTTTTGTTTCGACAACCTGCTGGGAACACAATCAGTCAGAGGAACGAAAAGATCTTCGGCATTTTTCAGTTGTTAGAGAACACAATCTGGTCTTCAGTGTCGTGCACGAATGCTCCTTAATAGCACCACTACTCATATTTTTAAGTTTGAACTTGCAACACACTTGTCTATTTTAATGCTGCACTAATGTTATTAGTCTCTGTAATAGATTGGAGACAACATCCACAATTGTTCTGTGCAAAAATAGACTCCAGTGTTCAGCAGAAACTAATGAGTCTTCAGCAGTCTAAGTTAGTCAAATCAAGTTGGCATTTTCCAAAGTTATTGTCTTTCTGTCATTTATAAATATACATGTATACTATATAATGATTTTTGTAAATGTTAAAACTGTAAAGCAGTTGTATTTTCTATAATTTGGACGTATAATATTTAGAAGAAACTCCCCATGTCTTTTTTTTAAATATATTTGTAGCACTTGAAGCAGTTCAGCATATCTGCTGAAGTTGCATTGTTGTTGAATTTTGGGGGTTGTATCCACATGGTTGAATGCACTTATTGTCAGTCGCTTTGGGTAAATGCATGGAAATAAATGTAATATCAATGCTCCATAACTTCTACTTAATAAAAAAAAGAATCCAACCCATATAGTACCACATGTCTGAACACACATTCTTTTTTTTTTTTAAACTTTTCATCAAAACAGTGATTCTAGTGGTAACACATGGCATTGGTTTCCCGTTAATAAAAAGAGGGTTGCAAAGAGAAGATGTACAGACGAAGGGGTCATATTTTTTAGCACACATTAGTCAGACGGGATATTATTGTCAGTCCATGGTCATTTATGTCATTTTTGTAATTAAGTCTGCGGCTCTGAGACCTATTAGCCAATACATCTACTGCTAATGTCGCAGACAGACTGACTCACTGAATGAGAATTATACAGCTAAACAAATTAAAATCTCTTTAAAGAAGATTGAGACATGGGCCAGAAATAGGACAGTAGATGTTAAGCGTGGTCTCTAGATATCATGGTGTTTCTTTGCCTGGAGACAAAATGATGAAGGTTTAAAAGCAGAGGCATCTCAGATAAGTTAAACATTGTAAGATCTGCCCTGAACATTACAATGATGAAGAGAGATGGCGACATTTTCTACTTGTCATACAAATTAATATGAAGATCGTCTCAAGACACTTGTGATGTATGCATAAAGCAACACAATAAAATATCTCTCCCAAATGCCTCTGTAGACAATAAGCATCAAGATGACTAATGAACGTGTTACACAATGAAGCTGACATGATGAATACACACAGTTTATCTCTTCATTCCATGTTTTTATTACACTGTAATGAGCAGTAATGAAGCTGTGCTATTCAGGATACTCTTGCTGTAATCTTGGGAGCTTTACTGTGGGAATATCAGTCAGACATGAGAAGTTATAACTCATTCAACTGCTGAAAGCAAACCAGTCAACCAACCAGTAAGTCAGTCAATCAATCCATCAGGCAGCCAGTCAGTCAGTCGACCAACCAGTGTATGACAAATTGAATGTTTCACTGTGCCCATTATCCATTCAACTCATTCAAGAATAATCAAGCTGCTCAGCCTCATTTATTTATTTATTTCCCTTCTCTCTCTCTGTGTGGCTGTGCTAAAGGCAAAGCAAAGTCGCTGATCTGATTCCCTTTGTCATCCAGACTGAACAATTTGCATACACTGTGAGTTGCATTCACAGGGTATGCACACAAGTAGCATTTAGCTAAATGAGGCATCAGTGGTTGAGAAGGTAATTTAAGACCGATGAAAGGGAAAGTGTCTCTCTTTCTCTTCTCCTTGTTCCTCTCTGCTTTTCCTCCTTCGCAGTGATATCCCTGAACCCTCTGATCTGCTACATGCTGACAGTGCAAGACGGCGAAGATTAAGGTGGGCAAGGGATTCCTTCTACACTATGAGATTCACCACGGTATAATGTGCTGAGAGACGATGTCTTCCCTCACATGGCCTTAAGTAACTGACAGGCTGTAGTGTATAAAACATAGACATCAGCAAACATCCACATCCAGTCAGTGTCTCTCCCAGCGGTGTTCTGCCGGGCAGCCAGCCATCCTCATCTGATCTTGAGCAAATGAATAACATGCTTAGTTTGACTGATGTCAGGTGAAATCTGTCTGTGTGTGGTTTGGAAGGGATTGTAATTGGCAAGTTGCACATTTCACGTATGTTCTGCAGAGGCAAACCACTGAGCCTCAACCTAACAACAGGGCCACTGGCTCTCACACACTGACCGTGAGACTCACACAGTTGACTCTTTTCACACCCATCTCATGCAGTGAAGAAGCAATCTATAACCAATAACATTGTGGTGAGAAAAGAGTTCACTTTCAGACAAGATGGAGCAGCCAAGTGCAATGGTAGCCCCATGCTGTTGTGGTATTTGTACTTGAGGTGACCAAAAAAAAAGGAGAAAAACTCAAATTACAGCCATCAAAAAAAAAAAAAAGGCATCTCACATTATATTGCAACATCCTCATTTTTAAACTCTTATGAATGAAATTTAATAAATGTTTCTGGTTTGACAAAATTTTCAACCGAGTCCTTTTAAAAATGACCATGGCTACAACTTTATGAAATCGAAAGTTATGTGACTTGACAAGTTGGGTTTTTTTTCTTTCTCAGAATTAAACACAAATCACCTCAAAATACATTTTAACAAGAAGAAAATGTCCTTGTGTTTATGCCCTCACAAAGTCTTCAGAGGTTTGCTGAAATGTTTAATGTAATCCTGTTCAGGATGGCCCTGACCACAACCATGTAAAGTTTAATATTTTACTCCAAACTAAAGGAAAACGTTGGCAGCCCTTCATTCCAGTCATGGAACATACAAACTTGGAGGGCATTGCATCTGTAAAATGGCACATACCTGCAAATTAAATCTATCTGTCGTTTATATACACATACTCTGTAACTGATTCTGTCCACATTTCCTATTTTAAACATCATAAAACATAATTCTAGGCCTCAGAATTTCAGACATTTGTGATGCTAGCCAAAAGTTTGTTCAACAGGAAGGAGTTCACAAGCTGGGCAAGGACTTTAACAGCTCTGACAGATTTGAAATTGGGAGAGAAAGAGAAATCCCTGCATCCTGCAGTGCAAATGTGACACTGTTGTTGGTGATTAATGGAATAACCATAGTTCCAAGCTCTTCAGCAAGCTTTACTGTTACTGTCTTTACCTACAGTTTAGGTAATACAAGCACAATTATTTCAAATGGCAAATACACACTGACCGGTTAATGAAAGTTAGCCCACCCTTTCCAATTAATCAAACCTTAAGAATCTTCAGTGGCTATGGTGTAAAGATCATTATTCAACACATCACTGTTTTAGTGTTTTCTGATTGTGCTGAATCTCCTCCATAGAGGCCACTATAAACAAATATTTTAGTATAAATATTAGCCAGCACTGTAGCTGCTTGCCTCCAGCAAAATCCAGACAGCTGACAGTTTGTGAGTTAACAAGCAAATGGGATATGGTTTTAATACCAAGGAACCAAGAACACGATTGATTGACTGCATAGGTGCATTTATATAGCTCGACTTTAGTTGACTGACATCTGTAAGGAAATTCATGGATGCCGTCTAGAGCTGCACATACAAACATAGCAATCAAATAAACAGGTACACTGGGCTGCTCTCCACCACAAATATGGTGATGGATTATTTTATCTTTTAAAAATCAACCATGTAAGTATATTCACCACAGTGTTGTTGACCTGCAGCAGTGTCTAAAGGATGTTTCTCAGTGACAATGATTTTCTTCATGAACCCTCATGTTAATTATTTACCCTCCATGGATCATACTGTATTATTAAATGCATCATCAAGGCTATTTTTAGAATTCCTTAGAAGAGACTTTAATGTAAGACTTGTGTGATAAAATGCTGCTGTGAAGATGTATTTCATTACAATTTGATTTTACCTCATATTAATTGTGATTTATTTGATGTGTACAGTTTCTTAAGTTTTTTGATTATTACCAGACAGTATCCAAGTGAGAAAAATGGCTAAAATTACTGGAATAAATACACAATATATTGCTAAGAGAAAACTAAGTAGGTATGGTTTTAGGAAGTATCAGGCAATAAGGTGAACAGAAATTGAGAGGAAGGAAGATTAACACCAGCAGTGTTGAATACTGTATCTCCTCCTCAGCCACCTCCCTCTCTTTCCCAGTAATTGATTTACAAAACAGTAGCAAACAAACAAACATTGACATCATGTTTTATAGCTGACATTACAGCTGCTGGATCTGTGTTTTAAGGCATTATTCTCGTTCACAAACAGAAGTAAGAAAATAACACACATATCAATATCTGTAAAAGTGAACTCCTCTCCTTTTTTTCCGTCATATAAAGGTATTTAATGTGGGGGAGTTTCCATTATAAATTGTGAGTAAAATGTTTTTTTTTTTGTTTGTTTGTTTTGCTTGTTTGAAATCACGGCTTCCTCATTCTGTTTGTGAGAAAGTATCTTTTTGGTGATGCTGGGATTTTTTCCAACATCAGCACTGCTTCGCTTAACCCTTCACACCGGAGAGCCAATATGCTGCTCACAGCGCTTTCAGAATGAACAAGAGATCCCTCAGAGAGCTCACACTCCGCTCTTCTTCCCGTTAGCCAGACACATTGAAGAATGGTGGCAGAATCAGTAACAGTGGTCCACTATAGTCGCCACATATCACAGAGCCGGACTCCTTTGGTGGCTCTAGATGAAAGATGATATCACCCGGTCCGTTGTCATCTGGTGTCATCGTCTGTATTGATTCAGTGACAGATTAGCCCCGGGGGGAGCAGATTGTGTCTGTTGCTTGTTTTCGCTTCCTGCTTTCTTGGCATGATGCAATTGACATAGGGTGTATTGATTGGGCAATTATTGCAACACTTGAGACAGCTAGGGTCAGAGGGGTGGGAGTAAGAAGAGCATGTGTACATGTGGTGTTCTAGCGCCGCGGAAATCATTCTGTATTGACGGAGCACAGCTACATCTTTTTTCACAGAGGCTTAATCAGATGGGGAACACGCGCCCTCCCTCGGATAACATTGTAATATCAGCAAACTAAAGGGTTTACTGGGAACATGATGAAATTGATCCCCGCTTCTCCTCAGCTCAACTACTTGTTCATTAGTGTGGGCAGCAGCGGTAGGCAATCTATTGGTACATCTGACTATTGATTTGGACAGGAGTATGTAGAGCCTTGCTTAGTGGAGTAAAGGACAATGTAAACCAACAAAGAAAAGAAAAGCTTTTTGTAAAGAGGGGAATCTACTGAGGGCTTAATTGCTTTGTGTTCAGAGAAAATAGTTTGGCCTCACCGTGCTCAATAGTCTGCCAGCCTGTTCAGCATTCATGTGGTTTTACAGATGTCAGGGCACCTCCAGCTTCGTCAAAACAGACTGGGACTTCACAGATCTGTGTGACATAGGACGCAAGGCAAGTTGGTCATCGACTATGGGGCAAAGATTGCAGCAAAGGGCCCTTTAAATCAGCCTGTGTTGTCAGTGTGTCACAGTGAAGGGATCCTGTGGGGGCAGCAGACACACAAATACACACAGGAAACCATCACGCAGTCGCCCTGTTCACTGTTAACTCTCCAGAGGCCTTCAGTGAGGGGGCCGCAACGACGTATGAAAGCAGTCTTAACTTGATGCTCTAATTGCCTTTGTGCTTTAGCAACACTTGGGCTGAATGATCATTTGAAGACAGTATTATGGCTTTTAGAAACTGAATCGATAAGAGAGAAGGAAGTGAGGTCCTCTCCTGCACAGTGATACTTGAGAATATCAATACAAATTTTTCAGTGCAAACCATCTTAAAGGAATAATTCACCCACAAAGTCATGCAGTGTAACTTTAATCTTTTGATGAAAACTTTGTTTGAACTCAGTTTGATTCATTGATTGACTGGGGACGACGTTAAACAACAGCAAATCTATGTCAGAACATCCATTTACAAACTCTCACTCAACTCATGCAGTATAACAAAGCTGTCAACTTTTCAGAAAACCTTGGAGTGAGATTTGAAGGGAGTTGGATGGGCCCTTCAGGGGCTGGAAACATCAGAACAAAGATATGGCCAAAATGTTTGGTCTGTCAAAATAAACTTTTTGGTAAATTTGGAATATGCTAGAGGGGGCAGGCTATATGCAGGAATCCTGAAGTTTTAAGAACTTTTTAAAGAAACTTTTAAAAGCATTAAATGTACTAATACTAACATTACACGGACTGTAAGATAGCACAACTAAACAGTCTAAACAGTAGTTCCTGATAACTCCTTGGACCAGTGTGTCCATGCAATATCATTCAGACAGATGGGGTGTGAATACTTGGATAAGGTGGACATGAAATATACCGCAAGAGATTTAGAGTTTGTTTGTAGGTGTACTAATATTAGCCATTATGTTATTATTATAAGTCTACACTGTGTTGTGTAAAATATTACTTGTGGGCGCATTCATAAGCTTAGTTAGGCTAGCCTAATTAATGATTTGGCCTATGCATGATTCATTTTATTATCATTCTTTTAAATTAGCTTACATTTGAGCCATTATTTCCATGTTCTTGATCTTTTATTTTTGTCCTGAAATATGCTACAGTTTGTAAAGTCTGTGCTAATATAAAAGCAATAAATTAATCGTGAATACTGTGAGTTTGATACTAATGATTGAAATATCACTGATAATGGTGTGCAGGTAGGCCTACATGTCATGAATGAGTGGTGCGGACACTATTTATAGCCAAACTATGCGTAATGGTCGTGCGTAATGAACCTCACCAGGGCGAGACAGTCTGTAAAATCGAATTTCTTCTCTGCCGTATTTGTAAGAGGTTTAATGGTGATATTACTAACTGATTTATGAATGATCATTTTGTGGGTGAAATGTTCCTTTAATGCTACTATATTTTTCTCTGGGGGTTTAACAGCATTTAAACATGGATGTGTTTGGTCGACAGTTATTGCAGTACAACAAAATCGCTTGTTTTGGCAATAAGAAGCCAAACGCATGAACCACAACAAATCATTAATTTTGTTGTAGGGGAAGAAGAGTGACACATATAATGAGTATATAATGAGCAGCAGAAATAATGAGTGAGCCACCACTACCACACCATCTGTACCACAGCAGCCCTGGCTGGGGCAGGGCTGTTTCACTCACATCTGCAACTCACACATAAATGATTCACCTAGTTTTATAAAGGCTGGCAAAAATAGGTGGATGGAAGATGCTCAATATGAACGGCTATCATTAATATGTACAATACTTCTGAGAGACCCTTAATGACTTTAATTAATATTGTATAAACCACTGGCTTGGAGACAAAAAGAAGGTAAGGAACAAAGAGAGGCAGGTTGAATGAAACAACACATACCCAATGTACATACAAACAAACATGCACATAAAAAGGACTGACAATTAACTGTTCAGACTTTGAAGTAATAAAAAAAGAAGAGAAATATATAAGCATGCACGCACACACATACACACAGACACACACACTACCACACTTGGGGGCCTTGCTCCAGACATCCTCCAGAGTGCGATGGGGGCAGGGGAGACAGTGATGGATTACAGGCACATCTGGGCTGTAATAAGTAGGTCCTGCATCCCACCTGCATTCAGCAGGAGGCAGAAATCCTGCATAATGGTTTCACATAGAAGGCCAGGTACCCCGGGCTGTATAATGCCTTGTCAGCGTGCATGTGTGCGTCTTGTCATTACAGGATTTACTACTCAGAGCAGAATAAAGCAGTCCTCTGAGGTGTTCTGGCTACTGTGCAACAGTATTAGCTGAAACAAGTGGCAACAGTTTGATATTTTTTTTTGTAAAAAAAAAATAAAAATAATAAAATAAAAAAGACTGAGAAAAAAACATTTGTACACTTGGAGAGCACAGTATGTTTTATTGGCAGGATGATCTGTAACATACCACTATTAGATTCTTTATGGGTTTAACAAGTGTCAATTAATTTGAGATATTGTAACACCTGCCACACTTCAAAACACACTTCTGAAATACACTGACATCAAAGTTTTATTTTTGGAAGATTCATCTGACAGCTGAAAAACATGTAATTAAACAACAAACAAACTTAAGTGGTCCCACATTATGCTCATTATCAAGTTTGTATTTTGGGTTCCTACTAAAACATGTTTACATGTTTTAATGTTAAAAAAAAATGCAGTATTTATCTCATACTGTCTGTCTGAACATTCACCCTCTGTCTGAAATGCTGTTTAAGTTCTTATTTTTTTAAGCCCCTTTCCATAAAAAGCCAAATCTGCTCTGATTGGTCAGTGTGTCTGGGTCTTCTATGCGCTTTCTGCAACATCATTGCAGCCAGTGAAATAACTGTAATTGCACTTTCTATCATTATAGACAGAATCACAATGTTTATTTATAATAACGTCTGGGAAGAAAATTCTTGCACCACATACATAAAATCAAAGTGTGATGAGCAAATGCTGCCTTAGCCATCTAAAAAGGCCTACCAAAGAAAAAGCAATATCAGTTTTACTGTACCACAGCCAGCATTCGTATGTGCAATTGGCACAGGGCCAATATGCAACCCATGAACAATCCCATATAGGGCCAATTTTTCAGCCTTTACTTAGCAAATAGTAATGATAGCAGTAGAGTTGGTGCGGACCGCTATAAGCTAGTTGCCAGCTAATAACGAGCCATGCTAACATTAATGTTAATAAGCCAGCGTGTTCCTTACTATGGTTCGGAGCTGATTTGAGGGTTCCCATACAGAATTCAAATAACACAATGCATTATAAGGTAAGACACAACGTTTTCTTTTTTTAAACAAGTCCTTAATTGCTTGATGGAGCTCTCACGGGTGCTGGAATGAGACAACAATCGATAAGGCCACAAAAAGCAAGACACAGAAAAGTACCACCTGCAATAATCCCCTATCTTGTTCAGCAGGGTCGTCCATCCTCAGCATGGTGCATCTACTGAGGTAGCCTGCTGTAGCCTCAATAGCTCTTTAAACCAAACGCACCTGGGGGAAATATTTCACCTTAAATTATTACTTCCTTGGGTTTTTTATGCAGTAGCACTATAGGACAAATGTGGGCTTCAAAGAATGTTACATTCATAAACATGTCAACTAGTTTTCCTCTATTATGGCTGTTGTGTCTTATCATTTACACCAAAGCATGACCGACATTTCTAGTTCACATTCATGGAATCTATAAAAAGACACACTACAGCACACTACAATTAGATGCATATATTTAATTAAGCATGGGCTTGAACTTTCGGCACTTTTAAGACCAATCAATTCATTATAAGTGTTTAATTGATTCCCCTCTGGCAGAGTGACTATGAGCCAAGATACAGAGTGTGATCCAGATGGATATGGATGATCCGTGACTGATCATTGAAGGCTGCATCCGCTAAGCCTGTAGAAATGAGAGCGCTAATCCATTCAGTTGTTTTGACTATGGAGGGTTCAATGTAAAATTGACCCTGAGCAGCACATTGTTTCACACAGCGAATCTGAGCCAGTTTCCTGGCAATTTGTAATTAAAAGTAGATGAAGTGAAAACATAATCATTTACAGTTTAATCGGTGCCAGTTTGTGTCTCAAATTATTTAAGTGTTAAACAGTTATTTTCACGACAAAGGACAAGACGAGGAACAAAATACATATAAAGCAAAGAGGGATAAAAAGACGTTCATCTACACAGAACACATTCTCAATGAAATCACACCCAAAGTGCTATCTGCTTTGTAACTAGAGAAGTGTGTATACGAGCCCTGTCATGACAGACACCTCCGCCTTTGCTTGGAATTGCTTCCACCGCGGTCTGTTCACGCTTCAGCACCCTGGCCGTTTGAGAAGCACTGACCCTTTACCACAGCTACTGACCGGCGCTTATGAAGTGCTTGACGGGTGGTTGTAAGGCAGGTTGGATTAATTAGCTTGTGGGCTAGCTGGTGTTGCGCCACGCTCCAAGAGGTATTACTGTGGGCGTGTAAAGCATCGAGTCAGGCCCTGACCTTTTTAGGCTGGGGTAAGGAAAAACACCAGTTATCATGGAGACATCCCTGGAGAATGAGAACACATTGTTTGTTCCCACTGGAGGGTTTACTATAAATGTCTCTGTCTCTCTCAGAGAATGAGTTGTTATGTAATGTAATGCTGTGGTGCGTTAAGTGTTATTGCTCTGTATAATAGTTTCTGCACCATGTTTTGTGCACAGTGTTGTAAAGATTACCAAAGACCACTTACACAGCCGCATAAAATACAAGCTGGTGGTTTACTTTACTTGTACTTTACTTGGTTATATACACAAAATGTCTTTGAGAATAACTGGTGAAAAGTATTCTTTTACTTACGTTGCTGACTGTGTTCGGAAGAACAGTTTAACATGTTTTGAAATAGGCTTGCCAAAAGTGGGATGAGAAGATAATTTATACTCTTGCAAATGGCAAATATGGACTCCTTTTTAGCTCTGTTTTTGGTCTCTACCAACTCTACCAAAATATTTGGGTCTTTGGCTCCTAAATGTTCTACTTTGTTTACCATCTAGTCTTTTACTTTGTCTGTGTGCTGTCTGGTCCAGGGCAGGTGGGATACAGCAGCTTTTTAGAGCCTTTACACCCTTGAGCCTATCACAGGGCTGACACATAGAGACAGGCAAATATTCACTTTCACATTCACACCTACGGCCAATTTACGTAGAATCACCAGGTAACCTAGCCTGCGTGTCTTTGGACTGTGGGAGGAAGCCGGAGTAACCAGAAAAAAACCTACACTGACATGTTGAGAGCATGCAAACAAGCAATGCCAGTGAGCGTAGACCACAGACTTCTGCTAAGTCCAAGTTTTAATTACACTTAACAAAAATATAAACGCAACACTTTTGTTTTTGCTCCCATTTTTCATGAGCTGAACTCAAAGATCTAAAACATTTTCTATACACACAAAAGACCATTTCTCACAAATATTGTTCACAAATCTGTCTAAATCTGTGTTAGTGAGCACTTCTCCTTTGCCGAGATAATCCATCCCACCTCACAGGTGTGGCATATCAAGATGCTGATTAGACAGCATGAATATTGCACAGGTGTGCCTTAGGCTGGCCACAATAAAAGGCCACTCTGAAATGTGCAGTTTTATCACACAGCACAATGCCACAGATGTCGCAAGTTTTGAGGGAGCGTGCAATTGGCATGCTGACTGCAGGAATGTCTACCAGAGCTGTTGCCCGTGAATTGAATGTTCATTTCTCTATCATAAGCCGTCTCCAAAGGCGTTTCAGACAATTTGGCAGTACATCCAACCGGCCTCACAACTGCAGACCACGTGTAACCACACCAGCCCAGGACCTCCACATCCAGCATTTTCACCTCCAAGATCGTCTGAGACCAGCCACCCGGACGGCTGCTGCAACAATCGCTTTGCATAACCAAAGAATTTCTGCACAAACTGTCAGAAACCGTCTCAGGGAAGCTCATCTGCATGCTCGTCGTCCTTATCGGGGTCTCGACCTGACTGCAGTTCGTCGTCGTAACCGACTTGAGTGGGCAAATGCTCACATTCGATGGCGTCTGGCACGTTGGAGAGGTGTTCTCTTCATGGATGAATCCCAGTTTTCACTGTTCAGGGCAGATGGCAGACAGCGTGTGTTGCGTCGTGTGGGTGAGCGGTTTGCTGATGTTAACGTTGTGGATCGAGTGGCCCATGGTGGCGGTGGGGTTATGGCATGGGCAGGCGTATGTTATGGACAACGAACACAGGTTCATTTTATTGATGGCATTTTGAATGCACAGAGATACGGTGACGAGATCCTGAGGCCCATTGCTGTGCCATTCATCCACGACCATCACCTCATGTTGCAGCATGATAATGCACGGCCCCATGTTGCAAGGATCTGTACACAATTCCTGGAAGCTGAAAACATGCCAGTTCTTGCATGGCCAGCATACTCACCGGACATGTCACCCATTGAGCATGTTTGGGATGCTCTGGATCGGCGTATACAACAGCGTGTTCCAGTTCCTGCCAATATCCAGCAACTTCGCACAGCCATTGAAGAGGAGTGGACCAACACTCCACAGGCCACAATCAACAACCTGATCAACTCTATGCGAAGGAGATGTGTTGCACTGTGTGAGGCAAATGGTGGTCACACCAGATACTGACTGGTTCTCTGACCCCACCCCACTAGTGCTCACTAACACAGATTTAGACAGATTTGTGAACAATATTTGTGAGAAATGGTCTTTTGTGTATATACAAAATGTTTTAGATCTTTGAGTTCAGCTCATGAAAAATGGGAGCAAAAACAAAAGTGTTGCGTTTATATTTTTGTTCAGTGTAGTTATTCGATTCTATAAAAAGGTGGTGTGACATCATGAATGAATCGGTGTGCTGCCGATCAATGGTGCTGCTCGCAACAGGCTCTGACTCTGAAAGACATCACCAGCACAAGATGGCACCGGTCATATCTGGGATATTTCAGCTTCATTTCTGTACATTGGGAGGAAGTGAAGATGTGTTGCTTTTCTCTATATACAGTCATCGGCATGGATGAACAACGGCCCTGAAACTGGTGGAGCTTTAATTGGTGTTTTTAGCTCTATCTGCGCCTTTCCAGCGATAATATGTCAAAATGTTACTAAACTAACACTGCTGCAGGCAAATGTGGATGCAAAGCTTCACACAGTACATGTAATGTATATGTCCCTGCACCATCAGTTTATTTCATTTTCCTTTTATAATATGTTGTTTACTATATCAGGGTGATGTTCAGCTGATGTCATGCATTGAATTAGAGCATTTTCTTCCCCTGAGCATCACATTTTAGTTCGACTACTGAAGAAATGTTTTCTAGCTGCAGCATTAGGTGGTCAAGTCTTGAACACTCAATACAAAAATCAAATTGGTAAAACAACGCACTGTAAAGTCTTCTGTCCTCACATTTGTAAAAGAGGCCTGATACTATTTGTCACATTTATGAACTTTCAACAGTGATACAGAAGCTGTCAAATGTCCTTATATTCACACTTCTTCTCTCTGTACCCGTTTATGTCCTTTTCTAAATTCACTTACCCCTCAAGCCCAGGCCAGGCCAGTTGTCACAGTCAGCCAGAAAGTCAGGACAGATAAATTGTGACCCCTTATCTCTCTGTACCAACACAAAGTAGCTGTTTTGCTGTGTTGCATCCTTCCTGGTAATGCTGCGAGTTTGATATCAATCTTTGCTCTGCTGGATACGGAGGGGTTGGAGTTTGACAGAACGTGGTCCTGTTCAGGTTTTTAAGTGGCAGAACACAAGAGTTTCAGGCAGTTTAAACATGCATTAAAAGCTTCTCTATAGGTGCTGTGAATTATATTAATTATAAGAGATAAGTAAGTAAGGATGTTAATGTATCCAGCATTATGCTTCATGCAGTCATTTGCATTGTTGGGGAAGCTGCTGTGAAACTGTAGCTACAGTTGTGATGTTACAAGGTAGCCCACTCTTTATTGAAAGTAGCCAACTACACTGCAGGCTACTTACGAAAAGCAGTGTAACACGCTGAAGCTACGCCTTGAATTTTGCGCAGTATATACTGCGCACTGCACTTTGGAGACATAGGAAATGAAATTCCAATCTCAACAATGCTGAGCAAGAAAGTTCAGAATCTCTTAAATTGAATTGCTCTTAAGTTTGAGTCTGCCGTGAAACCCTCAGCAAGCCTCCCACTCGGAGCCCAACCACAGCTGCATCCTAGCCAGCAACACACTGCCGTGATCGCAGCAAGCATTGCGACCTTCACTCATTGTGGAGAAAGTCAATGTGCAAACAGTTTACATACTTTTTGAGATATTGTGACAAATGCTGGCTTAATTCTAACAGTGTGGGTGGTGACATTTGTTGTTTTCCCTTGGGGTTCTCTTGCAAAGTCAAATGCACTGTGCTGAGATTGAGTTGTGTAGAGTAATGTGCGTACCGGAGACTACAACATAACTCTACTGGGTGGTGGTGCCCAACACTGAAAAGACAGAAAAATGGAAACTGATCTAAAAGGAAAAAGTATCCAGGCTCATTAAGGATTTCAGTGTCATCATTATTGGAGCAATGCAACTCTCAGACTCTCTCCTTGCCTCATCTTAACCATCCATCTGGCCAGGTTTCATCATCCACCAATATTGCAAAAGGGAAACACATACATCCATATTACAAAAGGCGGTGTGTCTGTCCTTCATTCTTGGATGTTTTTTTTTCTTCCTCTTCTTCTCATGACTCAACCCATATCTGCACCACTCTCCATCTGGCCTGCTGGCTCCAGATGCAACTGCCAGACTTTTTTCTGATTGGGCCATCTGGGCAGCTCTCTGCTGGAGCTCAATTGAAAGCAAATATAGTGTTAGTTCTTGTTCGGACTGCTCTTTTTTAAATGTGCAGACTCCCAAAACTTGAACACACATTCAAACGGATGGCACAGATAAATGGAAAACAGGTTTTTGGGCAGAGTGCTTGCACTTCCTTGTCCTGAAAAAAAAGAGAGGACAGTGTTTTACAAAGAGTTTGATCTTGCATTGCTGAAAGCTATATTTAGAATGAGGTCATTCATTGAGGTCACTCCATATGGATTATGCTTTCCCTGGACAGGAGTGCTGTCCAAGCACCACTAATAAAAATAAATAAATAAACGAACATTGCATGTGAAACAATAAGTTAGAAACAACCAACATCCCTCCTGCCCCTGTTGGAACACAGAGGAGAGCGTCCCAGAGTTCTGCTCAGGCCTGAACTTTAAGCTCCAACGCAAGCATGTCTGGTTCATTAATGTTGATACATTTGTAAGCCAAAACAATATCAGCTATCACTAAAGTAAAAGTAGCAGCATAATACTACACAACACACTAACACAATTTTAAAAGTCCTGCATTTAAACTTTTTCTAAAGTAGAAGTAAGGAAGTATTTACAACAAATTGCACCTAAAATATCAAATCGCAAGTAAGCATTTGAGGCTGATTTGTAGTTGTGCATAGGCTCTATGCAGAGCCTACTTGTTAGCCCACACAATAGGCAAATACCATTTATACTTGTTGTTGTCGAGTTAGCAGTGGGGTTCGATGATTAAGTAGAACTGATTCAAGTAACATACATAAAACACACATTAAAAGTAGCAACCATATTAAAAAAAGGTACAAAATTCTGCTCCATTAAAACTCACAAGGTTTACAGACAAACAATTGTCTGCTGCTAGACATGTTTTCCGCAGAAAACCAACATGCTAACATTATTAGAACAAGCCTGTGACATGTTACATTAAATAATTAGCATACTGGACGGTATAAACCCCTCGTAGGCTACGTGTCCACCATTAATCAGTCTCACCATCATGAATAATTATTAAACTGATTGTAACTATTAAGACAGAAACAGTGTTGATGTAGCTCCCACTAATCTGTCATAAAAATTAAAATGCAGCCATCATCTTTTTTTTCTTTTTTCTTGGCACTTTTGGTTACAGCGCCAGTCCTGACGTATTCATTATTCTCACACAGTTTTATTTGCAAAGTAGCCCATAAACACAAACACCTTGGTGAAAACCCCATGTATTTCTTCTTCATTTCCTGAGCAATAAATTTCATCCATCACTTCATATTGTTTTCTTTTTGTTCTTCTATGGCAGTGCTATTAAAAACTCTATCAGCAGACAGAAACTATCTGTCTGTCAAAGTATCTAATAAAGACTTTCTGTTCTGTCTCCCAAGGGACATGCAGTGACAGCATGATGAGACATATAAATAAATGCATTTTAGTCTAAAGATTTTTGTTGTTTATAACTAAACGCTGGCATTATGAATATTTGGGTTAATAAAAGTCATAAACTGACAATGTACAAAGATTCAAGAGGCTTCAACAAGACAAACACTGCTGTCTGTCTATCATCAGTGTCTTAGAGACGGGAGCAGACAAGGTACTGAAATAACTAGGAGAAGGATAAAAAGAGATCGACCCTACTTTCCTATATCACCAGCATCTTACCAAAGTTTAGGGCAATCGCTTGTGACGAAAAGAGACACGAGCCTGATGTTCCCAGTAAGATTATCGCTCAGTTCATTGACCATTATGTCACAAGAGGCTTAAGGACTTTGGACACAAGTGGCAAGTAAAGATGCAAGTTATTCAGCTCCGTATAGAAGATCTGTATCTATTTCGATACACAGATTTATCTGTCTCTTTAAATCTGCCTTTCCCAGCTTCATCCTAACAGTCACTGTACATACAGTAACACGGCTGGGACACTTTTGAAACCAGCCCATCTGTGCAGCTGTGGAGAGAGGAGTAATCTGAAGGGGGTGGGAGATGTCTGCATCTACAATGGCTGAGGCACCAGGTCCACTCCACTGAGGTCCACCGTCTCTGCACAGCCTAGAAAGTGAGCCACGTGTGCTGAGCAGGATGTAGGTTTGTCCTGGTTTTCTCATAGACAGCCCTCAAACTCCACAAACTCTGTGGAACAGCCCAGTCTGATCTTCTATCTATGTCTATGTCAACACTTGTTGTAATAGTAATAACCTCATAGCTTTCTCAGAGCGGGAGAAAAGGCTGGAGGTGCTAAATTTGTCCACCTTTCTTAAGAGACCAAAGAGACATCGAAAGTTGCAGATAGCAAATGCTAGAGTGCAACATTCAGAAACATGATTAAATCTGCTGACAGTATACAAAGAGTACTCCTTTAGATGTTGTTTTATAATCATCAAGCCTTTCTTGTCAATCTCAAGAGTAAACCTGTTAATTATGGGAGGTATCGAACAGGAGCTGCCAATAGGTGATGCAGCCTGACTTTCTATTGGGCATGTTTGTCAAAATGAACATCTTGGTATAGGGGAGCTCTGTAAACTTTTAAAATCAGATCAATATATTAATTTCCAGATTAGTTGTGCAGGGCAGAATAAAGCTGGACAAAAGTTGCACGGGACTTAAATCTTATCTTATGTTACTATATAATGACAAAAACTGTCTGTGGGTGTGTGGTTGTGTCTGTGTGTGTGTGTCTGTTTCATGCTTTTCTCCTGCCTGACTTGGTCAATCCATGTGAAATTTGGCACAGTGGTAGAGGGTCATGGGAGGATGCAAATGAAGCAATATTACATCAATTGGCCAAAGGGGGCGCTATAGCAACCGATTGAAATTGCAAACTTTGAATGGGCATATCTCATGCCCTGTATGTCATAGACACATGAAACTTTGCACAGAGATGCCTCTCCTCATGAGGAACAAATCTGCCTCAAGAACCCATAACTTCCGGTGTATAGTTTTTCCATCATTTTGAATTTTTTGAAAAACACTTAAAATTGAAGTTGGAAGATTGGAAGTTTGAGCAATCTGCATGAAACTCAGTGAACATAATCTAGACACCAATATCTAAAGTTCCCTCTTGGCAAAAGTTGGAAAACTTACTAAAACTGAGCTTCTTTAAGGCGATGAATATTGCAGAGGGCGGGGCTCATCACATAAAGGTGTATAACCTCTCAAGGGTTTCACCGATCACAACGCAACTTTGTAGACATATGACCACACATAATCTGAGGGGACCCCTCCATTATTGACCCCATCAAACAAAATGGGGGTGCTAGAGAGCTAATTTCTTATCTAGGCCTAACCGCCATATCGATTTTTTACTAAACTTGGTAGATATGTAGAACAGGACGCCTCAAGGTGACTGGAGAAATTTAACTCTAATTGGCAACTGGGTGGCGCTATAACAACAGAAAAATGTTCAAAAATGGCTGAAATGCGACCGGTCGCTGTGGCTCCTCCTGTGGCCAAATGTTTTTGTATTTGTTTTTTTTTTCAAATTTTTGGTATGACTAAGTCATGGTATGGTATGCTGTACTCAATGGGTATGGACTAGTTAATATTTTAATTTACCTCATGATCCAATATTGAAGCCTGGTATCTTAAACCTTGTGAGCTGAGGTTACGAAACGTCTTCAGAGTGAAGAGCTGAAGAGAGCCTTTCAAAAGCATCCTCATATTTTGTGACAGACACATCAAACCAACTTCATGCTGGCCTTGTCACAATGCATGCAAGCTTCTTCTTTTTTTTTAACAATGTACTACTGTAAGGCCCAATACGATATTATGACTAACTCTGACAGTAACAGTTGCACAGCTTTTGTTTAAACTCTTTAGGTTTACTTCTTTTTTTCTGTTGTATAAGTGTGTTGTAATTGATTTAGGTACACAGCTCAAATATTATGATATACTGTATATTTTGCGAGCAGCTAAAACCATACATATACAGACTGAAGAGTTTAAAATGGAAGTGGAAAACACAGACTTTAGCACAGGTGCTTCTTAAGGCCCAGGTATTTCTGTGAAGTTCAAAAATACAGATACAGGTAGTAGCTTTTTCACTATACCGCTGAACTACACACACAGTACAGTATTGTTTTTACAGTTTGGCTGCACCCAAACTTTACAGTTAACGTGGAATGAAATGCAAACATTTAAGTATGAGACTTTGCTAATTTTTTTGGATAATTCTTTAATTTAAAGTGAGATTTACACATTTCCTCTACACGCCTGGTAAGTTAAAATACCTCCATTCATTATTTATTTATTTCCTATACCGGTGTCACACAGGCTTGAGCCTATTTGTCGATGAACCCTCACTGAGAAATGGCCAATCTTTGGTTGGTCTGGCAGTGATAGATCTTTTTATAGCATTGCCTCTATAGCGCTGACAGCTCCTTACCACAGTAGAGTCATCATGTCTGAGCCCGGCTGGCAGGTCCTGCACAAGAGAACACATCAACATGAGGTGAGATACAGCGTAGGCCTTAATCACCAGTTCTCATCAGGTTGTCAGACATGTCAGGCTCCTCATAATACTGTCCTCCACCTACCACCCCAACACCTCTAAAACTATTCATACTCCTGCATTAGGATATCCATATAGGATATACTGTGTATATTTCATTGAATTGATTGTGTTTATGTATCTGGCACTTTGGGTCTAGAAAAGCACTTCACCTGTAGTAGTAATATTATTATACAGTACCTGGGGTGGGATACATGACAGTGGGTGAATTACAATGCCTTTATGAGATGTATTGTTTTTCACCTGATATTACAATCAAAGAAAATTGTTGAACCTCTGAACAAACATTTTCACCTGATTTATTTTGAGATTAAATACTTGGTTTAGGAAATGAAAGAATTTCTATTTCATTGTCACTGACTTAAACTTTAAAATCAGGAGAGACAATAGAAAGGAATTAGACAAACAGAGTCACCGAAGGTCTAATGGAGAACAGACATCTTTTTCACAGCGATGACTCTACCACTTGATTTCATCTCTTTTTTGCTCGTATGTGAAGCTGTGCTGAATCGATAAGCGATTGAATGGTTAACCCTTGGAAAACAAAACAGACAGACCATCATGGATAACACATTAGGCACTTATCTGCTCCCCAAATGGGGAAAAAGCGTATACCTGAGGCACAAATCCCTCAAATAATCTCTCAGCAAAATATTGGGCACCTGCAGCGTAAGCTCAAGGTGTACTGTAGTAGTAAACACACTTGACCAGATAAGACCAGAATCTGGTGTTAAGCCAGAGTGTGCATGTGCTTGTGTGTGTGCATGTGAATGTGCGTTTGAGTGCCAGAGACAGATGGCAACAATGCAGCTTTTCAAAAAGAAGATTTGGGGAAGCAGCAGCGGGCGACAGCTCTCTAGCGGCTGCATACCAGAGAGAGTCAGGTCGAAAAAATGGAGAGAGAGATGTGATCAGAGGAGAGCGCCCGAGCCAATCCACTGTGAGAAGATGGGCAAAGGAAAGTAGACAGATGGGGAAGATATGAGAGGCCTAGATTGGAGGAGTCATTATTCTGGAGATTTGAGATTCAAAAAGATTCAAGGTGCAGAGACACATTAATGTGCGTCACATAATTATAGAACTTTTGCTGAAGGTTAGGGACTTACAAACAACATAAAACACACAACAAATAAAAACTCACATAAAATTACATTAAAACACAAAAAATTACATTAAAAAAAAGACAACAGCACTGAGCCTCACACCACGAGCCCCTCAAACAAAGGATCACCATGTCTTTAGCAGCTACTTTATAATGTCTTTGTAAAGTACACAATAATTTTGAATAATATCTAATTTTTAATAATAATAATTTCTTTGTAAATCACTGCTTACTGCTTTATCAGACAGATGTATGTGTCTGTATAACACAGATAAAGGTCCAGTGTGTAGGATGAAGGGGCATCTATTGGCAGAAACTGTGTGTCATATTCATTTTCATTAGTTTATAATCACCTGAAAATAAGAATTTCTAGGTTTACATATGGAGCGAGTCCACCATGTTGTTTGTAAAGTGTCCCAGGAGCGACAAACCAAACTCTGGCCCTTGATAGGGCCATTTGCGTTATCGAGTTCTCGGGTTGGCCATCGTAGTTCTCCTACAGTGCTGGTCTGTGACATAGGCAGTATAAGCGAATGCTAGGGGTCACCTATAGGGGGCGCCACAAGTGGGGGAAGGAAAAAAATCAAAATGTTTATCTTTTACTATCCTTTACTAATATTATTCCTACTGTTATTTTGATGTATTACATAAGGCCACAACAATATAACCATACATAGCAGAGAGAGAGGCCTTTTTTTTCTGGGTTCCTGCCGCCCCCTGGCCCCCATCCCAAAGCTACGCTTTACCTGCTCTCTGGGGGAGATGGACGAGTTATCCGGAGTCACATGAACCCTGAAACACGCTGTGTTGTTTTCATGTCAAAACAACAAAAGCTCTCTGGTGCCCACTTTACTACCACTACACTACCGAGAGGAGTGTATGTGAAGAGAAATTAAAAACAAAAAAAACAAAAACAAATCTGTGTTGAAATCAGCAGAAGAGCAAGTTATTATAACCTCAGCAGCCACAACGAACAACTAACATTTGCATTGATTTACATTTTGAAGCATTCAAACTCTATTCAGTAAAAATGAGTACGGGGCAAAGGTCAATTATAACTTTCTCATGATGTGTTCAATGTAGTCTTGTAAAACCTAGCTTTTTTTGTTGAATCTTGAGTAAATACAGCTGTTTGAAGGAAAAATTTGTTGATGTTTTCACAGCACTATAAAATAGATATTAGAGAGGGAACGGTGATGTATTATACGTAGAAATATGGCTTTTTGTTTTTTTTGTTTTTAAGCTGTTTTTTCTTTTTAACCCTATGGGCCTGAACGATGCATAGTGCGTCCAAATTCACACCTGTTCTTCTCTATTGATTTTCTCCGCAACCGTGCATCATAGCGAGAAGCCACACATATCACGCGAAACAGCAGAATTGTAGCTTTCTGACAAGACCAAGCACTTGTCGTAGTCCAATGTTTTCACAGCGAAAAAAAAAGATAAATTTACACTACAATGATGTGTAACAGAGTTTTCATGCAGCTATGCACACACATTACTCAGGAGCAGAGCTTTCCAGTGATACCACACACATCATTGTGCTGTCATCCCATCACGCTTTAAATTTTTTAAATTTACCCATTGAACGGGTCACCTCAGCCATCTTCACAACAATTGCCCCCCTGAGAAATTTGGCAGGAGCCGCCGCTGTGACCTAACACAGAAAAAAGGCACTCAGTTTTCTTCCCATCACATATTTGTACTGCATTATGACTGTATGCTTTACTATTGTACACAAGTCTTAATCATACACAGAATAATGGAACATTGTGCTGTACTTCTCAGCTGACTCCATCTGACACATTTCTTACTCCTTGACCACAGAAAACAGCTAAATATCACAGTTCTTTGTGAGCATGGAGTCAGACTGCACTATCAATTGACGACGTGAATTGTGCACAAAAAGTGGGACTGTTTTTTTGGCTGATGAACTACCCCACAGTGCCCTTCACCCTGACACTGTGAGCAAATTGGAGAGCAAACAGAAAGGACAGATGGACAAATAGGAGGAGAGGGTCCATCCAGAGGGTGGTATGATTTAGCCTGGCTCCAGACCTCTGAATTACCACACACAACCCAAATTTTGTCTGCAATTCAAAAAGGTCTGGTATAGCTGTTGTGTGTAGCAGTTGGAAAAACAATGAAGCCAGTCGGAGCAATTGCGGATCTAAATCACTGCTTATGGTATAACTAGTACAAATTAAGTGTGTATTCATCCTCAAATGCTAATAAAAATCAAGCCTGGCCATGGAAACTTTTTTTGTTGGAAAATAGTTGAGGGTGAGTTGTGAGGGATATCTTTTACACACACACACACACACACACACACACAAAGGGCATAGACTCTGATGTGGGAGGAATGTTTCAGTGGGAGGGTGAGATGGTGAAGAAGACCTAGTCACCCAAGGTCTAGTGGTGTCGGCAGAAGGGAGGGTGACGAAGGTCAACGAGGTTTGGAGGGGGCGCAATCATTGAGAGGAAACCCTTACAGAGACACAGCACTGTGTTTTGTTGCATTGTAGCACAAAAGAAAACTCCCAACAAGTTGTACAAGGCCAGACTTAAAAGACTTATCACCAACATTTGTCTTACAAAAAAAAGAAGCCCAGACTTTCATCAACACACCAACACAACAGGAGCAGGAATTTTGTTAATTACTGTGCTGTGATGTATTGCTGTTTTTGTCTAATTTTTTTTTCTCCCATGTCCCAGTCCCAGCACAGCAGGGATGTTGTTTGGCATCACACCAAACTAATACTACTCACTAATGCAGACTCAAAGAGACATTTGAGTGGGAACACACAAGCCAAATACATAGAATATCCCTCACAGGACTGCCGAATTTTCCTCCTTTTTTACTTTTCAATTGTTTAATTCATGTGCTAGCTGACAATGAATGTGTTTCTAATTAACTGATCAAATCCTGGGCGGCACTGTGATGCAGTGGTTAGCACTGTCGGCCCACAGTAAAAGGGTTTGGAGTTGTGTCTATTGTTTTTCCAGCCCACTTTGGATGAAACTAGGCCCACTTCAACATGAAGAAAGCAGGCTGCCAGACATCAAGGCCAAATGATTGGCTGCCAGCCTACTGCTAGCTATTGCCATTGAAAGAGACTGTTGCTAGCCAGCTAGTGCACCTACTTATGTACCCCAAGGTTCCTCTGTCTCACTCCCCACTGCTGGAAGACTACAAAATGGAAAGTTTGAAAACCTGGCAGGGAAGAGACTGCTACTAGCTATTTAGCCCACCCATGAATGTACCTTGTGGTTCCACCACTTCACTCCCTCGAGCAACGTTTGCTGATGCAGCACTGGCTGGGAGTTGGGGGGTGGTCATGCCACTAAAGGTCTCCATGAAAAATGACAGGGTAGGTAAAGGGACATTTTGACAATTTTCAACCAGCTTTGTGTCATTACAGTGTGGGCAAGCAAGCCAAGCATTTTTCATTTGCACACTCTGCACACACTGCCCACAGTGCGATGACAGAGCTGGTTGAAAATCAGCAGTTTCTCTTAAACAGCTGTAGCAAGAGGAATTCAGTCAGTGATTGTTAGTAAAAACAGGTAAGCACAGTCGAGGCATACACATGTAAGCAAGATATATATACAGTAGATACATAAAGGCTGGCAGCCAATCATCGGGCGTCAACGTTTTGCAGCATGCTCTCATCATGTGTACTGTAAGTGGGCGTGGTTTCATCGAAAGTCAGTTCGAAAAATGATAGACGCCTCTGGGCTCAGCCTGGGCCCCTCATTTTGCTGTTCCCCTAAGTTAGCAGGGGTTTTCTCCAGGGTCTCCTGCTTCCTCTCACAGTCCAAAGACATGCAGGTTAGGTTAAATGTTGACTCGAAATTTGCCTGTGAGTGTGAACGGTTGTCTGTTTCCTTGTGTCAACCCTGTGAGGGTCTGGGTGTACCCTGCTTCTCACCCAATGTCAGCTGCGATTGGCTCCAGCCCCCCGCTACTCTGAATAGGATGAGCTGACATAGATAATGGATGGATGGAAGATCAGATCATCCGAGTCTTAAACAGCATTGTTCATGGCTGTGAATCAATAAAACATGTTGCTGTGTTTATATGCTAGCATGTCAGATGTTGTTTGATACCATCATCTTCACACATGGGAGTAAATCGTGGGTACAAATATAGATGCAAGTGTCATCTCACACACGTCAACATTTCCAAATGTTGCATCTTAAAGCAGAGACTTAGCAAAAAGGGCTCACTTGCCAATTGATTTTTTGATATTTGTCAGCAAGTGTTATAGTTGTATGGGATTCGGTGACATATACATTTGGTGTAGTATAATATCAGAGCAATGGTGCCACCCCAAGACAAAGCAAATGCAATCCAATCCAGGTCTGAATATCTTCTATATCCAAGGGATAATACGATTGATTATTTATACTGAAATGTGTTAAAATTCGTAGAGTGAAATATAAAGCAAATCCCTCTCACTGATTTGATTTTAAAGCCATACATAAATGGTGTATGGGCTTCTTCCAAGTAATAAACTTCAGTCCAGCCAATAATCACACATGTCTATGAGGGGAGAATCTAACACATATTTTATTCCTTTGATCCGTGCTTTGATTCAGGGACTGTGAACATGATGATCTTGATGTTAATAATCAAAACCTGGTGTTGCGTCGGTAACAATGCCGGATGCTGAGGAGAGTGTTAAACTGCCTGTTTATGTATACCATCAATATGACACAGGGGGTTCATACATATTAGCACATTAGCTAATGTTAATTAATGCTCTGCTAACTTAAGAATTGTTCGCATTCATTATTCTTATTGGAAAAACATTATGGTAATTATGTTTATATCCTCAACATTTCATACACCTGGATAGCGCTTTGTGTGCTTTAATCGCAAATACTTTTTCGAGGAAATCCACTTCAGTGACATCCTTGTCCACAGACTGTTTCTCAGTGCGCATATATGCATGTTTGCCCATGAATTGTCTGCACATGCACACACATATACACACCTGCCCACATGCATGCAAACACACGTATCCTCTCAATTATCCTCTGCAGTCAGTGTACACACTTCTGTGAGCACAGGCGCTGCTTATTAAACAAGACGAAAACAGTTGCTTGTTTGATTAACATCAATACAAATTCTCCCTCTCATCTAACTAACTAAAGCTATGGCCACACAATGTTTTCTTGTATCCCTCAATTTGAATCTCAATGCTCACTCCTTTCCACTCGGCGGCATCTTTAATAAAGGCTGCAGCTTGTCGGCGAGGGTGTCCTGTCTCTAGTGAGATGGTTAATAAAGCAGAGATGTTCTGCCCACATCCAGAGGCTTTGAAAGGAAGGGAGGGTTGGGGGGGGTGAGAGGGGGGGATGAAGACTATTATTCAGTCAAGAAAAACAAGGGGCTTTACATACAGGCACCACTGTGGGGAAGCAGCGGTGAACTTTCTTCCTGTTCTTTTTTAATGTGTTTTTCTCTTCCAGAGTCTAATAGCTTCCCTGGACCCAGACAGCTTCACATTAATTGGCCAAGGAGGCGATGCCAAGGCTATTCTACTCAGGTCCTCTGGCACTGCCACTGCCAACCCAATATAGACCTTGAAGTTTGCTCTTATTCTCTCTGTCTGCCTCTCCTTCATATTATCTTTCTTCCTCTCCTTTGTCCCCTGCATGCCTCCCCAGTCTTTGCATGTCTGATTGTTTGTTTGTTTCTCTTTCTTTTACAAACACACAGCCTCACACTCTTCCTCATCCTCCTCACGCCTTCATTCACTGGTCTCCTTTTTCTTCCTCCTCGTCCTCACCATCCTCTTGATGTTTCCTCAGTCTCCTGTTTCCTCTGTGTGTCTCTGCTTCACTCTCTTTCTGTCAGGAGCATATTAAGCAGGGGCTTCACAGCAGGGTCGCGGCTAATTTAGACCAGTGCCCAGCGGGACTCTCACCGAGGCCAGCTCAGTGGGACACGAGCAGGAGAGGCACTACGAGGATCTCTTCTTTTCTTCTCCCTTTCCTCTGTCCACTGAAAGGAGAAGGTCTTGGGCCTTACATGGCAGAGGTTGTCAGACACCATACGTCTCAGATAACATTTCCTTTGTTGTACACTACACTCCTAATACTTTTAGATTTTTTTTTTTTTTTTTTTTTTATAGGAGAATGCAGCAGCTTTTTATCTTTACACCCTGCTGTGCCTGGTAAATGACTGAACGAATGAGCCCTCAAATACTGTACTTGCCCAATGGGAGACTGTTGGTCTTCCATTACTTAATGTCTAATCTTCATTCTGTCGGACTAGCTGCCCCCTGCTGTTTTTTTCCTTTATGATGTATTACCTATCCATTAAAGAGGTTGTATTAGATCTTCACAAGTCAGAGCGTATTTATTAAATCTGTTTTCTCTCTGGTTGGATTACATGTGAAATTCTTGTGCCTCAGACTGCGGGGGTGTATGTCGGTATTTAAGGGCAAGGACTGAGCTTATTTGCTTTATTATGCATGTCATGGCCTTGACGGGCGTTACTGTGTATAATGAACTTGAAATAAAAAAAAATAAAAATAAAAATCCAGTACTGTTATGCAGATATTGGGTGATAATCGAGATAAGCAGTATGTTGCGCTAATTCTCCAGTCAGGTGCCATTATATCACTGCAGAGGAAAGGGGCGCAAATAGATGATGTGATTTAAAAAAGCACCAGTCAAACGTCAAATTACATTACAGTTCTGGTAACAGCCCAGTGTGCACTCATGAGGGTGTTAAAAGCCATCCAGAGAGGACAAAGACAGACTGCAGTGGCCTACGCAATGACGATATGTAATGACTGTTTGTCACAATTTATTTGCTGAATCTGTTACTACAGCACTTACTTCCATTTACTTTCTATTGATACAACAAGTTTTCCACCAAGCATAAAGCCTTTTTACGATACATCAAGATTGTTACTAACTTTTTTGCATTTCCACTCAGGCTTTTTTATGCACACATTGCAAATGTGCATAAAAACAGATGGATGGAAACGCATCTATTGTTTGTGTGGACCTGCCCCAGCGAGAGATGTCATGAGGAAATAAAAAAATGAAGACATTTCTCTTCCTGCCCTTTGGCCAGACTTTGAATGATGCCTCAGAGGAAGTCTGGGCAACTCATTTTGTGAATGACCTTGAGGTTGCCAGAACTCTGTGGAGAGACAAACAATAGACTCCATTCTCTCTGATTTATGCTGTCGGTTTACTCTGATTTCTCTATTTTTGATATGTTTGGTCTTGAAATTTCAATTGCATCATGGTAACCATCAGCTATATGAACTGGCTTATTTTCTTATTTGCTTGATTAATAGTTCAAAACATACAGCAGTCCTCTACCACCACTTCATAAATGTTTCACATGCAGACCTTAGCCTATTATTGAAGTCATATTACAAGGACCTTATCTCATTCAGCTCATCTTGTCTCATTCAGCTTTTAGCTCAAAGCAGGAATAAAACTAGAAAAGCACTCGGAGAGCACAGACCTCCACCAAGCAGCTCGGATTTCCCACCATTTTATTATTTTATCCACTTCGCTTCAACCGATGACCACCAAAATTTTATCATCTGTTCCTTGTCCCATTATAAACATTTCCTGAAAATTTCATCAAAATCCATTCAGAACACTTTGAGTTATTTTGCAGACAAACAAACAGACAAACAGACAAACAGACCAAGGCCGGTGAAAACATAACCTCCTTGGCAGAGGTAACAATTATTTGACAAATGGTAATATGTTTTTACACTGATATTGGGTGAACAATAGTGGTGGAGTGGAGGGTATTTGCAGGTATACCCACCTGCTTTTCTTGTCATTTACAGTATATCCACCAATAAGCCATAAAGTCATTGGAACATACACCCACTTCCTACACATCTATGTAGTCGTTCACCCACCTCATCAATTACCACTACAGCACTGGTGAACAGTGTGGGAGTTATGGCTCTTACACTTTCAACACAGTCTTCGAATTTTTTGTCACTTAAGCCCCTTTCCTACTGGACAAAAAACTCCAACACCAACTAACATCTAGCTTTTGTATTGCATGACAAAGTTTACAATCAACATTCAATCCCAGGACAAATGACTGTGGTTGTCATGGGTATTTATCAGCTCCAGGTCCAACTGGCTAGATAAATCTAGTCAGCAACGAGTTTGGAAAAGTGATAGAGATTAAGAGATTAAAAAAAAAGTATTTTTATTGGCCCTATGCTGCTTTCTACTGTTTACTAACCTGTTTCCCAGCCTGTCCATGATGTCGAATGTAATACACCCACCAGAAAAAGATAAAAAGCCTTGTGCATGGCTCTGGCCTACTAGCAATGGGAGAGGAGTCAAAAGCCTATTTTTAACGTGTGTGCCCACCTTTAAAAAACCTGCATACACAAGCGACTTTGATGGCAAAAGGTTATGTATTTCTCTTGCCTGAAGATAAAACTGAGGGCTTTAAAAACCCAAACATGCACAAAGTGACAATAGCAACAGTACAGGTTTCGTGATGTTGTCATAGACTGCAGCCAGGCACTCACTGCAAAGGATTTTAAAAAAGCAAATATCAAATGTAATGGCTTAATTTAAGTAGCTTCAATTTACCCAAATACTGAACACAACCTCAATTTGCTTTTTGTGACTACTTTGAAATTCATTGTTTCATATATATATATATATATATATATATATACATATACATGTTAGTCAGTGTCAGCCGTTGCTCAAAGTGTAGCATCCCTGTGGAGCACAGAGTAATTCAGCCCATTTATTTTCAAGTACAGCAACGCTTAGCTTAGTCACAAGCCCGAGCAAAGGCAGAGACGGCACAGAAAGACAGCTATCGATCAGAGTGAGGCTTTCAGATGTTTGAGGGAGAGGTTCCCTGGAAAGCACCGCTAACAAGCTCTGCTTTCCTCCCGCTGCAGTTTTTGATTCATTGGCGTCGGAGTAGGAGAGGAAGACGTCAGAGATGTGCTATAGTAAATGTGTGGTTTAGTGTCACAATCAATGAAAACAGCAGCAGCACTCCTTTCTTAGTGTCTAACCCCCAGTACACACATACACACCCCCTTCCCCAAGCGAAATCGTTTTTTGGAGTAGAGGCAATAAAGAGACGAGTGTATATTGAGATCTAATCAAATATCCTAACACTGAGCCTGTGTATTGACCAGAATTTCAAGGCAGAATTAACCAGTGTTCCTCCCTTGTTAGTTCAATGCCTTGGAAAAAAATAGCTGTTTCGGATGAAGAGAAGTGGGGAGGGAAGGAGAGGAGGACTGAAAAATAAAACAGGATTTAGTTTACAGGAGAGAAAGTAAAGCAGTTTTCCATCCATCTTTCTAATTATCACAACCAAAGTATGACCACTGACCACTGAACATGATAAACTCTGCAATAAGTAACAGAGTAGGAAATACAACCTTTATGTAAGATATAAAAAGATGTAAGAAACACGATTAATCAACCTTGTTCCACCATGATCTAATTTAAAAAATTGGAAAAAGTCCTCTGAGAATCATTGAGATTTTTGTGACCAAAGTCCAACAAGTCTTTTTGCAAAGGTTAATAACACTTTAATGAAGTGCATTCTTCTTCATATAAAGTTATAATTACTCATTTAATGACACCCAAAATGAAAAAGAAAAAAAAAACATGTTTTTCTTTAATTACTTTAAGGAACAGTTAGACACAGTGTAATGACTGCCTCGCCTTTACAGATGTAACAATACAACAGCTGACAATTCAGCTGTCAATCAATTTACACCCCTATCAAAATGTGTCTTTGTACAGTGTTCTTCAGTAAGACTGTTCTATTAAAAAGGATAATACCATTTTTCCCCTTTATAGCAGTAATCTCAGTCCGTCTTTTCTTGCACTGTATAATCGGACAGAGCATCTTCAGGGGAAGAACCACACAAAAGTGTCACCTGGGAGTAAGTTTAGGAAAGAAAGCCAGCTTTGTTTGAGAACGCTTTTCAAAAATCTTTGTATTCATTTATTATTAGGGCTGTTAAATGATACATTTTTTAAAATTTTAATTATCATTAAATTTCAATAGATAATGTGTGAGCAGTTAGTGATTGAATTTTCATTACTTTGCATTTCAAAACCGTTTTGAAGTCCATATTAACAAGGTGAAGCAAATCTCACCAGAGTGTCTTGATTAGGAATAAAATAAATGCAAATGAATTAACTTTATGATCTTGACTTTAAGATTTATTTCAAATCAGTGCTGCACTACTACAACAGTGTGGTCAAGACACCTCCAAAACACTACTTGGCGGTGGGGTTTCTCTGAAGTGCTGTACAGTTTGACTGATTCAAAACACACTTTAAACTTGGCTTATTAGAGAACACAAATTGGCTTCATTATAACCAGAAGACTTGTTGACAAAACACTTGTCTTTGCTTGGTACATTTTCCCCACAAATACAACATGCTAACGTTATTAGCACAAGCCTATGGCATGTTACATTGTATAAATTAGCATAGCAGCTAGCGGACTTTTCCACTACTCACATGAAGCCAGGGACAACAGCAACATTTAACAAAGGTAACATTACAAAATTCAGCTAATTTAAGAAGATGATTTTGTGTGTTGTATTAGTGGGTGGGAACACATGACTGTTGTGCTCATATGAATTTGATGACTTGTTGGTCTGGTTGGTTGCAATCTTTGTCTTTCAGTGGGCACTGGGCAGGAAGCATATGGAGGGTTCAACAGAGGTGTTTTTTGTTGAAAACATGTGTCTGCTGTGGCTGGAAAAATGTTGACAAACAAAAGCAGTACATTTGCAGGTAATAACACCAAAACAACGAGCCGAAAGACACTAAAACACTCTACATAGCTGAGGATAACTGCAGAGTCTGGTGATGATTCTCAGTGGGTTTGTCACTATGAGAGACCCATTGTTGATATTAAAAACAACAATTAGTACAGCTTTAACTTAACCATAAAAAGCTTAACTGTTTATTAGCTATGTTCTTGTGCCACTAACATGGTGTTTGCGAAAATGAAATATTAAGGTTAAATAAGTCAGCAGTGAGCATTTAGTTAGCATTGTAATATTTAATTTATTTTTGTGTACAGTAAACAGCATCTTCCCTTTTCCATCATTTGTATTTGCCACTTCCTTCAATCCACTTATAAACTCTGCCACGTTGCAAGCTGAGTTAGACTAATGAGTGGTTCGCTGTGGTGCTCCAGAGGGGATGTGGATGTGTCAGGGAGGAGGACAGACCTCTAATTAGTTGCTTTCTATCTCTTGGGAAGGGAGGGGTTCTAAGATGCTGTCCCTGCTTCCTAATGAGCGCACTGGAGACCACCGAGACAAACCCTCTCTAGCTAGACCAGCGGTACACATTTCTGCCCATAGTACACTTCATGCACCTCAATCTGTTTGTCCCTAAAGGTCTCGCTGCTTTTTTTTTTCTCACCTGTGTCATTTTCTTTCTTTGTCTCTTTCCCTTCAGGCGTTGTATTCTCCCTCTCTGGCAGCCTGGTCCCCCACTCTCCAACAACAACAAGTCACTCTACGAGAGTTGGAGGGCTCTGTTTTGTTTTCCCTGGAGATTTTACCACACAACAGTACAAACACACACACACACACACACACACACACACACACACAAAATTACTGCCCAGGTATTGGAGACGGTCCCACAATAAAATGCCCCATTATTGCTCCAATGTGCCAAGCAAAACATCAATACACAGCTCCTTAAGCTCCTTCAGAGGAGGTTTTAATCTGAAGCAATAAGACCACTGAAGATAATAAATGACTTGAATGTCTGAGCATACTTTTGCAGGCGATTACCTTCTCAGTTTGAAGGAGAGCGGCAGGATCATCGTCTGTTGACTTGCGCAGGGAAAGAAGTCTGAGGAGAAAAATCATTCACCCCCTCCTGTACAAGAGATAGCTTGGTGGGCTGTGTTATGTTGGGGTTTGATTAAAGAATGCCTCTCATTAAAAGGTTCCCTCCAGTTACTAATCAAAGCAGTGTCGATATCTGGGAATTAGCTCGCCAAACACTCTTGCCCTGCTGTTTTTCACTCTCCCTCTTACTTTTGCTTACTGCCTCTCTTTTTCTCCTTCAGTTCCGTCCTCTGTTTGCCTCTCTCGCCTTCTGCCCGACTTTCACTCTGTTTCATTCACTCAGTCTCAGTCTCCATGCTCTCTCTTCCTCTCCATCTCCCCCGTCATCTCCTTCCTCTCACTCTTCCTTCTTTTCCGTCCTCCTTCTCTGTCCATCTCTTTAGTATTGCTACTGGCACTGGTCTGTTTTTGTTTTGCCAGCAAATTAACCAGGAGAAGGAGGTCCCAACGGTGCCACGCTGAGCTGAACTTATGTAACAACAGTCAGTCACCTACACAGCCATCGTCAGAGGTCAACTGGCCATGGAGCTAGATTGTTTTTGGGTTGTTTTTGTATGTTTTACATTCAAGTTATTGACTTTCCTTTAGGTTTGATCAGCCGGGGTTGCAGTGGTTAGCTGGAGGTGATTCCAGAAGTGGCGGCTTGTGAGCTGACGATGTACTTGAACGCCAAGTAAAGCTGTTTTCTAATATGAACTCTTAACAATGGCTAGAGAATCAGGTCCTGTCATTGTCAGGGGTTTCACTTTCACACATGTAGCTCGTAAGCTACATGTTAGTTAGTTAGTTAGTGTCCCATTGGAATATCCCAATGGACTGAAAGCCCATTTCACTAACGGCCTGTCCCAAAAACAAACACCCTTTGCTTCAAGAATATACACTTCCTTCGGTTAGATAACCCAATCATCAGAAAAATGTTTTGCATTGTACGTTTTGCAAACCACAGATATGTTGTTTGAATGTCGTTTGAATGTTCGGCACAAAAACCAGTTGGTTATGGTTAGGAAAAGGTCATGTTTTGGCTTGAAACACTCATGTTGAGTGGTACAAAAGTCACTGAAAAAAGCAGGGATGGGCTGGAGAAAAATGCAGGCTCTTGGCTCAAAAGCCACTGGAAAACGCCACTCAGGAACATTGCTGAGAGACGTAGCTAGGAAACGCTATGAAGGGTCAGTAAAAACAACCTGCATCAGTGACTCAGATGCTGCTCAGAAACTATAACTGCATGGAGTATGTATTTTTAGAGATGGGACTTCGGAGCAACAGGTGTTTGTTTTTTAAGATAAAGAGCTGTTGGAGACATGGGCTTTTGGTCCAATGGGACATTTACAATCTAATGGGGCTTCAGAATTTTGGACCTTCTGAACAATGGCATGACACCAGTGGAGCATGCAGGAGGCATTTCTGTTGCCATCCTCCTGTAAATGATTGTTGTTCCTCACCTTCAGATGTTTGTTTTCCTCAATTTTTGCACAAGCTTCACTTGCAGTGAATTCTCCAGATGATTATCTGCTCTATTCACACATGGGCTCAATCAGACATTACATAGACTTTGTACCAGGGAGCTGGCAAGGTAAAGTCCATTTAATGTTTGATCCAACTGATTTGGACATTTGCAATCTCTCATACAGCTCCTGCAGATAGGCTAATGTTTAGATAATTTCAGGTTTGAAGTGCATGTGTGAGAGGAGCTTAAGGTTAATTAAGAAACGCTTTTATAAATTTTGGGTGGAAGAACTTGACTGCCTGTACAGAACCTAGATCCCAGCCAACACCTTTGGAAGAAACTGGACCAAACCCATTGCTGCCCATGCAACCAGTGCCCAGCATCACCAATGTTCTTTTTGCTTATTGCGAGCAACAGAATATGTTGCAGTTGAATATGACGCCTTGTGTTGTGCACATTCACACTTCACAAGAACTGACTCAAAGTTTAGTTCACAGAGATTAAAGTGAACTAATTTAGGTTCATAATTCACTATTTGAATTTTGAACTAAGTTCACCATCCCAAAAAATGTTAACGTTTATAAAATGTAAACCTGCGATCATCATTCACTCGCGGATATTTCCCAAAACTGGTCAGTTGTTTCAACTGTCATTTAAAATGTGGCTGACATGCAGACTTGCTTTTTCAGCACCCACAGGCACAATTTGCATATAAATGTGAGATTTTTTTTTCTGCTGGAATTTGTAACTTGCCGATTTGTTCATGAAAGTCCTTCAAATATCCATATTAACTGGCTTCAGCAGTATCGATGGCTTCGTTGTCGGCCATTGTTATGCTGTTTGTTGTGTTGGCATGCTGGTTGCCTTAAATGGAAAGTGAACAACGCTCACATTCAAGTTCACAAGTTGCAAATTAATGTGTTCAATTTGCTGTTCGCCCAATAAATGATAACGTTCGATATACACGCTGTTTTAGCACTTTTATGCACAACACTGCTGTCAGTAGCTTCTACAGTCAGAGTGTTCATTGTTTGTCTTTTTAAATAACATAAAATATGCACATCTTAATTTCTGAATTATCTTATTATCTTAAGCTATATTCTATTTGAAAACAATATGTTTTGTTGCCTTTACGCCTTCAATATAACAATCAGCTGCATTTTCCAAATCTTATTATATTAAAAAGCTGTTAATAGAAGCTTACTAGTTCTTAAGACAGCCTGCTCTCTTTCTAGATTTACTGATATAAACACCATAGTGTAATTAACACTTTATTATAGCACTGTAGTTACCACATTTACAGATCTCATGTATAATGGTAACGATACTCTCTCTCACACACAGCCCTCTGACAAAATGAAAAAAGTCCGACATTTTAGAAAAATGGAATTTAAAAAGCAGTACTCTTGTGGCCGCTCCCTTTATGCTTTATCTTTATCAATCTGTCTGTCACTGGCTGACCTTTCTCGTGTATTCAATAGAACATTTTTAAAGGTTTCTACCAAAATCCATGCGCTCTCTTTGTATGATCATGCCCTTCACTAACCACAGACCACGGGGCACCGCGCAGCTCCCATCAGAGCCCCCCCTCGTCCCTCCCCTGTCTCTTACTCAGTTTATATGAGCGTTAGATTCAGTCTGCGACAGACACACAGGGGATGGAGTGGCATCAACAAAGAGACTCGGCTCCTGTCGACTGATCTCTGCGTCCTTTTGTGTTGACACTGTTTTCGCGCGCTGAGTAAAAAGCTACAAAGGTTTTCTGCTTCACACTCTGTTGGCTAATTGCATCAAAGCATTTGGAGACTGTTGTCTCAGCCCCCGTGTTTGTACAAGCATCAAAAGGAGAGAGCTCCAACACGTGGAACCTGTGCCAGATATCATCTATCCAGCATGGAGGGACACAAGAATGCAGAACCCAGGAGAGTGTGACGGTGGCATTTGTTTGCCGTCCCCCCCACACCCCCCGCGTATAACAAACACAACCTGACAGGAAATTTATAAATTCAGCGTCACTCTTCTCTCTCTCAATAATGAAATGAATCTTGTGGCGCAGTTTGCCTTAGATGGAGAGAGATCGAAGTTTTGTGACATACAGAGACAAACATATGGAGAAAGAATTAGATAGGGACAGAGACGAGAGAGAGACTTTGAGGTGTAGGGCACATGAGTGTGTGTGTCTCTGTGTTCACACCCATGCCTAAGCTTGATCATGTGCACACACAGAGTATGTCTGCATGAGTGTACATATAGTGTGTACACAGATACTGAATACTGAGCATCCCCCATATACTCTGTGTGAAAGTAGGGTGGGCCACACGGAGCAGGGTTTTGCTGGAGCTAAAATGCTGGCAGTGTCTGTTCGTTCAGCCATGTGACATGATTTATGTGCGAGACACAGAGTGTAAATGTCCTGCCTGTGACCAGCAGACCAAACAACAGACCAAATCTGAAGACCAACAAAACTGATTATACAGTGTTTTCCAACCATGCCACACTCTCCTGTAGTTCCTCCATTCTCTGTCCCATCCTTGTCTATTTATTTCTCCGAGTCTTTCTCCCTCTCTCTTTCTCCCTCTTCCCCTTCCACCCATACCCTGATTTTTAATCCCCCCTACACCAGGAAACTGTGGTAGAGGTACCCAGCCTGTACTGTTTTTAGCACTTCCACATGTGCACTTTTGCACATGCATACCTCTCAGCATGTGTTAGATGTGTTAACAGCAAAAGGTGCAGTGTACTACTGTTAACATGAACAGGACTGAAATAGCAAGGTAGGAATATGCAATGACGATCTTTTTTATGAGTGCACAAAATACACTGCAGATTTTTATGCATTTTTTGTGTTCTGCTCAGTTTCTTTCTCTGTATTTGTGAATGGTTATAAATACGTGTTTGGTGCAGAAGGTTTTAAACAACAAATCATGTAACAAAAGCCTTACTCTGATAAACCTTTTCCAGTGTAAGGTAAGGATTTCAGGAAGCAGTTCTCATCACACAGGTTGTTACACAACCCGAGTTCTCTGATCTGAACCATGCCAGATGTATTGTTCTACATTACACTGCATATTATGCATTCAGGTTTTATGCTGCCTTATGGGGAAAAAAAGTATAACAGCTGTGTGATAATTTGTTATCTTGATAGAGTGTTATTACTTTGGCACAGGGGCAAATCATTGACACAAACATTAGTGACTGACAGATCATGCACATGCTTTTGGGATTTGCTTATCTTATGCTTTAGAAGAAATATTTGTATATAGGTACCTCTGATGGGGTCGTCCCTATGTTCCCCGGGTCCTTTGTTCCCCCCTATGTTCTGCAACTGGGGAACATAAAAGGGTCCTATGTTCCCCCCTGAAATATGAAAGAAAAACACACTTACCTCATGTGATTGCATGATTCAATGCCCAAAGGCGCAGACAACCCTCCCCAGGAGTCACATATATTTAGAAAGGGCTCATTTTCTCCACTATAATTGTGGAATAGGCTATGCATGAATGGGACAGACACTGTCGACATTATGAAGGCATCAAGCCTCTCCATTCATTCACATAAAACCGATTACAACCTAGAATAACCTATAGTATTTGGATATGTGCGTCACATGGGCTATATCTTATACGCAACATTAAACTATGTGGGAAAATGCTGAATTAAATCAGGGGAGCCCCCATAGGCTATTTGTCCTGGAATTCAGCAATTTAAGGCAAAAATTATGATAAACTTATAATATATCAAGCTTCCAATAGTATTGGCTATTCTATTACAACAAATGTAAAGTTGCAGTAGCTTCCAGTGAAAAGCTGTTTAAGGAGAAAGGATCAAGTTTGAATGTTACAAACAGTAAGTGACAATTCCGGCAAAGAATATTTTACTACATGGTTAAGTGTGGGTAAATGACCTACTTGGTTAATGTAATGATTAAAAGGTGCCCTGTGAAGTTGTCTTGTAAACAAACAAAAGATATCTTATGTGCTGTATCGTAGGCAACTGGACTTGCTGTAGTTTCTTGAAGACGTTCCACCTCTCATCCAAGAAGCTTCTTCAGTTTTGAAGTGAAGATTCTCAGGTCATGGTAATCCTTAGCGCTGCATCGTAGTCAGCCGGACTTGTTTGAGTTTATTGAAGACGTTTCATCTCTTATTCAAGAGGCTTCTTCAGTTCATAACAAAAGTTGAGTTTATATTCAGTCGTATCCACCAAAACACATTGCTTGTATCATTGAGTGCATTTCGTTTCTCATTAAACTTTTTTTTTTTAATACTCATCCACAACTTCGACCTCCAACTATTTCGACCGGCAGCATCAAGGGACACAAGACAAAAATATAAAATCCATAACAGAGCCATAATAAACGAACTGACGTGCTTTGATCCAGCGCATTTTATCTTTTTACTATATCCATCCATTGACACACACATGGGCACACACAAGGAAGCTGCCATGCAGGGCACTGGCAAAAACATCAGGAGCAATTGGAGTTCAAGGACTCTTCAGCATCCCGCCAACCGTTACAATTAGTCGATGACCTGCTCTGCTCTTCTCAGCTCACCGTGTAGTAAGGAAAAATAAAGCATGCTCTTTTTATTTCACCGATTAAAAAACAGTTGAATACGCGTAGAATGTTTAAACAACACTGTAACAGCTGAGCCATCTCAATGACAAATGAGCAAATTTATCTGCCGAGGAAGTTGTTGAAAGCTCCAGGTACAACAAGTAAGTTTGTCCTTGTGTTGACAGTGTTCTCTCTCAAAATGTTTTTTCCATGGTCAAGAACCTTGAACCACAAACCTTCAAGATCGACATTTTACTTGTATTAGTTGCTGACACTTTGCCCCTCATTAAAGAATAGGGTAGTATAAGTTTAAGGGACAAAGTTAGATGTGCTGCACAGTGTGTGAGGAAAGGAGAGGTGACAAGAGATGCAAGAGTAGAAAGAAGTGAAGAGAATAGAGGGGGAGGAAGAGAAGAGAAATAAAGGACATGAAAGCAGATTAGGATGGAGAGGAATGTCAGCGTCCATGTGTCCAGATGTAGAAATGATGGGGAGTGGCAGATTTGTGTGTGAAAATTACTGGTTGGCATGCTGAATATTTATGAAGCAGACAGAGGCAAAGGGAAAATTCAAAGTCTAGGTGCGAAAGCGAGAGATGGACGCAGGGAGGAAATTGGAAGGGACAGAGTGTCTCCTCTGATGGATAATGACAGCCCCAAGTCACAGATTAAAGCCTGGACAACTGCTTCAATAATGTTAAAACCACCATGGGGCTTTTGTCAATGAAAGCAACAGAGGGGGAGAGAGAGAGGGCAAGAAACAGACTGAAAAAGTGGTAGAGAGATGAAACAAAGGACAACGTGGAATATAATGAACATACGAAAGCTGCTATGTCTCAGATAATATACAGTAGTCCTGATTGAAAATGCTGCTTCTATGCGTCTGCTAACCAGTCAAATATGGATGTTGCTGCAAATAAGCTACATAATCTAAAATGTGGATGCTTTACACACATCTGCAACCTGACAGCATATAAGATCCATACGATTAGCACAGTTTTCAAGGTGGGCACCCAAGATTAGTGTCACCAATTCAGTCTCTTCTGTTCCTGCGTTATGATGTTGAAAATGGCCAGAAAAGGGTTTTTGTAGATCATTATGATATCACAAGTTGACCTCTGACCCTTTGGAGATAAAATGTCATCACTTCCATCAGTTTATCCCATGCAATTTTGCCATAAGCTTTGACCTTTGACAACCAAAATCCAATCAGGTATTCCAAGTGAATGTTTGTGCCAAACTTGAGGAAACTCCCTCAAGGCCTTCTTGAGAGATCACATTCACGAGAATGTGACAGACACAAGGTTACAATGACCTTTGACCTTTGACTTCCAAAATCTAATCAGTTTATCATTGAGTCCAAATGGACGTTTGTGCCAAAATTTAAAAAAAAATCAATCAATGTGTTCTTGAGATATTGACCCCTCACTAAGACGCAGACTGACCAATCATGACGTAGCATCAGGCCGGCTCAGACCAGGGTCCATTGACTCTAATGCAGTCGTTTCAGATTCCCTTAATTTTCAGGCTGGTTTTGTGGATTTGGAGCTAAATGTTGTGCCTGGAGCATGTTGTGTATTAATGATACTCGTTACCTGGAGAGGTTGGAAAAAGATATACGTTTCCTCCCTGTTCCAAAACCAAAATCAAACCCTGTAAAGTGTAGGGTTAGCTAGCTAGCTACTGAAGATATAGCCTACTGAATGTATACACATGCTGCTTTTGCTTTTGAATGATTATAACAGTGAAAAAAGACCGACCCTGCTGTACAGGAACCAGTGAAGGGAAGCAGGGAAACTTTGCTGTTGTTTGACTTCCAGGTGCTGGCAGCAGCACGGGGGCGAAGCCAAACATTGCTCATCTGCACACACTGCGATGCCACACAGCTGGTTCAATATCAGCAAAGTTTCCCTTTATACTCACTGTGTACTGTGGCGATCTGCAGTGATGTGGTGGTTCACTTTACACTGTGATCTGTAGCCTATAGTTCAGCTTTAGCTTCTAACTATCTTTGTCTTTTTGACCTGTTGTTGCTGCTGAGTCAGTTTGACATCCTGGATATATCCTTCAAACACAGACTGTAGACCCCTCTGACTGCTTCTCTCTGGAATCACTGTTTAATTTTTCCAAAAATATGTTAATATTTCTTCAGGGAGTGCAGTTAGTTACAGTGTGGGCTCTTTGCTTACTCCGACAGCTTGTTGGACCATCACAGGGGGGCCAGGCTTAGCAAAAGGTAAATTGCCTTCAGAGAATAGGATGGTTGGACAGACTGAAGGATGGACAGATGGACAACCTGAAAACATAATGCCTGGGGCCACAGCTATTGCCTTTGTAGAGGCCTGAAATCTCAGATGTTGTATCAGCGCTATTATCAAAGACTTTTAGGTAATACCCAACCCCAATAATCAGATGAGATATAATGTATTTCCTTACCAACCTACCACATAGATACGTTTTTGGAATGTGCATCTTATTTTGTAGAGCTCTACAGCACTGCTGCGATGGGCCAACCACTTTACTCATACACATGCATAGTGGCACATATAGCGAATGTAAAATTAGAGCAGCGAGTTCCCTCTGGCAGAATAACCTCCTGGTTTGGGAGGGAAGCATCTGGACAATACTGTCCCTGAGGCCTTAGTACTGGCAACTAACTGAGGAGTCCCCACTGTGTCTGAAGACAGAATACAGAGCGCAGCAGAGCTCCCTGTCCAGAATAACACATCAGTCAGACAACTGGGGCCAACTCACACGTCCAACGGAGCGACATAGATAGACCAGGATAGAATGAGGAGAGGAAGGACAACTTCTCAAACTCGGTGTGAGTCGTACTTCTGTGCATGTTTTCTGACAAATAACACCCTTTCATAGAAGCTGACGAACGTAACACATTACGTCCTCTATGTTTCTGATCAAGATGAATGTCAGCTTTAAAATACAAGGAATCAAACACGGTTACCTGCATCTGTATGTGTAGATTGGGACAATTTGGGTGTTAATTGTGTCTCTCGCGTAACACCAATTATGCTGCATTACCTGCGTATGCAATGCTGTCATGTGCTATAAATGAAGTAGCTGTGTTAAGACTGCTCCCATGCATGCTGGTTTGCATTAGCAGAGATGTGATGAAGAGACAGTGAGAGCGGAAGGCATCCAGTAGACAGAAACAAAGTCACAAAAAGACAGATAGATAGAATGAGGACAGCTTGGTCCTGACCAAGAGGAGAGCAACGGCAGCAGCTGTTCCTGTTTCCTGTTCTCTCTGAGCCTAGATACCAACGCAGCGTGGCAGCACACCCTTGGGACAAACCAGAAAAAGGCTCTTAAAACAAAACCCAATCACCACGCTGTTTCACTAATAGGCTTTTCTCAGGTGTGTACTCTATTAAGTCTGCCATCTGTACTCACATCTAAAGCCCTGCACATTCTGTGTCCACGCACTAGAGAGATATTTTTCTCTGCTTTTTAGGTTCATCTGTGATGCTGTTTTATGGCCAATTCACAACCATCAAGTTTAATTTTCTCCATTTACTGAGGCATGGCATGCAGTTTACTTATAATTTACATTTTGTTGTTGAACATATTTGCTACTAAATGCAAACTTAAAAAGAAACAATTTTAGAAACAGCATGTAAAGAGGCATGGTTTTAAGGGGATTCTTTTTTTTTGCAGGGGCTCCTACTTTTCCCTGTGGGAGACTGAAGATTGACAGTGAGCAGAGCCTGACATAATGCATGCACTGATATGAAAATTCTCAACTCAGGCACAATGCATCACACACACACACACACACACACACACACACACACACACAAAACAGACATTCTGACAAAACCCACAAAAGAACTTTATGAAATATCTACAGTAGCTAAAGCTTTTTCTTTTTTTTTGGTGAAAAAACAGCAGTGATATCTGGAACAATATCTACAACTATGGCTGAATGCAGACGCCACCAGGGATTATTTTAGGCAAAACTAAGAAGACGTAGCTATGTAACAATAAATTTTAAAAATGTATAGATGCTCAAATGTGCTGTGTGTTTGTACAAGCTGCGACAACATTGCAACAGCCGGTATTGTTTTCACTTTGAGAATCTGTGTGTGTGTGTGTGTGTGTGTGTGTGTGTGTGTGTGTGTGTGTAGCACTTCATGGCAAGATGTGGTCCTGGAGACACCTATTGTATTGGGAACTACTACAGAAGCTGTTTTAAGTATTTTGGCAGGTGTCTGTCTGTCTGTGGACAGATTTTTGATGCAGTCATGAAACTTTATCGGTGTGTGGTTGAGATCAAAATGACAAAACATCTTTGAAGATAGGTGTGATGTGTGACTCCAGCAAAGGGGGCTGGAAGTAGGGGGGTAGGAAGTACCCTACCACCACAACCACTTTAAGCCTCTGGCCCACGTCAGCAACCACTGTATCGCAAGTGATCCAGTCACAAGATGGTCCTTATTTCTTCATTAAATTAAGTTTTGTGATTCTATTTTCGGAGCTAATTTCACCTAAATTTGCCAATTTAACCTGTGAACTGTTACTGCAGCCTGTGTTTATTCACCTTATTCACCTACTGTATGTACCAGCATAGACGTTACCTTTAGGCTGGTTAGTCAAGTACATTAAAAAAGCACTGAAGGAATTTTAGTGGCCATCTCTATTCTGACAGATTAAAGCTGTGAGTTAGCTAGCAATGTACACACTGACTGTGTGTATGTGTATCACCCTTTCACTGACCTCAGAACCCACCAAGATCATCTCAATCAGGATGGACAGAAGAGTGAAGTAAAGATAATATTTAATACAGAATGTGAGTGTACAGATTAACAGATGGTTTGTGCTGATTAAGATTTAACAGAAGTCTTTGGCGCTTGGACACCGGAGGGAGATATTTTGTGATCATCAGAGTGGCAGCAAGATAATTCCTCCCATGGAGTCCAGACACTGGTGGTGGTGGCTGCTGACTCTGAGGCTGATGGCTGATGAGGCAGATGAGGATGATGAATCAGTAAAGACCAAGGGCCAGATATAAAAACATGTGCAAACTCATTGCACACGCAAAATAATGTACAAACTGATTTAGTAACAGTGCACACAAAGGGTTGCATCTTTCGAAGGTGCAAAATAGCGCGTCTGCATCCAGGTAGTACGTTTGCTGCAATGAATATGCAATATGGGGCGTTTACACACAATTGTTCGTGTGCTGGGAGGAGAAAATGTAAATATATTAATTTAGCACACGCAAAGTGATTTATCAAACCTGAAAGCAATTTTGCTCATAGAAACTGCGTCTATATTTAACACGTGTCAAAGGGAGGTGCAAACGGTTTGTATGCGTAATCGCACACATGACTGTGGTTATTGTTGCAAGAAAGAGACATCGAAATGATGAAAGAAGACGTATGCATTTTTCACCCTTGTGTGAAGCAAGCAATACGGGCTGGAGCAGAATGCCATGATGGAGGAGAACTCCTCCTTTCTGACATACTAACACACACAGACACGCACACATTGAACACGCAATTGAATGAATGAATGAACATTGGAAGCGGTGCAGTCTCGCCGGCTGGTGCAGTCACTGTTGAGATTACATTTGTTTTTTTATTAACAAAATGTTTTTTAATTGACCGTATGAATGGTTTTGTTTTCAAATAAATATTTGGAAACGAAAATGTATGCTTTGGTGTACTTTTACAGAGTTTTGCAATATGTATAGCAGCCTACCTGTATGTATCAAAATGTATAATTTTCAGCGGCGGTCGGTGGTATAAATGCTCAGAAGTGTAGCGTGTTTAATTTTTGTGACTTAAAGGCTTCAGAAAACATACAACATACATACAACATACATTTTTAGGAAAAGTCACAGGAAGAGAAGCTTGTAGGTTTTATCTAAACAGAGTTATTTGCATTATAAAAACCCAAACAGACCGTCGTGGCGGTTCTAGTGTTAAACATAATGCTGTAGATTAGAACACGAGTGCTAGTGTGACCCAATAAACTGCAGAGCATTGCAAAGTTAAGCAAATCAACATTTACTGAAAAAAAGATGACTGAATTCACTTTCTAGATTCCAAACATTATTATCAAACGAAATACTCAGTCTCATTAACGTCTAATTATGTTAAGCCACACAAAATCATATTAAAGACACATTGTTTCAGTGACAAAATATATTATGCTATAGCTCTAACATTTATCGTGGCAAAAAAACTAAACTAAACAGTTCGTTATAGTATAGCCTATTTTACACAAAATGAATATTCACAGCCAGGATAAGAAAACTTCAACGTGACAGTTGAGTGTATTATTTGTGTTTCCTTTTACGTAGGTGGAACTTGCCCGCCGTGCGCACCTCTCCTCCCTCTCCGGTCCCTGGCTGTTGGTCACAGATTTCTTCCCATATAGCGTTCCTTTGTGAGACAGTCAGGTTTCTTTGCTGCAGCTCATTTAAGTGTTTACTGGCCTCATCTACCAACACCTCTAATTCCATAGGGTCGAATTATCTCCAAACTCGCCATGCTGCAAACCATAAAACACGCAAAACCCTCATTTAAATAGGGTGTCTCCAACACGTTTGCACCTCTTGTCATTTACGCAATCACTCTTAGTAAATCACCCACAAACCGCGGTTCAGCCCCACACGCAAAATTCTAGATTGCGCAGGCAAATTAGTACAGGCAAATTGGGATCTTAGTAGATCCGGCCCTAGGTGGTGATGGGGAGGTGGAGGGCGCGCACGACTGCAGTAAGAAAGGACCACTGCAGAGAAAGAGCCATATATAAAATGAGGAGCGGTAAGGTGAGGCTGACATAGAAGGTGTGTCACTGTGCTACTGGCTAATTGTGAATCAGCTGACGCAGTGAGCATATGTGCAAGGAGTGATTGATATGGTGAGAAGGGAACTTACAACCTGAGCATGTAAAGTGTTGTCTTCCTAACTGAAGTTTCACTAGAGCTTCATTTCCCTCCAGTCTCTCTCCGTTTTCCCTTCCTCTTCGTACATTTATTAGGTACTGATATTTTCATAAATGCTCAGGATATGTGCACATTTTATTACTAAAATTGAAACATGTTCAATGTTCATCTCTCTAAAAACCATGAAATCATGCAACGTCTATAATTCATCTCGCTGTTTGTCTAAACACACCTCAGTGTCTCAAAAAACAAACAACAAAAAAAAAAAAGAGAATAAATTTGTCTGCCATTGTGTTTTGGGCAAGGAGTGTACAGTTGTTGTTTTTTTCATTTTTCATTGATGAAAACAGTAAAGTTGCTATAAAGCAACTAAATGTATTTTTGTCTCACCTCAGAATTTTGGCAGGTGAACAGGCAGCTGGTGGACGGGGGATACTTCAACACCGTTCATCTGCACACACTCTCCACCCCACAGTGCTAAAGATACGGTTGAAATTTGGCAAAATTTTCCTTTAATATCAAAGTATTTGTTATAGCCATTTAAATGTAACACTTTTTCCCTGAGTGAACGAACAACAGCCCATATGATACTTCTGTCCCTGAGAAATTTGCATTTCTGTATTTTTGTTGTATGATTTGCTTTTCTGACATCCGGTCGTGGTTCATGTATATTAAATATTAAATATAGATGGCTGTTGCTGACAGCAGAGTGGAAAAGAAATAAACTTTCCAAGCATGGAACACCCTGTCGACAGCATATGCCCTACTCCTTATTATCAAGAGGACCCATGTCAGCCCTGTCAGCGTGCTTGAAGTGTCTTGCTATCTGTGGAAATGTGTTAAGTCGATGTTGATCCGATGCTCTCCCTTTAGAGCTTTTCACAGTTTCAAAACTTTCTCACTTGGCAACCTAATAAGCCAGTGTCACCATGTAAAGCACGTTCCAACCAGCACATTATGAACAAATTCTAAAAATGACATTAAATGCATAATATAATGTGTATTTATAATAGTACTTGGTCACTATCGGGGCATGAAATTACCCCATTCACCAGCCAAATGTTGTATAATTTTGGCAGTGGTGGGTGACTCAAGCTGTCTCACTTTTACCCTGGCAGGTCTCAAGATTGTTTTCAAACTGTGTTTTCCTTATTCTAAAACTGCCTGAGCTCTGCTAAAAATTTTAAATTGACTAGGGAAATTTAGTGTCCATCAGCCACTGTGACAGGAAAAGTTTTGTGCCCTGGCTTCATATAAGTAACTACATATAATACTGCCTTGAGGCAAACAATCTTAAGTCCCTGCAAATTCCATTTTGTGAATATTTGACTTAAAAACATAAATGCCCTTGTTTACAATTAGTATAAAACAGGAATTAACACTAAGCTCTTTGCACCTGAGATGATATTTAGAGTGTATTTCCATGTGTCAAATTTCTGACATAGGCTGAGTTATTGCCTTCAGTAGAAGGAACATTTCACATGCTTGCACAACCCTTATTCCTAGGAAATTTGTGGGATTCAGCTAAACTACTAGGTTTCAGATCCATTTTCAGTCTGCCACTCAATGTGTTCAGCAACACTTGGCAAGACTTTTTTCATTTTGGTCTCAATTACTGTTAAGAGACCAGGACATGAATGACAAGAATAAGGCACTTACCCTCTGCTTAAGAGATAAAGCCATTACTATTCCAGTGGTTGCCCAGGCAGGATACTACAATACTATCCTTTCATATCGCACACAGCATGGTGGGACGATTTTCCCAAGAAAAACCCATTTTCATGTACTGTTGGACTGTATGAAATATAAATGATAAGGAGCAGTGAGAAGCACTGAAGAAGGCAGAGATTCAACCTTATAATGTGTCATTTTCCTGGGCTCACCATGAGAAGAAATTACCAGACCATTTAAAATAAAACATTTTGGTTCAACTGAGTAAATGCCACCTAGTGAGGATAGGAGTCAGAGTCATTTGACATGTTATTACCACCAAAGTGATTAGGATTCAGGTAATTAAAGTATTTTACTTCTGGTCTCCATGAATGAGTTTTATTGCTATGAGATTTGTGGCTGACCTTTTGAGACGTAATCAGTTACAGAGAACCATTTAGTCCTTTTCTACAATATCTACTAATACATTTACGGGTACTTAAGTCTCATTTTAATGCAATGTCATAAGCTTTACTTTGGCTCTCTCTAAGTGAGCTTTCTGTTTTCAAGGGTCAAGGTTCAAGATTCATTTATTGTCATTGTACAACACAGGGTTGCCAAACGAAACACAATGTTCATCTAATTTGTAATCAAGTCACATGAGAATTTATTATGATACAAAGTCTGGTTAAGTTTTTAAGAGGGTATATTTCTGTTTATACAGAATATATATGTTGATAATTTATGACTGGCATATGACAAATAAAATTTCAATTATCTTTGGTCGCAGGAGTGTTTCATTGTTGTCCTTAAAAGTTCAGGACATACCAAACTGACATCAAAGAACTAGCGGCAACGAAAGCCGACTGCCGGGTCACAGTAAATGGCCAACCAGCATTCTGCACCTGCATGAGAGGAAATAACTCGCCATACCAGCAGGTGCCGGTAGTCTTTAATCAACATTCAAAAAACGAAATCGGAAGACGGTCATGACACTCGTTGACCAGTTAGCATATTAGCACTGCAATCCAGCGCTGAAAGAACAAAGGATATTTACTGTGCGCCAGTAAACAATAACACCAACCATCACGAAATGTTTCTGCTGAGCACAATGGCCAAAGAAAATAATCTTACCTTGTCTAACAAGTCCATTTTGATCTCACTCTCTCTTGACTTGAGCTGTTTGTTTACTTTCCTCATTTCCATTTCTCTTCGGGTGCGATGAATTTAACTGCCAAAAACAATTATTTCAATCCCCAACAGGCTCTGGCATCACTCATTCAACATGCCGAATTAGCTGAAAAAAAGTCAACAAGGACCAACGAGGGCCAATGATGTGGGCAACACCAAGGCGACGAGGGCGACAGACCTTCACTGAGGGCCCAACATTGACCAACAGCTGACTGTCGATTTTACAGTCAGTGTCAGGGTCAGTGTGCATAAAGTATGGCTCTTACTCTGAAAGGGATGTGAGTCCGATTCCCGTATTGCAGCCCAGTCGCCACATTAAAAACTTCACCATTGTATATTTCTGTAAACCACAAATAGGTTACCTTTGTACGTTTCATACATATCCTACCAATGTTCCTTTGTTCATTTGCCATGATTAACGTTGCTACACCTGAAGTAATTTATGTGGGAGTAGCTACAGTAGCTGCAGTAGCTGCAGTGCGCACCAAGTACCACCAGGTGGCACATGTGAGCAGTCCAGGTGCAGTCAATCTCACTCTCTCTCTACTGTTCTGTAGTCATGGTGATCATGTATAAGGGACAACAGACAAACACAAAAACACTATAAACATCTTTGGGAATAAGTAACAGCATTTAAATTTTCTGCCGAGCCTTTACAGTCTTAATTTTATAATTTACATGATTAAGTTATATTTCATGATACTTGTGTTGATTCATTCTGCTGTTATTGAGCATGGTGGATGATATTGTGATAGTATGCCTGCACTGAGAATGATTTTAAAATACATTGTGGTGTACAGAAGAAGAAATGGCCAGTGAAGGGGATTAATAGATTAAATTAGTCTGCCAGTTCCGACAGCCTAGTTTCCTTGGTTGCACTGAAACATTTAATAACATCTTCCTGCATGATTAGCTATGTGCTTTTGTTTACTGATGAACAACAGAATATTCAGCATGGACACAAATGAAATGAAAGAATTATGCCTTAGATTTATTTTAGTTCTTTATCAAAGTATCAAAGTCACACATCTACATTTATAATTAAAAAAGTGCAGCTCAGAGCAAAACTTTGGCCAGCCTCACTGAAACAAAGGTGGTGCACAGTCATGTACCAACATTTCTAAAGTGATGTAATTCAAATTAAATGTATATGAGCTGAGTTTCTAATCAGGAGGAGGAAAGGATGGTGGATGGCATGCAACATAGGCAAGATGGCTGCCAAGCAGTTGGCAGCAGCAGACCACTGTTTGAGACCAACACACAACAAATGCAGGTACGTTTTAACAACAGTGCAGGACATTTCCAGTCATCTTGATGGTGAAGAAACCGTGTATTGAGAGCCAATACATGTTTCTTAACCCTAAACAAGTGGTTTGGCTTTGTTACATCACAACATAAAATTGAAAATTAAAATATAAATAAATATTTCAACATATCAGCTTCATATGAAACATACAAATTCAACATACCAGGACGACTGGGTTTTGTATTGACCTCCTAGTGTATTAAATAACAGCACTATCAAATGACATATAATGTTGTGATCTATTTTGCCTTTAATGATCTACACAGTGCCAGCGTGTGCTGTGGTGCGTATTGTTATAGTGGATGATTAATTAGCTCATAGTTCTCCCCCAGGTAATGTTGAAGGGAGTGTGATGGCAGAGTTTGTTGAAGGGACTTTCTTGTCCGTGCATTTCCGCATTGAGCTGTTGGCATTTTGTTAATTTCCTTTTTCGCCTGCCATGAAAGCTGAAACCCCACAAAAACTCTTCTCTGAATATAGCTTTCTTCCGTTTCGCTATTAAGCTCCACAGATCTCTCAAAGGACTTACTGTACGAAGGCTGCTTCTTGTGATTCTTGTTGGCGCTCATCAAGCATTGTAAAAAGAAAAAAAAAAAGTTGAAAATGTATAGTAAGATGTGTGCGGACTGGTGGGTTCTATTCTTTGAGGCTTTTCTGCTTTTCCTCTGATTTCATTAGAACGACTTGTCCCCTAGGGCCCTGAGTTGTTGACTGATTACAGATTCTGTCTGTCGACAAGCTTAGCATCAGTTTGAACTGTGTGCATGGTTGCATAAATACCCATTTCATTATACTCTGACAGGGACTCCGACACAATATTTGCCTGCATCAGAGAAAGACTTTTCTGCCTTCCTGGGTGGCAGTGTTGTCAGTAAGCATTAATAGCAAAGTCCTTTACAAGGTTTGTAAGACGCTGCTGCTCCTCAACAAACAAAATAACTACTGAATCAAGAAGTGTGTTTTAATGTGTTATTTCACACATTTTAGTTTGTTTTGTTTACTGCCTACAAACTGTTTATTTAGCTCTAATATTCACTGGGATTCATTTTCTGTCTTTTATTTGTGGTGTATTCGTGACTGTTCTGTGGCTTCTCTTGCATTTCATCCCTGTCAGTCTTAACGCTAATCCGTGATAACAGTTAACCACATACATATTAGGCAGTCAAGTGTTTAACCTGAACCCCAGCACTGGGTTTAACAGAGGAATAAAAGTGAACAGTGCACTGCTAATAGCCTCATTGACTGTCACTGTACAGTCAGTCAGCCAGAATAACTGCCCACCGGGACTGATCTCAGTGTGTAACACTGCAAGACACATGGCTCAGTCATACACATCCAGAGGTGTGTCAGGGCTTAACATTAAGCCTTTTGAGCTGAAGGGCAGGTGGCTGAGATGTTTTTTCTTGACTGAAAGCCAAACCTGTCCAAAATGAAAAATCTGGTTATAGGTGGTTGGAGGAAGCAACGACAAGAAGGTCACTTGTTATTCAACAGTGCGTTTGAGATCAGAGCTTTTAAAGCGGTCAGAAACACAGCCTCTGATTGGTCGACACATCAGTCGCAATGGATTCAGAATCCTTGAACTCCAGCCATGAACTGCGGAGAGATATGATCACACCAGAACCCTCACTGGTCAGGCACAATGGTTAGCTTCTGATCCAAAAAGACACTTCTCTTGCATGTTGCATTTCAGAAATATTTTATGTTGGTGATATTAGGCTTCGTACAACATTGTCGACCCCAGAGTTAACTTTTACAGTGTCCAGTATGTCAGATTTTTCTCATCAGTCCTGTTTAACACTTGGTCGTGAGATGGACTGCTGTTAAGAACCTACATGGGCACAGAGTGAAACCTGTCACATGGCAGTCTCACGGTGGCCACTAAACCTCACCTCCTTGCAGAAAAAAAAAAACAGGACAGACACCAAAGTTACTTACAACCACTGTTCTCGGCTTGAACCTGACTTACACCTTTGAAGACAGAAACCGTGACCCGCCACTGGAGGGCCGCCTCTCAGATAAATGGCTTCCCCAGCCTGTGGTATGGTAGCATAACTTTGAAAATAAGAGTTCCAACAAGGCATCAAAATCTTTGTGGGGTATGGAGGAGACTGGTCTCAGCGAGGTGTCAGGAATGTTCCAGGGGTCTCTGAAGAAGCAAGATGACATCGTCATGAGTTGATGGGATTGTCGTATTAAAAAACCACAACAAGTTGTCAAAAGGCTGATGGTGGATTCTTGAATTGGTGAGACTTTTTAAACCAAAACCCCTAAGGATGGTACAGTGAGCATGACTGAACGGTACTGACATGAGTGGCACCCTCTAAGAAGGTTGACAGTGCCGTGGTGAACTCTCCTTTCAAGTTAATGTATGCAGGGAGGTAAAACAAGGTAGTAAAATAAATTATTGTAAAAGAATGAATTAGAAAAAGGTCGAGGCAAAGTCTTAAGAGAAGACTTGAGAGTGTGTGTTTGTTCTATTACTATCACTGTTTCATCAGTAGTCCAGGACTGTAGAATACCCACTGAAAGAACACTTTAATCCAGTAGACATGTATCCATAAAACCTTCTGTGTCTCTAGGAAATGAGACTATGTCCAAAAGGTTAAACCTGTTTATTCAGATTTTGGATTAAACATCTTGTCTGTCCAGCCCAAATCCTTTTAAGATTATTTATACTTAAAACAAATCACCTTCCACAACAGCAAATTATCACTGTGTCCCTTCCCTGGCATTAAATAAAACTTAATTAATGAAAATAAATCATTTCATTTTCTCACATTTGGTCGATGATACCCTCTTTTTAGGATGTAACTGTATCTTGTTCTTTGTATCTTAACATATGAAAAACACCCTGAATAGGTAGCGTCTTGTTGTCAGGGTGTCCCAGGTGTTCACAGAAACCCCCCTCGATGGCCCTCCTGGCTGTGCCTGGAACAACTACTGAAATAAATCCAGTTTTTATGAAGAGACATACAGGGTATCTACAGATACCACACATAGGACATGTATGCAGGCACAACCAATAATCATGCAGCTGAAAGATAACCCAGTAAACTTACAGTAGGGCCTGTCTTCCACTGCTTCCTTTGAACATCAGTACCCCCACAGTCTCCTTTTAATATTAATGTCTGCATCCAGCTGTTAGAACCTAACCTGTTTCAGTTTGAAATCAATAGCCTATGTGAACCCATTGCTTTCCTGTTGCATCACATCCTGCACTATGAAAGTTATGAAGTTTGAGGCTGAGAATATGTTGGATGTTTCTATGTAACACTCATTATGTTCTGCATTTAAAAAGGCACATGGAAACCTCGTTATGTTTCATTTGTGTTTTACAGCCATGTGTTTTATTGCAATATATTCATATTGCCAATGATGTTCTGTCATTTGGTATGCTGAGTATTCACTGCAACCTAAAGTCCAATCGTTTTGATGGTGTAATACAAATAATACCAGAGGAAGAAGATGATGGTTCTGGTCTGCCATTTTTACACCAACAAACAAAATACTGAGAAAAAAAGAGGGCTTTTTCTTCCCCTGATGCAACAGGCAGTTTGGTCTTTACGTTCAACAGATGAGACAAACCGTGCTTCCTCACATAAAGTTAACATTCAAGGTTTATGTATCATCCACAGTTAAAGCAGTGATTAGCAGAGTGCACACCCTGTGGTGACTGAAGCCAAATGCAGTGTGTCATTTTCATCTCAAAGCCACCACTGTGCCTGTGAATATACTCAGAAATCAGCTCAATTTGTTGCCAGATCTCGAGTTGCAAGGTCTTAAAATTAAAAGAAGGCATGTGGTTTGAGTGGATGAGTGGATCACTCCAAAGAAAATCTTATGTTGAAAGAACATGTCCTCCTTTAAACTTAAGAAATTCAAGGCTACAACAATTTGGAAAAAAAATGAAGAGCAAAAAGGCTTCCATCTTCTTGATTTTTTTCCAAATTGTTGTAGCCTTGATTTCTTAAGTTTAAAGGAAAACGTGTTCTTTCAACAGAAGATTTTCTTTGAAGTGGGTGTCCTGGAGAACACATACTAATAACAGCATATCTATTAACCCTAGGGTTAATGTCAAGCATTGTGTGTAAAGTACAGTAACTGTGAATATTAGGGGTTTCACAATTCTCCAAATCCATTATGAGATTAGACTTTTGATTTTAAGGTTACACGTGGATTCAATTTTTGATTAAATCTTTTTTCTTCAGCACTGACGGGTATGCCGTTGTCAGACTATCAAGTCTTGATTTGTGGAGATGAAAACATCCATGGTTTTATGCCCTTACAATTGTCATTTACATTTTCATATTGTTCTGTAAAAGAGAGGTTACTTGGTATCAAGTGTGATGTAATTGCCATATTTTTTTGCAATGTACCTCACTGAGGCAATGTGCTTTAAGTTAAATAATTTATTTAAAATGAATAAATTTTAAATGAATAATAACCTCTTTTACTGGTCAACTGGGCACAAGCCGTTAAATATGAAATCAAAAAGAAGAAGAGCAACTAGATGGTAAATATGAATGTTCTTTTTCCAGTCAAATCTACTTTTTTTATGCCTGCGAATACATGCTGTCATATTGGTCGTGTTGCGTAAGGTTGTGTATGACTGCCGCATGTAGCATAGCCTGCAAACTTTATTTTTCAGGTCAACAATGCGTTTGTGGTTTACACAACTTAAAGGAAAGGCAAAACATTGCCGAGCTGACTTGACTCTAGTTCCATTGTTGTTTTTTTCCGACTTCAGCATTGGCCATGGTGTCTGGACAGACCTAGCTCCAAAACTTTATTTATATACATCTAATCTGAAACACTATATATGCATTTTGAGGGAAATATAATGCCAAGCCAATTACGTTTTCTATTAACATAGTGAGAAAATGTTGCAGATGAACGTACCTGGCAAGTCACAAAAAAGTTGATACTGAACGTATCAGCAAAATGTTCACTGCAATTGTGTGTCAGTTTCCAGAAAAATCTTCACTGACAACGTATTTCAGTTGTTTTCCCCCAAAGTAGGCAATCTTGCATCACAGTATCTTCTCACAGTGCAGCGATTGTTGCCTAAGCCTAAGACACGAGTCTGGATGCGAGCCTGGGGTTCTGGTGTCAAGATCCAATGCTTTGTACGTGCACCATCCTCACTGACTGCCTCCTCTGAAGCCTTCGTGGTGTAGACATTGTAGTGTTTTTATACCTGAAAGAAATATTGTCTCAGAACATAATCCAGGCAGTGATTACATTGCCACCACAACACAATTAAGACAGTATTTTGGTAAAATACAAATGTAATTTCTAGGCGACACAGCTGTTCAGGAAAAGTGCAGCTGCTGTCTTTGAAGTGTTACTTCTGATTTCCATGACTAAAATCAAGAGCTCATTCTGATCTAAGTTTGATTTAGATTTGAAATCTGTGTGTGTGTGTGTGTGTGTGTGTGTGTGTGTGTGTGTGTGTGTGTGTGTGTGTGTGTGTGTGTGTGTGTGTGTGTGTGTGTGTGTGTGTGTCTGAGAGGTTAAAATTATTTGGAAGCTCTTTAGATCATATCCCGTCATGCTGAGGCTTAGCCCTGTGGTGTTTGCTAGATCTCTGGGATCCTATAGTGTCCCGTCCTTATTATGAAGTGGCCTAAATGATTTAAACCCTTCCTTCCTCTAATCAAATAATTGGTTGGTGAAGATAACCAGGCTCTCTGATTGAGACTAGAGTAGGAGAACACCAGAGGGGCAAGGAATGAAGAAATTTGCCCTTGTCCTGACTTCTCAAAGTCCTCTTTGTTCCAAATATTTTTCCCGATGATGTCTGGTCTGGAGCTAAATGGAAAGACTGCGAGTAATACTCTTGGCTGTTTGGTTTTGTTTGATTTAGTTCAAAGGGATACACAGGCGTTTTGACAACCTAGCCGTGGGGTTAATGAAGACTGACTGAAAGTCACTTGCTGCTTTGTTCTTGACATCTACAGGGAGCTCGCTCATAAACACAGACACACAAATATTTTAACACACAGACACACACACACACACACAACAGGTTGAGCTGCCTGTCATTTGTGCCTCAGCCCCAGCCTCTTCTGTTGGAGATGAGCATGGCATTGTTCAGTCAGCCTCTCTACAGGGAGAGGGATGTGGGGTAGGAGGCAAAGGAGAGCCATTTTTTGCAGCCGGCACACAGCCAAAGCCTTGGTGCCCAACCCTGAGGCAAGGAGAGTATTAAACTGCCACTTATTCATCTCACCATACACAAACAGTCACACGCTGAGGCACTCTGTCACACACACTTGCAGTATGTGTAAACACAAACTTTACCCATAGACATATAGTATACTCTACTGTGCGCATAGTCAGCCCTTTCTGACCACGACTCAAAATGGAAGCACAGATAAGTTTAACTTCCAGTCTTTGTTGGAAAGGGCCGACTGCAAGATAATACATGTGTTTGGTAGGGGTCACATTCACACACACATTCATACACTGGTGGCAAAGGCTACCATAAAAGGTGCTACCTGCCACTCAGTTTTTTGTTTTTGTAACACACTCACAGCCACTGGGAGCAATTTGGGGTTCAGTATTTTGCTCAAGGCTGAAGGAGCCAGGGATCGACGACCCACTCTACCTCATTGCCACAGTTGCCCAGTGTGGGGTAAAGTATTCTCTTAAATGTCCCATCCAAAGAGCCCCTGAATCGGAGTGTACATGTTATAGAGGTTTCAATTTCTCCCAGCACAGCTTTGTTATCAAACTTTCTAAGGAAGCAATTTCAAGGGTTACAGCCAGGTGACAGGTCAAATATGTTGATGAAAATTGTAACACACTTTAATGATGTAAAAGCATGTGATTAAAAGTGTGAACAGGAATAAAATTCCAATTGTATTGTACCTAATTCTGTAAACTCTTTCCTTTCCTATCCTTTCCTCATTTCTCTCCGTCATTTCGCCCAAGAAAAAAAAAAATACGGGTGTCCCAGTGTCAAAAACTGTCACGCTCGTTGGCGATACGGCTGACGGTGGCACGGTGTGTAATGAGGGACTGTCGCTGGAGCACTGAGGGGAGACGGCAGTGACACACCAGCGTGGGAAACTCATCTAAATCACATTACCAAACCCTGCCCTGAAGGCTCGCATGGCTGGCAGATTAGCCTGCATGGGCTGTCGCTGTTGCCGCTGCTGCTTTCTCTGAATTCTCTGCTTTGTGTAGGCTGACGGGTAATAAACATTGTAATCAGGCCCACGACGGTGAATGGCTTAACTAGGAACATGACACCAAAGGCAGAAAGATCGGTATGAAAGAATACAACAGCATAAAGATGATACGTAATAGGTTTATGGGGGAAACTGATGAATCACACTATACTTTGTGTAAGTGATTAAACCGCATTACCACATTCATTACAATGGGTAAATGAGAAAGCAAGATGTGTGACAAGTGTGGGTGCATCCATTAATGCAAATAGGTTAATATCAAGACAAAACGTGATTGGCTAACTGGATGCTGGCACCCTTAGGCAATTGGCTCCTTACTGATGAAAGCAGACTACATAAGGTGCCAAGATGGCGCTGTACCTGCATGGGCTGAAGTTCCAAGCTTGTTCTTACCTCAGCTGTGCATTGGAAGATATGCTAGATAGATAGATAGATAGATAGATAGATAGATAGATAGATAGATAGATAGATAGATAGATAGAATGTCAGTTTAAGTGTAAGCTATATTGAGAATATTTTTATGGCTTTATCTTGGTGTTAGACACGTTTTCTGATGCTGAACTGAAGCCATTAAATTGCCCTCATCACAGCCAGAACCCATTAAGAAAAACAGTAATTTAATATCACTGAACACTGCTGTTGCTGGTCTACGGCTGCCTCTATCAGTTAGTTTGTTGGTGGTACTGTGTCACTTTGGTGTTTAAAAGGGTTAGTTCAGATTCAGCAGAGTCACACAATAAGATAAACAAATTAACTAAATGAGGCCACTGTAGACCAGCAGCTCTTATGCTCAGCTAATTAAAATTCCTATTTTGGTTAATGGAGTCTGGTAGCTTTGACGAGAGCATAGCTGGGGAACTGCGGAAAGAGCTGTCTGCAGCAAGGTAAAGTGGTGGAAATGTTCTCAATATAATGAACACGTTAACTGTTATTCATTTTTTTAGATGGCTAAAATGCAGTTTGCTTCTGACCCCGTCTACAGCACTACACTGCGTAGGCCCCGTTTATACGACAACGATTTCAACTGAAAACGGTAAACTTTAGTTGCGTTTTGGCCGATCGTTTACACGACAGCGGCGTTTTGGTTGCCTGAAAACGCAACGATTTGAAAACGGGTTCAGAGTGCAACTTTTGGAAACAGCAGTGTCTCCATTGTCATGTAAACGTGCAATATGCAGTTCCTCTGAAAATGGACTTTTCGCACATGCGTATTACGATTCCAGTCACTAGGCACGCCGACCCTGTTGATTTGAAGTGAAGTGTAGATCTGTTCCTGTGGCAACTCCACCTCGTCATCCATGCAGACAAAGTTATCTGTGCATGCTTTCGCCATTGTGACTTATTTGTTATGATTTGTAATCATCGCGTTGTAGAGGAAGGCGCTTCAGCGCAGGTGCATGGCGTCATGCCGTGGTGTTGCTTTGCAAATTTACACTGACACCCATTGGCCTGGCGTGCATACTACAGCGTTTCCAGTAGATTTTGCGGCTCCATGTGAACGGGGATTGTTTCAGTAACGTTGTCATATAAACACAGAAGTTCTTTAAAACGCAAAGGACAGACTTTTCCGTTTTTACTGAAATCGTTGTTGTATAAACGGCCCCTTAGCTTCCATGACGGTGTCCTGCCTGCTTCTCAAAACTGGGGTTGTGTCGACCAACATCTACTGTTTGTAATACACTATGGATAATTACCTCATACAACCAGGCCTGCCATCAGGGAAGTCAAGGGGGGTCTATGCACCACTGGTGGTGCTGACATGGGTGTGACTGAGGGGACTAATCTGGAAAAGTCTGTCCCCCTGTTCATAATTCCTTATGGCTGGCTTGCATACAACCCTGCCTCAAAAGAGTCAAACTACCCCTTTAATCTTGCTTTCCTCTGTTTATTTAATTCAGTTTATTTAAATTGAAGTGTCTTTTCTTTGTTTTCATTAGAGTGCATTTGTCACCTCCCGACTTAGATTTGTCTTCTGTGTTATGTTGACCTAGCCAGCTCTGAAGTTATTTCCAACTCCATCATTTTTACTAGCTTGTAAATAAACACATCAGTTGTTACACCTCAGCAGTCTGTCTTCTCGGCTGCTTGGGAGTAGGGGAAGATGAGTCTTTTTCATGTTGTTTCTTGGTCACCCCTGAATGGGGCAGAGGCAGTGTCCTATAATGGTTGTTGTGGGAAATTTACACATCTTCAGCATTATTTCCATCACTGCAACAACATGGTTATGTAATCGTGATGATGATGTTAGTTTCTGTCTAACAAATGTAGCAATTTACACCTGAACAGTGTACTTAATTCTCTCTGTTAATTAAAGTTACAATACAAATGCAGTGATGAACCGGGGTGCTTTGCTCGGCCTGCTGCCCCGCGACCCGGCCCCGGATAAGCGGATGAAAATGGATGGATGGAAATGCAGTGATGATATTGGCCCCCAATCCGGTAGTCACAGTAGGTGGATCAGGAAGTATAAAGTGCCTCTCATCAGACTCAGTGTATTTCTGTTTTGCAGTGTCTTGTTGCAGACATATAAAATAGGAGAGAATGTGTCTGTACCTGAGAAAAATGCTTGATGATAGTGCGACCCTATAACTAAAAACAAAACGTGTAACAGTTCTGCCACATTTAGCCACATCATGCCAATACGCTCAGCTCACTTTGCATTTTGAACTAATTTAACAGATTTCCTCTTTTTCCTTTGGGTTAAAAAATCACCTAATAATCAAGCAGCTCATAATCAGTTACCACGCATTTTAATTTGTTATTTGGATCATTGGTTACTTGGATCATATCACATCCCAGTCATCGCTACTGTCTCTTTATTAAAAATCAGAGCAGAAATGTGTAATTATTGTAACCATTGTTTGATTACCCAAAGCGAATAGCTTTGAGCTCCAGTTTTAGTGTTGCATTATTATGTAATTTACTTGTCAGTGGGCTCTGACATGGTGCGCAGTGAGTCAGAGTGGCAATTACAGTGCCAGCGGGAGTCTGGAGTGGCATTTATATGACATTAGTGAGGCATATTTAGCTTTCATTGTCAAACTGAAGACACTCAGGCCAGAGAGACACACTCTGCCCCCGAGGCTAACTCGCCATTATTCAAAAGCAGACCTGGATATTCAAAGTACAGTGCGAAATGCTATCACACATTAATTGGACTGATTGAAAGAACAGCCCGGGCATAACATAATAAAGTACTTACTGGGTTTGAATCTTGGTCCTGGTCTCTCTTTATATGGATATTTGTGCAGGTTTACTTCCACAGTCCAAACTGTCAGAAACTCTACAAGGCTTTTCTCATATTTCTTAGCTCTGTGCTTACTTGAAGGGCAAACTCACACTTACATTTGTGATTGAGGGCTCAAGTCCCTGGTTGAGGAATAGTTTGACATTTTGTGAAGTAGGCTTATTCGCCTTCTTGCCAACAGTTAGATGAGATCACCTGGCTCCCATCTAATGTATGGAAGTGGTATTGATCTTCTCACCTAACTCACAGCAAGAAAGTGAACAAGCCCTTTTCCTTAAAACTAGTTCCTCAAGTGTTACCCCTAAAAACTGACTACTGCACATATACACAGACTATATATTTTCAATTTAAACAAGTCATTACAGTTCAAAAAATAACCAAGCTCGAGCAAACAGTTAAATTTGGAATAAAAAATGTCGGCCTCAAACGGGTCAGAACAGGCGGGCACGGAGAATGTATGAAGAAGGTATTTTGAAAGTGATAAACACCCCGCCTCTTAAGCCCACCAGACCAACTCGGGTAACAAGATCCCGCACCGCAACATCATTCATCTGGTTAAGTTTATCTGTCCGGGGAAGGTTTGCTGACCACGCTCAGTTACACACATTCACACCTGGGAGACAACCACGGCAACCACATAATATCTTGCTGTTTCTCTTACACTTGACAGCTCCACTGGAGCCGCTGGGGGTTAAGCACATTGCTCAACAGCACCTTGACAGAAATCACTAGTGGAGCGTCTGGGGTCATATAGTTTACCCACCCAGACACTCTGAGCCGCTGTGGAGCTTCTGGTCATGTCTTTTAAATGCAAAGCACTGCTGTACATAATATATTGCAGGTATTAGGATCGCTTGCAGAAAAGTGTAGCTTTATGTGTTTATATAATCCACAACTTTACCTCCTGAGAGCATAATTGGCAAATTAACTACAAACGTGTCGCAGAATTGGCAGAAATATGTCTTTAATTATCCAACTTTTTAATATGCAACATGTAAATCCAAATCAAGTATGGGAAAATGAAGACAGGCCTCTGATTCAAACCAAATGGCGTTACGTTAATAATATTGCTCATCACCACAATATTTAAATGAGGGAAATTCAGAATCATCTTAGGTTGGCCGTAATGTTGACCTCTCCCTCAACCTCTTTTCACTTAATTCCAATGAAGGTCACTAAAGCCACGCAGGCTGAGTTAAATGTGATTTCCATTCAATATTGAGCCCCACACTTGGGAGCTACCTACCCCCTGACATTTAAACTGGGCTTATGAAAGCCTAGACATATATACCTAGTGACTGGTGTTAAGTGGAGTGAAGCCCACAGGATCTAGGCAGGTTTTGGCCCTTTGAAGCTGACAGGCCTGCTCCCTCCTGGCATGCCGTGACTCCACTTTCTGCTTTATAGGTAATTTATTCAGCTGAATAATTAAGGGCCAGTCTGCAGCAGAAAGCATGAATAGCAATAAGCGCGAAGAAAGAGTTGGTTTCCTTCAGCTGTTAAAGCCAGGCTGCCCAGCAAACCTGTGTCCGAAATATTATTATTTGAAATGGATTCTACTGCTTTCTTGGGACAGACTGATCCTGCAGGGTGAAATAGAGCAACCAATACTGCTGCTGAATGGGGACGTTGTACATATACTAGAAGCACTGTGAAGATGCTCGGAGTAATCGATATGTTTCAGCCAGATCACACGTGATATGAGTCGGTGGGTCCTGTTAAAAATGTGAGAACTGTTTCCTGTCCCTCTGTTCATGTGTCACTTTTACCCTGCGCCCTAAGGAGGCGGGGGTGCTGCTATTGTAGAGACAGGTAGCAAGGCAGCCAGTAAAATAATCAAGCAGCGGCCTTCTGTGTAAGCTTTTTAGCCATAAAGTCACAAGGAAAGCGAGCCCATTTTAGCAAATCCAGACCCTCATCATTCGAGAAATAGGTTTCCAACAATTAGGTGCACAAGTTCAATACTTTATCTCATCCCTGTTCTTATAGGTGTATTGTTTTATTCTATGCTTCCATTACATTAACCTTTTATTGTTTATTGTGTGTAGTACCAACACTTTTAATGTCTGAGATTGCTACGGCAAAGCTGCACTCTGAGCATGTTTTCTTTGTTTCAATTGGGAGTCGATGACAGTTGACAGCCACAGTTGCCCGCCAGTTGGGTCAGTCACTTTCTCTGTGGTCTATGTGATTTGTTTAAGCCAGGGGTGTCAAACATACGGCCCCGAGGCCAGAACCAGCCCACCAAAGGGTCCAAACCAGCCCACTAGATGACTTTGCACACCTCGTACTGATGCACTTGTAAAGGCAAAGAGGTTTCAGGAGTTAAACATTTAGTAGATACTTGCAAAATGCTGAGTCAGAGGCTTTTCCAGCCTGACCAGAATACAGCTCTCTGGAAAAACAAATACATACTGTGGTCATATTTAAAGATATTGAACATTTTGCAAAATATTGTCAACCAGAGGGTTCAATAGGCTACAAATGAATCTGTATCAGACTTCTACAGCATCTCAAAACAATATGGATGGAACCTTTTTTGCGAAGGCACTGACGAAACCTCAGATCTGTAAATGGTTGGTAAGGCAGGGAATGACATAACCTGCTTCTTCCACTTCAGTGCAATTGGGAAAAAAATGCAAAATGTAATGAAAATGAGAAGTAGACTGACACAATGTGGAAAAAAAATTGAGACATACTGTTGAATTTGCACCTTTCCCTCTCAGGGTATTGCAGGCTGTTCATCATTTATTTTGTAAATGGATGCACATTTTCATAATTTACTTCTTTACACTAATAAAATAAAAATGTGAAGGGGTTGTTATTTATAGGTCATTATACAACAGTTAGTTCCGACCAAGTAATTTGATTGGACGAGAGGCATTCTGTGAGTGCTGATGTAGAGTATAACATCACTGGGACTTGTAACAGTAAAATCACTCTGCTCACAGGTGTTATAAATATAAATGCAACCGTTAATTAACCAACTGTCACACTCGCTACATTGACGCAAACTGACACTAGCGTTACACCAAGAAGATGGATATCTTCCCCAAAATTACATCTGAATTAAATTATGAGTGGTCGTCAGGAGAGGACGAAGAAAAGGAAAGCCAGGACTCTTCTGTGCAGACCTCCAGGTGTGTTTGTGTAACATCAGCCGACCTCGACAAACTGGAGAGGAGCAAAAATGAAGCAAACACGGTCAGGAATTATCAATGATCATCTGATGAGGTACTGATGAGGATGAGGGAGAGAGGAAGCTGAATCCAGCCGTGCCAACATCCAGGTTTGCCAATGTTTCATCAGCCGAACTGGACGAAGTTACACAGTTGCAGGTCAATGTAAAATAAAGTAGCTTGTGAGTTCCTGGTGTGTGTGCTGCGTTGCAGACCCGGGGAACTGTTGTTGTTTTTCCGCGGAGCTACATAACATACTGAAATCTTTTATTTCATCGCCTTTTGTTAACATTTCCTTACTCAGCATTTTGTTGAACTGTTGTATAAAAGCAATATCACACTCGAGGTCGTGACGTTGTACTGTATATCGTCATGGCTGTGATTCGGTCTTAGGCACGAGGCCGCAGGCAGTACAACATCACTCTCTCTCGTGTGATATTGCTTAATTATGCAATGGTTTTACTGGTCCGGCCCACTTGAGATGAAATTGGGCTGTATGTGGCCCATAAAATAAACTGAGTTTGACAGCCCTGGTTTAAGCCTTATGTGGTAGATGGGAGGAGTTTGCCAGACGGTGCATTCTACTGCTGATGTAAGTCACATAAGAAGATATATAGCACTTTAAACAATCTTCAAACAAAGGAAAGTGAAAACTGCTGCATGACTCTGTCCCCAGAGTCATGCAGCAGATGTAAAACAAACAAACAAAAAAAATGTATGGCAGACATCGTCTGAAAGTTCAAACAATCGCAAAACTATAATTATAAAGGCATTTTGTGCGCTCCTCTTCAACTCGACAACCTGGCACAGAATTATCAGTAAACCTATCTGATAATACCAGATCATTTCTAATAACTGCTATTACTGTCTGACAGTATTAATTCAGCGGAGTCTGACAAACACGGACAGACACACACACGCTCTCGTGCTCCTGGCTCTGTTTCTTTGTAATTGAGGCCTCTGTGATAAGCCAGGGTCAGCAAAATAATGGAGCAGGGAGTCCATTAAAACATGAGCACAATTAGGTGGGAGGCAAACACTGCCGATGGCTTCTGACCCCACTTCATTATTGTGCAAATGGAATGATTGTACTCTCTCAAACACACAGCCACTTGTTCTGTCTGTTCTGCACACACTACCAATCGCACATGCCAGATAACCCACTTACAGTAGCTGCTGAGCCAATATAATGATTTCTATTGAATTTGCACAAACAAACACACACACAGCCATACATTAACACACACCCATTCCAATACCAGGTAACTACTTGTACAGAATGAGGATAAACTGTCTCGCGCAAGCTCTCATTAGCTGCTTTCAGAGAACAACTGAGACTTACACTGATCATCAAAAGGCCATTTAACTCCACTAAATTGCCAAATTGAAAGGATCACAGCCATCCAGCATAAGCAATTACAGCCCAGTAGCTGTGCTCCTTAATGTCTTAATGCACAGGCACAAGTGCACTTTGTCTGTTTCTTCTCTGCCTCTGGCGAGGAATTCTTCACTGTTTGTCTCTAACACTATTTCTTCTTTCACGCATGTGTGCACAAAGACAAACATGCGCGCGCACACTTAAAATAGTGGTGAGGTGTGAAACCTGTAATTTTGAAGGAGATCTCCTGCATGTGTAACGAGGCAGCTGTCAGCCCTCTCCTCTTGCTGTCCACTGATTGAGTTGTCAGCTCAAGTGGGCCTTTGTGTGTGTTCGCATGTGTGCGGACATGTTAATCCATGGAGAGTCTAACCTGTGGTCAATACAGATCGACAACAGAGACTGCACTAGACATACAGAGAAAAGGATTCAGGACCCAGCTGTGCATGTGTGCAATGTCAATTTAATGTTGATTAAGTTTGATTTTGTAACTCAAATCCTATGATGCAATTTCAAGGTAGTTGGGAGAAGCTAAATCTGGCCTTCTATTGGTTTATTAGTCTGCTATATTAGTGTCAAGGGTCCCATGTGTAGGGTTTGATGGCGTCTATCTGCAAAATTGGTATATGTTATTCCTAACTACATTTTTATTAGGGTTAGGGTTAGGGTTCTCTCTCAGAGATTCGCCGAGCGAGTTTTATGAAATTAAAAACACTGTATACATTGAGCAATTTGTATGCCTTGAGTTATTCTTTCGTATAGACGCTTGGTCATAGCTGCCAACTCTCACGCATTCGCCGTGAGAGTCATGCAATTGGTTGATTTCACACGGTCTCACGCCACACATCCAAATTCTCACTCGAAAAAAAAAACTGCTGGTAGTCGTTCCACTTGAGATGCTGCTGTTTTGTGCTATCACGTATTTACTGTAAGTAGCCTACTGGGATTTGTTATTTATGTGACATCGCCTGAACGCAACACTGGCTCCGCTCCAACTGAGTGCTGTGTTGCTTGCTGTGCGTAACAGCAGTCTTTTGATGGTGATTTACACCTTGTCCATCACAAAAACTGTCAGGAAACAAACTGTGCCGGGCTCAGGTCAGGTTTGGTCAGGAAAATGCAGCTCTAGCGTGCTCACCTGTGTGTGTGTGCGCACGTGTCTGTGTGCGCAACGAGACGCAGCCCTCTCCTCTCCTCTCTTATGCCTTACTCACAATTGTGTGAACTGACCTGGATATAAAGCATCCGTAACACCAAATAATATAACGGTAGTTTCTAAAGAGCCAAAACAAAAAAACCACATCCAGAATTATCTGGGGGCAGATCCCCACTGTACCACCATTGTCTCTCTCTGCATGGTATTTGTATGTAAGGTTTTAGGCCCTATCCATCTCCAGCAGGGACCCAAAAAATCTGTTAGGATGCGGGGGATGAGGATCGCATTTACGAAATCTGTTGACAAACAAAAAATGTATGTGTAGGCCTAAACGACAAAGTTGTGGTCGGCCCAACTGAATCTCCCTCCAAGGTTTTTGAAAAGTTGGCAGCCCAGGCTTTTTCCACAAAGTATATGAAGACGTCCAACCACTGTAACGTCGGTATTGCTCAGGGTTAGTTTGTTAGCGCAAGACCACTGGCACACATACATTCATATATTATGATCTATGTGTAGTATAAAATAAAGTTTTGTCTCCAGTAAATCATAATCTCAATAATCAGGCTATACTTGCTGCTGGGTGCTCAATAGAGGAGTGTGTGTTTGCCTTACATGACTTACTATCGTAGTAAAAGATAATTCGTCATCATAAGGAACTGAAAAAAATCACATTTGTTAAGCATAGATGTGTCTTATTGTCCCTGATTAACACTTATGGAGATGTCCCAGTACTATATAGTTTAATGTGGAAGTAATATTAAACAACTTTTCCTTTCACTAGCTAACACTGTCTGCTTATCATCGACTCCTTGATTATAACAATATAATTACTGTCACCACTGCTCATTTTAGAAAGGACACCACAAGATTTATCATTTAAGTTTTTATTAATTAATTTTAAACAGACAAAAAAACAACAGAAACAACAAAATTGACACATTGTTCTAAGTGATGCAAACAAGATACACAGTAACCATGATTTAGTAAAAGAAAATTACCAAAAAATAAATAAAAACACAACAAACCCCCAATTAAAAGAAAAATTCGACCTGGGAACTTCGGCCAATCTCGAAAATCAACACTAATACTGCCACTATGGCCGACAGCAGACACCCACCAACAACGACATGATTTCTACAAAAACAAAGACATGCCTGTACTTAAATAAAATTGTGTGCTAAAAAACACTATATAGCTTAAATTTGAAAAAATAATATATCCTTTTTCACCTCCAAAAAAATTCAAAAAATCCACAAATCATTGGATTACCATTTTGTTTACCATTTGCCACGTCAAATCAATAACATCAGCAGCCTTTTACCATCTAAAAAACATTGCGAAAATCAAAGGCATAGTGTCTTAACCTGACTTGGAGAGGCTTATCCATGCATTTGTCTCTAGTAGGTTAGACTACTGTAACGGCCTGCTCACTGGCCTCTCCAAACGGGCCGTAAGACAGCTGCAGTACATCCAGAATGCTGCTGCTCGGGTCCTGACCAGAACCAGGAAGTACGAGCACATTAGTCCTGTGCTCAGGTCTCTACACTGGCTTCCTGTGGCTCAGAGAATAGACTTTAAAGCAGCTCTGCTTGTGTACAAGTCTCTCCACGGCCTAGCACCAAAGTACATCTCTGACATGTTAGTGCCATATGAACCATCTTGGACTCTGAGGACCTCAGGGACCGGCATCCTGCTGGTGCCCAGAGTCAGGACAAAACATGGGGAATCAGGGTTCCAGTTTTATGCAGCTAAAATCTGGAACACTCTTTCTGAAGATGTGAGAGAGGCCTCTACTCTGACAATGTTCAAATCTAGGCTCAAAACAGCTCTTTTTCACTGTGCATATGACTGAAAGGATCTTATCTGCACTCTTCTCTTTTAAAGGTCATTTTATAATGATTATTTATGTTTTTATTTTGTATTGTGATTTTAATGCATTTTCTTGTTCTGTAAAGCACTTTGATTTACTTTGTGTATGAATTGTGCTCTACAAATAAACTTGCCTTGCCTTGCCTTGCCTTGCCTTGCCTTGCCTTTTGTACATGAATTCCTGCGTATTTCTCATTTCGGAACAGTGTAATCTTGCAAAAAACTAACAAACTTGTATTTCACAGAATAAGCTCTTTGAAGTTGTCTCCTGCCTCTAAGCCAAGGTTTCAAGACCACTGTTGTAACGGAGCAGCAGTGAATTGAAGGAAATACATCTAAAAGTCAGGATCATAAAGTACATTTCTTTGCATTTATTTGATTCGCAGTAAGGACACTGGGGTAAGAACTGACTTACCTTTTTAATATTGACTTCAGAACTGTTTTGCAACTTCATACATGATTAAAAATGTGATTAACTATTAAAATATAGCAGTTAATCTTTATTAAAAAATTATCATTTTTATTGCCTGAATAATAACAATGCTAAAATAATACTGTTAATAATAATGATAAATAATAATTATGTAAAAAATTCATTCATAATAATAAAAATACCAAAATACATGAAAATCTTTAAATAGACATGGACAGAAAGAGGATTATTTTAGAGGAAATATTTTAAAAATCGATTACTTTTTTTTCTTGTTTATTGTTTTACCGTCCACTAAAGCCCCTGGAACACACTATGGATCTCACTCACAAGCTAAAAGTGCTGGACACCGTTGGAATTCCCTTACAAGACTCAAGTGTTGGATCGACACACATTTGTTTCTGTGAAGTTATCGTGGACAGAGATGGCAAGGAAGACTTGTGGTTCTCTGGCCGTAAGGAAAGTTCAAGGTAAGTGAGAAATCCAGACAAAAAGCCTGCCAGCAAACAAGTTAAAGGAATACTTGACTCAAAAAGTGTCACGCTGGTACCGTAAATTTGTGACAAAAGTGTTTTTCTTGCATGCCTCCATGAAAAATGGCAAACATATTGATCTACTGATTGATTGAGGGCCACGTTTACCAAACAAAACTATACCAAAACATCCATTTACAAACTCTCACACAACTTTTTTTTGCTTTTCAAGCTGTATAATCCAAGTCTCATTTATCAGTCGTACGCTCAGTACTTCCCAAACACATGCATTGTTGCTAAAATCACATCATTTGGAACTGAGCTGAAAGTAAATCTTTCTGTCTATGCTCTCCTCAAACCCAGACTCCAATAAATACTAAGGTGAAATGTATAGTGTTGTGTGAGAGTGTGTCAACAGATGTCTTGATATAGTTGTGCTGTTGTTAAATGTGGTCCCCAGTCAATCAATAAATTAATATGTCCCCTGTTTTCTGTGGAGGCATGTGAGAACAACAACGTTTTCAGGGTAACAAGGCAAGACTCACTGACAAAAGGTCATTTTGTAGGTGAAGTATTCCTTTAATGATCTATATGACTTTTTAGGCAGAGTAGGCACTAATTCAGAGTTAGTACCTCAGCATAGACCTCTGATTCAGGCTGTTGAGCCCTTTTCCTCGCTGTGATCTAAGTCTGTACTGATGATTAAAAAAAGACAGTTTCACAGTTAGTGACTATAATTCACAGAAACTAATGTTCAGCTGTGTTTTTTCTCATTTGTAGATCATAACAGCAGCGTGTCAGGACAAGATAGAGCGTCCAATGATGGCCCTACTAGGAGGGTTAAAAGGAAGGCCAGTCCTGACAGGGTGACCCTCACAAAAAGGATGAGGGTCTCCGAAACTGAGCACCCAAGCACCTCTGATGAGGAGGCCAGGGTGAGAAGGGTGAGGAGAGTGAGGAGGAAAGTCAAGGAGGATGGTCAAGTATAAGAGGATGGTCAAGAGGAGACCGGATGTTGTCAAATATGACAATGAGGCGGCGTCTTCCTCAACAGACACTGACACAGGTAGGCTGATCACATGAAACAACTGCTGGGAGTGTACCCAAAGGATATCAACAAAGAGGTTAAAGGAGAGGCCAGAGAAGAGGAAGATCTGTCAGTAAAGGCCCTAACAGTTCAGCAGATAGTGATTAATGTTGGGTCTTTATGTTAAGTGTAACTACATGTTTCTCACAAGTATATAAAAACAAAATATATGTATGTGTCTGTTTAGTTGAGTTTGAGGCCAAATATGAAGAACTGAATCCACTGGGTGAAAGATGATGTGGATCTGTGTTTGCTGGCAAATCAGATCATTTACCTGTAAGTGATACTCACACAGTCTTATACACACAAACACACACACACACACACACACACACACACATACACACACAGTATGGTCAGAAAGTGCCAACCAAAGTGTGTTTGTGTTTTGTAGGTGGCCATCAAATGCATAGAAAAGGACAAGATCTACTGCAAACACACAGTGAGTGAACAACTCCTCTCTGCTGTTAAAATCTGCTGAATTCCAAACTGGGTGTATTACGGACGACTGATAATTCTCTCTGACTCACCCTCCACTTTGTTGTGATGTTTCAGGACGAGGATGGAAAGGAGGTCTCAGTGGAGGTCGCCGTCATGTTAAAACTGGCGGAGGCAACAAATGGATCAGTGCGGTCCTGCTGGACTAGTATAATCTGGACCAGGAGCTAATCCTGGTGCTGGAGAGACCAGTTCCCTCCATGGACCTACATAAATACACTGTGATCAGCGGAGGTTCCTTAGAGGAAGAGGAGGCCAGGGTAGGCTACATGATTTAGTATGAAGGTAGTGCTATCTTTTGAAACTGGACAACCTAAGACATCCACTGGTAGCTTGTCAGGAATAGGGCTAAACAACACTCCAAATTATACTATAATAAATTTTTGCAAGGGAACAACTGGCGTGACCATTTTCAAAATGGGTCCCTTGATGTCTCACCTCGAGACATCTGAATGAAAAAGGGTTCTATGATACCCACAAGTCCCACCTAAATATGAGAAGGCTTCTTACCAGTAAATGTTTTGCTCCTCACAACCAATGTTCTCCTACACAATGGACCTTTAAAATAGTTCATAATATCACTTCAGTTCTAATTCCAATTGATCGGCCACACAAACAGTAACTGGCATTGTTAGCCATCGCTTAGTCACGTGTGATTTGAGTACTCCCTTACTAACTCTGTTATGACCCAAATCACAGGGTACCATATGCAGCGCTGCGACAATAAGACCACTTGAAGGTTTAGGGTTCAGCTTCATTGTAATTATACCATACAGGAGGCACAAATGTATGTGTGTATATACATACATACACATATATATATGTATATATATATATATACAGTATATATAAAATATCTGCACTATCAATGTTTCAGTGCACAAAAGACTTGAGGCAGTGAGTATGAGGGTAGTGCAAAGGACGTGGTATGGTAATGTGCAAATGAAGACCAGCATAACAGAACGGTTTCATGTAAAATTCACAGATGCAGTGCATGTTGAGCTGAGGTTCATGAGAAGAGTCAATTATTCACTGTGGTGTGCAGAGGATGTCATGGAGTAGAGGATTTTGCAGCCTGTGGAAAGAAGCTCAGTTTTTTACTCTACTACATTAATTTGATAATTTCAGTTACTAGTTACTTTACAAATTAAAAGTTTTGCACACAAAACCTATGAAAATGTACAAGTGCAACCAAAGCAATTAGTTGATTCATTGATTAAATTAACTGGCATTAATTGTTGCTTTTCCTTTTAATAATTTTAATCATATTTAATGATAAAAAATGATTTAAATACTTCTGTATTTAGTACTTTTACCTTAATACTTTAGATACATTTTCCTGACTGTACTTACATACTTTAACTTAAGGGTATCATCTCAAAGATTTTCATTTAATTACGCATCATGTCTTTTCAAAATACACTCCTGTTTTCACAGGAAGTGTGCACTTTCTGCTTGTTAGATGCATACACTCTTTTTCAAACTAACCTTACAATGTCAGTAAAATACTGCATATTTACACATATTTCACTGTGCAACAAAAGCATGTGGCTAGGTTTTAAAAAAAAACATTATGGTTTGTCTCAACACGCAAATACCAGGCTCCTGGGTGAAAGTCCTATGTTATGGAAAACCATCCACCACCACCCTTGCCCACCCTATGGGGGCTTTCCTGGTCCTTAAATTACATTGTTGTCCAATAGCATTTCAAACTGACGCCATCTGGTGATATCATTAAAGGATGCCCGTATTTTGTTGGTGTCTGATGCAGAAATCCATGACCGAGTGGTGGTACTTGACGACTCTGGAATTCTGTTAGTCACTAGCTATACAATGCCGGAACCAGACTATTAGCAGCAAGGGAACACAGGGTTCCTTTTAGCATGTTCATATGGTCATTATGCGATCGAGCCTGTGGTCCACTGAGGAAAGCTCTTGTATTTGCTGTGTTATGAACTGTATGCATGTGGTGACATTGCCGAGAAAAATCACAAGCAGCGCACAGTCATTAGTAATCCATTCTCACACAGACCGAAACAAATATACGCACCAACATATATACTTGCCACAGAGCTAAATGGCCCTGGGCTGTGCAATGCCATACCTTCTGCTGTGAGTTCTGACAGTCACCTGTCACTATATTTTGACTCATGGAACAGAGGGAAGTCATGCTATAGCACCTCCCTCTTTTCTATAATGTGAAACAAACATAGCATTGATTGTGCAGGAGCTGCCTATGATTCAGCATGTTTAGAAATAACATGAACGAAAAGTAGTGTCTCGTGGGAATCAGTGCTAATATTAGAAAGCTAGGCTGACTACCTTTCCGGGTGGAGACTAATTGCTGAATGTTGCAAAAGGGCAGACTAACATGGAAGTTGACAGTTTGTCTTTTAGTAATGCCAGCCCTCATTGGAAATGTTGTACCAGAGGTTTGAAGCTGAGACACTACTTCCACAAATAGGGTTTATCATCTATCGAAAAAAAAAAATATGCACAGTAGCCGCAGTATCACTTTTCACAAAAAAAGTTTTGTTTAGGTTTTAGTTTAAGACTTTAAAGTATGTCCATATTGGCTGAGAGTTGCATGTGTGTGTGTTTGTGACAGTGCTGTCAGAACCTGATCCAGCACAGTCCAAGGTTTTTGGTGCCAAACAACAAGAGCCACATCTTCAGCCATTTATAATTTAGTTTCAGCATTCATACATGTTGGTTGCTACTTGATAACTGCTTATTGTCCCTCACAGATGTCCCTACAGACAAACCAACATGCAGAATTTCTCCACCCAGTAGCAAGATTCAAAGACAGCCGTGACTGTAAAATAATTTGGCTCTCAGGTCTCATACAGTATGACATTTTGGCATTTTGAGACTAATGAGTTTCAGTGTCATTTACAAAGTCTCAAATATATATTGAATTTACACAGGATCGTAATATTCCTGTGATGGGATTTGCATTTAGCATAAATCTCTCCAACTATTTTTTCCTCAGTTTGGGTGATAACATTGTCTCTGCGAATGGCGGGTTATTTCCTGTTTGTCCTAGATGACTTGGCTAACGTAAAATTTTAACTCATCTGTCTCTCTGTTGTGTTTTTCTCTCTCTCTGACTGTCTAAGTTGTTGACTCTGTCTTATTATTTCTCTCGCGGTTCATTATAATTGCTTGCCCGTGTATCTGTAACAATGTCTCTGTATTTTCCCATGTATTGAATTGTATATGTCCCCCTGTGGCTCTAATAGTGGGTGTATGTCTAAATATTCATTTAAACACATGCCTGATATATTTTCTGCTGTCATACATAGATAAACTGTTTGATTATTAAAGGCTTTGAGAGAGGTTTATTTTGAGCATTCGGTTTATGATGTCGGATTGGTTAAATGACAATTGCTGATCTGGCAGGTGGATCTTATTAGCATCATAATATGATGACAGCTCTGATAATGACTTCGAGCTAGTTCACACTTTCATTTGCTGGATATGAAATTGATGTCCTGAAAACAGCAGAATTAAAGTCTCCAGTTGCTATAAATCAATGGTAATTTATCTGTGAATATAATACACCACTACTGTACTTGTGAAAATGTTGAGCTTTATCATGTACAGTATTACATTGGGAGATTTAACCAGATTTGAGGCAACATTTTTGTTGTCATCTATGCTGCTGGAGTATTATTACAGGAAGGAGTCATGGTGGAGAGAACTAAAAATGGTCCAAAGGCTTCAGTTCAGGAAAGAAAATTATTTCTTGTAAGTCTTTAATCAGTCCCTCCAGGATCTTGCGGCAAAAAAAACCAAACCTGAATTTGCAGCCAATTTTGAAAAAAAAGAAAGAAAAAAAAAATAGGCGATAAAAACTGCAGCATGTTTATGTGATTTCTGCGGGAAATTGCTGCAAATGACAAAAATCATGGCTAATGACAAAAGGAGGGAAAAAATGTGATTTTTTTTTAATTACTACCTCCAAAAATAAGTAATGTTATCACTTGCTATAATAATCATACTGAATATTACAAAAATAGCTGCAAATGTTTTTTTTTATAGTTCTCTTTAGTTTTATTTAATTAGTTACAAAACATGGACTTTAATAATGTTGCAAAAAATCCTGAGTGAATATTGTAGCTCTCAAACCACACAATGTGACTGTAAAACAACATGTTAGCTACATCTTCTGTAAGCATAACATTTTAATACATTCAACATGTATTGTGTGCATTTCAAATGATGTTGCGTGTGCAACGACTTTTTTTTTCCCCACACAGATAACAGATCCGGGAATCGATAAAGAATCAGACCAATAAGCAGTATCGATAATGACATTGGTATCAATAAAATCTTATCCATTCCCATACCTTCTTTTTGGCATTGTTTCCTTTCATTAAAAGAACAGTACATACACCACACAGCAGTAGAATTTTTGTTTTTGATGTAAGAGTAGCAAGTAAATAAACATACTTTTACGAGATTGTAACCATAGCAAAGTAATTTTAGTTCAGATGTTAATTGCACCACCAAGTATAATCATTACTTTATCTGTAAAAGAAAATAAATCTTTTCCCACAGCACTTCCATTTGACATAGAAGTCATTATTTTAATTTAGACAATTGGCCGATATATATATATATATATCTATTTTGGATCTTGACGCACATCTTCCTGGTATTTCATTATGTATTGGGGATGTGTTAAGGAACAAATTTTTGGCATATAAAGCTCCTCTTGCTCTGTTTGAAAGGCAGGAACAAATTAATCTGAACATCCAAGGGCATCTAGTAGTGCTTTGATTCAATGCGTTGTGGAGGTGATGCATTATTCCAGTCAAATATCTTAGAGACTTGCAGTGTTCCTGCAATCTTTATCTCGCACAATTTGCTATATAATATACAGCATTGATTTGATACTGGATAGCAACACATTTGATAATAGAGTTAGGGCACCATCAGTGTCAAAACAATAGTCCCGGTGGTGCAAACAATTAGACTGTGTAGCGATAACAAAGCCCTGTTTTATAGTTGCTATAATACATTTTGCCAGGCTGGGAATCATTCATGTAATATGTCTGACTTCCTGCAGTCAAATGGTAATACAGTTAGACTAATGGATGCACTCTTATATGCTTCACACTGCTGTGGATGATAAGTATAATAGGTTTACATAAATAAACAAGCAGGGAGCTGTATAACCCCCCTCATGGGTATACTATACATGAGTGGAATTAATGTTGCTGGGGGCTGGGGTGGTCTGCTGGAAATGCTGCAGTACCATATGCCATATGAGCCGACACTCACTGTGGCATTTTAAGGATGCTCTGTGATCATAGCAGAAAGGTTGGGCAGGCTAAAGGTCAGACAAGCTAATGAAATGAAGGATACTGGTGCAAACTTCTCAAACCAGCTGGGATAACTCAGTTATTATCCAGATCCCTGTGAGATGAGCAACTTAAGACAAAGGGTCTCGTTCATAAAACGTGAACAGAACGAATTTATGTGTTAACTGTTCGCAGAAGGAAATTTACATGTATGGGGAATTCATCAATATGTTAGTGGCTCCGATCTTTTCGTAGGTACTAACAAAATCTACACCTGTTTCTGACTGCTCAAAGTGCTTGTGTAAAAAAGGGTTGCACATAAATATTGCTGGTCATTATTAGAAATTGCCATTTTAATTCTTATTGTGTTCTGTTGTGTTCACAACACACAGATGCTTTGAAACATTTAAGTTAAAGGGAGAGTGCACCCAAAAATGAAAATTCAGCCATTATCTACTCACCCATATGCCGATGGAGGCTCAGGTGAAGTCCTCACATCCCTTGCGGAGATCCAAGGGGAGAGTGGGTAGCAACACAACTCCACCTAATGGAGGCCCAGAATCAAACGTCCAAAAACACATAATTGAAACCACAAAATATCTCCATACTGCTCGTCCGTAGGGATCCACGTGTCCTGAAGCCCCGACATAAAAAGTTGTTTGGAAAAACGTCATTTGAACTCTGTTTTTAGCCTCATTGTAGCCTGCAGCTCTAACTGCCTCTCTGTGCACCGCCCTCACATGTGCGCGCTTGTGCGAGACCGTGAGACATGGGCACCGCATTCATGTGATTTAAGCATCAGATTAGGTTTCAGAAAAATGTGGATGGGTTCTTTAAATTGAATAAAACTAACCCAAACTACAAAGAAGGTCAATCTTAAATCGCTGTAGCGGCAATCTTTCATCCATCCAGTAGGCCTACTCCACATTATCACCACTATTAAGCAGTCTGTTGGCAATAAGCTTGACACGAAATGAATCTTTCAAGGCAGTAACTCTGTTTGAAAACTTTAATTAAAAAATCAAAAAACAAAGTTACAAGATTCAGTCTTAATTGGCCCAACTAGGCACACCGTCAAAAAACTGTCTTGCTCCTTCGGCTGCTTAACCATCTCTGAGGGCTGTTTGGCTGTGACATCATCAAAAGCATGACTTAAAGGAGCATTTCCACATCTTTAAAGTAAAACGACCATGCTATTCTTACTAATATCAATATGGCTCTTACAGTCGTAACAATAAGGCTGAGTGGGCTCTCCTCTCCTCTCCTTTCCTCTCCTCTTTCTTTTTTTAATAGTCACACGCTAATTCTTACAATTATCTTCTAAATGAGGCTTATATATTCCTAAAGAACTGAGATAACAGACATGTGCACCCTCCGCTCCTCCTCTGCCTTCTTTACGCACTGCAGCCTCACACTGCATGTCATTTTTGTTTAGTTTAATTATCAGAGATAAGACATGGGAGACGTAAACATTATTTAAATCACGTTTTGGTTTAAAAAGACTTAAGGACATGTGAAAGCAATTCGGTGTCTGTCTCCACTCACACCAGGCAGTTGGTGAACCCAAATCTACCAGAGAGTTGGAGGGAGGCGGTGTGATTTTGCACCAGACTACATGTTGTTAAATTTAGCGGTGGGTCATTGCCTACATTAGACTGCCTGTATAACGATATTTTAATAGTAGTTTAATTTCACAACAGAGACAAGGAATGCCGAGGCTCAGGGCAAACACTATCGTTATCTGGCTGTCCATGACAGTAGATGAGGAGGACGTGATGCTGCTCTGCAGGGCACTTGATATGCTTGCAACCGCCACAAGGGTGAAGCTGAAGAGGGAGGAGCAGGGGCTCAACTCAAATGCTGTTGTGTGGCAAACCTCCTAGAAAAAAAAAACATGTCTTGCAAAAAGGGCACCACCTGGGGTCTATCTGTGCATGTGCCAACGCCGTACCTTCTGAGTTTGCCAAGCAATGCGCTCATCTGCAGAGGAGAGCTATGACTGGGAGGAGCCTCCTGTAGCTGTTGTGTTTTTCATTGTGAACTTATGCAGGTTTTTTTGTTATTATTTGGTTTTGGGGTTTTTGTTTGTTTTGTTTTTTCAAACCATCATTTTTTGGATTGTTCTTACAACAGAGGACACAGAGTTAATGGCCCCCGTTACCTCCTTCCAGCTCTTTAATATACCTGTCCCTGTCACACAACTACTAACAGAAGTAAATAAATGTTTTTCTCAACCCCACTTTATCCATAATAACTTCAATTTCAGTGTTGCAAAAGTTTTTCTTTTTCTCTTTTCCTCTCTCTCTCTCTTGTTTTTTTTTTTGTTCAACAGAATGCATCTATCCATAGTAATTATCACCTCCTTACATGGTGGTCACTGGCTTTTCATGGGCGGGGATCTATGCTCATTTCTGACTGGCAGGAGCGCTGTGAATTTCTGATTGATTGGTATTCATGAACATACATTATGCCTACAATCAAATCCTAGTTTCCCGCGGGGTTCATGAATCCTGTGCAGGTTTTTAGTACCAAAGTCTTTTACTTGCAAATCTACTTATAGATTTACCAACATTTCATGAATGAGACCCACTGTTTGTACAAGGCATGAGTGTGAGTAACTCATGGGCATATTATGACTGTGTACTGACACTTTGTTTTCAGGACTGCCCTCACAGTTTCTATCAGCCAACCAGAGGTTTTAGCCACAGCATTCCTCTGACACCTCCCTTTGCTTCTCTTCTATTTTCTATTCCTCTTTGTAGCTCCTAACCAAAGGCCCTTAACAATCACAAAAGCAATATGAGGAAAACCAGGTGCTAATACCTACAATTCGTGACTCCTAAATCAATGGGAAAATGTCTGCTTGCAGACAAATAAGGAAGGCTGAGCTCCATTCTGGCTCAATACAAGTCTAAATAAGTGGGCGATTTAGTGTTTTTAAGGCGGCTCTATGTGTAATCCAGCAAATAGATTGGGTTTATAAGAGCAATGTGACAATGCATTCATCTAGTTTGAAACTAACTATCCTAAACTCAGCTGACTACAAAGGACATTAACAGTAAGACTACAAAGCAACATGTTATGCAATAAGTTTGTCAGTTTGACACACAAACGACAGAAGGTTTAATGATGTATCATTAGATTAGGATTTATTGACCCTGGGGGGGGGGGTGAACATGCTGCCCAGAAGTATATAAAGTAATTAAAATTAGACCCACCTTTACCAGCTGTAACACTGAAGTTATTTGCACATGAACATCAGTAATTATCATCTATAATATAACTGATTTTGAAATAGGACATACTAAGTAAAGTAGGCCATATAACTGTCTTTGAGAGGCTGTTAGGTGCTCATTTAGTTAGAGAAAAAGTAGTGGTAGACTGGGAAGACATCCGCGGGCATCTATTGGTACCAACCCTGTGGGCATTGCTTGTCAGGAAGGGGACTGAATAACAATCCAAAGTGAGGCTAAGTTTTGGCGAAGGAACAACGGGCCTGGCCATTTTCAAAGACATCCCTTGAACTCTCACCTCCTGATCTGAATGAAAATGGGAACTCATGAGTCTCCCCTAAAGTTGAAAAGGTTTGTAACCAGTCCTTCCGTACAATCGATGTACTGCTTTAAATTAAAGCTGGCAAGATTAGCGACTAGCTGGTGCCTATAATGAAGGATTTAGCACTTAAAGAACCAGAAATCTTTCTCAGGGATTGGTGGAGACCAAAACGGAGCTAATAGGAGAGTAAATATTGGACTTTCTGGGGGATAGTGGCCAGGACCTCCAACATAAAACTCAACAAATACATACTGATATTGCTGCATGTCTGCTGTGTCTGTTTAATGTTATGAGAAGATCACTGTCTTGGTTAAAAACATCTGAAAGACAAAGTAATATCTTTCCCAAAACCTGACACAAACTCCACACTAAGTGAATTCATATCCTGCGGGATGCAGAATGCCAACCCTTTTCCTGGTGACAGCATCCTGCACTTTATGTGTACCCTGCCAGACATATTTGGCAAAATCTGATTTGAATGATAATGACATCATTACAGTCAGAAGACATTAAGCCAATGAGCAATATTCTCACAGCATTTGGTCATTAGAACCAGTATGAGATGAATCAATGATACTGAATATACAAGATGTACTTACTGTATAACTGCAGATCAAATAAAGCATATCTCAGCCTTTTACAGTCAACATTCAGAAGCTCAGACTCTAAGAGTGTGAGTATTTCTCTCAGCTCTCCCCTCCCTTTGAAGATCCTGTGATGCAGAGACATAACTCAAACATGCGACCGTGAGAGGAATCACAGATGATGACCTGTGGAAAATGATGAAACATGTAGGGCTGTGTGTTAGTTTGATCCTCCGGCAGCAGAGCTATTGAGCCACTGTCACTGCTCACACAGACATCAGTGACTAACATGGCTTTTTGTTAGTGAGTTGTAACTCATGTTGAATTTGTGCATGCTTGTGTGTTTAGGTGTGTGTGCTGAAGAGAGTGAGAAACCAGTGAATAATATAAATTTTTTGGCTTCATCCAAGACTGCATTGATTTTTAAATATGTCCTCTCGGGCATAGATCACTTTGATGTGGGGCTGGTTGTGCATACAATGCAGCACGATAGAAGGCAGCCAGGACGTGAGAAATTAATTGAAACAGACACTCAAATAGACAAACACACACACACACACACACACACGCTATCTCTACAACACACGAACAGGCACGGAAACATGCACAACTTAATTTGTCCTCTTACTGCTTTGAGAAAGTCTGTTTCCGTGTTAATTGTCTTTTTGCAGTTCCTGGGACATGTCAACACAGTCAGTATAACAAAAGTCACTAAGCTATGATCTTAAATTGCATGTTCTCTCACACACACACACACTCACATTTAAATCACCCTATGAAGACATGAGTTGCTGCGGCTTTCTTTCTGCCCACATATCCCCAAACACTCACAGACACACACTTAAAATTGGTGGTGCCGATGTGCGTGTTTCAGCCCACTCACTTGCTGTGTTATTATTGCAGCCCTCGTAGCCCACTATGCCTCATGCCATGCATTTTTAAAAAGGTAACTTTGAGAGGTTTGCCAATGAACCCACTGAGGGCTTGGTGTGTTGCCAGGTGACTTCATGTGAAGTCTCTGCCCTGTTATTGATTTCACCAATCACTGATTCACTGGGGAGGTGGTAGGTATAGATGAAGTGGCAGAAAAAAGGGAGAATTGGGGGTTTTAGAGCATTAGAGAAGTGTGCATACCCAACAGAAAAATGGGCAGCAGGTAATGCAGCTCACCATTAGCTAGATGTTCCCAATGTCTCTGAATATATTTCCGTGCAAGTCTGACACAGATGGTGAAAAAGCCCAGCGTGTCTGGGGAAAAAAGGGCTCTAAAAGTATTGCCTCTAATAACACACTTTAATGCATCATGCTCTTTAGGCAATCCCTATGAACTGATTGCATCTGCAACAGAAAGTGTGACCTCCCTCTGGTGATGATCAGGTCATACATTGAATATATTTTATACGTGTGTGTGTGTGTGCAAATGAATCCCAAGCTTTTTTTACTTTATAGTTTTGACAACACATCTATCTCGTCGTCCACAAACTTGCACTATAGGTACTAGGCTTTATGTTTGGATTCAAAGGTTTCAGTGCAGTCAGACTGTCTGATGTCAGCAGGTAGGTTATTCCATAGGGCAGAACAGGAAAAGACCCTGCAGCCCACTCACTTTTTTTAACTCTTAGGACAGACAGGAGCCCTGCATTCTGTGAGGTGAGTGCCTGGTTTTGAAATATAAGATTTAAGATGATAAAACATTTGTCAAAGGGCTTGCCTATAGACACTTTTAGGGCCGACGTCACAATGACATCATTTTATTAGCTGGAGGCAAACCTTGATTTTCATCACAGGGCTGTAGGCTACACAGGAGTCTTGAAGTGTCATTTCGGTGTGTTATTGGGAGCCAGAATAGAAGGAGTCATGGCTCAAAACTTACATTATAGCACAAACCAGCCGCGACTGCATATCAACAAAAACAAAGACAACTATGGTTAAATGTGATAAGACTGGAAAGGACTGGAGGGAGGCGATCTTTAAAAATGCTTGCATGTGCAGCACACACTTCATATTTCAGGTTAGGGTAAAGTATTTACTGTTGTAGGGATGATTAGCGTTATGTGTATGAAGGGTTATCATGTCCACCTAATCAGAAATTGGGAAGGTATTAAGAGGAATGTTGAATTGAATTCCTCTTGTAACACTGTTTACTAACAGTAAAAGTGTCTATTGAGAATTTTTAAGACATTATAGGCACCTTGAAGTCTGACCTGACATGGATAGGAAGCCAATGCAGGGAAGCTAATATTGGTGTAATATGGTCAAATTTTCTAGTATCAGTCATAACTGTTGCTTCAACATTCTGAACCACTTCAAGACTTAGTATTAGCACACAACAGACCTGACAACAAAAACATTTCAATAATCAATGATAATCATGGTTAAACAAAACATTATTTAGGGTCTCTGCATCAGCCATGGACAGAAGAGACAGAGTTTTAGCTGTATTGTATATGTGAAAAATGGCAGTCTGGGTGATTTCTTTAATATGGTAATCAAAAGAGAGGACAGGATCAAACATAACACCAAGATTCTGGCTGACAAACTTTGAGAAATCACACAGTTGCCAAGAGTTACTTTCACCTGGTCAAATTGATGTCTGTGTTGAGCAGAGCCACTGACTAGCATCTCAGTTTTATCTAAATTTAGGAGGTAACATTCAGTCTTTCATGACAGACAAGCAAGACAAATTAATAATTTCAGTATGCTCATCCACCTTTACGGGTATATACAGTTGAGTGTCATCGGCATAGCAGTGGATATTAATTCAGTGACTGTGTATAATTTAGCCAAGAGGTGAAATATAAAGAGAGAAACGCAAAGGGCTAAGAATAGAGCCACTCTATACTTTACCTCAAAATTTTGATGTATTATGACTGTAGGAAACAAAGCTGATCTGAAAGCTTGTCTCTGTACTTGTTTTATTAGATCTTAGTGCCACATTTGACACCATGTATATCCCCTGCCAATAGCAAATGTTGCAAGTCTATGATGCTATGGATTTATGGATTTAGCACAGAGAGAGTAACAGAGCAGATCAGTGTAAGAGTGACGATAAAGAAAAGTGATGAGAGTAAAACAAAGAAATTTTGGGGTGGGGGTTGGAGGGGGGAGTAAACCATGCTTGTCAATCTAACAGATATCACAATGTGCTTCACGAGAAGGGTCACCCTTAGACAGGGTCTGAAATTAGCACCCACCACCCTGCAAATGCGGGTAAATTGTTGGCAGTAGCAGGCAGATTCGACAGGCCATCTGCCACTTTGGCAAATGGGGAATACACACAACAGAAAGACTAGCATTTGATTGGATACAACAACACATTTAACACCTACGACTGCTTTGTGAAAGCAACGTTATTGACTGTAGAACCTTAGTTGTTCTGATAGACAGACGAAATTCACCAAATTCTAACTAATAACCATCAATACAAGGACACGCACACAAACGTACACTCGCATTTGTTGCTATATCAACCTCACTAACACACTTGTATGTATTTCATCTAGTGACCTTGTTTGTGGTTGAACAAGAGATAAAAATTGGTGGTGGGTGAGCACAGAGTAAACAGGTGCTGGCATTCGAAGCAGAGCAGAAATTAGCAGGAAACTTGTCAAGTGTGTGTATAGTTTTTGCACAAAGGTGGGCATATTCATGTTAGTGTACATGTATGTATGTGTACACTACCTCCCATCCCAAAAACTGGGCTTCCCTGAAAGCCACAGTATGATTCAAATACTGGAATTTACCATGCATGCTATGTTTTTTGTGTTAATGTATCAAACAATGAATGACATCATTCTTTATGTTAAACGTCTAAATGATGAAAATGTTATTCCCAAATTTAGCACATATATTTTAAAAGTGGCAAATAAAATTTCTGAGTGGCAGACAAAAAAGTGACATTTTTCTCTGTCTGTTAGAAAAGTTTTCAGACCCTGCCCTTGGACATCCTTGAATACATCTCATTTTGTCTGCCCACGACTGTTGTATTGTGAAATCACGTCTGTATCTTTTTCTGTACCTCTCCATCTTTCCACTTACAATTTCCTCCATTTCCACTCGCCCAGGGTGTGTCCTTTCTCAATGTATTAAGCAGCCCACTGGATTCATTAATTAGTCGTGTCTGTTCGGGTGTAATAACGCCTGAGACACTGGCAGGTGTGAACAGATACAATCTGTTCTTTAGCATGTAAAGAACCTCCTGCCGTGGCCAATAACTTTGTCACAGAGTTACAAAAAGTCATTGTCAGTGTCAGTGACATGCACACACTCTTGCTTACACTTCAGTTCACATGCATCCACCATGCACTGTGAGTCTGTGTGTTTTATGGCGCTAGTGTATGTCTCCTTTAGTCCTTTACAATTCTGCCCCCTCTTGAGCTGAGTGCACATTGCGTGACAACCACAGATATCTCTGCCTTTACTGGGGGATGCTTCTCCCTACAGTCCCATGTTGACTGCATCTGTGGCTCAACACCATTTGTATGCAGTAATAACATTAATATTAAATTAATAAAAACACTTCATTTGATCCTTCTATGACATGCCAATTTATGTGCACTTACAGGGCTGTGGATAGGATTGTGAACACTGTGATTAGTGTTAACTAAACCACTGGAAAACATTTAACTATTCATTACTAATTAAATGTTGATACTGCAGCTGTGTCTTGAGCTTTGTCTCACGACTTGAGCAAATAGAAAAGGCAACAATATAAGCATTTGATCCCATTAATCAGTAAAGGCGTGCAACTGAACTGAGTCAAACAAAATCGCAGAGGGTTTAAAGCTGGGTGTGATGGCCTCGGCCATGTTGTGTTTTGCTGGCCTCTCTGTGCTCCTCCCTTCCCAGGTTCTCCCTGCCTGTCTCCCTCCCATCTCGTCAGGGGATTCACCTCACCTGTGGCCTTGTCTATAAAGGCATGGCCATTCCAAGATGGCTCCCTCTCTCCTTCCTGGATGGCTGGGGCCTCCAGGCAACCCCAGTGTTGTTTGGTTTGGTTTGGGTTGTGTAACGTTGGCTCTTTTGGTTCCTTATGATTACACCCATACACCTCATACATCCAACACCTCTCACCACACCACTGATTACTGATCTGCACTTAAATCTTATTCTTTAAATAAATTTTTGGTTAATCTAACTGGTTGCTGTGTGGTTCTCCCTCTTTTGTTGTGCTCTTAAACGAGCTGGGCATAACAAGTGGGGGCGTTAAAACATATTCGTCTGCCAATACTGCTGCTGCGGCTGCTGTTTTCACCTTCTTTTCAGTAATATAGGTGGCCAACCGGGCAGGCAATGAACTTCTAAACTGTTCTTACACAATCAAGTCACACAAATCATCATATGACTCCACACTGGATGCCGAACACCACCGATTCAAATGAGTTAAAATGTCTTGAACAACACAACTCAAACCAAACAACGCTGGGGTTGCCTAGAGGCCCCAGCCATCCAGGAAGGAGAGAGGGAGCCATCTTGGAATGGCCATGCCTTTATAGACAAGGCCACAGGTGAAGTGAATCCCCTGACGAGATGGGAGGGAGACAGGCAGGGAGAACCTGGGAAGGGAGGAGCACAGAGAGGCCAGCAAAACACAACATGGCCGAGGCCATCACACTGGGGTAGGCGATTTTATTTCGGTGTCATTGGATAAAACATCCTATAGTGACTAGGGATATAATGAATCAGAAAAATCACAGTTCAGTTTGATACGACACAGTGGTGTTACAATTCAGTACGTTTTCCATAAAGCAAAAAAGTAGAAATGCCAGAGATTGACTGTGCAAGATTGTGCCTTGATTGTAATTTCCAGCTAACTTTGAACAATGATGGAGCTATACCCGAGTGACCCAGCATATAAAACAAAAACAGCTCCTTACAGAAAAAAATGTAGTGTAATTGTTAACAAATACAAACAAAAAAAGCAACACTGTCTGAAATACCAGAGATATTTCCTTGTTTTTTAAATGTTTTACAAAGACGGAATTATGGTCTCGCTATTGTATTCTGTTGTAACTGGGCTCAAATACATTGAGCATGTTTGTAAAGCCTGTCTTGTCCACATTAATTAGGATCTTATATTCACAGCCATAAATGTAACATTACCAATCCCTGGGGTGATTTATTATGCCCTGTTTGAACTGATTGGCAAATGCTGCAGGGTTAATATGAGCTTGTAGTGTTTGTGTTGCTCCTTATTTTCATCTAGTTCCACTGACTGACACTTGAGTGAGGTCAATGTAAATAAGATGATGTGTTTGAAGTCTTTCCACTGTTGTAATCGACTATTGTGTACCAGATGTGACATACCATTGGTTTGCCATTACCCTCCTTTAGATTAAAACCCTGTTTTAAGTGAGACATCGGCAGCAAGGAAGGATTAAATCAACTTTACAGCAATAAATACGATGGAGACAATGCCAACAGGCCTAGAAAACAACTGAAATTGTCAAATAATTGTGATTATCTAGTAGATATACATGTGTTCAGATTCTCAACACATGAATTAGATCTGTATCATGTTACTGGTGATGTGAAACTATTCACAGAGTTTGAGTTGCAAAATCAGAAGTGGAAAAAGAGAGAGAAAGAAATCAAAGAACAAGGGAGGAAGTAAGAGAGCAGGATGTGCAGGAATCAATGTTGAGCAGCTATATTTACCATGGTCCAATTAGACAGGAGGAGACGCGAGCACACTAATGACCTGACATTTACACACACTGAACCTCTGATTTGTTGTGATTACTGTGTGTGTGTGTGTGTGTGTGTGTGTGTGTGTGTGTGTGTGTGTGTGTGTGTGTGTGTGTGTGTGTAGAATGATAAGATGAACATGCATGTTAGAATTAAAGACAGAAAAGAGAAAACAGGGAGTGGGAGTTTGTATGTGGATACCAAAAATCTCTCCTCAGTTTGCGGACTCATCTGTGAGAGGTTTCATGTCAGGGTTAAAGCAGCAGACAGGCACATGTTCAACCAGCACACAGGTAGCCTATTGTAAATCCAAAACACGTCCTCTATTGTGGAGCATTACAAGAACGGAATCATATGTCCTGGCGTCTGTTTTACCATTAAAACATTAAAGGGATAGTGCACCCAAAAATGAAAATTCAGCCATTATCTATTCACCCATATGCCGAGCGAGGCTCAGGTGAAGTTTTAGAGTCCTCACATCCCTTGCAGAGATCCCAGGGGAGAGTGGGTAGCAACACAACTCCATCAAATAGAGGCTGGCGGCGCCCTGCATTAAAACGTCCAAAGAAACACATAATTGAAACCACAGAATATCTCCATACTGCTCGTCCGTAGTGATCCAAGTGTTCTGAATCCCTGACATAAAAAGTTGCTTGGAAAAACGTCCCTCAGTATATGGGTGAGTAGATAATGGCTGAATTTTCATTTTTCGGTGCACCATCCCTTTAAGCCATCAGGTGTAGGCCTTCCTCTTAAAATTGCAGTAACTATAAAACATAGCTAAAAAAAACAAAAACAAAAGCAAACTCTGTCACCTCACTAGAAATGTAAAGCAAGAAAGCCATATTAAGGTAAAACTAGCTAGCCAGAGCTAATTTCACTTGAAAAACATTTTTATGTACCAGTAAACTGTCCTGCTAAAAGGGTAGCTAACCTAGCTTAGCTGCTATTTCAGATTTGACTATAGTGGAATTCTTTTGATTACATCAACACATTCTTTCTCCAACGTCGTCACATATCGATGTTTTGTCATGGATTACGGATATGACGTGCAAGATACCCTGAGTGCGTTGTTGACATTCTTAGACACTGTATCAAGTTCTGCCTGTTCATGCATTGTCAAAACGTGCTTTCATCTTCACAGGAAATTTATCGTTTACATACAGTCCATGTCAAAATAAATGCACTACATCTGTACAACACTGCGAATTGACTTTTTTTTGGTTTTGTTTTGTTTTCCATCGACAACGAACGCAAGGTTTAGGTTTAGGCAACAAAAGCATGTGGTTGGAAAAAAGAACAGGGTTTGGCTTTACAATCAGGGTTAGGGTTAGGGTGAAAGTCCATGGGCGAGGGGATTCTGGAAGATCATCACCACTATTTCCTTTAAATTGGACTTTTCTCAATAGCATGTTGTCATAAACAGGCCCAATCGCCACCCCTTCACCCCTATATCGAGAAAAATCTCCCTCCATCTCCCATATCTCAGGATGCCTTGGCTGACCGCATCCCAATCCATATCCTCAGGCCTACACCTAGAGTAATCTCTCTCCCCTTCTTTTACCTCATAGCCTCTGCCCATTTTCCTAGCCCTGTCCTCATTTCTCCACCGAGCTCTAGTGAACCATTGTCCTTGCCCAGCTCATTGACGGTGCTACTAAATCACGTCGGATTCTTCCTTGCACAGAGCATTAGCTTCCCTAGCTCTGTTATTGCTAGCTTTGGCCCACCGGCATCTGGGTCCTGCATGGTTCTGTTTACGACTGTCCTCCTGCCACCACACACACATACACAGACACACACCCATTCACATGCACACGCACATCCCAGATTATTCTCAGCATGCTGCAGAGGAGATAAATGGCTCCTCTGTTGCCCGGCCACAGGTTGGCAGAGCCTGGAGGGAAAAAGATCCATTTGAGAGCCCTGCGACGCTGGGCAGGGTTTGGGGGGATAACTGACAAAGGTGGAGGCGACCTAAAAATTGAATCATGATGATTTCCAGTATACATGCTTCAGGATGTTTAGGAGGCTGGGGAATAATAGGTGGAGAGAATAATATGATGCTGTTACAGAAAAAAAGTGTTTTGTATTTTTCTTTTCTTTTTTGAATTAAATGTTGTGTGATTTCCATGTAGGAAATGCAAATCACGTAACAAAGGTTATTTTCTATCCCTAACCAAGGTCCAGTTATGAGCATATTGTTACCGGAGTCTGCAACAGTAGTGATATGTAAATGTGGAGTTTTATTATTGTTCATAAATATCTGATTAGCGAGCTGACAAGAGGAGGGAGACAGCAACAGTATGTCCTGGTTAGAGCCATCTGCTTCACAACAGGAGGAGGATCTATCTGTCTGGGAATTACCTACTGATGGGCAACACCTGGAGGGAGACGCGTGACTCAGGCTGAGAAGTTTGAGAAGACTTGTCATAAATTCTTCAGTTATGAAGAATGCACCTCTGTATGAAAACTGAAAAAAATGAAATCACATTTAGATGAATAATGTAAGCCAACTAAAAACCGCTGCAGACCAGCTTCCTTGTACCAAAGCAAAAGACCATATTTGATCAAGACATTCTCACTATCAAATACAAACACTTGGTCAGTGTATGACTAAGACATTCTTGGTACCCCTCCAGCATCAGTTTTGGACATTTAGGGATGTCATGTCAATTTATACTCATTACATATTGTCAAGATAAGATAAGATAAGATAAGATAAGATAAGATAAGATAAGATAAGATAAGATAAGATAAACCTTTATTGTCTGTCACAAGTAACAGAAATTCGTCTTTGGCAAGCTCCGAAATAAAATAGACAAGGACACACAAAACACAATAGACATTATACAAGATATACGACAAAGCAGTGTATCTGGGTGGGACTTCAGTTGTTATTTTAAACTGTTTAGGGTGGTGATAGCAGTGGGAACAAAAGTTTTTTTGTATGTGTTCTTCCAGGAAAGTTGGCCTTTGTACTGGTGACCTGATGGTAGTAGTTGGAAGAATAGGTGCAGGGGGTGGGTGGGGTCCTGTGTGATGGCGGTGGCTTTCCTGGTAACTGCCTTTTCAGAATGCAGGAAATGTGCAGTTTCCGCCCATTAAATGCATCCAGTCTATTTTTTTTTTAAATGAACTCAGAACATGAGTAAAAACTTTAGGTTTACTTCATTAGATTTAGGCAACAAAGGTTAGTGGTTATTTAAAAAAAATTGTTTGTTACCAATGTAGTGTAACGTGTAAAGTGCTACATTGCATACCTACACCACATGACATACATTGTCTCTGAAATAACTCAACTGACTTTTGGTTTCACACAGGACACAAACTGTCAAGACTTTTGGTAAAAGTATTGGGATTAAGGTTTGGGTTTCAGTAATGTGACTGATAAAAATGTAAATGATTATTTGCCAGAGACAACTGCCATTTAAATTGTTTGGTTAATGTCTGAGACCCTTTAAGGGGTTAATCGTGGGTGCGTATCACAGGCATTCTTGTGTTCACGGCTACAACTCATTATATTGAGACCCTCGACAGGAGCGCACAGCCCGTTGGTATGTTGAAACTTCTAGCTGCAAACAGCCTGCTAACAATGTCTGACTCACAAATAAATGGTTGTGTATTGAAATTTGCCACGCTATCCCGATGTGCTTAGTTAACTCGTAATTTGTGGTTTATAAGTGTTCAGCCTCTAACGTAAGTGTTGCGCAGCACTCTCGGCTAGCACTCGGCTAGCTCGCGATAGCATTCTCGGACATCGATATTAGCCGAGACATACCGGTAGTTAAATGCTCGGTAAGCTAATGTGAACGATAGCGTGTAAACGCCAACTTTAACTTTATAATCTGTTGCAGAACATTGCGTTGTGTTGTGTTGTGTTTCGTAACTTTTATGTCTTATAAGCGGCACTTGTAGTAAGTAAACACGGGCTACATCTTAACGAGTCCGCAATGCCATCTAGGGACTGCTACGCACATGCTCCTAGAGCGCTAAGCTTTCTGGGAGATGTAGTCACTATGGTTACTTTGAGTCTGCTGCGTTATGTTTAAGACATTGTTACTTATGTAAAGAATATGTCAGTAAATTCATGTAATATGTATAACAATATTCTTGTTTGCTTGTAAGTTTAAAAGAACAGATGACGTACTTTTATTTATTTTCCTGAACAGATGCAGAATGCTAGTTAATGGAAAAAATAATCAACCAGCTTAAAGAAATCTACATTCTGTTTATTGAAAACGTGAAAGCAGCTGTTTAGTGGACACAGGTTTTCTGATATGACATTACATGTAACCTTTTGCATCTGATTCTGATTTTTTCAGGTTTATGACCTGTGGTCATTTTGCCATTAAAATAAAGAAGACAAAAGACAAACAAGAGTCATAACATTTGTGTGCTGCCTGTCAAGCCTGTTCGGAAGGTTAAGATTTGAAAGATCCGAACACAAACATCAGTTTGTGGTTGAAAGTCCAGAGTTTGTTTGATCCATCCACCTATGAGGACTTTCCCACATGTTGTACTACAGCAGTTGCTGTGGATCGGGAAAAAAACAGCCGCATGTTGCATCTCTTGTTGCCGCTAAATGGGTGCCTCAGTGCATCTGTGTCTGATGCTGTGGACCACAGACCAAGCATCAGTATTTGATGAGTTCGGAGTGAGCCTGTGCTGATTTTAAAGCTCTCTTTGGCCTCTTATAAACTCTGTATTAAATGTTTAAAAGCCGATTATTATTCATTTATGTGATAGGTATTTAGTGCTGCTGAGAGATGTGAGGGATCATTTGTCAGTTGAACAACAGAAGCCCATCTGTTTGCCAGGGAGTTACTGACAGTTAATTTGAAAACAAGAAAGATACCAGTCAGTAAGAGAATTTGTCTCTCCTGTCTGTCTCTCAGTTTGTTTAGTCCTGATTTCAGTCGACTGATGATGCCACTGGACTGGTGACACAAGTTATACAACCATACTGTATTTTACATCGCACAGAGTGGGTGTGGATGATAGCTATAATTTATTGGAAGTGTGAAAAGCCTTAAATGTCAAGGCACTGGGTTTACAGAAGCTAAATCCCACTGTAGGGAAATATCAGAAGTAGTGATTAATTATTTGAGACATAAGTGTTTCCACCTCAGTGACTTTTGAAAATATTATCAAAATGGCTAATTAGTCACCTAACATGTGTCATCATCATGTTTTTCTTCTTTCTAAGACACTGAAACATACAAATCCCGTTGTTTAACACACAAGCAGCTTAAGCAGTATTAAAAAGCTGACAAGGATGTCCATATACACATTTTTTATTTCACAAGTGCCATTCAATGTTGTCGAGGAAGTTAACACACTTTCTAGTATACCATAAAACTTCTTTTGAAAACCTTGTCTCAATTTAACACCCAGTCCTTTTTACTAGCCCGGTGTGGCAACACATTTTGACAATTAAACGTCTGTCTCAATTAGACGCCTGGCCTAGTTGCCAAGCAGTTCATTTTTATGGAAGTTCTTTGGATGTATAAAACTGGTTGTTGGCTACTCACCTGAGCTAACATTAGTTGGCTGTTTAGATCGCACATACAAATATAAATGTTTAAACTTTTGTCAGTGTGTAGATGCTATGGACAGATTGCTCACAAGTTAATTGTTCATTTAAACAATGAGGACCAAAGAGTAATTTAAAGAGTAATTTATTCGGACTTACCGGCCTGGTAAATAAGATATATATATATATATACTTTTATTAATCCCCTGAGGGGAAATTCAATTACACACAGGTCCGAAAAACACACATACCCAAACAAGACCTATACATACACTAAGTGGAGAGTCAGTGAGGGGGCTGCCCATGGACGGGCACCCCCGAGCCATTTTTGGTCCGGACGGGGACTTGAACAGGCAACCCTCTGTTTCCCAGCCCAAGTCCCTATGGACTGAACTATGGAAAAAACAAGTGGTGACTCCCTACAGCTGAAGCTGTCATAAAGTCAGAATATGTGTCCATTCCTCGATTCCCTGGCAAGTTATTCATATTCCTTTAATCCATAAGGCTCCTTGGATCAAAAGAATCAAAAGAGTTTTTCATAAAAATGAATCCAAGCTGTGAATAGTTTTAACAGGATAAAGTGGTGTTGTGTTGGCATGCCGGGTGCTGTAAAATGAGTGACGTAACTTTCAGTCTCTGCTGCGCTGTCTCTCAGAGCTAGATCAAATGAATGATTCATAATTGAAGTTGTTTAAAGCCTAATTTTTATACAAGAAATATTTGTAGTACTGATTTAAATAGTGTGTGTGTGTGTGTGTGTGTGTGTGTGTGTGTGTGTGTGTGTGTGTGTGTGTGTGTGTGTGTGTGTGTGTGTGTGTGTGTGTGTGTGTGTGTGTGTGAGTTGTTTGTCAAATCAGTGTGCCAGGGGAGGTTTCCCCCAGACACCCCAACAAAGGTTCAGGCTAAGCCCCACATGTCCTCAGATCCTAGGAACACTGTTGCATCCACCTGTGACTGGATTTGCCCCTTGGCAAAGATGAATGACGACAGCAAACGTCAAAAGTTGAGAAAAGGCAATTTAATAAAAACTGGGCTGATGGATTTGCCTTTATTTTACAACCTTATACCAATTCTAAACCAGTTAATTTAAAAATAAAGAATTTCAAAGAAATATGAGCTATGGGCCTTTTAAGGTTTTTTTTTATTTAATCTGTTAAAATATCATTGTTTGTTCATTAACTGGCCCCGGGCATAGCTATTTGAGTATTTCTGCTCTATGCAAATGTTTTTATTAAATCCCATTTAAAAAGAAAATAATTATTAAATTCAAAATTATGATGGACTTGAATACAAACTATGAGAAAAATGAGGAAATTACTCAGTAACAAAGTCAGTAGCACTAGACATAACTTTTAAACAAAAGCCACTGGTTTGGCCTGCCTACTGTTGCTGCTTCCTCCGCACGCAGTTTTGCAACTCGGCTCCGCCCCAGCTCCTCCTTTTCATGTTGTGTTTCAGTTATCAATGTCATTTCTGTTTGTCATTAATGCTGCTCTGTTCTGTTCCCAGGGGTCCATGTAGGCGCATGGAAGGGCAGGGAGGTTTGCTCTCTCTGCCTCAGGCTTTCCGCATTTGCACATGGAAGGGCGGAGAGGTGTACTCTCTCTGTCTTAAGGCTTTCCACGTAGACACGTGGAGGAGGGTTTCTGTGTGGGCCAGGGAAAGGATAAATATAATACTGCAAATGGAAATAAACTTTTCTTTGACTTAAGTGGTCCTAATTCAATTTTAATTAAGTCATTTTTGTCATATTATGTTTCTTGACTTTAGCTTTTGATGTCATGGCATTGTGAAACACATTTAAATCTACACCAGAATATATGCAGGCTGGCTGAGTTCATAATGAAGAGAAACTAATGTGAAATAATCAGCTTATTTTTTAAATACATTTTTATCTCCCTATAATGACAGATGACAACAGTTTGCACCATTATGAGTGTCACCCAAAGTAGGTGCTAGGACAATTAGTAATCAGTGTGAGATTCTCCTGAAATGGCTATTAAGTGGTAACTTCAAACAAACAAAATATGTCTAATTTGTTCTTGTTTTCCAAATCTCCAGACATCAATTAAAAACAAAGCAGATATTATTTCTTTTTATAGCATCACACTCATAATGATGCTTACCAAGACGATCTTTATTTAAATAAAGGGTGGAATTAAAATCCCCAGCCACAACTATTTGTGAATCATATTACTGAGCTTAAACAAAGCAGAATCATAATTATTTATAGCCTGTGTTGCACCACAGATTACAACTTGCATTAATATATTTTCATCTCAATCACTCAAATCTTCTGCACTCAGGTAGCACCTTTGTTCCAAATGGCAACATGCACAACCATTTTTCTTTCTCAGTTGACTTTTTTTGTGTCTTTGACATTTCAGGATGTATTAGTGAATGACGTCGCCTGGGTCATGAAACATTTTTTACATCTGCAAGACATAGTCAGCAGTGAATTACCACAAACAAAGCTGCAAGTGGAGATAGCAGGATATGGCTTAAATGTTAGTCGTTATTAATATTCTGCTGGAGTGTTTCTGCGTCTGCAAGGAGGCCACACTCCCTCTCTCTCCCTCTCACCAACTGTCTGTTCTCTTAATTGGAGCTGGGAGTCTAGGACCACTTCTCTGACCACCGCATACACCCCTGGGAGGTATGTAGGTACAGCAGCCAACACAACTCTGTGTGTGTGTGTGTGTGTGTGTGTGTGTGTGTGTGTGTGTGTGTGTGTGTGTGTGTGTGTGTGTGTGTGTGTGTGTGTGTGTGTGTGTGTGTGTGTGTGTGTGTGTGTGTGTGAAAGAGAGAGAGATGTAGCTGTAGTTATAGAGTGGTAAAAAAGCAATAAAGGAACAGAACAAGACCAATAAAAGACATATTTTGCAAGGAAGTTTTGCAGAGAGTCCTTTGGACCTGCTATCAAAGATTGGTGTGTTGCACCTTATAATACACAAAAGAAAATATATGATGTGTATTTCATTATCTTGTAATGTCACAGGCATTTCCCCCATGTCAGCAAATTGACTTGATGACACATTACATCAGAGCGATGACAGTATTTTCTGCGCGATAATTGGATGAAGCGTTTAAATCAATCGATAGAAATCTCTGCATGGTTTCATTGTGAGCTTCATTGACAGCATCGCCCTCAGATCATGGCATCTCTTCTCATCCATGTCAAAATCAAGAAGACATTTTTGTAAAAATGCAAGAATCATTAAGACTGGGTAATTTCGAACACCCTTTAATTTTACAGCACAGTTGTTACAGATAACACTGAAGAACTGAGACAAAGCCCAATTAAAATGGTCATGTTCAAAAATGTAATCTTGTTTAGTGGGTAATTTAATTAGATGTGTCCCTTTGCCCGACACTGCTCCAATAATATTATACATTTTCTGCAGTATTATCAACTCATTGTATCACAAGCAACGACTAAATCATCACACTTTATAAAAAAATAAACCAACAGTCGTGTTCTCTGCCAGCACATATTAAAGAGCTCAATACCTCCCATTCATTTGCCAAGCAACTGACGAAATGGCTGATTAGTAATCAGGATTGTGAACACTGAGCAATGTTTAAAGGGGTGTGGGATGTGATTGGTGTTGCTTTTTATGTGCTGGAGTGTGCTATGATTTGGCCAAATTCTGTAGAGAGCAGTATTTTTGGCCTCTAATTTGTGTGTGGTACCAAAACCAAGCAAAGTGCTTTTTTTTTACTGCCTATCATGCCTAATGATGTGGGACTGTTTAGAGAGGATGCTTAATGATTTGGGAATGTGATCTGGGTGACCAACATGGTCTAAATATAGCTTTTCCCTTTTTCTTTTTTTTAAGCTTCCTGTCAGAAAATTTTGTCATTTTTTAACTGTCAAATGATGTGTTTATTATTTGGCCTTTGGCTCTTTAAATGGAGGGCTCAGGGTTTTTTTTGTTGTTGTTGTTGTTTTTTGTATTACATACAGTAGATGTCAGTTGGCATGCCCCCAGTTTGGAGAAGCAGGCTGAAGTCTGACACATACGTTAAGCAGTGCACCGCTGTGGATGGGAGCAACAAAGCGTTTTTTGACCACCTCAAAAAATGTCCCACCCAAAAAAAATCAACATGAGTTTAAGTGTATGCTATATTGAGATTTTTTTCACTGCTTTACCCATCCATCACACAGCCCATTCCGATGGGAAAACCATTAACAGCGTCAGTTCCCCATCTATGCTCTCGTCAAAGCAAAGCCACCAGACTCTATTGACAAAAGCAGTAATTTTACCTTGTTGAACGCAAGAGCTGCTGATCAATCAGTTAGTTTGTGTTGTTGTGTGACTTTGGTGAATCCGAACTAATCCTTTTACATGCCAAAGTCACACAACAACACAAACAAAATAACAGAATGAGGCAGTGGTAGACCAATAGCTCCTTTGTTCAGCAACATCAAATTACTTTTTTTCTCAATGGAGTCTGGCTTTGAGGAGAGCAATAGAACAAATAGAAAAGCGTCATTTTTTTCCATTGCAAATCACTGTCTGATATTATAATGGATTGCTGAGAATCGATGTCGGACTCCCCCACTTTAAAAAACTATACTATCCCTTTAATGCATTAGGGATGCCAACTGAACTGGCAATCATGCTCACATCTCCAGAATAAGACACATCTGAGTAGTGTAGCACACACGAAGGAGGTTACAATAATGTTGTAAACAGTGCGTGTAATGTTTTATTTTTAAGTCATCTTTCATTACTGACTGTACATGTGTGTCTGTCAAGATTTGATCATTTCTTATATCACTGACTGTTTTTAACAACTCTGTCTTAATAGCTGTTTGCAAGAATGTAAACAATGCACAAAGTGTTTGTGTGTCAGCCCTCAATATTCAATATGACTGGCAGGGTGCACCCGGATTTTCTCCCAATGCATATGGGGATAGATATGACCCTGAGCAGGATAACCAGGTATAAAAAAAAAGATTGATGGTGGGACAGATGTTATACAGTGAATACTAATTTCTCACGAACATGAATCCAAAGAAAAATGCATGCACAAAATCGATTTAAGTTATGTGTTTAATGAGTGGTATAACTAGGATTGTATGTTGAAGTGTTAGTTATTCACACGTGCAGTCGTCCCTGATGACTAAATAAACAGAAGATTTAAATTTTACAAGCAAGCCCTCTCAGAGACAGAGAAATAGAGAAAAAAAGCTATTAAGGATGTTTTTTGTTGTTTTTTTTACATTGATCAGTTCAAGTTATGAGTGCATTAGTTTGTTCTGAACACAAGCACATACAGAAAAAGAGTCTTGGACAGACACTCTAAAGAAGTAGAATCTGTTTTTTTTAATGCGCACCAAGTGGTAAATCTATCATAAACAATTCTATAATAAAATAAAGACGAGTTTAATTGTCAGTTATGCGTATTCAAACAAAAGTTGTTTTGAGTCAGAAATGTTGTAAGACTTGTTGGATCCAATCATTACGTTTGCTTTTAAAAAGACCCGAGACCAAAAGACTGTAGACATGAAATCACATACTAAGGTTGGGCATTTTATGTAACTTCCATATTTGAGTACTTGGTCCCAACAAACTCATAGCAACACCAAAACAGCTCAACTCTGTCATTAAACCTGTTAAAAATTGGTTGTCCGCTCATGGCGTCTACCTGAGCAGCAGGAGTCTGAGCTCCGACCCACTGGGCCCTAATTTGCACTTCCATTTCACCCAATTGTCACTCAACTAACATATCTTGCGCTAGGATTGCTACTTGTACAATTTGTGGTCTAAAAATGCCAAACAAAGATAGAAACAGACCAGAGAAAGCAGACAGTTGGCAAGGAAGATGACACTGGCAGTGACAGGACCTTGCTAGGTTAAGAGGAGATAAAGGAAGCTAATGCTAGTGGCCAAGCTGATGGGGCCAACATTTTAGCAGCCGTACAATCACAGAGAGAAGACTTATCCACTCATTTAAATGAAGTTATAAATAAAAGCAGCAATTGGTGTTTTCTCTGAGAGGCTAACTTTGGCATCAGCAAAGCTAAAGATATTATCTCCTCGCTCACTAGCAAAGAAACATCTGCGCGACCAACACCCATTCTCCAATTAGTGGGTGACCCGCTCTACCTCTGAGCCACAGCCGCCCACATATGCAATGATGTGTCTCCAAAGCTGGCTACCTAAAGTCTTGTGGGACCAGACACATTTCCAACCCCAGTCATCATCGAACGAGCCAACCAACTGCCTGGCCAATAAGCTCCACACAGGCTCTCGCCCCCATGCCCTCATCATGAAGCCCCTTAACTGTCAAGACAAGGTGCGAGCGACGAGAGCAGCTCGGCAAAAAAGAAAAGTGATGTATCGAGACCACCACGTCATGTTTTTCCTGACCCTGGTACAGAAACTGAGAAGACAATATAATGGGGTGAAGTAGCACCACCGGTAATTAAGCACTGACTTTGGACTTACCTTTCCACCCAAGATGAGAATCTTCCACCAGGACTGCCAACACCTTTTCCATACCCCAACAGAGGTGGAGGAATTCATTTGGCAAATTTGCCAATAGAAGAGCAGATGGCTATCAGCTCATGTCAATACTGCACTCAATGGCCCACATTAAGATACTCATTTAAATGTTTGTTACAATGAGAGACAATTAGGAAGTGTAGCCATTTCATGTATGCTTTTGTCTTTTTGTATCCACAAAAGCAATTCTATATTTGACGCAAGATGCAACAATTGTTTACGTGCATGCTGTGGAGCTTCATTGTGAGGACCAGTGTGAGCTTTTGATTGAAGTTTTATGGTGTTTCACTTTGATACGGTGTTGGGTGAATGTAATTAATTGTCACCAGGGTCATAAAAACTGACTTGGGTACTAACATCCAGATGTCTTTTCCTCTTTGAAAAGCATCAGTGAATATAGAGAATAAGATTGGATAATTCGCAGATGATATTGTTGTGTTTCTGTCACAATTGGGACAGTCAATATATAATCTGTTAGATATCATTCACACATTAAGTAGCTTCTCTAGCTATGAAATTAATAAAGCATTAATTATCCTTAAGTATTCTAAGAGATTAAACCAAACTATTCAAATACCATCCAAAAAAGTCTCTGATTACTTACTTATCTAGGCATAAGAATCCCCCCTAAAATGAACAACTCAATTTCTGTCAGTATTCTTAAAATGAACATTCTCTTGAAACCCCTCCACCTTTTTCAGTCCAGTCCTCTTGGTCTCCTGACTAATTCCTTTGCAAAAATGAAAAGTATTTTTTGCAATTTCATTTGGAACAACAGACGACTAGGCTCAGCTTATTTCTGTTCTATCTTCCTTTGAAAAGAGGAGGCCTAAAACTCCCAAACCTCCAATGGTATTATTGGACAGCCCAACTTTCTACTGACTCCTGCTGGTTCTCACTAGAGACACCAATGTCCTGGATTATCATTTAAAGATATATCTCCCCCACTCAATTCATATCTGTATTCAGCAAAATTAAAATAAGTGAAGATGTTCACAAAGAGTCCTTTCGTTAAAAATACAATCCAAGTATGGTATGAGGTATGTAAACATAGAGATGAAACACCATTATCCCAGTTTACTGCAATCTGAAGTAACAGTGACTTCACACCTGGTAAGAGAGATATGGACTTCAAAACCTAGGCTGATGAAGGCCTTTGTAAAATTGCAGACCTATTCAATAATGGCATTCTCATGTCTTTTGAAGATCTGAGACAGAGGTATGACATCCAGACAAAACATTTTTTCAAACAACTGCAAATTAGAAGCTACATAAGATACAAGAATCCTTATCCTTACCTGCTCTCACCTCTGTGGAAGAAATAACAGTAAAAATCGACTCCAAGAGGGGCCTGATTTAACTCTTTATGAAACAACCATGGATGGCTCCCAGATCTCCTCAGAAATTGAAACACTTGCATGGTGTGAGGACTTAAACTCTGAACTCTCAGTCGAGGACTGGCAGACGATTTGCTTAAAAGCTTAAACACCATCCATGAATAGCCATTTTAAATTGCTCCAATATAAGTGGGTAATGAGAATACATATAACTCCAACCTTGTTAAATAAATTCAGCTCCAATACCCCTCACATATGTAGTAAATGTGGAATAAAGGGCTTACTGTTTCATTGCTTGTGGGACTGCCCAAAAATCCAGGCTCTCTGGACACAGGTTTTTTAAATCCTTTCACATGTCACACACGTAAAGTTATTTGTATGTCCCAAACTATATTGTTGCAATATTTCCTTTAAATTGTTAACGAATAATAAATGAAGTTTCTGCTTTTTAGAAGCAAAACACACCATAGCCAAATTCTGGGATTCTGCTACCAGACCAAGTTTACAAGCCTGGGCTGCCAGGCAGTCACACTCTATCACCCTTGACAGACTTACATTTATGATTAAGGGTAAATATTCTACCTTTGATAAAATATGAGGACATTCAATGACATTTCTAGAGGGGGAGGAGTCTACTTGCCTTAATTTCATCATGTCAGCATAATTATGTGCATTTCAATTTGCTGTTTTTATTTTTCTTTCTTCTGGAAAATCAATATCCATCTTAGTGTTTTTCTTTTCTTCTATATCAGACAAGATAAGGTTTGTTTTACCTTGACATGTTTCAAAGACACCCGTCAAAACATGTCAAGGTGAAACAAACCTTATCTTGTCTGATATAGAAGACAAGAAAAGCACTAATTTAACACTTAGACAGAATTAACTTTTTTGGTATATCCATCTTATCTGTAGCATTTTCCGATTATCTATTTTGGACCTTTAAAATACCCGTGTTGTTCTGTCTTAGCAGCTTATTTTACGACGATGTCTCACTGTTAATGTTCTGTATTGTATCTTACTTGTTTCGTGCTTCTATGTTCGTTGGAATACCTGATGTGTATAAAAATTAAGTAAACAATGTTAGCTGTGTCATGCCGACAGTTCACCCTGTTGCTGCGTGTGTGTGTGTGTGCAGGCAGACTACCAACTGTTCCGTGGTGCGGAGGTCACACTCCTGCAGCAGTAGGCTCATGATGAACAGAGAGAGGGACAGCAGGGCAAGGAGGTGCTGAGGGAAGCAATACACTGCATGCAGATACAATAAAATAAGATTTTACCCATTTCAAAGAGTACAAAAAATATATTTAAGTGATGTTCACATGTGGGAGGGGTGGTGGCAAGAATACTGACAGTCAAATGATTACTTGAGTACTCATGCCCATCCCTACCTCATACAGCCTGTACTGTCCAAAACCCCAACATCAAATGACTGTTTGCTGATAAACTAGGGTCCTAAAGCTGAATGCAGTAGCCCTGAGCTCTTTTAGGTTTGAGAGTTGCCAATCACAGCACTGATTATATTCTAAATAGATCGAAGTGTATATTCCTGTTGTAATGTTAGGTAAGGCCCTGTGTCCACCAAAGCATTTCTTCCCAGCTGAAAAAGCCAGGCCCTCCACAGGAAACACCCTGCGAGGCCTTGAGAGCACTTTAGAAGTGTAGTGGTTTTTCAGCTGAGGTGCTTCAGTTGTGTCTGGTTGCTATGATATTAGATAACCGTAAAACATAAAATGTAGGCGCACGGTAAAGTATTTGCTCTGGATGAAGGAGAAGCTGACACACGTAGGAAGAGAGGATGAACCTGCTGGTCTTTGTGGGTTTATAAGAGGGGAAATTATGAATATATATACGTTACATTTTTCAAGTCTTTGCGCTCAGAAAATGTGTAGCTCTCAGCACCTTGTCACACAGCTGCCATTTGTAGCATAGCATAAGTAGCAACACAGACCTCAGGAAAAAAACTCTTTGATGGACACAGCCCCTAGTGCAGTAACTCAGTGGACGTAATTAGGAACCAACCCTGTTACCCTAGCAACAAGTAGCAATAAAACAGTCCATGGACGGTTTTGTGTGTGCACGTGAGTAAACATGTGTAGCATGTTGCACACTCCTATGTTTGTGAGTCTGACTTGTTTCTCTTAAGAGCACACATACACATGTATGTGAGACACTGGCCTGGGATCAGGACTTTGGCAGTTCACTTCCTGCCTGGAGGTATCATCAGCTGATAAAGGCACCTTACTGTGTCTGTAGATAAAACCTAATCCAAAGCAAGCAAAACAGCACGTAGGTAGGAAAATTATGAAAAAAGAAAAAGTCAAGGTAAGAGAGTGAACAGTTAAACAAGCAAGCACACTGAGGTAGTACATATCTGGGGGCGGGGGTTGGATTTGTCTGTGTTGGTTCTTGGTCTTGTGTAGTCTAGTGATGGATTTGCTTGCACACTGTAACCAGAGATGAGAAGAGAATACATGCACAGAGTGAAAAGACAGACTGTCTTAACTTAAAAAGGCAGCTTCAACACTAACAAAGTTAATGCTACCCCCAGCTACAGTCTCAAACCAGCTGGGACCTACAAACTGCTGACTTGGTCTTTTCGGTCTCAGGATTAAGCACTCAGAGGAAACAGCACAGAGGTTATAAAGGGTAGCACACAGTTACATTAGATAATACTAATGCTTGAGGTTTGGGTTGTGGTGATCAGCAGAAATCTTCTTGGTGCTAGTAACAGCTCTTGAGCGCAGAGTCTAATCAGCACCTCGGACAGCTCCTGACACAACGCTTCACATTGTCGTTTCTCTTCAACCAGTGTTAATTACGCCACTTGATTCCGATTTAGTTCTAGTCTTTTGATGAAAATATGTATGACTGAGTGATATTTTAGTTATTTGAATTTTGTTAGACACAAAACAAAAACCAAAGACACTTTAGTTTTTATCGATGACGTTAGACTCATTTTAATGATGCATTTTTAATATGTATGTCTTCAAAGCATGGTTGCAAGTGTTGTTCCCATTCATTAACTGTATATAAAGATGTCAAAGTAAAGCCAAAACATCTTGATTGCTTCCTGGTGGCTGGCTGCGGTATGCATCATAAAGCCAGACACCCCCCCCCCCCCCCCCCCCCCCCCCCCCTCCATGCTAGCAAATAGGACATGGGGCACTCCATTCACCCATCCATTTTCAACCGTATTCCAGACGCCCCTTTTCCCAGCAACACTTTCCAGCTCCTCCTGGAAGATTCCAAGGCATTCCCACACCAGTGGTACAGCCATCAGGAGCAAAGTGGGGTGCAGTATCTTTCCCAAGAATACTTCGACATGCTGACTGGTGGAGCTGGGGGTTGAACCACTGCTCTTCCAATTAATGGACGACACACTTTACCTCCTGAGTCACAGCCGCCCCAATCCCCTCAGCGTGTTCTGGGTCTCCCCCGGGGCCTCTTACCAGCTGGACGTGCCTGGGACACCTCTAACAGGAGGCACTGACCTTTCAAGGCGAAGGAGCAGCAGCTCTACGTCGAGCTCCTTCCAGATGTCAGAGAGATGAAATTACAGGACAAATACTTAAATTACACTGTGTCCACACCACTCTGTAATGCAGACTGACACCCCTCAGTAAATACAGTTATTATTATAAACTTGAATCATTTAGAAGCTGGATTCACTCACTTGTTCACTTGTTCACTTGTTCATTGCCGAGGTCGAGCTTGAGGCCAAATCGTCAGATAACTTAGTGATGTTTCTTCAGCAAACAACTAGTGGATGATGTCGTTGGTTGGCTGCCGACATTATTGCTGGAATTTCCTTAATGCTCCTGATAGCAACATGGAAGATAGTCAGGCAAATGTAGTGTTAATATCAAATTCACAGAGCACACAATAATTAGAATAAATAATTATAATTAAATTTCACTTTCATGTAATCGTGTTTCTTTCAAGAGCCACTAACATCAGATAAGATCACTAACAGAGACATAACCTTACAACAGTGCAACAGGTCAAGCAGCTAAATCAACTTCTGAACAAGAGATATTTTTGAGCAGTGGACGACACTTTTACTAATCAGGCCCAGAGGCACAGTGACAATGTGTGATCCGACAGATGCTGGCGTGTCACTGAGTAAGACTTTGCATAAAAATAGCAGTTAGCTCATTTGTCCCTTCTTCTATCTTCCACAATGTCATTTAGTTTTATTTGCTGACAAAATAATAATACATATGGTCACTTCTGCTTTTCAAAGGTTAATGTTTATTTGGTTTTAGTCTCGTTTTGTCTTTAAAAAAAGATTGCTTTTAGTGACACTGTCTTCAGCTTCTAGTTGAAGTGTTGCTCTATTATCAGACTCTTCTCAGCTTCTCAGCCCAAGGCTGCTTCATTGTTTGGCATCCACTAAGACCACCCACACCACAAACTCCCTACACACTCGCTCTTTTCAGCAGAGGAGCGTGTGTGCCTTATCTCTTTATATCCATCCTTCTTGTTCACTCACAGACATACACATCACAGTGGGTGCCTGAAGCTTCTCAATGGCGGCGAGATAAAGTAAGCCAAAGAGAAGCAAAGCAGGGCAGATGAAGTGAATGAGGTGTTCAAGGGACTCCATCAGTGTTTCCTTTTGAATTATTGTGGTAATGTATTTTTGTCGTTAACTCAGATAAAGGAAATGGTTGTTAGTCAAATGACTTACACATGACATATGGTGAGGAACAAAGGGATCTACTTTATGTGTGTTACATTCAGAGAGGTGTATTATGTATCGTGGGAATCCTCACCTTGTTATTTTCCGGTATCAGCACACTTCCCTGTGCATGATCACTAATTTAACCACCAAACCGCCTTCACATAAGCAAGGTATTCTCATGTTATCTCAAGTTTATTTCAATAAAGTTGCTGCTGAAAACCACAAGTTTGACTTTGACATCTGTATGATTTTGCCTTCAGGAAGATACAGTATAAAATCTTACTGTAGTCAGACACACTGAATGCCCCTTGTCTCCTCAGACCTCTGGCATGCAGGGTAGTTGGCAGATTCAACAAACACACACACATTCTCCCTCTCATTCTCTCATCTGAACATAAACACATCTTCATTTAGTGCAGGAGGCTGGATGCAGCGTAGTCTCTGCTGTAATCTGCCTCCTCCTGACAACATTCAATTTAGATGTATCTGAGAGGCAACACCAATCTGTTCTGTCATACATCAATTTCACAATCTGTATCAACCGGCCCTCCCTCACGCTCTTCTTCTCTCCCTCTCAGCATTGACTCTTATTCTGCCGGCGTCTTGCTCTCTTTCTCCTTGTCTCTATCACTTTCCTTCTCTCACCCTGTGTCTCTGTCAATCTTAAGGTTTTCTGTCTCGCAGGAGGTCAGAGTTTCATGTATAAATGTCTTGTTGCCTCCAGAGACTGCCAAGTAAAAGAAAAAAACATGCAATAAAACAAAGGGACAACAATGAAACAGTACCTATTAGGGATGTGTATCGTTAGGATTTCACTGCTGTCTTTACTGATTCTTATTGGTACTCTTATTGATACTGCTCTCCACAGTTTAGTGCAAAAAATTAAGTTCCTTTCTTACTACTTTATTTTGTTTTGCAGAAATAAGTTAAATTGTTTGCTGAGTTCCTGTATATATAACGAGTGAGGATAAATTGCCACACATTTTGTCCACAAATGTCTGATAGTTATGTACCATAATGCTCCTTGAATACAAGATAAACTTAAACAATATTACAAATTATCAAAAACGAATTGTTCAAATTGAAAATCTTTACTGATGTAGACTGTATCATTTGTTGAGAACAAAATCACGTAACAACGGAACAGAAATGGAAACCAAAATCATCAGCCCACTGAGGGCTGGACTCAAAATCACACTAAAAATCAAAGTACTCCCAACAATGTCTGGGTATGCTGCTGATGAGTCGGCAGATGGTGTCCTGGGGGATCTCCTCCCAGACCTGGATCAGGGCATCAGTGAACTCCTGGATAGTCTGTGACAGTACTTTACCCATAACATCCCATGGGTGATCAATTGGATTCAAGTCAGGGGAACAAGAGGGCCAGTCAGTGGCATCAGTGCCTTTGTCATCCAGGACCTGCCTACACAGTCTGGCCACATGAAACCAGGCATTGTCCTGCACCAGGAGGAACCCAGGGCCCACTGCACCAGCGTACAACCATTCCCTTTTTGGAGGTCGTCTTGCTTTTGCCTCTCCATTGCACCTGTTGTCACTTTCATTTGCACCAAAGCAGGTAAAACTGATTCACAATCACGTGTGCTTCCTAAATGAACAGATTGATATCCCTGAAGTTTAACTGACCTGGTGTTAAACTGTGATAATGAAGCGTTTCCTTTATATTTTGAGCAGTGTAGGTAACAAAGAAAATAACTCAAAAGCAACTAAAGTGAGCCCACACTTTTTTTAGGGTCACCAGATTGGATGTGCAGATCTAGACCCACAGTGAGCAGGAAGGAAGAAGCAGAACATTACAGTAGGTCTGTACTGAAACATGAATGAGCTGTGAATGCCAGCATACAGTGGAGATGCCAGAGTGCAGTGCAAACTGAAACAGCTTTATTTTTTGCAAATCTCCTATCACTTTAACAATGTTTAAGAAAATCTCTTTTCAACAAATGAGGCTCTAGCGAAAATACAGTTTGCGCACTCACTATCTCTGGGTGTCATTGTCTGGATAGGTCAATTGAGTCATCGGGTGATTCACAATCAACCCATAGCACAGCGACAAACCTTCTCTGTCAGCCTATCGTACTGCTCCTCATTAGGGTGATTGTAACCCTAGCTCTTCTTCTTTCTTCTTCCGAGGAAATCATACTTCCCATAGGTGAAAAGTCACCAAATTTTGCACAAAGGTCCAGTCTCATGCCAGATATCCTCAGCTGTAAACTCAAGCCAAGAGTCCTGATGGTGGCGCTACAGCAAGCATCTGAAGTAAAAATTCATAACAAATCAACAATACGTGCTACAACTTTACAACTTTCATCAAACTGTAGCCTCAATACTGAATAAAACTTTTGTACTTTTAAACCTAATAAAAATTATGAAGTTCATCACTCTGTTTTTTTGTTGTTGTTTTTTTCAAAAAACTGTAAAACTTCTTAAACCTATCTCCTCCCACAATTTTTGCTTAATTGACACCAAACTTGCTACAGAGCATCTTCAGACTGTCCTACAAAAACTATGTTTCTCAGATTTTTGCTTTATCAAAAATTGAGCCCACAGTGCATCAAAATGTTTGACTGTAAATGGTACTGTAAACATACATGCAAATTCTTGCTAAATAAATCTTCAATGTTCATGAAAAAAATGACAAAATTCTAGCGTCATGGTAGATGATGTGTGGCAAATTTCAGAATTTTATCTGAAACACTGAATTTTTGACAGCATTTTGACTTTTGCTCTAATGTGAACAACTGGAGTCAATGTAAAAATGGCATTTTTAAACATCAGTTTTTCACTTATGGAGCAAATCAATCATTGTTACAAACAAATTACCAACATCTCCATGCTGTCTAGATGCAATATGTGTATTTTCAGATATTTGTCTTAATAACTGAATTTTTTACAGTGGTTTCAAATCTGCCTTTCCATGCACGGATGGCTGCTTTCCTACACAAAAGTGAATGGGTTACTCAGTTTGTGAAGCCACTGTTGACTTGCTACTTGCCAATTAGCTCAGAGCAGTAGATGACTGTCTTAGGTTGTGGATTCGAGCCTCAACTGGTGCAGAATCCACATTGTAATGTAAACATCTTCTTGTGCTCTTGCTTAAAATTGCCTGAGCGTGACTGATCACTGTGCAGCATCTTCAAGTCTTTTTTCTGCTAGAAAATCTGCCTTCTCATACTTGAAAATAAACCAAACTTTGCACAAAGATCCAGTGTCAATACTTCAGTGTGAAACCATCTGAGGCTTCTCACTTTGCACATAGCTCACTTAGTTAAACATCAGTTTTTCACTTATGAAACAAATCAATCATTGTTAAAATAAATTACCGACATCTCCATGCTGTCTAGATGCAATATGTGTATTTTCAGATTTTTGTTTCGATAACTGAATTTTTTTTTACAGTGGTTTGAAATCTGCTTTTCCCTGCATGGACAGCTGCTAAACCTGCACGTCTGGCTTAGTCAATTTGTGAAGCTATGCATGAATTGTCACTGACTAATTAGCTCAGTGAGATAGAAATTGGTTGTGAGTTCAAGCCTCTGCTGATGCAAAAGGCTGACTGTGTTGCTAAATTCCTAAATGTCTTCCAATTCTTCTGCTTGTTGCTCAGAATTGCCTAAAAATGCCTGGACCCAACCCATCGCTGTGCAGCCGTAGTTCTTTCTTGCTGCAGTTGTGCGCGCCCTCCACCCCCCCATCACCACCTAGTCTTTACAGATTCATCAGCCTCAGAGTCAGCAGCCACCACCACTATCACCAGTGTCTAGACTCCATGGGGGATTTATCCTGCTGCTGCTCAGATGTCCCTTGATCAGAAAAAAATCTCCCTCTGGTGTCCAAGCACCAAAGACTTCTGTTAAATCCTAATCAGCACAAATCATCTGCTAATCTGTACACTCATATTCTGTATTAAATATTATCTTCACTTCATTTTTCGGTCTCTCCTGATGGAAATAAAACAATAAACTAAAAAGACTAACTGTCAGATTACTCTGCTTGGGTAAGTTTCTCAGTAAGTCCTGGCTTGTTGATGTACATCGTGTTCTAAAATACATGAAAACCACTGACTGCCTGGGAGATGTGAAAAAACAGTACTAACTTTAGAAAGTGTTTGGCAGGAATATAAAGACACTAAAGAGCTAAACAACATGAAAAACACTGCTTGGTCTTTAAAGAAAAGTAAATAAAGAGTGGACTATGTCTGTGTTTTCATGTCTAGATATAAATAATGCTGCAATAATATGCAGAGAACAAATGTTTGAACATGTGTGCAGAGAACAGTCCTAATTTCTTATGGTTGACGTTGGTTTATTTATGGCAGCAGCACTCTGGCTACAGCTTTTAATGGAGTTCCTGTACCTGAGGAATAAAACCTATGACAGAGTACATGGGTGAGCAAATTATGAAGCGAGAGAGGCAGAGACAAAAAGTGAGTTTGCAAGAGAGAATATGGCAGGGCGAGGAGAGGAGAGTAGAAGGTTAGAGATTCATTAGTGTTTTCCACTCGTTCCATTAGTATCAGGCTGCTGATGCTTTTACTTTTCCCATTTTTGTTTTCAGCTTGCACAAACGAAAGCTTCAGGGCAGTTTTTCTCACTCTGGTTAACCACGTGTGAGAGCTTAATGAGAAGTAAACGTGAGCAAGGTATCAGAATAACAGAAAAGACACAAAAGAAAGAACGAGCAAGGAAGGCAGTACCTATGTTCTATGCTAATGGCCTTAATGGGTTTATTGACTGTGACTGATAATGTCCCTCCCTCACCTGGCTCACAGTTCAGTTGGGCTGCTGAGCTGAGACACGCGTGTACACGATGGGGAGGATAAAGTAATTGGCTTAAGGACATTTCTTAATGTTTTCTTAAGGGTTTTTTATTAATTAGTCTTAAACTTAGTGTGCTGGTTGCAGCAGCATTATTGTCACTACATCAGTTTTCTATCTTTCTTTTCCTTGAACAGTGTTTTCTATAGTTTCGATGGTGACTTCCAGTGTTTCGTCCCTTTTACAAACTGACAAATTGCCATGGAAACCTGAAACATAAAATCTAAATCAGAATAAAATCTATATACAGTGTTGTAGTCAAATCGTACAGCTGTGTTTGGGCTGGCCATTTCTGCAAAGTGACCTCACTCAGTTTGAGAATTTGTTGTATACAGAATCTGAATCTCACTTCCTCACAAGCAGTTACTGTCATTTACAGACTAAAGAAATTGGAGATCATTTTTGTTATTTTGTTTCTATGTTTTTAAATTAATACATTTTTCAGAAAATATTTTGTCATATCATCAAGAATACCTTTATCGCAAATATACCCTGAAATATTGTGATATTATTTTAGGGCCATATCGCCCACCTCTACCAGTGATCACCTTGCACATGACTGTAACTGTCGCTCGAACATTTCGACAGCAACAAGTGAAACGGACTAGCTGCCTGTCAACGGCTTGCAGTTTCTGCCCTTGCAGACTTTACGTGATGACAGTGAACATGTCACAGTACAGTAACTGAAGTCAGCGAGGGCTCAGTCTGGGAGTCCTGAGGGTGGACATTTGAATTCAGCTTTTGCTACAAAGAAAGACTGAATTCATTGCCTGGTTTCCAATTCAGTAAGTTATTTTAACAATTGTATAAAATAGCAACAAATAACAATGATTTCAAAACATTTTCACAAGTTTCATTACAATTTTCTACAAAGGCTGTTGCAAAAATGTCAAATGTATTCCATGAGAACTTGAAGGGAAATACATTGTTGTTTTACAGCATGTTCAAATATATCAACCCTGTGAAACACTTTACTGACAGTATCCTGTTCAAGGCTACAATAGAGATATCAGAGGTCAGAATCTTCCCTTAAAAAGATCAGACAGCAGAACTGCAGTGTTACAGGTTCCTTTGTCTCCTCCTCTTTTAGTTCCTCAGTGTTCCCTTCAGGTCCTTATTATGTCTTGTTCTGCAGGTCCTCTCTCAGGCCCCGACCACTACACTGCAGTTCGTCTGTTCTGTGTGGCTCTGAGTATTTGTAGTGGACTGCACTGCCTGGAAGACCTGCCACCTCATCCAAAACAATTTCATCCCCTCTATGGTTCACTCATTTCTTTTAATGGCAAGCGAAAGGCTGGCCGGTCCTCCTTCCTCGGTCATCACATCACGCGGTGGCATTTTTCCCTGGAGGTATGTGACCTTTATCAGGGAGCAGAGCCCAGTGTTGCTTCGGCTAACTACTGACCCTCTCTCAGGGAGCTCATTAGCCAGCCACACTCTCAACGGCCACTTTCTAGACACTTGGGCAATTAGGGACTTTACAAATACCACCAATACCTGAAGACAGCCAGGGACAGACCAGGTTGGCAGAGCCGATAAATGTGTGTGTGCGTGTGTGTGTGTGTGTGTGTGGGTGTGAATCTTATTCTCACACAGTGTCAGGTCCTTTAGGTGAGTTGTAGAGTTGTAGAGTATGTGCTGTACCTTTCGCTTCCATAGACTGCATAAAATAATTGAGGAAGCTAATGTGATGGGCTCGAGTTTGCCATTTTGGCTGTTGCTATCTTGATTTTTGGTACCAGGTGTGACTATATTTGGTTGAGAGGGTGAAGCTGTGGAGGAGCTATGGGTGGATCTGACTCATAGACTGTGGTGACGCCTCGCAACCCTAACCCTTGCTCAAAGCAGCCCCCCTAAATATGAGTAACTTTCAATCTTAATAAAAGTGTAAACGGGTGAGTTATATAAAAATTTACCCCCCTATGCAGTTAAAGGATAACTTCTGTATTTTTCAACCTGGGCCCTATTTGTGCGTTTGGTACAACTCGTTCTGAAATTGGTTCAGTATTGAGGGAGGTGGATGCAGCTGGCAGCTGCAAACGAGCTAAAACGGTAACGGGGGGAAATGCGTCCCGTATAAGTTTGCGCATTAAAAGTCCTTTTTTTCGCCACTGACCGGTTCAGGTCACCAGTGCTATCTCTGTAAATAGCATACCAAGCATTTCCCTGACCCTTCACCTCCTCCCGGCTGTGACGTCATCTCGCGAGAGCTTTGCTTGTTGCCGGAAGAAAACAGAGGAGCCATGCTGAGCTCCGCTCAGAGTGGAGCTGGTTGTCCCAGAGTACAGTTGAGAGTTTTACTGCATCGGTATCATGGCTGCATATTTACCCGATTTCGAGAGTGAGGATGAGCCCTTTTATTACGATGGCCGTCCGTACTTATTTGAGCCCGAGTATACGGACGAGGAGCTCCTACAAATTAAAGAGCAGACGAGGATCGAGAGAGAGGGCCAACGAGCAGACGAGGGTGGCCATTCACAGAACAGAAGTTTGTGGCACTTCTGTGTTGGCTTCATTTTTCGCCCCAAAGGCTGCCACTTGGTCATTTCATGAAGTCTGGAAATATTGCTCATATCAGACGTGATCATGAGAATAAAATGTAGATCATGTGGCCAAAATAGGGCAGTATTTTGACAAGAAACTAGCAGTAACAGTAAACATTAGCAGGGGTCGGATTATACTCAAAAATAACTAGTTTGTTCAATGTGTTGTCTCAAGGCAAAAGCTCTTTCTGTTGGAGCATACTGACACCTTAACATAAACCTAAGCAACATAACTTAGTCTTACCTCAGCTAAAATTGAAAACTGAAATCGTAATAATAATAAAATCTGAAAAATAACCCTGTAAATATTTAAGTTACTTGTATTGTTGCAGAACAGCGTCACCTTGAGCTTTTATCCAGGGGCGTAAATGCAGACAATGCAGATGCGCTGGGGCCCAGGGGGAGAACAAGCCCTTGCGACTGCCACCTCAGAAATATGCCTGTGTTCAAAGAAGAACTCGCATTAATGGTGTTGTTTGCTGAATATGCCCTCAGAAAAGTTTACATAAAAAATTACATAAAATTTTACATAACCTATAAAAACTATAAATAAAGTCTGTATTTGATTAAGTGACAAGATGTTAAAATATACGATAGCTAGTTTAGGTGCATAAGCAGAAACTAGCATGCAAGGGATCCATCATCATACCTCTGGCTTTTTCCATTATGTCATACAAACCATCATTTAAAGGAGTAACTAATTCAGACTGAGTTCTGAGGGTAAGCAACAACTGAAACCAATAGGACAATAGGAAAGTATAAAGTGCAACCATGTTGTTATGGGAAGTGTCATGGTAAAATATTCTGCCTGTGTCATTGTGTAATATCCTCTAATGTTTGATATGTTTTCCCCAATAAAGTCAAGTGTGTTTTCACTTCCTTGTTTAAAGCACTTAAAAGAATCAATAAGTGCAATTATATAACCCGTTTGGGAGGCTTATCCCGGTTATGATCATATTCAGGGTATGGTCTTCACATGAGCATCAAGTTATTCTTGTTCTTCATATAAATCCCAGTTCCTTAAGGAGTAGTCCAGCTAGTATATTTGGGTTTCTCATACATGGAATATGGTGTTTACATGCTCAAACACATAAACAGGATATTCCAATAACCCAATCATTAAAGTATTTTTCATGTCTATGTAAATGCATTAAATGTGTGAAAAATAAACTGAGTGCTTACTCAGGTGTTAGGTTGATGCTTCATCACATCATTGAAGGATAGAAAAGCTGAACCTTGAAAGAATACACCTTGATTTGCTTTCTCATAACCTTCAACCATGCGAGGACCTTGTTATTGCTGCTGGGTATGTTTTCCACAGTAACGGCTACAACCTGCGCATGGAATAATCATAGCTAATTCTCACAAACCTGCAATTTCAAAGGCTGTCAACTGTTTAAAAGTGTTGAGTTATAGCTCACTGTATATACTCGCTCTGTCTCAGTACATCTGTAACATTTCATAAATGGTTTAAAAGGAAAAGACATCAATGTGAAATCAATATGGATAAAGCTCTTGATGTCATCCCACTGGTGACCATTAGCAAAAGTACGCAGGTATTAGGTAGCTGCTGGAAGCTAAACATTAGAGCGGATGTGATCAGAGGTTTGGAGGAGAGACCACAGGACAGCACAGTGTCCTGTCCGCCTCCGGCTGGCAGCCGTTTGGAGTAGTTGATGGCTCAGTGGGCCGTGGCACTTGATATGTACTTTCAATGTCTTTGAACTCGACTGACAGTCATTGTGGGATGTCACCCGCCCATTGTCTGAACCCTCATCTTCTTTGTCACTTACACTGGCCGCTGTAGACCATCCAATTAATAAAAAAAAAATATGAAAAATGACTAATATTCTGACAGTGTGTTCTTTTGATCAGAGGCAGCACTGTCTAATTTGTGAACTCTAACATTCTTGTATCAAAGCAAAAAACGGAATAACCCAGACTATTAATGATAGAGCAAAAAAAGAAAATAAACCTAGTGTTCAAGTGCTGTCAAATTATTTGAAACTTTGCAAAGTTACACAACGAAAGCCAGCATTACTTCTCCTGTCCTGCCTGCTGACCAGTCAGACACAAATTCTGTTTGCATCGATGAGGTGGTGTCAGGAGAGATAGAGGGAGCTACTTAAAGCAACATTACACGCCAAGGTGAACCGAAAACCCAATCCTAGACTCCAGTATCCTTCATTAAACAACCACTCCAGCCTGTAAATATTTACAGTTCAGATCCTCTCGGCGGTTGCATTAACAGCAGTGCTTTTTGCATCTGATAAGCCAGCTGACCCTTGCAGACGAAGTAATAATGCGAGTGTGCATGCTTGCAATCACTCCCTCCATCACTGAAGCCCATCTTGAAATTGTGATACACTGTGTGTCCGCCTCTTCAGCAAACAGTCATTAATCTCTTCATCTCACCTCCAGCCTGTTAATCCCGGACGGTCGAAAAGGTTAGAGAATCAAGGTAACGTGGACATGATGAAGAATACCTTCTGGCTCATATCGACTGTGAGAGGACATGAGTTTAAACCACAAGACTAGCATGTTGCAGATTTGAGCCCCTTTTACCAGCCTGTAAGAGGCAGGAATACTGTGCCATTATTCCACCTTGCCGTTATGTATAAAATGTAAAAACACGGAAATGGAGGACAGAATTGTTCCACCTTTAATTTGGTTAGGGAGGTAGTAACAGAGTCCAGCTGACATCTGGGTAAAAAGTGTGAGCCACCAGGACGGGACAGGTGTGACGTTACGATGTGTGTTATGTGTGTGACCCGCCACCAGGAGATTTAAAAAGCAGCTACTGGCAGTTAGCAGCTAACTCGAAAAAGAACAGCAAAGTTAAATGTCCGCAAATTGGGGGGAAAGTGAGGTCCAGCAGCTCCAAATCCTCCAAGCAGAGGTCGAGATCAATGATTATATGACAGGGATGGAAAATGATTGTTATCGCTATGTTGCCATTGTTATTGTTGAGAAAGTGCTGTCCGACGGGTATGTTTTATGTCACACTAAATGCAGATGCTGCTGTGTTGCATGTGTGATTGTGTAAAATCAAATGCTTGGGCAGCATTATGCCGTCAGTGATTGGTTCTGTGTGTTGAAGCAACATCGGCACAATTAAGGATCCTTATTGTGGCAGTATTGTATGATCTCTAAGTAAAAAGGCCTTTAGAAAGACTTCAGGCTGAAATATAGTTATTTTTCTGCTTCTTAATAGTGAGTTCAATGAGTCAGAAGATTTTACAGTAAACCTGAGTACAAATAGTTGTCTCAAATTATTAGTTTTATATTTGGACACTCTAAAGGATGATATGTAAATGTGTGCTCGTAAATCATCCTTAAAACCTGTCAAAAACTCTGGAAAAATGCAAGTTTTTCAATGTATAGGAATGATTTGTAGTTGTAGAAAAAAATATGCCTAAATTAAATTTTAAAACTTGATACAACCTGTCATCTAGATTTCAATTTCCGATACCTGTATCAGCCATACTAAATTAGTGTGAAGAGAAAAAACATTTTGACCAATTACTTTTTGTCAGCTAAAACTAAGAGGGATAAAAATATTAAAATGTGACTTAAACTAATCAGCATTTTTGCTGACTAAATTTCAAGGCTGCCAAAATTACCACTTAACTTGGCTGTTTGCACTATGCTAATTTGATTGCAGGTGGTGTTTGACACTTATTACATCTACTGTATCTAATGGCTTGATGTTGTCACAAAATTTCAACTGATTTTTAAATCTGCTTTGCTTTGGAGTTAAAGGAGTCATGAGAGTGGAGGTGTGACCAAAGCAGCAGAGGTAGATGGAGAGAGTTTATCCTGCATTTGATGACTAGATGTTCTCCGGCCCTACAATGTTTATTAATACTGAGGGAAGGCTAATCAGGATGGTCATCTTTTAATCTGGAGCGCTCAGCTTCTGTCTACTTACGGAGCCCCACATTTGATTGTAAAGAGAGAAAAAAAAGAGAAAGAAATGAACTGTGGACTGCCAATTCCCAAACTCCTCTTACCAGAGGGACGAGTGCTGCTGGGTGTCTGTTGAGGCTCTCTCCTGCCCCCTGCTGGGTAAAAGGCAATTTTAACTTTGGTTTTGTGGCTCCTTGGGGTTGCGAACACCCGAGCCTGACATATAGAAACCTCAGCTTTAGAGATAAAGGTTTAAATTTAACCCATTCTTGAAAAAAAAAAAATCCTTTATTTTGGGAAGGATGAAAACAAAAGCCAGACAATACGGTGAGTATGACAGGAAGGCAGATTCAGAGTGTGGATGCCCAGAGAAAGAGGCAAGCTTACAAGAAAAGAGAAAACAGAGTGAGACAGACAGAGACCTCAAAATTACTGAGTACCATGCAGTTTATACTCTCCGCTGCCCAGTTATTTGATCCGGCCAAAGCATTTTCTCAGAGTCCAACTAACCTCCTCACAAACCTTTTGATTAAAAGAATGAGTAAGATAAGGAATATAAACAGTGTCTCTCTCTCTCCGGCTCTCTGCTATCCTCTCTCTTTCCATTCTCGCTCTCCCTCTGCCTCTTGCTTTGTCTTCATAGCCACGGGCGATGACTGAATAATTCTGTTTGAGATTTGTAAAAGTGAGGGAGAGAAAGACATCTTGACGTGCTGAATGTGAAAACAGTGATCGTTGAGAGGTGAGAAATATCTTGTCTGCCAGAGGTTGTGCCACAGATTCACAGCTGAGAGTTAAGACATTATTTTGGTACAATTTGAATGACACAAAAAGGAGTAAACTGTGACATCTGTATTATGAGATTTGTACTGTTAAAATAATTGAGTTGGACATCTAGTGATAGGCACGTTACCAAGTGTGTGTCCATATATTCAGTAGTTGGAAAAATCCATGCTATTATATAGGCCAATTAAAAATGTCTGAATACAGAATATTAGAAACACTGGAACTTTTCCACAAATTTGAGCAGTCATAATAACTTCAGGTGAGTTCAGGTGACTTACTTCCTTGTTTCTGGGTGTAAAGATGCAAACATGTACAACACAAACTCCTCACTTTTGCCAAAAATTACTGCTAAAACGGTGCATGGCAGTTCCCTGATGTTCTGCACAAACAGAGTTGGTTATAACGCGTTACAAAGTAACATTAGAGTACTTTGATTACTTTTTGCAGTAACAAGTAACCTAATGCGTTAGTCTGCTGAGTAATCAAATACTTGGGTACATTTTCAAACAAGACATCAGTTACTTCCGTTACTTTTAGAACGCTGGTCCTTCAGCTCTGAAACAGCAATGGCTGTCTTTTGGTTCTAATAACGGAGATAACGTTAAACCTATCAGTCTGAAGGAGGCCGAGAAGCTTGTGGCTAGCTACGTGGTAGAAGAAATGGTGCCATTGTCTACGATGGAGTCAGTAAAATCCCCATGACTCAATAGATGGAGGGAGGACTCTCTGACAGACAGGTCAGACTCAGGACTTGCATTATGCCTGGTACACACTAGACACAACTTTTCTGCCCGTTCTGAAAGTCACTATGTCACATTACACGATTGTGGAGTCATAACATCATGCCGTGGCTTGGCCGACAGACATGACACATTACACGATGGTATTCACCAATTATCCCCGGTCGTCTTTTACAACGTGTGTGATGTCACACATCGGGTTATTCTTGTCCTATTTGTATTACTTTTACTATCATCTGAGTCACTGTGTCTGTTCGTGTGTCAGCCAAAATGTTGTTGTAGTCACCTAAAAGCACCAGCAGATGGCAGGAACGCAAACATTCAAGCTACTGTATCCACAAATTCCTACAAATGTTTCACAATAAAATCCTACTTAGGAAATGGAGGGATTCTCTCTCAGGGCTTTTAATTTGAAACAAATTCAGGAAGTGTTGAGTTTGAAATGATGGTGCGATATGTTAACTTTATAAAGACAGCGGAGCAGATAAAAAGTAAATATATAAACACACAGAGGGATTAATAAATAACGGACCATCTATAATGTAGTTTGCTTCAAATGAAGCTGGGAGCCTCTGCAGTTGTGGTGAGTAAAAGCCCCGCCGCTATTTGTTAATGTTATTACTTTATGTCCGACCGTGAGGATGTACCATTGTTTGCTAGCTTGATGCTAATGACAGTAACGTTAACTCAGCGGGTTGACAAAGTGCCTCTGCTGTTTCACACCATCATTTCCCCCTTTTACTCTGTGTGGTAACATCTCTAGAGGAAATATTAAAAACGCTGGGGTGTTGTTGTCATACAGTTGTCTGCGGCAGCAGATGGTTCTGTGTTTCTACTGGTCAAAGTGACGGCTGTGATGGGAGAATTGGATCTCAGTGAAGGGCAAGTGGTCCATAACTTTCATTTTGGAGACAAAAAAATGTAGGCTTAGCGCCCTGTGGTCCATTGCCCAATAGGAAATGTATAATACTCAAAGGTACTTTAAAAGTACTTGAGTTACTTTTCTCAGGGAGTAATGTTGGAAGTACTTTAAAAGTACTTGAGTTAGTTTACTCAGGGAGTAATGCATGAAAGTAACTGGTTACTTTTCAAAAACAGTAACGCAGTAAATTAATTTGATTACTTTTAAAGTAACCCTTACCCAACTCTGTGCACGAAAGTGGGGGTAAACTGTTTTGCACCGTTTGTAGAAATGTTTGGTGACGTCTGGACAAACACTGATGGAGTCATAGTCGCATTTTTCACCAGGCCTATGCAACTGCTGACACCCCCTTTTGAGCAGTTTCAAGAAAATTTACACGTGGTTCAACATCGTTGTGGAATTCTGCAAGTTTCGTGATGATTGGACAAACAATTTCTGATTTTTAGTCTGATTTGTTTGATGCCACATCCTTTCTTTTGTTTTTGTTTTTGTTTTTTTTTGTTTTTTTTTGTATTTGTAGCACCCCAAAGGGGTAATTTTGAAGAAACTCTCAGGGTATGTTTCAGGTACTTACCTATGTAAAACATGTTAACACGTGTGGTATGACTCACAACTCAACTCAACTCAGAACAGTGTGATTTTACTTTACCTGAAGCAAGTTGTCTTTAATTTAAATAAACTACACACATACATGAAAAAAAAATCACAAATATTTTTAGGCTTGGGCAGTGTTTATTTTTTCATATCTGAATACCTTTCAAAAATTTCACTGGGGTATGCGGTATATGACAAAATTGTTTTGACTACCATTAGCATAACTGCCTTGTTAACTAAAAACACACTTCATTTCAACAGAAACAAAACAAAAATCACCAAAATTGTCTTGGCCAGACTTCTAATGCGCAAACTTATACGGGATGCATTTGCCCCCATATCTACTGTTTTAGCTCTTTGCCTTGCCGCACCCATAATTAAATCAATTTTCCCCCCACTCACTCTCTGTTAGTACATACCAGCTCCCGTAGCAGCTCTTTTTCGCTGTTCCTATGGCAGCTCAACTCCTCTCCTCACCACTGATGCATGAAGAGAACTGTTGTTGTCTCGTCTGTGCCAAAGAATGGATGAGGATGGATGACTCGTTGTTAAGGTCAATTAATATCCTGAGCTAAACAACCCAAAAATCCCATCACGATAAAGAATATGGCCAAAAAGATATTGCCTGGTGAGTCATAGCTCTAGAAATTGGTTCTCCGGACAAGTAATCAAGTTTAATTACAGGCTCTCCACAAATGATTTTAAGCTACTGCATAAGTGGAAGAAGTACAGACCTTTCAGTAAAAGTAGTAATAACTTTGTGTGGTCATCTGTTGACGAGTTGCAGCGTGACGCATCCAGTGTGTGCTAGGGATGGCAACATTCATTGTAATTTTTTTAGAAAAGCAGCTTTTTTACTTCAATACCCATTGTGGAAATGAAATCATTCAGTTGCATAACATACCACCAGATGCCACAGGCGAGTAGCACTGCCTTACTGTTGGAACATTTTGGTGGCATATCAGTGCGCTTAGCTGCCAACTTGTCAAACACACAGACTTTGACTTCACCGCACCACAGACGGTATGCATTGTACCTGCTGCAGTAGTGGTTAAATCACATTAATTCGAAGAATGCTTGCAGTGACTGGCTGTGAGAATACGATACAAAAAAGATCAAATACAGGTATTGTTTGAGTAGGGAAGTCGCAATACAGCTGGGTTAATGCAGTTGATACTACTAACATGTCTGGGTGCTCCTGCTAGTGAGGAATACATACGGGATATCTTTTCTTATTGTTTTCTCACTGGCGGACTAGATGCAAAAAAAAAAGTGAAAACTGTGTGAACCCTGAACCACGTAATTTGAAAGTGATTTCTGCAGTTTAACTCAGATTCTGCCACTACCTCATCCCTTCAACCAGGGAGCAAGCTCTCCCATTAGACATCTGTGTTAGTTGACTCCGAGGCATAAATGGAGACAGAAACATAGAAACAGGCAGGTGAGGAGGATCTGACCAGAAGTATGAGGGAACTGAAATTCACAAAGAAGGAACAAAAGGAAGGAAAGAATGTTTTACTGGTGTGAAAAAGCTTGTGGATGGAAAGGTGAAAGTCAGGAATGATTTATTTTAAATTAATTTTGGAAGCTTATTAAAATTTTAAAAAGCTGAAATATTTGCGAGTAGAGTAGTGGATTGCCTTTCAGCTTGAGAACCTGGGCAGTAGATCCCATGTTAGCATTCACACAGTGAGGTTGTCTTTGAGCAGCAGGGTGCTGCTGATTGCACTGGGGCCTCCTGACAAGGGTCAAGAGAAGAATAAGAACTTCCTGAGGGGATCATGGAAAAAGTAAGACATTAGTGTTACGGGTATCATCAAACAGGCCAAGTCACTGTTCTGTCTGGACTCATGACTAACTTACAAGGAATTATTGAGAATAAATAATCTTCATGGAGCCTTTTTTTCCCTATTCAACAGCCGTGGCAATAGACCACGGGCACAAATTTAAATATAATTTAGAAACTGGACTTTATAAGATGCCCACTGAATACACTTGATGTAGTATGAGGGAAATTGCAGCAACATTAACAGTACTACTGGCTGTGAAGATGGGTGGAGGGATGTGGTGGATTATCAGGGCACATCCTCATTATTCCTCCTCTTGCCTCTGATCCCTTGTTATCCAAAAACTCATCGCTCATCCGTCACCCGGGGGAATAAAAGGAATATCTTTCGCATTTGCTTAATTCCCCCAACGTGCCTCCCAGTGCACCTTAAGGCAATTCCATTTTTTTGTTGTTGCTTTAAAACGTGGTCGTGTGGTCCTCTGTTACGCAAGGGAAGGACTGTGGTATGGATATATGGAGTATAAGGTGCTTGTTTCCCACTGGGGCCAACCGTACTAAAAATGTAGGGTCTGGTGTTACCCGAGAGGCATGTTGAGTCCACTATAATAAAAAAAAACATGCTTACAACCTGGTACAAAAAAGAGTTTAAGTCTCTATCGCTAATTCCTGTTCATGACAACTGTAAGGGGGCCGAATATTTATAGAACCCACCTGTTTAAAAATTAGCCAGGACACGGCCAGCTTGGCAGAGATCTGCACTCTGTTGAATGTATTTTTCAAGTTCTGATCTAAAACGGGCTCATCACATAAGAGATCAGCATTGTTTGCGTTCCTATCTCTGTTATACTGTTTACGTTAACTGGCAGTTGGCAATATCGACCAGATGTAGAGAAGGAAATGTTTCACAGCAGGGCGCAGGACTGTTGCAGCACCATCAACACGATGTTAAAAACACATTCACAGATGAGATGCAAGGTTTTCTTCTGTCAGCAACTGTATCATAATTACCAGTGTTGCATCTCCAAACAGGAGCTCTAAATGCTGCAATTATGGGGAACATCTGTTGGCTAAACTATTTGTGGCGTGATAGTAGAGGCTTGAGATGCTGCCAGAGCTGTAAAAGTGTTGTCAAACACCTGCTGAATGATTTGTTTATGTTACTTTTTTTTATCTTTACTACTGATATCATAGGACATATCACATATGAGCCATCAGTGTGCATGTCTTTAAACACAGCGGTTTCCCAGTCATAGCTTAGCAACCGGATGGTGGGCCTGTCAAGCTTTGAATTTCTCCATATGTCAAAAGGTGTGCATGGTGCTGTAGGTAAAACACTGCTCTCTATATGTGAAGTGTAAAAGACTGTATCAGTCATACTCATTATCCAAGCATTTGCCACATACATTGGTTGGTTCACTTCCATAGGGCTCTTCGTCTTGTGATGTTAAAAGTGAAGCACATGGTCTAATAATAAGAACTAGAACCGGGTAAATTGTCAGTTTTGCCACTCTGGTCCGATTTACAAGCTTAAATTGGTTTGAATTTTAGCAAATCAAGCACCAGCGTGAAGGAGATTATATTAAAGTTGAGGCACATGTGTTCGTTTATTAAAAAGTTCATGTGTTTTTTGGGGTGACAAGAGGAAACATGGCAGTTATTCTCAGAAGAAACCCAAAAACAACTGCACCAGTATGGCAACATTTTGAATTTGAAGCCAACAAAAGAGATGTCCTATCTAACCGCAAGTGACGCAGTGCTGCCATCTGAGTTGAACTTTTGTTAGATCCCCTTTTCTATTTATTCCTGTCACTCAATTTGAAAGCTGCAAGCTGGACGAAAAAAAAGCTGATTCATGAAGTTCATTCATTCATTCATTCATTTCCATAACCGCTTATCCTCTTAAGGGTTGCGGGGAGACAGACGACCATTCACCCTCACACCTACGGCCAATTTAGAGTTCCAAATGAACCTATCGCCAACCTGCATGTCTTTGGACTGTGGGAGGAAGTACCCGGAGAGGACCCACACTCACACGGGGAGAACTTCGCACAGAAGCGCTTCCTCCTGGGATCGAACCAGGATCCCTCTTGCTGTGAGGCGACAGTGCTATACCACTGTGCCGCCCTTGATTCATGAAGTTGAAAAAGGGAATTGTTTACACAATGCCTCCATATTTTACCACCAAAACCAACATAAGGTGTCAACTAGCTGGAGAGAGATCACCAGAGAGCTCAAAGTTTCTGGTAGATGACCATAACTAATAACAAGCTATTTGCTGTTGACTATATTCTCATTTCTGATAAATATCACAATACAAAACATGTTTTGCTTTTTTTTTTCTTAAAAATTAATGTTACAAAAGATGCAAGTAGGCTACTCACCTATCCTTTAGGTGGTTACATCTCCAATCCCATCTCCAGCGCGCAGCTGATATTTAGGTCTACATGGATTGAATGCATAATTAACAGATCTGGTGTAGGCAGAGAGCTCTGATGTCACACAACGTGACACAATAGTCAAACATTCATTTGTTGTTGGGACATAGTGTCATTATATTACACTCGGGAGCAGCTGACAAGTCAAGCGCAACATTTGGTAAAATTGGGTCTATCAGTCCAGTCTGGTGTTTGGCTCAATATCAAACTGGCTTCTAAAGTTTTACAGCAGCCAAACCCCAATCAGAACAGTAACGCATAAATCAAATTATCTATCTTATTGCCCATGTGTATGAGCTTAGCACCTACACAGGGTTATACCACACTGAAATAAGGAAAGATCTAAGATCAGGCCATACATGACTAATTTTAATAATCAGTGTCTTCCACATGGATCATCAACTTGTGAGGACCTTTACCTGGGACATTCAATTTTGGCCTCATTGTTTTATAATTATGCATCAAGTGCATATTAAGATTTACTGCGTTATACTTCAAATAAGTCAGCTGGAAACATTAAAAAGCTGATGGTCATTTGCACACTGGTGAACAATGAACAGAGTGTGTGTTTGCATGTACGTATGTATGTATACTGTACTTACAATATATTGTCAAGTAAAATAATAAACACAGACAAATGTTTCTCACTTTCTCAATTTTATCCCAAAATTTAAAATCAATTCCTCTCGGCCAAGGAGCGAGTAGACAAACCTGCTCTGTGACACACAATGACTCCAGCCACATTTTTTCACACTCCTATGAAAAACCTTTAACAGGAGGTTGCGGAGGGTTCATCCTATCCCCACAGCTCAACCAATTACTGTGTAGACACCACGGCTGAGTAGTAGGAGTTGCTGGTGCAGCAAAAGGCCATCAGAATAAAAATAAATACTGAGGAAAATGGCCTGCGGACACTGAAATGTGTCGAGAAATTAAGTTTCATAGCTTGTTTTGACAATGGAGAAGTAAACAAAGTCTGAAAGTGATCAAGACCTGATGCCAATTAAAGGTATTATTTGTCAGCAAAGTCAAAATCACATGGCCCCAGTTGTCTATAAGTATTCTGATTGGCATTCGGTTATTGGATTGGATCAAATCTTAAAAATGGGTTGTTCAAAAGAGAGAAATGATTCTGAAACTGGATTAGATCATGTAATCCAGTCTTGGTGTTGAGCTGAATCAGCTCTTCAGTATGTATTGTTCATAACTTTTTAGTAAGATTGGGATACTTTTGATCCAAACAATGGGGACTGTCCTGATCCCATCAGAAGGGTGGATTTCAGGAATAAAATGTGATAAAAAAAAAACAACTTTTAAATTAATAAAATAAATGTACATTTATTACAGTTTTTCTCCATTGGTTTGGCTCATTTCTTGAAACAGAAATTATATTCTCAAAATAACATGGACAAACCTCCAAACCACTTGGCAATTGTTCACAACAGAATTGAATTTCTCATTCATTTCATCAAATTGCAAAAAAGTGATAGTCTGGCGATCTGTCCAGGGTGTACTCTGCCTCTCACCCAATGTCAGCTGGGATAGGCTCCAGAACCAGAACTGTTTCATTGTCTTTGGCAGCACCTACGGCAATAAGTGCTAATTGCAGTGAATTTCTCAGCAGACTGTCTACATTGTGATATGTAGTCCCATTTAGACCACAGGTTATCCTGATTTGTTAACCTGAAAAGCTTGTATCTGGATCAGGGTGATCCATTCCAATGTTGCTTTGAAAAAGTGGCACAAAAGTAAAAGGAATGATCCTGGACAGCAAAGCATGGAATTTCCAAATCTGGATCATTCTTATCCAAATTATTTTTTTAACAGCTGGGCTGAGGTCATGAGTCACACAGTACAGGTGGGAGGTCAGGTGGAGACACTCACTAGTCCAAACAGCATTCAATAATTTGAATCAGCAATATACAGTGTACAGTTTGGCACCAGAATTCCACTTCTCAATTAATTCGATTTTTAGCATGTTTACACAGACAGTAAATCAGTCACATTAAAAACTAGGTATACTCTAATGTGTGGGCTTTTCAGAGACTCAGTTGACCAACATACTGACAGACAGGCAGGTGCGGGGACAGTCGTACAGGTGGACAGACAGACAAAGTGAGCATAAGTGTGAAATGAGCATGATGTCCTTAAATGCAAATGTGTGACAAATACATTTTAACACCATGCGATTATATAACTCTATTCACATTATTATGTGGAAAATCTTCACTGTGCTATTTCAGTGTCAGACCTTTTGAATGTCTCTTCAGATGTAACGCATCTGACACTTAGACAGTGTCTTAAAACTTGTTTTACTTCCCTGCCTCAACATTTAATCTGAACAGCAAACATTTAATAAAGAATACTGAAATAATGTATATGATGCCTTTCTTGCAATTTGACAGATTTAATCTTTGGCTCATTTCTGTCCACAGCCTGGAAGCTGCATGTCAGAGTTTGCGCTCACTACACGGAATGTTATGAGAGGAGTTGGAGCATCAGACTGGAGACTGGTCTTGTTTTTGAAGCACAGCCCTTTTCCCTCTGTGGTTCTTGCGCTGGATGCAGCTTTGTGTCACAGTCACAGTCAATACACACTGCTCTCCATCTCCATCATCACAGCTCCGCAGGGACTCGGAGGGAAGAGGAGAGGGAGATATACACTGTTGTTGTATGTGGGCATGTATGAATGCTGCCTTTGTACCCGAGAAAGCAAGGAAGAAAATGTGCTGTGTTTGTATGTGTGTGCTTTGAGAAATGCATGTTTGTCTCTCTTTATGTGTGTGTTTGCATGGTCTTGCATCTTTTTGCATGTGGAGGAATGTGTGTGTGTGTGTGTTTGTGTGTGTGTGAGCCTCCCAACCCTCTGTGGTATTCTCCTTCTCTCTAACCGTCATCCCTCTGTCTACTATCTGTCCAAGCTTAAAGCACCAGTTGTTTTCTAAGGGGCCTCTGGGAGAAAAGGAAACAACTGGGCGATTACACTCCTTCTTTTATCCTCACAAAGATGTTCTGCTCCTCCCTGTCTTGCTTTTCTTCCAGGAGGTCTTTACTGTGAGGCTTTTCCCTTTCTGCCTTTCTGAGATTTTATTTATCCATGTGCCGTCTCTCAATTTCTCTCTCACACTTCCTCTCTCTCTCTCTCGCTCTTCCTCTTTGTCAACTGATGATGTTGACTTTGCCTCGCTTTGCCTCTCAGTAAAGAGACTCCCTCTGTTTCCCTTTGTCTTTCTCTTCCCTCCTCATCTCTGCTTCTCTCTTTCTAATTTCTTCAGAGCTGACTGAAAAACGCACAAATTTGTTTCTCAGAGATTCTTGTCTGCGAGGCTGCCTCTCCTTATTTGGCGCTCTGAAACCAGCTGGAGATTGAGGCAGGCTTTAAGGGGCCTTTAGAGCAGCTTGCTGCAGGAATCCCCCAACGTGCCCAGAAAAAGATATCTCGCTGTTTGTCTAACTGTCTGGATGGATGGATGGATGGATGGATGGATGGATGGATGGATGGATAGATAGATAGATAGATAGATAGATAGATAGATAGATAGATAGATAGATAGATAGATAGATAGATAGATAGATAGATTGATTCACAGCAAAACTGAAAACAGGATATTTTAGTTTTCTGGAATCAGCAGTTCTGTTTTATCCGTGTCTTCCTGTGTATCAAGTTATGTTGTCTCATGTGTGCAGCCATCCGGATCCACCCGTAACACCATCACTACATAATTTAGCAGGAGTTTTCAATCACACATGCATATGTATGCGCAATCATATGTATTAATTCAATTGAGATAGAGAGAGAGAGAGTGTGTGTGTGTGTGTGTGTGTGTGTGTGTGTGTGTGTGTGTGTGTGTGTGTGTGTGTGTGTGTGTGCGTGCGTGCGTGCGTGCGTGCGTGTGTGTGTGTGTGTGTGAACAACTGAGTACCAGCATAGAATATGTATGTGTTGATTTCTCTCCTGCTCCTTCCTGCTCACCCTTGCTCATCAGTCTAGTTTACATTTCAACACACTCTCTCTCCCTGTCTCATACACACACACACACACACACACACACACACACACACACACACTACCTTCAGAGTTAAGCATTCTTATTCTCTCCCTGATTTCCCCTGGTCATTACTATTCTGCTCAGATTTTCCAACTGATGGCCTGCTGCGTTTTACATTTGGCTCAGATCATTCTGATTATGAATAAACAACATGGCCAATCACAGCGCATCCATTTACATCAGAGTTTAATGCCACAAACACACATACACATGCACACATATTCAAAGCTTGTCCAGTGCATCCTCTGCAGTGTGTTTGGGCCACACATGAATACCAACATGCATTACTATTGTTGGATTGATTACAATTCAAGTGTCATGACAGACTGAACTCAGGCCGTCAGAGTTTGCGAGGTGTTCAGTTCATAAACAAATATGTAGCATACAGGAATAGGCTTGGGTGGTATCTATTTTTTCATACTTCCATACAATCCTGAAATGTCACCTCCAAGACTGGAGAGTTCACCACATTCCCCAAGCTCTCTGAGCTTTTTCAGTCTAATAAATAAACAATATAACTCACAAAATGTGGAGAAGGTTAGTGTTCTCACCCATATTGCACCTTATTAAACAGAAAAATACAACCATGCACCTTCCGAATTCAAGTTTCTCCCTTTTACCAAACTAAGTCTAGTGTTACCGGCTCCAGACCTAGGGGATATCTGGCCGGCAGCATGAGATACACAGGCTAAGCAGCACAGTGGATCTGTGGATTAATAAGGAGAGACATGATGTGTTTACGTCCGACTCAAGCCAGCACCATTTTATTCATAACTCAGCATGTTTCTTTGATGCTTTTCTCTCATACTTTTAGTTTCTCAGTAAGTCTTCAAAATATTAAACAGTTGACAAGAAACTCTACACATTCCAATAAATAGGAAAATATAGTTTTCTATGTAGTTTTCAACAACGACAAAATAATATGGACCAAAATAGTATTCATATGTCACAAATCCAAACAAATCTCTGCAGATAATCCACAGAAGTGCTAGGGCGCCCTCTACTGGCTTAGTAGTATAAACTTACATTATGTATAGTATTGTTCAATAAGTAAAATTAAGATAAAATAAAACAAGTACTGAAACAAACATGTATGTCAAAAATATTTTCTTTCACCTTCCAGCATACACAGTTCGACTTACAGTATATCTTGACAAGCTCCATATGCTACCAATAATACACACAAGATAGTAGCTGCTAAACAGAAATATATGAACTCCCCAGCCATTATGTAGTCTTGGCTAACTTGAGCAAACAGGCTAAGTAGTAACATATTTTTTACCAACATTATACAACGTCTTTACATGACAGTCTGTGAGATACTTAGTGTAAGGTTGCGTCTGCACCAAAATTGCAGAAGAGTCCAGTCAACAACGACAAAATTATATGGGCAAAAATAGTATTACGTATGTCACAAATCCAAACAAATCTCTGCAGATAACCCACAGAAGCGCTATGGCGCCCTCCACTGGCTTAGTAGTATAAACTTACATTGTTTTTAGAGAATGTCTATTACAGTTTTTCACGGTTCTTAACACACAACAATTGATAATTTGGCACAGTTTGCAAAACCCTCACTTCAAGTACCAATTGCTCGGCCCAGTTTGCCACATCTAAACACTCCCTTATCTGCATTAGACTCTGACTTTCCTTCTTTACACTCTGATGTCAATTACACATCACCTTGTTGTCAAAGCTGTACACACAATGGTCAGTTGTTGCACACACCCCCCAATTGAAATCTCAAAGCATCAACCCACAACACACAATGATGCAAATCTCTAAACACCCAGGTCTGGTGAGCAATTTCCAATCAGGAGAACTGCAGCATAAAAGGGCCTTGAGCCTCTGCTTTGTTTGGTGAGCATTGAACAATGGACAACGACAACCAGAGAAGGAGAGGGGTAAGAGTGAGAGGAGGAAGAGGAGGAGGAGGAGGAGGACAAGGAGGAGGAAGAGTGGGACAAGGAGGACAAGAAGAAGGGGGAGGAGGGGGGTGGGGGTGTTTGAGGCAAAAGTGTAACCTTTTGACTTTTTTTTTTATTTTTTTTTACGTACATTTTCTTTAGAAATGCCTGTGCACTGAAACACTGTAAATAAAACAATGATTTGCTGCATACTTGTGTGATATTTTATGTTTGAAGAAGTGGGCCTACAGACATTTTCCAAAAGGAAAAATGGGTAATTCTCATGAGTCATTGCCATTCACATTGTGTGTTGCATTTCTATAATTGGGTTTTCAATTTTGCACTTCAGTGTGCTGTGAATGCTTGGTAGTGTGCAGCAAATGCTGAGCTGTGTGTATCAATTGACTGGTATGTGTGTGTCATTCGAGAATGTGGCTGTGTGTACCAAATGAGAACACGAGTTCCATTTTGTGAACAGTTAAGAGATTTGATGGCAAAGAGTCATCTTGAAAAGGGAGTGTCAGGTTTAGCATTTTGTGTGTGAGGTCTTCAGGTTTGTGTGTAGAATTTGAAGGAATCCGTTAGTGTTTTGAGAAACGTGTGTTAAGAACTGTGAAAAACTGTAGTACAGTTCTGATAATCAAAAAATAAGGGGGTGTTTGTTTTACATTAAGCAATATAGTTTCTCAACCCCTTACACTTAAAACACACTTCCTTCAAACTCAACAAAACCATCTTAGTTAGTCCGCTTTTCAAATCAAACAATCACCCCCTCTAGTTCGGTCAAAACAAAACGCTTAATTCACAGAGTTCCATGTGAAATATGCTTTTCCCCCCACAGTCTCTCTGCTATTGCTGCTGTTTGCAGACCTGTAATGTTATCCCCACCACTCGCAGTCACCATGTCTGACCACTGGTGGCGTGTGTTGTGCTCTACATCACCTCAATACAACACTGCCTCATCAGTTTAATAGAAAGAGGAGCATCAGTATTTCTGACGGTATTGAAAATCATAATGTCGGGATTTCTGAATACCCTGGTCTACCATAACACTGCCCAATTATAGTTGGTAGAAACAAGTTATGTTGTGGTGTCTGCAGAGTCTTAATCAGTTTCATTATTCTGCAGGCCAGCTTTAGTGACTGCACTCTACATTTCCCTTGTCACTCACTTGTTATTATATCTTATGCTCAGCTGAACTGCAGGTTACTTTAAAGTCAGGATCCAGAATTGCAGTTTCATGGCACATATTGTATCCACTTTTTCGAATTAATGGCTTAAAATACAGATGAGTGGAGGGCTATGGTGCAAAAAAAAAAAACGAAAAGCACAGTAGTGTGACTGCAGCTTTGCACCATGTCCAGCCAATGGCGGTCCTCAGACACAGCACCTGAAGCAGATCCGAGAAACAGCTCTGACCTTTAAAGGCAGCAGTGTCACCGGGAAGAGTAACAACCAACTGGCCGTCTAATGGTGTGTGACTTAATTTATTTATTTATATAGTACAGAGAATGTGGTTTAAGCTGTCTAGTAGAGTGCCGTATTGTATGCAAGTGAACTGGACCGATCCACCATAAGCTCATCACACTAATTAAAATGAATAGCTTGACAAATAAAATTTAAATTACAGCAAACAGTCGCAGCTGCTGCAGGTGTAAGGTGACACAGTGTCCTCAAGGATCCTGGATCCGTTCCACGAACAGTTAAAGGGAGGCCGGTTTTGTGGGTCCCTTGGCAGCAATAATGTACCCGTGAATTCACACCACAAAATAAGACAACCCACAAAAAAAGGAGAAAAAAAGGCTTATGATTAGTGACAGGTGTTTTTGTTCGCTGTCCAGGGATTCAGTGCTGGCAACAGACTGTTTGGGCAACATTATTGAGGTCGTTTCACACTTGAAGAAAAACACCAAGTGTGTGTCTGGGGAAATGAGTCGGAATGGAGGAAATCTTGTAAATGAGGAAATAGCTGTACATATGGACGCATAGACGGATAAAGAGACTGTCTTGCACAGAAAACAAGACAGTTGCCATTTGAGGATAGAAACAAGAGACGCAATCTATGATGTCTTCCGTCTTCCTTTCTCCTCTCCTCTCCGTAGCTCTGTCTCACTCTTCTTTTCGCAAATCCACTATTCTAGCCCCGTGTCAAGTGGAAGGTAGGGGGACACCCGGGTGTAAATTGCTCAGCTTGCAATGGCTGGAGAAAAGCAAAAAGCAATTTCCACACCATTTCTTAGAAGGGTCCATCGCCACTGTTGCCAAGCCCTGTAGGGACCTCAAACAAAAAGAGAAACCGCCACTTAACCACCAGCCAGTCAGCAAGGAGGAGATTAGGAGAGAAAAGAGCAGCTAGAGCGAAAGAGAGAGACGTTATCGCGGCTCACACTTGACTAGCAGTCGGAGCCACCCAGATTACTGTTATTGCCACAGATTTTAAACAGCTGCATCCACACTGTGGTCGACAATAAAGAGCGTAAACCCCGCTGTTTAAGGGTGGTTCCACATCCTGGAGCAAATAATATGATTCTGAATAGGATGTGATTGTACCCACCCAGCCTAAACAATATGTCCGAGGCTGCTTTTTTATGTGTTATGTACTCTCATGGTGTTATCAATGAGATTTTACAGCCACAGGCCAATGTTAACCAAAGTACCTGGTGTAAGACAAAGAAGCATGAGCCAGTGTTTAGTATTATGACTGAGCTTGGTGTGGTCATGAGATTAAGATAAAGGTCCAGTGTGTTGGATTTAGTGGCATCTAGCAGTGAGGTTGCATAGCTAAAGCCTTCAGGAGAGCTATGGTGGCAGAAAAACACGAAAACACAAATGGCCCTATCTAAAGCCAGCATTTGGTTTGTGCAGTCTGGGCTACAGTTGAACAACATGGTGGACTCCATGGGAGAGAACTCGCTCACTCTGTAGATACAAACAGCTCATTTTAAGACTATGATTCTCATTTTCAGGTGATTAGAAATTGATGAAAACATATTATGAATATTATACACCATATTATACACACCTTTAAAGGGCTTTGCATACCAAGTCCTTATTTTTCGTCCAAAATGGTCACGTTTAAAAATAAACAAAAAATATATACGACCTCACATTGTGTCAATCACATTTACACACCGACTCCATAACTCTTGTCAGTCGCTTAAACTTCCAGAACAGGTTCAAATTTTTTGTCTTTTTTTTTGCTTTCTTTAAAAGCCTGTACACAGTGAAGTAGACAGGCGTAATCTGCAGGACACATATCTGCAACACGAAAAAGGAGGAGGGCAGAAGGCAACAGCAAGAAAGAAATGAGAAAGAAAGAGAAGTGGAAATGTCCTTCAAATCTTCCTCAAGAAAAGGGAGGTGACGTCAGCCTATCCAGAAATAGACAACAGCAATGACGATGCTTACAGAAAAGTGCAATGTAATAGCTGCACGGTATCAGTCATTACTCAAGAGAGGTAACTCCAGTGGAGAGAACCAAGTGAAGAAAAGAGTTTTTCTAAGTTGCCTCCCATTGCAAATTTTTGCATGAAATAGAACAATAAAACGTATTGGACTTGGTGTGCAAGGTTTCTGCGTATAATCGACATTATCGAACAATGGATTAACAAAACACTAACAGAAAAAAATGAACTTGTTGTGCATAGGCATGTTGGTGTGTTTTTAAGTTATCATCTACGCATGGTTATTAAAGTATGGTCAAGTTTAGGGAAACAAAAAAACATTTCCTGGGAGAATCAGATCACTCAGTTACAGGAGGGGCTGTACTGTGGGGCTAGATGGAGCTGTAGCCCCACCAAAAAGTGCAATAGAGCCACTGTGGCCCGAACCAGAAATTGAGCATAGTGTTAGTTCAGGACACGATGTCAAGCTCAGCTCACATCCCAGCTACATCAGCTGATCTCAAACAGCCCAGTCAGCTGATGGAGCAGCTGATTGATGGAAGTGAGGTGATAGATCACATGATTCCTTTCTATGCAACCAATCAACAAATCTCATCCAGGGCTCCTTATTTAAACTGCTCTGGCCTGCCTACTGCCTCCACCCCAGCTCCTCCTTTTCATGCTGTGTCTGACTTATTATGTCATTTCTATTTGTCATTGATGCTGCTCTGTTCTTTTGCCAGAGGTCTTTGCTGCTGCTCTGCCCGCCTTAGGCTTTCCATGTAGGCGCATGGAAGGGCAGAGGTGTGCTCTCACCGCCTTAAGCTTTCCATGTAGCCATGTGGAAGAGGCTTTCTCTGTAGGCCTAGGAAAGGCAGAGAGGCCCCAGAACAGAAACATACCACCAAATATCATTCTGCAAATGGAAACAAAGTTTTCTTTGACTAAGGTGGTCCTGACTGAAATTAACTGAACAAACTAAACTGTCTGAATTCTTTCCAGCAAATGGTTATACAGTTAAATTTGCCTGAAAAAGCTCTGCTGTTTGAGGGAGCTCTCACAGAATCATTCAGTTGGTTGTGACCTGAGTAATTAGCTTTTATTCCACCTAAAATGGGTTGTTGTCTCCAGCTATGTCTGCATCCCCTGCCATCTGTCTGTACTTGGGTCCTCTCTAAAAGTCATGCCAGAGCACTTATTATTAGTGCAGTCATTATTGCTAGTACTTATGATCCACAGACATGTTCGTAATAGTCACATAATATTTAAAATAGACTTTTAAATGTAACACATTCACACCTAGTCATGTATTTACTACAAACCCTGTAGCCCAATCAATAACTAATCAAGCCCCCACTCAGCCCCAGCAAGACAAAATACAACAACTCAAAAACATATTTAGTAAAGCAAAATGTATTTTGTTGGAAACAGGGAAGCCCAGTTTGTATTCTGTTTAGGCTTAAAGCAATTTATTTGGCTTTCTCTCTGTAGAGGCTTTGTAGTTGCCTCACAAATCTCTCTGTAACCACAAGTGTCAGCACCATGGAGCTCTACTGGAGGATAACAGGGCATTTACACTAGATAGCAGTCCTCACAGAGTAATTTGGGGTCCTGGTTTAACCTTCCTGCGACCCACCTTTTCTTTTGATATAATCTTTGAGAAATACTGTTTTGACAGCGGAGAAACATTTACACTATATCACAGTGAAGGCTTTTAAATAAGGACAACGGGACTGAAAAAGAGACAATATACTTTATTTATGGTAGGAACCTTCTAGCAGAGCTGCTGGGTGCTTCAACAGACTAATAACTTCCCGCGGAGACTCAGTTAGTCCATTAGGCTACTGCACCTATTTAAAAACATCCAGGCAGGCAGTCTTTGGCTATAATTCAGTACCAGCCGAGCTGATCTATTAAGATGTATTACACCCACCAGAGACCTAGGGAGGGATGGCGAGGTCAGGGAAAAGTGAAGGCCTCACCTCAAGCTGCTGCCCGACATCCAAATCAGCATTTCAAAATCACTCAGCGAGATTAAAAAGGCAGGGAATGGAAAGGATGAGTCGGGTAGAGAGGTAGGTAGCGACGCTCCTTACAGGAGAAGCAATCTAGGTGCTCCTGCTCGACTGTTGACTGTTGGCGTGATTAGATACATCTTGTTCCATTATGCATTTTCCATTTTCTATTGCATTTTCTCCAAGGAGATTTGAAACATTTCTAATAGCTTTTTAAACGACTTGCTGTCTGGACCACTTACTGTAAGGGACTGAGACTGCAGTGCATGAAGAGGAATGCGTTCTCTGTCTCCTTCTCTTTGATATTTTTTTACCTCACCATCCTTTCTCTCTCATTAATTAACATTCTTCCCATGTGGCTGCCTGTTTGTCATGTTGCCGATGCATGCCGTTATTACAGTTTTTAAAAGAACACAGCACTGAGTAACTGGAGAAGGAATGAACGCATATATTTATAACTATGTGACCCCAGTGGCTCATAGCAGCTGTCTGTGCTGCTCTACCTGACACATTTTCCCATTATCTGTTATTCTGAAGGCATGGTGAGGTGTTACAGGAGAGGTGGTATAGAAAATGATAGGTAGTGAGATGTTGGAGTCTAAAGCCTGAAGGCATGAGCAACGTTTTGAGGCACTGAAGACTGGTTGTAAAAAGGGTGTTGAAGTGGGAAATACTGTATGACTGATAAGTGCTTAGTACACATTATATCACATTTAAAAACGCAATGTTTGTGCCTATATTGTGGACTGTATCCCAGAGGCACTTTTGTGGTATATTTTATTGCTCACTTCTATTGCTTATATACAGTATTTTTTTATAGGTTATCAAGGTGAGAGTCACAATCCCAGACAGTACAGATAATAACACTGACTGATTTCTTTATCAAAACACTGGAAAGTAGAAACCGATTTATGATATCCAATGGCAGCATAAAATATCTGGACAAAACAGCAATAACAGTTCTGACAGTAACTGAGGCCGGTGGAAACGAGAAATATTTTTGAACTAATAGTGACACGTCTCTACTCTGCCAGAGCTTGAGGCAATAGACAATGCATCTCTCAACCCTGAGAAGGGCACAGGATAGATGGAAAAAAAACACTGGCATTTCTGTTACGCAAACCTCAGATTTCTTAAACAGACGCTGCAGCATGAATGCAATAATCCTCTGAGGACTATTATTTGAAATGTAAACAGGAGTAAGGGTGCATTTCAGAATGTGTGCAATTAGGTACCAAATTACATTAGCTTTGGTTAAACTGTAGATACAAAGACATTAACATAATTGGCAAATTTTGAATATTTAACATTTATTTTTGTGATCTTGTTTTTCATGTAATAAGTATTATGGTTTTCATGGTAAAACATTAATGTGATGATGAAAGACAGCAGACTAACCAGTAGCCTATTCTTAGCCACACTGGCAGGCGGCGCACCACTTTGGTTCGGGTACAAACAGATCTTTTAAATATGTGAAATATTTTGGTTTATGATTAAACAGCTTCAAAACGATGAGGTTACCATCAAGCTCAGAGGATTGTGTGCTTAATGCTAAATAGCAAGTTTTAGCATGCTAGCATGCTAATGGTTAACCATAATGGTGAACATGGTAAACAGTGTACCTGCTAAATGTCAGCATTGTGTGTGATCAGGTTAGCATACTATAGCTAGCATTTAGCTCAGTGCAGTGCTGCCCCTAACCCCACATGCATGTGCTGCCAGAAAAATCACAAAAATGGTTCCCCAAATGGAAAATATTCTCGTGAACACCCCTCTTCTCGGAAAGTGGGTGAAAATTTTGGTACATGAGTTGACCTCAGAAACATGGCATACAGAGGTAGGTAGCTAAAATGGCCTGGCCCAGAACCAGCCTGTCTTTGGCATGCAGGATGAAATTTGCCGGACCAGGTGCAGTTGCCCAACTCGGCTGAGACTCAGCACGGACGAAACCCCAGAATCGGGCCAAATCAGCTGGCCTGCTGCCGACACTGCCATCATTGGGATATGTTTGGCTGATGGTTATAAACTTTCTATCAATTCACATGTTGTATGTCAGTTTGACAAATAAAAAGTTATTAACATCACTCAGGTCAAGCAAAGGACTTTGACCCAAGAGACCAGAGCCAAAATTTACAGGTTCCAGTGCAAGTGTGATAAACCGCATCAATGATTGATGTTGTAACATTACCGCACAACTTTATCCAAAGGAGACACTTTTCTCGGTTGAGATGTGGTTTAAAGTGTAAAGAATACATCTCGTCGCCCAGCCTCTCAGGATACCTTGTGTCGGAGTTGCATGCACCCCATGTATAACGTTTGACCATTTTTAAACTTCAAATCTCAGAAAAAACTAATAAAACCGAACTAAACTGACGTTCTGTAATGCATTTCAATGAACGTCCAGGCAGAGAATGTCCGAGCATATGGGAATGGCTATACGCACTGTGATTGGCTCATCGCGTCTGAGGGCGGGGCTAGCCAAAGGTCAATTATCACCCAACTCTGCAGTTCCCTTCAGCTCGCAGGAGCATTTAAGCACCTCTAGTAAGTCATAGTTATGGTTTAACACTCCGCAGCTTTACTATTTCGGTTCACTCTCACAGTTCTCATCCGTGTTTTCTCTCAGGAGTTAACAGAGACTAAAAACATAGTTAATGTTGAAGTTGAAGAGTCAATTTGACTAAAACTCATCAGGTGGACAGATGCATGTCTTTGGTGTGTCTGAAATGAATAATAATGTTGCTCCATGTCTGCTAGATGCGTAAAGAGGAAACTTTTTGCAAACACATTCACTATAAAAACGTATCAAATGATAAATTGTCATTGTTGCTTTAACAGTTTCTTCTGGTGCCCCCCAGAAATGCAAATGGTAAAAAGCAAACACTCACACACTTATACAAATACACAAATGCAGCAATATGCTAGAGAGGAGGTGACATAACACATCCAAGTCTCGCCCCACGGTGATGGATGAGTCCAGGCATCCCAAAGCGAGTCGAGGCGTTCCACAACATTGACAGAGAGAGACAGAGATGGGCACTTTGTGTGTGAGAGAGGGGGAGAGGGACTGCAGGAGAAAGAGAAGAATGATTTTTGGGCGTGCGTGCGAATAAGAGAAAGACGGTGTGCGTGCTCATACGTGTGTATGTGTGTGAGTGTGCATGTGTGCGGTGTTGATGGCTGTTGTCCAGCGAAGTAGAGCGGAGGGTGACAGTGATGGAGAGGTTCAAGGGAGGAGGGGAGATGGAGATGAGTGGGGAGAGAAGAGTGGTGAGGAGGACAACTTAGTGCAGTCAGTGGTTGATGACTTGAGGAAAAAAAAAGGGAGAGGAGAGAGACATCATCAGACAACAGGGAGAGAGAGCGGGAGAGGGGTCGTGACTGGCGATAGAGGGAGAAAGATTCCATTACGAGAGAGAAGGAGTCAGTTGTCTTCTGCGTCCTCGAGGAACGCTTCAGAGCAGAAGTGGAGTCACAAGCTCACAGCCTGGAAAATTTGAGACCGGCTGGAAATAAATTAGATTTCAAAAAGAGAGTGCGATCCAATGTGTCAACAGACATGAACAACATGTGGGGACAGGACAGAGACACTGTGATCAACTAATGTCACTTTTGTCATTATGTCCATCTATGCCATCGACGCCCAGCTGGCTTAATAATGAAAATTTTGAGTAACACTTGCCATAAGTTAACTGAGCAAACTTAATATTGGCTCAGTCGATGATCCTGTAGTCATTAAATAATCATATGCAATAATCATGTAACAGAGAAGCTAGGAAAATGATAATATAGCTAAGATGCAATTTTGTGAGAAGGCAGGATACAGTAACAGTCAGTGGGGAGTCCTTGGTTACACAAAATACTTTTAGATTGTTACGTAGATTTTCAAACCCTTCTTCCAGACAGAACTTTGACATTGGAGAGTTTTGCAAAGCCTTTATTCTTCATTTTGAAAATTTAGCGCCAGTGTCACTGTAGTATTGTTAGTTCCTACAGTACTGGGCTGAGCTTTTCACCCCATCACTTACACTGAGAGTCTTTGTTGTTCTGACTGAAAGAGGATTAAGGACAGAAAAGGCAGGGTGCAGTAAGAGTCCTGTACAGTACAGAGGGCTGTTTTTACATCACTAAATAGAACTTGATCCACGGAAGCAGGATTCCCAGGAATATGCACCCAAACTATTTCCATTTCCCTGACAGGAAAATGGGAAAAACTAGTTCTAGTTGCCCACCACATTGGCCAATATGTAAAAAATAAACATAAATGCCTATATTTGGGAAAGGTCTTTAACTCCTTTGACACAAAACTGTTGCTCAGCAAAGATGGGAAATACAGTCAAATTATTCATTTAAACCACTATGAATACTACTTGTATAAAAAAAATAGGCTTCAGATAACATATTAATTATGAATCATTCATTTGATCTAGCTCCAACAGGTTGAGAAGGTAAAAATGAGGTGAATGACATGGTTTGTGGTGGCATATGGTGCTTTCATTTGAAGTGTGAATTTTGATATTGGCTTGTGTTATCTTCAGATTAAACATAATTTTACTTGTAGCCCATCTGTAAACATGGCAGTACTTTCCATGTTTTTCCTTTCTCTCATTTTAAATGCATAATTTCAACAACACCATGTTTTATTGGCCTCGGTAGAGATGGAGTTGTTTTGTTAATGAGATATCACTCATGAACAAATGACCGACCACATGACACTTTAATGTAAAGTCTGTCTGTATCTGTGATCACATCTGTTTTTCCTACACAATATTCCAATTAATCGTTGAGTACAAATTGGGCTGAGAGCCGTGCTAATTATTTTCAGTTTGCCGGCAGCATGCTTACATGAGAGAGCATACAAAAGAGCTTCATGTTGCTTTTGTCTTTTGGTCCACTTCCAGAGATGAGTGCATCCTATGGATTTTTTTGTCTCTAGTTTTGCAGGAACCCACAGATACAGAACCAGAACATATTAAAGGGATCAGATATCTCCATACTGCTCGTCCGTAGTGATCCAAGTGTCCTGAAGCCCCGACATAAAAAGTTGTCATAAGTGTCATAATGATGACTTGCCAAAGAAATTGTCCAAATTGGTGGGATTATTTTTTAAGCAGAGGCTTTCCCTTCCATGTAAAGTAATTTTATCCTTATACAAGTCTTTATTTGAGCTTCTTGTAAATTACTGTAATGTTATAAGGTGTAATACCTTTCCAAGTTATCTGATGAAATAACAGATTCTACAGAAAAAAAAGTTGTATGTGCCATATCCTCGTCTGGGCCTCATACCCCTACTGACCCTCTTCTGAAGCTCACTGAATGTAACATCTTTCACAATGCTTGTATAATATATAATGTTGTATTCAAGCTTAAGAACAGACTGTGACCTTATTCCATTTGATTCTTCCTCTCAGACATATAAGAAAAATAAATTTAAAAAAAAAAAAAAAGGCATATTAGTCTTCTGGCAATGGGAAAGGAGTCTGTCACTAGCCCACATATACACATTAATTTTGGTGGGAAAATGGTATAAAATTATTATTTATTTTTTTCACCTGCAGCCAAAATCAGGCCTCTGAGATCTGCAGTGGCAGGTGAAATAGCTGTAAACACACAATATCTCCATTTATATTCAACAGGGCCAGTTCAACATCACCAACTGTGGCCTCAGAAGTGATATGGATAAACACCTCACTGACACATTATTGCAGGGTCTATTGGATTGGATTGCTACAGACTGTACACCTGATAAACTGGTAACTCAGTTTGCATCGTACAACAGAAACAACTCCCGTCCCTGACAGTCCACGTAAGCACTTTGTTATCAGCACAAAAAGCATCGCCTCCCTTGATGTCAAAACTTCACTGTAACGCAGGATGATGAACACTCAGCATCCCTCAGCTTCCCTTAGTCTCTCATAAGTTGAGCAATTAACAATGCATTACATGTGTTAGGGTTTTATTTATGACTAACGAGCAGTTAACAAATCATGATTTCCTCCATGACTGAGTGTAATGTCGGGTCTCAGTGGAAATTCAGCTGAGTTACTGCAACTTGACAGCTGTATTTCATAACGACCCGGCCACGCAATGCACAATAACACTGATTTAGGTCCCTGTCTGAACCAGCCAACGCACACACTGCAGCGCCGTATCACTTTATCGCACCCTGTATCCATCTCCCACAACAAAACAAGCTGCAGAATAAGCACAATACGAGTTAAGTGGTGCTAAAGTTAAAGAGATGTTGATTTGTTGCCTGGCTGGCAGGTTGTGTCGAGGGAAGTAATAATGAATGAAAACAATAGGAATGAGAAGTTTAGGGGAGAGATAGGGAGGGAAACAGGGAGAGACGAGGAATAAATAAAGTTTTTTAAAAAGAGAGGCAGGGAATGAATAAAGTTTTTTAAAAAGTACAGTGGGGCATAAAGACAAAATAATAAAGAAAAAGTACACAAGCAAAAAGACAGACAGCGGAGAAGGAAAGCAGCAAGCAGAGAATGCAAATGAGGGGGGAGAGTATCACGGAAATGATTGCCGCTATTACAATTATCATTAGCATGTGTTGTTGGCAATAAGTCGTCTCATTATGGTGGATCCTATCATCATGCTAATTGTGGAGGATGCCGTGTTTTAGCACGCAGGGGGGCTCTCTGTGAAGAGGGGGAGCATTCACTACAAGAACACTCATGGTGAGCTCAACTAAATGGCTGAGAGAGACAAGCAGACACTCTGCGGCTCACAGTCACAAATCATGTATTTCCAAGCATCTGAAGACTTCATCTGTAGGTCTCCTGCAAATGAAGCTCTGAGGCTGCCAGTACTTTCCGTCAGAACTTTTTGTCGGATGGTCGAATAGCTTTTGAAACTTCCCCACAGCTTTTCAACATCAGATTTGCAAAAGTCAAACGTTCATACCCACTTGTGATTGGCCAGCTGTGTGGAAACAAGACAGGAGCCAGGGTTTGAACTTCTAGCACTCTTTTTTCTTTTCTGACAACTATGTCTGTCTTTTAATGTAAGTGCAACACTAGCCATATTGCATAGCCACTCTCTGCCTCCCTACCTCCTACAAAAAGAAACATCATGCAGCCATGCTAGAGGTGTGGATCTATAGTTGACGATGTTGGTTTGTCAGTCAACCACTTTTGGGCCACATTGAAACATCTATTGGATGCATTACCATTAAAGGGCCAGTGTGTAATATTTGGCATGGTTTATTATCAAATCTGAATCTGAATCTGAATATTCTACCCATTAATATGTTTATATAAGTGTATAATCGCGATAAAATAAAATTCATTTGGTTTTCGTAGTGTTATAATTATGCTTTTATATATATATATATATATATATATATATATATATATATAGCAAGGGTCTTGCTTTAGAGAGGTCGCCATCTTGTGCCGCCATGTATGTACGGCAGACCGAGCGGACAATCCAGCCAGCCTGAGAACACGTTTCGTGTGTATAAATAAACCAACAAAGACAGCGGAAGGAAGGAAGAAGGAGGAGGAAACAGCAGAGAGTGTTAGTAGTTCGTCGATAGAGAGTAGTGAAAAGTTTTTTTAGTTATAAAGTTTGCGAATGGACCACACTTACCACGCAACAGGAGAGAATGAACCCGAACCGTCATCTGCGAGGAAAAGAAGACGCACTCCTTGTGATGCACTCTCTGCGAGGTTTTTCCTCCTGATGATATATCTCCCCAACGATAGTAGCAGTGAATCCCGTTCTGTGCAGCTAAATGGGGGCGGAGGATTCAGCCTCTCTCCTCGCCCGCTCAACACATGGAGTTCCTAAGGTAGTTCTTACCATGCTGATGTGTTCAGGAGGTCATTTTTCTTCTAACTTTGGTTTTAACTACTTATTTCAGGCTATAAAAAGTGGGGTTGACATCTTGACTGACAGCTGTGTGTGTCAGTCAGTGTGTCCGGAATCAGTGGCACTGCTTGTGATTGGATCGAAAAGCAGGTATTAGATACCATGGAAATCGCTACTGCGCAGCCTCTGGCTCCAAATGATGTCACCAGTGCAAGGAGTCCGTACCACAAATGGCATTGAGCTCGTCTAGTCTACGTGTTGTTGAGATGGAGGAGGCAGCTATCTGATGTACAGCTATGCTTCCCTGAATATCTTTTGTCATGACGGTGTCACTCTGTCTGTATGGATTAAAAGTCATAATATACAGTGAGAAACGATCCTCTGAGTTTGTATTTTAGCTTATGATAGTCTGGGCACGTCGTACCTTCAACACTGACTGCTCCCAGCATCCACATGCTAAAAGATTGTAGATCTCCTCTTGTTAGTTTGTCTTGTATGCTGCACTTTTGTTGTTCTTTCCGAGTTGTAAATCAGGTGTGAATTCTTGCAGGGCCCACAGGACATAAGAGGACGGAATGATAGATTTCTTCAGAGTTTACTGTTGCTTGTGTATTCCTTTTAAAGTGGCATAAAGGGCCAATAATACTGCATAACTCAGTGGTAAAACACAATCTTTAGGCTGCTGATAATGTTAGTGGAATATCAATTATAGCATCAGAGGTGTACATTTCCCTGATTCATCCATACATTTAGGTCAACAACCACCTCACTTGAGCCAGCTTAACATATCATCCTATCAAATCCACACATCTGTTCTCTGTCTTTGTCTGACCAGATATGGTGCTAAGTGATTTGACTCTTAAATACTGACTGCAAAGCTGAAAAGACACCGATGGCTAAAGGCAGAATGAAAGTGAAAAGGTGTACAGTATATTTTCCTCTGTCATAAAGGAATTATAGATTTACACTCTTGACCTGTAAAGTATCTCAAACTTTTTGTCAAGCATGGTGTTTTTCAACAAACATCCTATGCCCGAATCTCAATCATTTACTTCTCTTCACACCTGAAAGGCAGCAGGGCTCAGTGAGAGGAAAGTACCTGGCCTGAAGCTGACATCTCATACACACACCCACATGAAGGCACAATTTACTTGCTGTCCTCTAAGGCAGTATGTAAAAGCTGTTTTGAAACTCACTAATTTCAGCATTCTTGTTTGAGCCCTGAAAGTTCAGAAAGTAATTTGCCCAGTACAATCTCCCCAAGGGAGTAACAGAGCGTACCTTAAATGTTGAATTTTCCAGTAGAAGATACAGTAAATGCAAGCAACTCTCACCAAGGGAGCTCTGGATTTTATATCTTGATGAGTCTCAGCTCCTTAGCCTCTGGCTTTGGCTCAAAGTTATTCACGCTCATTAATATTAATTGGACAAATGTAGACCAAAGGAATAATACATACAATTTCTTAAATGTGGTGTTATTGAACTTAAATTACTGTAGCTTAGTAGTAGAATTTTTATACTGTACATTTTTACTCTTCCCAAAACAGCGAGAGCAAAAAATGCAGAAGTGCAAAGCTGAAGACATCGTGTTATGGGGAGGAGAAGCTCGTCTGAACAAACTACCAGAAAGAGAGAAGTGCATTCAGCCCAAATCATTGAGATCACAGACATAACTTTAACTGACTGTTCTGACCAGGGGTCGGCAACTTTTACTATTAGAAGAGGCATTGTTGGCCAAAAAAAGAAAAAAAAATCTGTCTGGAGCCACAAAACATATTTGATAAAATGTTAAACATTTTTTAATTCATTGTATAGGCTACACGTCTTTACATCTGTAGAATGGAATAATCACTTCAGGCCTACAACAACGAGAAATGAAAATGGAGCTTCGGGTTGCCTACCTCAGACAGTATGTATTTTTGCCTGACTGAGCATGTTGCTCTATGTTTAAAAGAATAGTTTGACATTTTGGGAAATGTACTTCTTCACCTGCTTGCCAACAGATGGGAAGACGGATACCATTTACATGTCTGTACGGTAGAAATGTTGCTGGAGCTAGCAGCTGGTTAGCTTAGCATAACAGAGCAACTAGCCTGACTCTGTGCAAAGGTTTAAAAAATCCACTTACCAGCCCCTTTAAAGCCCACTACTCGACACGTTGTTTGTTGTTTTTGAATCCATACAAAAAGTGAACTGTAAAAACGACACATTGCGGTATTTTAAGGGGGGTCATGTGCCTGTTTTCCCATTTCCAGTCTTTGTGCTAAGCTAAGCCAAGCTAAGCTAAGCTAACTATGTCTTTTCATTTCCTTCATTTTTACATATTTAGAATTGAGAATAATGTAAATTTAGCCTTCATAAGAAGTGTCATATGATTTATTTCCAAAATGATGGTGCTTTTAATGTTTACTAATGTCTCCAGCCTACATCAGCGAAGTTTTATTCAGTCTCAAACATTTTATTTAATTTGTCTGCTTAAAGACCTCAACATCTCTGTTGACTCATCCAAATCATGTATTTTGATATAAAACTATGGTATGTAAAATTGATGTGGCTCTGCAGGATTTGATCAAACTTTCAGATGAATTTAAGTTAAAGACACAACAGTTCAATAGCTGATATATTCATGGTGAAAAGAGGAGCTTAAAATAAGTCAATAACTTGGCTGGCACAGTTGGACATATCCAGTGTAGCAAGTTTCCATACAAACTTTGTTCAAATCTCAGTCACTGCAATGGCCTCAAAGTTCAAGTGACTGTCTGAGCATTGTGGAGAGCTCTTCGTCGAACGACAAAACTGTCAGTACGGGGGACAGCAACAGAGCTGCAGAGCCTCTTTGCCTCTAACATTTTTTCCTCCTTCACCAGGCCTATCAATCTTCTCTGCCTAAAGTTCTGACTCTCATACAGCCTGTCTGATGCGAGCGATCAATCAAGCTAACGACGCCTTGAATTGTAGTTCAAGAAGGGATGTCTAAGTCCCCAAACCAGACAGGAAGAGTTGAGATTTACGGTGAAATTCTCACTAAAATTTGAAACGGTACTATTTTGAGATCTACAATTCATGCCATCCTACACATGACTGACGTCTTTTTTATTGTCCTGCCAGATACACCAAGAGGTTTTGTGTGTTTTGCACAAACATTATGACTGAAGTGATTCTTGAGATAAGTCAAAAAGATATACAACAGATGTACAGATATACTGGGAGCACACTCGTCCATGATTAATCATAATATAAAACTATTTGGGGGGATAAATTATGATAGGATTATAAATTATGGATGCATAGACCCTGTCCTAAATAAAAATAAATTTAAAAAAAAAAGTGCCAGCAGCACTGTTGATAGGTATGTGTGGCAATGATAATGAAGATGGAGAACAACATCAACACAGAAATATAATGTTTGAAAGGCTACTTAAACTGTATGAAGACGCTTTGAATTTCTCTGGCAATCTATTAATTGGTGTTTAGCACAAACAAGCCATCAAATTGCGAAAATCACCGGTTTCTGACAACATTAGTTAGATACACATGTCTCCAACCAATCTGACTCAACACTGACTAACATTATAGATAAAGGCATCTCAAATTTTAACCTTTAGGAAAGTGTAGGTTAATCATGATTCATTTGTCAGCTACTGTTACTTACCTGAAATGAATAGTGCACCGCAAACACGACTATCCAGTTCTTTCCACAGCTGTTATCCACCTGTGTCTCCTTTTTATGGTGTTCAAGAGGAAATCTGTGCCACAATATTCTGTTATCCCTCTCTCATCTATTTGTTCACCGTATTACCACACAATATTGCACTGTGTTTAAGGTGCTAATCTTGCATTTTCTTGTGTACCAACCAAGTTCAAACATTACCGACGATGCCTGTGTTTTGCTCATCAGCAACTAAATGTTGTCATCCTGTGATGTCAGCTTGGTTACTCCTATAGGACAAGCATTTAGGATATCTTTCTGTAATGGGGTCCCTGTTTAATATTATAATGTACATCATGTGCTGTTGGTTAAGATAAGTGCCTCCCAACCTTACTGACGTGTTAACTCTTACTGTAGAGACAAACTAATGTCTACTTTGGACTCCCTTGTGTTTTTGAAACCACTGGTCTGGTCCTTTCAGTCAGACAGTACACTGGTTGATTTCACTGATTAGAATACTTTCGAGTAGAAAGAAGAAAAGTATGCATTGAAATGAGACATCTCAATTACGTGAGTCTTAACACTCTTGACTTATTGACCCTAAATGTGGAGGCTTCTTCTTGTTCTGTTCAGCAGCATTTCTATATGCGCCCTCAAGGAACATTTTCCTTTCACAGGAAAATGTCTTTGGCAAAGACTGTGACCATGCACCACCTGTCTATATTATTCTATCACTCAGCAAGTTCCCAGTTTGGGTTCAGATGTTAACAGCAGGGAAGGAAAGTTAGTCGAACTAAGTGTTAGAAATGTACAGAGATGTGGGCAAGTGCTACAGTACAGAGATACATGTAAGTGTGTGTGTGTGTGTTCGCATGCATGCTGTATGGCTACATTTAAATGTATGATTAGTGTGTGAGTGGGCAGTTGGCATGTCTCCCCCGTTACCGAGTGAAAACAAAAACGAACAGAAACCCAGCAACATGTCTCCACGCCCCACGTTAGCCCAGAGTCCTGTAGTGCAATTATACCACTGATTACAACCACCAAGGTCATGCTGATGAGAGAACTGCAGAGCAACCATGTCTGTAATCTCTGACGCTCTGTGGCACCTTCAGGAATTCACACACACACCTGTAAGCGCGCAAAACACTATGATACACATGCAGAGATGCTTTGTGTGCTCTGAATGTGCACCAATGAATGCATATGCATGAAGGGAAAACACACACCACAGAGACTGGTGGCCTGGAAGGGAGGGTGAAATTATCTACAGATAGTGGCGGCCAGCGGCTGAGGTTCCAGTAATTAGCGGGCGCACACATAATAACTTGAGACAAATAGAAGTGTGTGTTTGTTTGTGTGTGCATTAAGTGTGTGTGAATGTATTTCTTTTGTGTAATTGCATATGCCTGTGTTTGTGTGTGTGTGTGTGTGCCCAGAGACCCCTCATCACTTTACAAACTCCAAATGACATCTCCCTGAGGTGTGTCAAATGTCTGTGTGCTCCCTCTCGTTGTGTGTGTGTGTGTGCATACATGTCTGTGTGTAGCTGGCTGGGAGTTACTGTACTCTTCCTTGTTGTGCGTGACAAAAATTTAATTTCAAAGGCCCAGGGGTGATGCAGATGCTACTAAGATATGCCCTCATATCACAACACTGGCCTAATGAAAGCCAGGAAGTAATTGTGGGACTAAAGCCCCCCCCCCCTCCATTTCTCATTTTCTTCTCCAATCTCGCTGCAATCAAGCAAATCTCAGGTGGCAGTGGACGGGTGGGCGCCTGTAAATATGGCACCCCTTCTAATTAAGTCTTCAGGTTCCCTGACTTTATTGTGCTGCTCGGACTGCGCAGTGCCAGCAGTAATCATTAAAGCCAAGCCCTCTTCTATGGATGTGTTTTATTCCCTGATTTAATTACCTTTATTAATCAGAGAAGAGATGCAGAGAAGGAGTCTGAAGGAGAGTGGATCTGTGGTGCAGCTTACTTACTTGTTTTAGTTCACAGCTCTGGCAATATTGCATTGTGCTTTTGGCAGCATATAAGCAGATAGGATAATGATGAATTAGGAGTTATTTCCAAAATAACTCTTATTTAGAACTGGGGACCTTATACAACACAATGAAAGCAGTGGAGCAGACAATAGCTGGTACTGGTGTTGCTGTGGTGTGGCCTCTCACCATCAATTACTTATATTCCCCTTGAGAGTAAAAAAGCACAACAATGACAACAAACAAGTCAACAATACCTGCAGAAGAACAGATAAACCATAACAGTGGACTTTGTTTGAACAGGGTGCATGAAAGGAGCAGAGAGGCTTGCTGGGACACACAGACTGTGGGCTTGTGTTTGAAGGAGACTCGCAGCTTTGAATTTCGTCTTTGCCTCTCTTCTCGCAAAAAACAAACAGGACCACACAGCTCACATCCAAGCAAGTATCAAACTCTTTTAGGGTTTAGACCTTTGTGGGTCATCTTTTTTTTAATGCCGCTCCAGCTCCCAGCAATTTCAAGGAATAACAGCGAAGCAAGTGAGAAAAGACAGAGGCAACACAAGTGTGACCCTCACACTCCGCTTGTCAGTCAAACATTGAGAGCAAACGCTTGGAGGATGCAGCCTGTCAAATCTTGTTAATTATTCTCCTCATCTCTACTTCTCCTCTCTTTCTGGCAGGCTGACAATAGGCCAGACCAGAGAGAAACATATGTTCTGAAATACAATAAGGAGCTTGCAGTCTATCGATATTAAAGTCACACTAAAATGGAAAAGCCTGTTAGCCAATTTTCCACAGCACAATAAACACATCATATATTCAAAGCTCCGTTAAGTCCTGTTTTTTGTGTGTGTGTGTGTGTGTTGAGGAATTGAATGATTCATTGTGATTTTAATGGGATTTATACTGTTGACACTACTAATAATCAACACCACAGCACTCTCATGCGACTGCACTCATGCACACAACTGCCAGCCAGATGCCTCTTGGATTTTGATGCACGTCTATTTGTCCTATTACAGTACAGATACCTGAAGCAGCCAAAAAGGATGAAGAAAGATTTGTATCGCAGCAATCATTACTCACATCTGTATATCAAATAAAAAAGGCAGCAAAGATTTGGGGGTTCTCCTGTAGCTAACCAGGAAGAGCATGAAACATTCTGGGTTCAGCCCAAGTCCGGCCCAGGGTCCTTTACTGCACGTTCTCCACTCTCCCTTAGCCTTTCACATCTCTCTGTCATTATCAATAAAGCATAAAAATGTCAAAAAACGAAGAAAAACGAAGTCCTTATTTGATAAAACAGTTTTACATAATACAGTTGATTTACTGTATACAATTTGTAGTAGTTTCACAGTACATGTCTGTACAGTATAAGTGAGCTCAAATTACATTGAAAATGTCTGCATTTTTTAAACTCATATATTAAATACATAAATGTCTCCCTTCAGAGGTTCGCTGAAGTTCGCTCAGGATGACCCTGAATATGTATGAGGTGCCGTTTGTAAAGTGTCTCTCACTGAAATAAAAAAAAAACAGCAACATTTTGCCACTTTTAGCTTCAAGCAACATTTAAAAAAGTGATGTGAATTTTTTAAAGTCACTTTTTACCACATTTACAGGAATATTTGAAATATGTTAAATGTAATGTCACAGTTAAATCTAAATTTCAAATGTTGAATCTAAATGATAAATCTAAATGTAAATGTTGAATCTAAATCTAAAGTACCAAAATAAAAGCCCGGGTGGTCACACTGTGTTTATAGCATCAATTGGAAGGGCAGTTTTTGTAACATTAGGTTTATTAGGTGACATTATATTTAACATATTTGATTTGATTTATGAATTTTTTTTACTGTGCAATTGTTGTTGTTGTTGTTGTAGAAAATTAAAGAGAAAATCTTTATAAATATGTTCCTTTAGAAGTTTGTTTACATTTTTGATGTCATCCTGTTCAGTATGATCCTGACTATGTAAAATCTAAAGCAATTGTTTCTGTCTCACTCCAAACTAAATTGAAAAGTTGGCAGCCCTGGATTCTCACATTTCATTGTTTTGGTTCACTGTTCTGTGTTTCAATGTCCCAGCAGCTCTCACCAAATAAAACTGTGATTGTGTATTTCCTCCCAAAGTCCCAAGAGCTGAAAGAAACAAGTCACTGATAAAGCTGTAAACTTTTTGGGAGGCTAAAAAGACACATGTCATTTTCTGTGGAGTTGGAGAACCAAACAAACACTAATGCTGACTGTTGAACTACAATTTGACACCTGGCAGGAATAAGAGACTTTTGTCCTGACAGCAGGTTAACCAGACCTTGGGCATCTGGGAAACAAATGGAACTGATGACATAATAACACTAAAGTTTAAAGAATAGTTGAATATTTTGGGACATATGCTTGGTTTCTTTCTTGCCAAGGAGAAGATTGATACTGCTCTTGCTGTCTGTCCATGATACAGTTAGCTTAGTTTAGCATAAAGCATAGCATATCCTGGGTCTGTCCACAGCTAACACAGACCACCAACGCTAACCCCAGATTCACTTGTGCTGTGGAACAAGCTTTGTCCGCTTGGTGTTGAGTCTCACCATATTTGTGGGGTTTTGGCGCTGTGTCCGTAATTTTCGTAGCTTCCTCTTGGACACATGCTGCCTACAGGCTGGCACCTGGTCACTACCTTTTTATACAGCCCCAACCTCACCTGTGTGCTGTGCCCAGGAAAGTCAAGAGCACAGCAATACAAGAGGAGATAAGAAAGTACAGGCAGAGGGCCTGGTCGCTGCAGTTAGATACACAACCACACACTTCTACTGGGTCCTAAGCAATGACTGAGCAGGATTACTTCCGTATGAGTCTGTACATTGCATGCATCCTACCTTCAATAGCTCTTAGTGCTACCAGACGACACACGCTGCCTTTAAAAAAGGGGTCAAGTTTACTGTTTTCACAAGAGGAATCCATATAAACACACCCTGTTGTGGTATTCACCTTGGAACCTTGGAAGTGGAACTTTTATGAAAGCTAAGAGTTAACGAGTTGTGCCGTGTCGGCTGACGTTTTCGGAAATGGTGCCGGTCGTATAGTTTTTCTTCTTAATTTTATAATAAATCTAAGAAAAGTGTTGGTATTCTTAACAGCCTCATCTTTTTCCTCTGTCACTCTCTGCCTGCATTTTGTTACCCGCTTGCTAGCTTTCTAAATTGTTAGCCTCGGTGGCTTCAAGGCACCGACAGTCGCTATTGCCTAGCAGCAATTCTCTTGTGACTTAACCACTTAAATGCCAAGCAAATCATGTGACTTCCCATGTTGTAACCACGAGTTTACAAGTTCCATTTGAAGGCAGCAGTAAACAATCTGGCGAAAGCATGTGTCTGCTCTCTATACACCGAGAGGCTAATTAGTAAATGAGGGGCAGCTGTGCAGGCAAGTGGCTGATAACAAGGGCATTAAAAAAAGATCAACAAGGGTGACGAGACTGAGAACATCAAGTGCGCACGCACATGCACTATCCAGATGTGTCTTGGTCTCACCATGGACCATTTTACCCTTTCAATGAGGTGTGGGACATTTACCCGTCCCCCTGCCTTCTGTAAGGGATTTCTCTATCAGTGAAACGTCACAATACTACTGTGGTGCTGGGATGTACAGTACATGTAAACCTTAAGGTATCACTTTTTTGGATTGTTACCAACCTGAGCTCATGTTAGCTTGTGGCATTTTCTGCTTTATTTTTAATGTTTGAAAAAGCATGCTTTTGTGTAACAGTGATTTTTGGATGGAAGCAGCAAGAGAACTTGATTTTGGTAGACACCTGTGCTAGTGAACAGGGACAGGAAGCTGTATACCAGAACCGAAGAAAACTAGAATGGTAAAAGACAAGATGAGGGACACAGGGTGCAATAATCCCAAAGTATTCGATAAAGAACATTTTGGTATTGATAGGAAGATGCTTCTGTTAGTCCAGATCTAGTCACATACAAAAGATAATAAAATCACACACAGTGCAGTAAAGAATAAGGAATGTCTGCTTTCCCCCCATGAACTGGAATAGAGAAGATAAACATTGATATCTGTATCATCTGAAGTAGAATATAATTGCAATCCATGTTGCAGTACCTTAACAGTATTCTGCATTAAACAAAAAATAACGGGATCAGGTCACCTGATAGATGACCTTCCTTTAAAGTGAGCAATAATTGTACTTGTTTCATGCATGTGTGACCTACAAATGTATAAAATCGAAACCTATGGGGACAAAAAAAGGAGCAGAAAGGTAGAGGAGGAAGAAGACAGCCAACTGTAGTTTCTTAAGCCAGCGGTCTCTTGTCATTAAATGTCGCCCAGAGGGACTGGAAGGACGTGTGACAGAGACTGAAAGAGTATGGCTGTTTCCTCCAGAGAGCTGAAAGACAGACTCAGCATGAAATACATCATGTAAGACATTTGTGCAAACACGTAAGACACACCAGCCTGAAAAATTCAGACACTGTGTGTTTGCACTCCTGTTTCTCTATATTTTTGTGCATTTGCGTATGTGTAAATGTGCACCTAAGTGTATGCTTGTGCATGCGTGTCAGTGTGTTTGCATGCGTGTACATGCAGTTGTAACGTGCATGTGTGAATATGATGATTACTTGAAACCACAACGCACTTTACAGGCAGAAACCACCGTATTCCCATGTCAAATCTGCACAGAGACCAGAATCAGGCCAAACCTGGGATGAGCTGATGGCTTATTAATGCACAGGGACCTGGTATGTACCCGACACATTCAGATTGTGCATTTAGCTTTTTGCCCCATTACGGGCAATATTAAGCCGAAGGGTGCAGGGCCCATTTCCAAAGAGCCGGCCTGTAATGAGAGATCAGAGGCGAGGTTTTATCATAGGCAATAAAACATGAGAGCTGCGTGTCTGTTAATAAGACCCCGAGAGGATTGGAGAGGGGGGTGAAAGGCGTGGGATTCTAGGATCAAAGACATGTCTGCCTGGAGAGGAGAGGAGAGGAGAGGGGAGGAGAGGAGAGGAGAGGAGAGGAGAGGAGAGGAGAGGAGAGGAGAGGAGAGGAGAGGAGAGGAGAGGAGAGGATGGACAAAAAGGAGTCAAATGAATAGATGCTGGATACAAAAGGAAAAATCTCCCCAAAAAATGATAGACTGTGAAAGAAAACCATCTTTTTCGACTCGTCTCTCCATTAATGTGTTTTATCCTTTTGATCAGCTTCTCGTCTGTTACAGCAGCGTAGTGGTCAGCTTAATAAATGTGCTGTCTCTGTCTCCAGTATTGTCTGTTCTTATTGTTGGTCTTGCATGGTCCATTTATGCTTCTTTCTCATACTCAAAAAGCCACAAATGTGACCTCAGTTGAAATTATGATTCTGCATGCTGCTCTAAGGGTGCCTTTAACACCTTGCATTAAAGTGTGGCTGCTTGTATCTAAGTACGACAAATTGGATTACGTTCACATCTGGCATGAAAAAAGATTTACCAGTGATATGGAAAAGATTTCTACCCCTTGTCACGAAGCAAATTGTTGCATGTGTCTTTCAAACCGACTCTCATTTGTTACCCTGTATCATGAAAATTTTACACAGTATACTGGATGTTACAATTAAATAAGTTGTATAACATGAAACATTAAAGACCTTAAGATTCAGTGCAACACCACCACTGCAGCCACATAAATGACCAGACTACAACTCTTAATACAGTGTAAACAAACACTGAGCATTGTTTTGTTGGACTGTATTATGTTGTAAAGGTGTAGTGATATTTTTAAATTGAAGAATATGTCATACATATATTTTATTTAAGCGAAAGTAGTAATACCATCATGTAAAAGTTAAAGTCTTGAATTCAAATGGTCTGTAAGTATAGGCAGTAAAATGCAGGTCTATTAAAAGTAGGAGTACTCTTTATTCAGCGTTATTATCTCCATATTGTATTATAAGTACTTATGTATAAACATGGAAGCAGCATTTTATGTTGCAGCAGGTTTGGGGGGAGTTCACCTAATTTGTTGACAGGTAGATAACCCCTTAGATCAGATGCATAGTTTGCATTGTATTTCATAAACTCAGGTTTTGTGTATGATAACTTGATCTGCAAAGCAAGGAGGGTACACTCACATGTAGAAGTATAAAGTACAAGTACCTCAAAAGTGTACAGTATTTGAGTAAATATTGTTAACTTTCCATCTGTGACTGACAGAATATATCAAATAACACAATATTTGATATATAATAACGTTATGCTTGCTTCATATCAACATTTAGATAGTGATTTATCTCATTTTTAAACATATCCGTGGCTGTATTTTTCCCCCCTTATCAAATACTACATGGAAACATAGGTCCCAAAATAGATGCAGTGCCAATAAGTGAAAGTCCAGTCTAAAGTCCTTTTTCATCTCTCCACAGGGAGGTCAGAAATGTAAACATGACTGTGGAGCAGCTGCACTTGATGTGACAGGAGCTTTTCCAATTTATTTTGATTGGCCGTGCTTTATGCAGGCTTCGGGTATATTTCCCATGGGCAACTATGCATTCTCGCTAAGACTGGGAAATTCAAAATGTGCGCCTACGAGCAGAAACTAGAAATGAATGCAAAAGTATCATCAGGGCGGACATGTCTATTAGGTTTCAGCGACTGCGATTTTTTTGTGGAACAACACTGATATCTTTGTTTTTGGCTGCTGTCATTTAAAATGATATTTTTACAACAATAAGGCCTCTGAGTTCAGTATTACATTAAAAATTCACAAGTGTAAACCACCTCACACTGACTAATTAATGCGTACTCTATAAATACATACTGTATTTGTACTGTACATAGTGTCATGAAGGAATATCCAGATAATTCTAGTCGACTCCAACCAAGTGTGTCTTAATGCTTTTCCTAACGGCTGATAGATTTTTAGTGCTTGTTTTAAAATGGAGGGCAATTAGCCCAGTGAGCACTTAATACAGGATCTTACAAATTCGTCAGCAGAAGCTCAGTCAGACTGTAACAAGGGTTAATGAGTCAAACTGGATTTATAATTGACTGAATACCTCACGGTATACGTCGTGCGGAGGTATGCACTCAGCATGATCCCCGTCTGCAGCCTCACGGCCACCCTGCTGTACGTGTATGTATAATTAATTGACAGTAAAAACTGTTGTTTCCATGACAACCCTAATCACCTGTAAGATTAACACATTTCCATGGTTTATGATTTCTCAACAGAGTCTCTGATCAAATACCAAACCAGTCCTAATCAGGTATAAATTATTCAATTCCGTAAAGGAGCTCGCAGATTCAGAATGAAAAATGAAAAATATATATTTTGTGAGAAAACCTAACCATGAAGGTCCAGGGTGGCCATATGATTAAAGAGTCCTGTTTCCAGAAGATGACATGAGAGCATTAAATGCATCTTTTCTGGAATAAAGAGAATTAAAGATATACTTTACAGGATTTTGCTGACTCATGCAGAAGTAATCCCTCTCAGTCATCACTTATGACCCACTAGACGAGTGTTTATCTGCAGAGACTCTGCCTGGCTTTTCTTATTTTCCTCCTATTTCCTGTGCTCAGGACATTTACGAGCATGTAACCCCACAGCGCACATTGAGGCTGGGGCTTTATAAAAAGGTAGCAAACAGGTGCCAGACCATAAGGAGCAGATATTCAAAAGACTAAACAATGAAAATAATGCAAATGCATTAAGGCGAATTCCAAAATAAGAGTGATCCAAGGGTTGGCTTTTACTGTCACACACAGGAGAGTGTGTAATCAAACAGGAACCAACAATCCTGCATCGTGTACCTTTAAATAAAGCAATCTTTTACTTATATTGACCATGAAGCACACAAACATGCAAATTTGGGTATGAAGTAGACGTTTTGATCCCCAGATTTTGCTGCAGAGTGAGCGCTCCTCACTGTCAGGCTGCTCTTTAGTGTAGGTAGCTGAAGGACAGGCTTCACCCTGTAAGGCTCCAAGAGAACATCATCCATGCTATAGGTGTAAATACAGCATCATACAGCACCTTTGAAAAGGAGCAATGTACTTAAACATGTACATGTTTCAGGAGGTCCTTTAAATTAGAACATTGTGATGGGACACACATCCATCCTGAATTAGCCTGTGTGTGTGTGCATCCATGCTGGGAGGGTCAAGATGTCACAAATAGTCTCCACTAGCCTCCATACTGATAGCAGAGCACAGAGTAAGGATAGTTCCCTACAGATAAATTAGAATATTTAGCCCATTTTAGATATTTAGACCAGAATGTGCACTATTAACTGAATAAAAAGCTATGAATCAGCCAAGAAGTTATGATCTCTTGCTTTTTCGACATGCACCTCCAGTCAGCAGGAATTTGAAATTCATTAACAGGGCTGACTCCTCTGCCCACGTCGAGCTGGAAGGCAGAGTCTGTGTTCTTCTCACTCCCTATCCTGTGTGTCCTTAATGAAGCAGGATTGATAGCACGCCAGCGGAAACACAGCTCACCTCATCAGCGTCCAGCCAGGGGAGGGTCGCTCTCCAATAAATAGTGCAGTAAACACACAATTAAGGGCCCACATATCACCGCTCCGTTATTACATCCTTCCAATTAAGCATCAGGGGCAACCTCCTCATTTGTATCGCTTTACGTCTGTAATCAGTAATTTAGTAATGATGTGCTGAGTCTCAGCTACAGACTCAATAACCAGTGAGAGGGTGAGAGTGGGTGTTGGCGATGGTGGAGCATCTGTCTGCTTCGCGTGCTATAAAATTTGTAAGGTGAAGAGTTTAGGCCGTTGCTATGATGAGCCAACGTTCTAGAAAAAAGAGTCTACATGGGAAAAAAATGAATAAGACAACATGTATTTTTGATCTACATCCTTTCCATTAAACAGCCATGAGCTAATAATACATTTACCCACTCTGCTATATAGGCCAACAAAGGCAAGCAGAGACAGCGTGCTAATCTGCTTTAATATTGATAATGTTTCGAGCTCCAGGCCATTTTTCATCAAGCCAAACTTGAGAGGCCTTGGGCTGAGGGCGGTGTCAGAATCAAAGGTGCGCCTGCATGAGTGAGTGTGCATTTATGATCTGTTTTTAGCTCCAAAGACAAGTGCATCATTACTAAAACAAGCTTCCACTACCACCTGAAGTTCCCATCGACGGACGTGGACGCACCAAACAGCAGCTGCTGTCAGTGCGCCGTGTGGCTTCTGATTGGTAATGTTTGGCTGCCATCTAGTGTGGGAGGTTTGCAACTGGATGGCTGGTGCTTAAACTTGGAGGCAAGCATGCAGGATTTTTGGAGCAGCACAAAGACTTTGATCTGACATAAAATTGGTTCTATAAGCACATTTGTCATTATAGTAGTTCTTGAAATATTTTTTACAACAGCTTCATTTTACTATAGTACAGAAAGTTGTTGTAAAGGACAGCGCTAATGGACCAAATTGTTACTGATACTGATGCATACCTTTACTGTTTGGATCCATTTGTGGCCATCATGTGTTCCCAAGAGAATTTCCGGTAGCTAATGCTTCCTATCAGGTTGCTAGAATCATCCAAAAAGACTTGAAAATCTCCTGATCCCAACCCCACTGAGTACCTTTGGGACGAACTCCATCCCAGCATCCAAAGGAGCACCCACCCATACACCTCAAGCAACTGCACTAATAAATGCATGATCAGCTTTAACACTGGGACACCACAACTTTCCAAGCAAGTAAAGTTTCTCTTCACCAACGCTGACGGCATTTAATAGTTGGAGATTTAGAAGTTTTTGCGAGACAGCAGGAGGCTTTTATTATTCTCCATAGAGATTTGAATTTTCCTCCCAGAGTGATATCATGGGCCATGAATATGACTTATGGAAAATAATGCCACTCTGTAGAGGGCCCCTTTGGGCACAGTGTGCAAAGTTTGAGACGGATATTTAGTTTGTCTTCTACCTTGCTCTCGCCAAATTGCTGTAATGTTTCCACTGCCTGTGTTGGCTCCATTCATCATGTACAGTAGCTGCTGTATTGCTGTCACAAGTTTTATTGACTGTAAAATCGTGATTCAGTAGATGTACCTTTGTAGACATGGGTAAACAAGAACGGTGCGATGGTTTGCCTGTCTGTATTTAAGTATTAAACTTTTTTTATCAGTTTTTTACAAAGCTACGACAAAACAATCAACTTTTGATTGACTTCTTTGTGATGTTATTATAGTTCTGTTTTAGTTTTTTTCTTTCTGTTTCTGTTTTAAGTTCTGAGAAGTAAAAAGAAAGTAAATAAATGTTCCCTAATGTTCTTCAAATGGACTAAATAAGCTTAATATTCCTTCCCATATTTCACTTTCACCTACCTTCATTTGAATAATACCAACATCTGCTCTCATTATTAGCTGTTAAAATGCTTTCATTTTTTTAAGTACTTCTTAAACACTGATTAATTCTGACAAAGTGAGCGCCTTCATTTCACAAAACAACAACATGCATTTTTAATTTGGTATCATTATTATTATATTTTCAGATCAGGGAGATCTACAACAGTGGCCATCTGTTTCTCTTTGCTGGAGTACATGAGTTAAGATCTCATTTTTGGTGGAAGACCCTGGGGGCATGTTCACAATATGCCTGCTGCAAAATACAAGTGTTTTTACCACAATAAAAACATAATTTAATAGGCTAATTTTGTCATCATTCATCCACTTGGTAGCAGACAGGGCTCACGGGAATACAGCCAAACACAGCGCTGACTGTCATCAGGTACATGGATGAATAATCTGTGAATGGGAAACATCAGTAAAGTGCCAGAATGAGAGCGCCCGTTCACAATTAACTAAGCAGATGAAAACCACTGAGATGTACGTGAATTCATGAATAATACATCAGGGCCATCCCTGCCAAATAACATGTCTTGAATCTTGCTAATTACAAGTCCATGATGGAAGTTAAATTAAAGCTACCTTGTTAATTCAGTTAAATCAAATACTTATTTTGCTGTGGTGAGTGTGTCAGAGGGATTTGCCCTGATTTGTCCCTCTAAAATACAAATGTTTATGTATGATGGCTGTCTGCACTGTTCTCCTCTATGTCCCTTAACTACATCTGGTCCCTCCTGAGGGGCAGGGGAGCTGCCCAGAGTGGTCACAACCTGCTAAGGAGCATTACTGGGGGACCTCAATGGGATGGAAGTGACCTTTCAGGTGCTGCTTGACACAGGTGCAGGTTTCCAGATAAACAACATGCTGGTAGACGTACAAAGGGTTGGGTAAAGGAGGACTGTAAGCTGCAAGTCATTGTTATTCTCGTGCGCTTGCTCATTTTGCAGCCACCATCCCAGGTAAGTTTTTTAAAAATGATGTATGGTTTATTTCTTTGAAGTGGAGGAGTGTTGTGTTGTCATGAATGCCAATCTCTTTGAGGTGAAAATGCAGGTCATCTGTAAGAAGTAAAAGTTTTTCTGTTTGTGATGTCTGTGCAAAAGGAGAGTTTTTCAGAGTTGTTTCACAGATCAAAGACTCAACGTCGTATCTAGTAGTAAAAATGTGTCATGATTTATATAAAATCATTACAAACAGTCATAGGCAACAGTGCAGCGGAGTAACAAAATTGCCTTTGGATTAGACGTCTGCCCTGTTATTTAAATATAATAATACGCCAATAAATAAACATAATGTAACCTAGAAAAAACACTTCCCACAACAAGACATGCAGACCAAAGAGATGAGTATACTGTCAGGGATTTGGAGTCTAACATCACTCAACTGTATTTCCTATGATGGCCAACGAGAGCGAAAACGCTACAACAGCCCAAAAGTGTTCCATTAGAAGAAACCATAGACAACTCGTTTTCACTTCCTCCAACTGTACAAAGGTTAAGCCAGAATATACTGGATATAGGCACTGTTGTCTCGTGCTGGTAACATAATTTGAAACCAGAGTCTGCACAGTAGCAACTGGGAGTGGAGCCGTGGTATCAAGGTCCCGCCCATACACCCATCCCACCCAATCACAAGCACTGATTGTGAGCACCCTGATTGACACACAGCTGTCAGTGGTGACATTGCACCATTTTTTATAGCATTAAATAACTAATTAAAATCAAACTTATCGGGAAAATGAAAGTTGAACAGACATCACAGTGATAAGAAGGTTTTGGACCCTTGTAGTGTGTTTGGCCCTGTTGGCCACCATAATTTTCCCATATATTGAAAAAAATTAAATAAAGGGAAACTTAATAACTTAATCATTTAGTTTTTGTACATTTGTTCATAGGTTCCTTTATACCTGTGTTAGGCATGGGCACGTCTTTTATTTTTTCCTGTGCCAGTTCATAAGCTTGAGCCAGTCAGTGTTGTTTCAGAGTCAAGTTAGACTGTGTGCATGCCCTACTCTCGAGGGCATCAGGCTGGTCTTGGGTAATGATGTGACGGGGGAACATGTCTTGGCTGATGAGCCAGCACACTAGATAACTGGTCTGTTACCACTGGGTTGTAATGGCCAGATAGAGAGGAAAAATGGACTCCTAAAGTGGTCAGTGGGTGTGCTGTGACGCGCACCATAATTAGGCTTAGTGCCACTAACGGCGCAGTCTCCTCAGAGCATGTAAAAGTGCACTCCCTGCATGTGAAAGTGTGGGCCATTGACCGGTATCGGCTGCCAACGTCGGAGAAAGCGCTAAGGAAATTTCTGGCTTTGGCTGGTTATTACCGAGGTTCCTGTCGAAAATTTGCAACTGTTGTTGTGCTGTTGACTGACTTTCTGAAGGGTAAAGTATATGTCTGGTCTCCTCTTTGCCAAAAAGCTTTTGAACGCGTAAAGGCAGTCCTCTGTGATGCTCCTGTCCAGGTAAATCTTTTAAACTGCAGGCCAGTGCCAGTCACATGGGTGCAGTGTGCGTTTGGAAGTGTCAGACCAGTCAGTTTCTCTTAAAAAATTTAACAAAACACCAACTAAAGAATTCAGTAATAGTTTAGTTTCTTATGCACAGTCCTGAGCCCCATGCTGGTGGTAAGTGTTGTTGTTCCATGTACTGTAAATCTTTCTCATCTTAATTAATTAGTTTCAAGGTACCAGTTGCTGAGATGAGGTGTGAGACCACAAGGTTGAGGAAAGTACTGTGAGCAAGCGTTGAGGTGTCTTTGTATTTTGAGCTAGCTGTCATGTATTCCCATATGAAACACTAAGAGTAAGACAGTAATTATGATTACGGACATGATGATGCATTAGTCTAACATTTAATGGTGTGTTATTTAAGTTTATGGTTGGTTGGGGCCTTGTCTTTATGGGAGGCGTGTCTGTTGTCTTGTTGCTGTGTGTTGTGTTTGTATTTTGTTACTGGATCCTGGCTGGATGTTTCTTAAGGAACCTGGAGGCAGCTGGCCACTGTCTCCAGGTTTCTTTAAAACCCACCCCTGGTCTTCTTTGGTGGATTCTTCTCAACACGTCATGGTACTTCGAAAGTTCTTTTGCTTTGCTGTATAGTTCCTTTTTGCATTATTCTAGTTAATCTGGCAGTATATTTTTCTGTCAGTATCTTTTGCTAGCTTCAAAAATAATTTTGTTAAATGAAATTCCTTTCTTATCGTTTAATTCCTGCATGTGCTTCCTTCATTTGTGATGGTCTCAGAGCCAGGCCAATATACTGTGTTGTGCTGCCCAAGACCAGGAAGAAGACAGACCCTGTCTACGCCAGATGATATAGCATAGATGCTCACCAGTGAGGAATGTTGCGCTATTGTACTGAGAAAACAACGTGTAATGTACACTCACTGGCCACTTTATTAGGTACACCTTGCTTGTACCAGGTTGGACCGTTTTTGCCTTCAGTACTGCTTTAATTCTTCAGGGCATTGATTCAACAATATGTTTTTTGAATCGTTCTTTAGAGATTTTGCTGCATATTGACATGATAGCATCACAAAGTTGCTGCAGAATTGTCGGCTGCACATCCATGATGTGAATCTCCTGTTCCCAAAGGTGCTCTATTGGATTGAGATCTGGCAACTGTGGAGGCCACTGGAGTCCAGTGAACTCATTGGCATGTTCAAGAAACCAGAAACCAAGAAACCTGACATGGTGTTTTATCCTGCTGGAAGTAGCCATCAGAAGATGGGTACACTCTGGTCATAAAGGGATGGGCACGGGCAGCAACAATACTCAGGTAGGCTGTGGTGTTTAAACCATGCTCAGTTGGTACTAAGGGGCCCAAAGGTGTGCCAAGAAAATATCCCCCACACCATTACACCACCAGCAGCAGCCTGAACCGTTGATACAAGGCAGGATGGACCCATGCTTTCATGTTGTTTACACCAGGCAACGTTTTTCCAATCTTCTATAGTCCAGTTTTGGTGAGCCTGTGTGAACTGTAGGCTCAGTTTCCTGTTGTTAGCTGACAGGAGTGGCACCTGGTGTGGTCTTCTGCTGCTGTAGCTAATCTGCTTCAAGGTTCGACGTGTCGTTGGTTCAGATATGGTCTTCTGCAGACCTTGGTTTTAATGAGTGGTTATTTGAGTTACTGTTGCCTTTCTATCATCTTGAACTTGTCTCCTCTGACATCTGGCATCAACACATTTAGATTTGAGATGATGATGATAATGGTGGTACATCTTTACTGATAACTGTATTTAAAAGCAAAAAATGGACAAATAAAGGGACGTATCCTCTGTAAAGTTAGAGTATATTTCAGTTCAAAATAACTTACCAGCACAATGCTGTCTAATGTCAAATGGTACTTCCCCCAAAAAAACACTACTTGCAGAGGTTCTAAATTTTGTTTTTGTCACCCATCACATAAAATGCTAAATGCAGTCTTTACCTCTCAGCGTTTCAGCCATTAAAAGGGACACTGAGTTTTGTTCCACACAGAACAACTTCTTCCTGCTGCAGGCCGGTTTTATGATCCGTAGAGTGTATGGATTCTCAGATGACCCAGGGTTGAGTATATCTTGTGGTTTTAATCTGTGAAATAAGATGACACTTTAATGGGCTCAAAAGAGGCGCACTCATACAGTAAAGAAATTATTGTATAGTGTTGTTTGTGAAATCCCATTAACTTGTATCACCACCACTGGGATGTGCAGCAACATGGGCAGATGTTTGTTGATGATTCCCTCTGAAATGTCTGACATTAAAATAAACAGGAAAGTTTTATTCCACAGGACTACGAGCTGGAAAGTGAGTTTTAAAAGTTCAAACCCATCAACCTCGCTGCAGATATATTATCATCATTCTACGCTACAAGACACTAAATTTCTTATTTAATGCCCTAATTAATATTGACTCACTTAATTATATTCTGTGCTTTTTGTGAATGTAAATGAATCCACAATAATTATATGTTGTAGTGTTTTGCTTGTTCATTGCACTGATCTGCCTGTAAAATTCTGTTTACTCTTAATTATGTAAGTCAAATCATTTTAACACACAGTCACCATCAGCAGATTTTATTTTCTTGTTAATTTATGCACTTAATCTATTTAGCTTCTTCAGACATAGCATGATAAAGTCATAGACATTAACTTTTAGTGACATTGCACATAAGAAATACATACATCTATTTTTAAGGAAGATGAATTTCCAGTACCTCATCATTTTAGTCATTCTTTGACAGTGTTAGCACTTCATTTTTGTGCGTGAGGAACTTAATTGTACCTTTCCCTTTCTAACAGAGTGAGTGGGCAGCTCAGTCACTAGAAGCAAATGTTGGCATTATACATTTCTGCAAACCACAGATTTGTTACATCTACAGTTTTCATTGTATCATATAAATGTGTTTAAAGTGATGCAGTTCTGATTACATGTAGCCTAGATGAGTTGACTTTGTCATTAGGAGGTGGAGAGGATGGTGAGACACCTAGAACAGACAGCTGGCAGGCTGCAGACCACTGTTCGAGACCAACAAACAACAAAAGTGGTCGTTCTTTACTTAGACAATAGCGGCATTTCCAGCTGTGACTGTGGCACCAAAACCAGGTTTGTTTGTTTGTTTTAGAGATATTTTTATTGGTTTTTAACAACATATGAACTGCTATACAACACTGCAAAAGAAAAACAGCCAAATCAAAACACATGGGTGGGGGCAGAGTGTGCATGTTCTCTCCATGTCAGTGTGGGTTTTGGCTTCCTCCCACAGTCCAAAGACATGCAGGTTAATTGGTGGCTCTAAATTGTCCATAGGTGTGAATGTGAGTGTGAATGGTTGTCTGTCTCTATGTGTCAGCCCTGTGATAGTCTGGTGACCTGTCCAGGGTGTACCTTGCCCTCGCCCAATGTCAGCTGGGATAGGCTCCAGCCCCCCCACGACCCTCAAGAGGATAAGCGGTTACGGAAAATGAATAAAAACACATACCCATACATCAGTACACACATACATGGTCTATGTGGTGTGGGGGGTGGGGGCGGTCCGCGTCGGGCGGTGGGTGGGTGGGCCCTCCTGTCCCGCCTGTCTGGGGTGTGTCTCTGGCTCTCTGGGGGGGCCGGCCATTGCCGCCCTGGGTCCTGGGGCCTGCGGGGCGTCCTGCCGCCTCTGTGGCTCCCTGGTCGTGGGGTCTGGGCGCTCCTGTGGTCTTGGGGTGACGGGCCGCCCCCCTTCCCCCGCAGGGCCGGCCCTGGACCCTGGTGTTGGTTTTCATAAACACATTGGGAGGGTTCAAATACACGCATGCATGTTCGATACTTCAGCCCCGTGACGCATCACAAAGAACCGATGGGATCACTTCAAAGGGGCCCACTTGCTTCTCAAACTTTCCACACTGCGCTCTCTCTTCTCTACAGGCGGGCTTTCCCCCTCCACCAAGACTCTCACATTTTTGGTGTTCAGTATAGACTTCTCTTTTGTTTCTGTTTCTCAGTACAGTATAGTAGACATGTATATGTTTATTTCTGATAATCTGCATGGAGCACAACCACCTCAAGGCCACAATACGTCAGCTACACTGCCTGTTTATCCCTTTTTTTTTTGTTTGTTTGTTTGTTTGTTTGTTTTCCCTCCTTCTCCTCCGCATGCACTGTCACTATATAACTCAGGACTAGCACCTGCCCCCTCCCCCTTGCTTGTTCCTTACTTTTCCCTTAACACACCTTGGTGTATCACGGCCCTCTCTGGCTCATATTAGCAAGCTTTTCCAATAAAGGCTGATAGGCTAGTCTCCAGGGAGGGTGGGTGACGGTCACAACCACGCATTGTGGGTATAAAATACTTGACTGCAAGATTAACAGTGCATCAATCTTCACAAGAAGCTTGCACCCTTTTGTGGCGCTAAGCTATGAAGACCAATGCAGACAAGTAGGAAAAAAAAAAAAAAAAAAGTCCAATACAGTGGTTGAGGGTTCTTCCAGTGGAGAGGAATTAACCTCCATGCAAATAAAGTACAAATATTTTGAGTTCAGACCCTGAAAGATTCTTATTTTCCTCTCCTGCTATGCCTAAAATAGCTGTCAAAGGATCACTGTGAATTTTCATTTTGAAAATACCTGAGTCTGCACTTGGATTCAACATGTGGGAACATTTTTGAGAGTCTGACTCGCCAGCAATGCTGACAATGCCAACGTTTATTCTGGCAATTGGGTTGGAGTGGGAGGAACAGCATTATCTCCACCACTTAAGGTTTTAGCTTGACTTTGAAATTATTGTAAACCTACCTCTTTACCAGCATGGGGTTTAAAAGTTTATAAATCTTAACAACTCATGTGACCAATAACCGATTCCGATATCAACATGTCCACTTTTTCACTACCTAATCTTAGTGATTATGAAGTCTTTTCTGTAGTTGAATTAACATCATATTACACATGCATACGCTTATTGTGATGGCCCACCAGCAGATGGAGACATGAATATAATGTATGCAATATTCACTCATTGGGCGAAATAAGAAAAAGCATGTTGGCTGAGTCTGATAGTTCATTTTAAAGCCAATATCAGCCAATACCAAGCCAAAATTATCCTTTATTCTATGATATTATCACATTTGTCTTATTGTGCCAACCCCTGGTCACAAACCTGTAAAACAACAATACCACCACTTTGTAAACTATTTAAAGCAATGGACCAAAAAAAACAAACCCTTACCACTGTTGCAGTTTATTGAAAAATACAATTTACTGAGCTTGAAAACTCTTTCGTACACAGCCAGTGTTTGCTTACTTTATAAGACGCCGCATGGTTTAACTCCCCCACAACTAAAACAATTTATTCCAACTGTTCGTGGGGAACTAAGACAAACAAGATCATCAACAAGGGGAAACTGTTATATTAAACACTGCTCAACAAAATGTGCTCAAACTGCTCATTCGATTTACAGCAACAAAACAGTGGAATGCACGACCTACGCAGTTTAAAACTAATGTTGAAAAATGGTTGAAACAAACAGCCGCATTGTCATTAAGGTCTGATAATGCCTCCCTTAACATTTACGCACTGGTCTGTCCTGCATGTGTATTTATCAGTGTTACATGAGATTGACATTTTAATATTGTTGTATGTGAAATATATCCACAGGAGGGACAACAGATGGAAATTAGCACTGTGCTGTATCTGGTGCAAAATGCCCTGTTTTAAATAAACTGATAAATGAATGCAATGAATGAAATTGGTAGGTTGATGTGATGTGGCAGTAAGGGGTTTTTAATGCCTTTTGTGCACGGTTTACAGTGATATTAAAGGATTATTAATGTGAAAAGACCCTTTCAATTTATTCAGAATCCATTTAATGATCCCTGACTGATTACCTTATATTACTCACTTTAAAAATTAAGGCACTCAGTTTCCTTTTTTTGTAAATTAAAATAAATTAATTTATATAAAGCTAATCAATGTCACTTTAAGGCATTAAAGGATAAGGTTGCAGAAATGCTATCCCTTTCCTACTGTCAACAAATCCCTTAAAAAGAACAAGTCCAATGATGATTTGTGTTGCTGTCTCTGCGTAGCTGAAGCCTGATATACAGTATCTTATTTCACTGTGTCACAGAGCTCTATTGTTGTCCAAATGTAATCAAAAAGACATCACTGAGCCACGCCGCTGCACTGTGTGACATGTTGTTTCATTACAACAGACACTGGAGCTGTAGTTTATTTACTCAGTTTTACATTCACCATCCTGGTACCTTAAAATACCTCTTAGTCTAGTTCATCTGCAGCTGAAAACAGCCCCAGACAAACACGCAATTGTCGACTAAACATTTGCTAAAAACCACAATGGCCAGGTGTTACCAGGAGGTAAGAAGCAGATCACGTAATTTAAACATTCAAGTCCAGCCAGGGATCTTTGTTGCATGTCAGTCCACATTCCCTTTCAACTGTCTACTGAAATCTATATCATGAAGGCAGAGCATGGCCATAGATACGAAATATTTGGCTTTTTTAAACATTAAACTGCATATTAGCGACTCTTTCTTTAAATGTATGAATGCAATATGAATGGTCTTAAGAGAAACTAGCCTTTTTCTTTCAGTTAGGCAGGTTGCATGCATAACGGTGTCATGTATCTTAAAAGCCACAACTCAGTTACACTTTTGAGGTTAAGGTCACAATTCAATTTTCAATGTAAACTTTTTTCTCAGCCCTGAATCACAGATCAGTTGATTTTGATGATCGAAATTGAAAGCTCATGTCAATCAATTTTGGATTTACAATCGAATTTGTGACACCCTAGCTTGATATCACCAAACTATTTCGCATTTGTGAGTTTGTCTGGAACCTTTCTAGTTTATCTTTGATTTTCAAAGGCCATCATCTAATTTACAGCCACAACACATAAGACAGCGGACAGATGTAAACAGACTACAGCCCGCAAGATGAACTCTGATGATGTGGCATTAATATCCGTGAACGAGTGTTCCTGTTTTTGCCTGTAGAATTTGAAAACAGTACTTCAACAGGAAGTTCCACATCAGCTGCAGCCATCTTGGCTGTTTTCAAAAATGCCTCATTGGCGCCCCTCTTTACTCTGCTTTGTTTATGCTCTCCATCATGTCTCTGGCGCAAGGGCACGAGCCAAAAATGACACAAAGGTCAGTCATTATCTGAAACACCCTCTGTATTAAATAAACGGTTGAGATTGGCCCAAGATAGGCTGGAATTCAGTTTCAACAGGAAGGCAGACCAGACTCAATATAAAAGCGATGATGATGAGCCATATAAAATATGAGCTTGCAGATTCATCTGGCTCCCAGACTAGTGACGCACTTAATGCTAGGGGAAATTGTGTTCTCATTCAATTTACTAATTTAAAAAAATTCCAACCAGCAGCCTTTCAGTGATTAACTCGGTTGTAAACTCAAATTAGAGCCACACACAACCACACACTGTCATGGCTGTCCATGTATTTGCTTAGCTTTTTCTTCAATCATTTTTGTTTACCAATCCTGCTCTGTTTTACCCCTTTTCTCTTGCCACAGCATTTCTGCCAAAGGAATTTGGCACAGCTGCTAATTTATGATTCGGCCTGGAACAACACAATATCAAAGAGCTGTTGTCGCCAGGATGTCAGCATATGGCACTGGGAGAAAATAATTTGGGACATTTTTTTTTAAACAGCAAGCTAAAGATTTGTGAGGAAGGAAATTAAGTTGAGAGAAGATAGATGTGCATGCTTGTAAAAGTGTTTCAAATTGAAGTGCATGTATTGACATTGTTCAAAGCTTCATTTCCAAGGTGTGTGTGATGGTGGAAGAGCAGCAGTAGGGGATGTATCTGCCCCGACAACTGATAAGAAATTACTTTTTAGTGACTCCTTGCATGCTGACCAGTAGTGCTGCAGAGTTATAATATGTTACTGAGAACACACAAACATATGCACTCATAGCAAACCACACATGCAAGCCTTTGCCGACTGGAGCATCTCTGCTGTGAGATTACATCTCCCTCTGATCTGTGAAAAAAGTGCCCTCCCCTCCCACGGGCCAGACGATAAACAAAAATCACAAGATGCTGCACTGTCACACAACAAACAGAGGAACGTCTGAGAGACCAAACAAGCATCTAGAAATTATTCATGTGCTCTGTTTTAGATCAGGGATTTTTCTTCTCTTGTAATCAGTCATTGTTGAAGTGATTATTGAGCAGGGATGGATGCTGCAGAGGGGTGAGGGCAGAAAAAAAATAAAAGACTGGAAGACTGGACAGAGATTAGAGGAGGATGGTGATAAGAGGAAAAAACAGAGAAAAAGATGACAGAGTTCAGTGAGAGTGTGTAGGCTGATAATGAATGTAATCTGCATTTAGATGATATCAGGCTATGTGGTCATCCCTGCTGTGAATTTACTAGCTCTGATCACACACAACAGTGTGTCTTATACACAGTTATGTGTACATATGAATTTGTTTATCTCACCTTGTTTTACCCCTTTACTATTTTTCTATCATACTATTATGTTTTTTAGGTTTTTACTTTTGCTTCGTTTATTAGCTTTTATCATCTTGTGAAGCAATTTGTGATGAAAATTGCTATGTATATAACAACCCATGATTTCATACAAAAACACATTATAAACATGCAAATCACAAGCTCCAAGCTTAAAGCTTCAATGTGTTGGATTTATGGGGATTTATTGGTAGAAATGGGATATAATATAGTAAAATAACTTTGTTTTCTTTAGTGTGTAATCACCTGAAAATAAGAATCATTGTGTTTTCATTACCTAATGAGCCATTTATATCTACATAGGGAGAAGGTTCTTGTCTACTGAGAATACCATCATACAATGCCATGTTTTTTAAAGTAGCACAGAACAGATAAATAAATACTAGCTCAAGATAGGCCCATTTGTGTTATTGTCTGCCACTATACTTCGTGACATAAGTGTGAGAAAAACACTGATTTTGTTATTGTAAAACAGCTTTTTCAGTGTTTTTACCAGTCTAAATCAGGTTTTTTTGGGAAGAGGGGAAGAAGTTTTAACTTCTTGCAACCTGCTATCCTCACCACTAGATGTCACTAAGTCACCCTAAATCTTACATACTGGACCTTTAACCGAAATACGTCACGCAAACATGCCTCAGAGCGCATCACAGCCTAGCTCAAACATTTTCCAAAGCAAATTGACTTAACTAAAGCAAGACTGTTGCTGTAGCGAAATCTGATTATTCCCACTAAAATGCCACAACATAACTCACAACCTTGAGTTTAACCCCTAATGCCAACTCTAATAGTTTTGGGCAACAGACTTTCATACTCTCAGTAACTTATCCTACGTTAATATGCAACTGTAGCAGCTAACACCACTGGACTTATCTGGAGCTGCAGGCGACGCATCTCAGTGCAGAATCTCCTGAGGACTGTGTCCTTCCATTCAATCAAGCATCTGCGTGTGAGGTCCCTCTGAAGACATGCAAGTACTTACATTACATGGTGCATCTGGAGCCTGAGGGCGTGGTCCACGGAGAGTCACATGCGATTCCCCGATCCAAGCAATGACTGTGGCGGGGCTCCAGTCGCAAGGCTAATGTTTTATATCATGAACCCAAAACTTGCCTTTCTTCTGATTCTAAACTGGATGTCTCCTTAGATTTTGTTGGTTGAAATTCCTTTTACACTAAGGTTAACCCACTTTCTATTTTGCCAAAGCTATAGCTGTGGAAATTCTTTGATGCGTTTCACCAAGGCTGCAACCTCCAGGGCTGACAAGTGCCAAAACTTGCAGTTCAGTGACTGACCACTTGGGGCTGTCTCCAAAACAGCGACCTGGTGGGTCATGTGTGTCCTCTCAGGTATGTGCCAAATTTGATGGTTGACTTTTTTCCTTCAAGGCTACTAAATCAACAATTGAATTTTGCCAACAAAACCGTTTAATGTGTATAATGTCAGTGTCACACATTTTTTCTTTCTTATTGAAATTATTATTCATTCAAATTATCATATTTAACATTTTATTTAAATTTTATTTTTAATTATTATTTTTCTAAGTCAATAAAACTATAAAAGATGTATTATTATTGAGAAGAAGAAGAAGAAGAAGAAGAAGAAGAAGAAGAAGAAGAAGAGAGGACTTTCCTTGAGCTCAGTGCTGTGCGCTTCCTGACTCGACCACTGGACGCCGCCATTGCTCCCCTCTCCTTCTTTCAACGAGTCCTGTTTGCCATCTGCCGAGCGGTCACGTGACACATCTGTCAGGGGACAGCATGGCGGACATGCATGTGGAGCCTCAAAACAAATTGCATCGATTGTCCAGCTAACCCCGCCGCGAGAAACATCGATACCGCGCGTGAAGCCGGGCCGGCGGTGCCCGAACAGACAGCAGAATGGACGAAGACAACAAACTTCAGTTTCCGTCTCTGCCCGCGACCAAGGAGGAGCTTCTGGTGTGTGTGTGTGTGTGTGTGTGTGTGTGTGCAGCAGCAGCAGCCTGTGTTAGCCGATGTTACTCTGTGAGGCTAACCTGAGCTAACCTCCACTACAGCATTAATGTCTGACAGCTAAATACACGCAGGGAATATGTGTGTGTGTTTGGGTGCAGCGCATTAATGTGGCTCTGTGACAGATACTCGGGTGTTTCTTTGTCTGTGTGTTTGTCTGTGTGCTAACGTTACTGTTGACTGTGGCAACACTGTGTAGCATGGTAGTCTCCAAACATGAGCCACGTATGTACACAAAGTACACCGGTGCTCATGTCTCACCCTGTCCTCTGGCTCAAATCTGTCCATTAGCTGTGACATCATCTAAACAGCTTCACTCAGACTCTAACATGTCTGTTAAATTCTCCTTCGCAGGACTGGGCTTATCCGATGAGACGAGAAATGCAGGTATGTAAAATGAGTCTGTGCTCTGTACAGGGAAGAGTTAATACTTGGCAGTGGTTCAGTATGCACCAAGTCTGAGAGGACTCCCACAATTCCCTGATTCACCCCCACATTTAACAGCAGTCTCTGAATGGACATTGTTAAAAGTATCATTCTCTACCCCAGCCTGTCTCCTTACATGGACTGCATCCTTCTTTACTCCCCTCAGCACATTGGTCATGGACCTGCACTTCTATAGCGCCTTTCTAGATTCATACACTGGTGGCCGAGGCTACCATACAACTCATTTTTTTAACACACACACACACCAGTGGAACAGACAGCAGTTTGGGGTTCAGTATCTTGCACAAGGATACTTCGACATGCAGGCTGGAAGTATGGATCGATTGGCAGACGACTCACTTTACCTCTGAGCCACAGCCGCCCACATGATTACATGGGTTATACTTATGTTACTGGGCCATGATCACCTGGATTATATATGATACTTTTCCTATGTATGCATACGAACAGTGCATGAGAACAGCCTGGCCTATAGTACAGAGCACACGTCTGTCGTCCTGAAGAAAGTAGACAGTCAGGTCAGTAAGGGGAATACAGACGATGTATGATTATAGTATATACGTAAGAATAGTATAGTTACAAAAGAAGATTAAAGGTCGCTACCCTCGATAATTGGCCCCAAAAATACCAATCGGTCAAACATGTTATTAAAATTAGCATGTTATGCACGTACATTCACCCAACAAATACTGTTGTAGTAATCAGGCGCTTTTCTTAAAAAGTTAGTTTCTTGAAGATTTATTTAAATTAAATGTTATTTGTTAAGTTATTTAGTGGGTTGTTGTCCTGTTTTGTAGGATGACATATAAAGTGCCGCACCAGGGTGTCTGTGGGTCCTTAAAAAGTCTTAAATTAAGTTTTCTTAATATAAGGCCTTTAAAAAGTCTTAAATTGTCTTCAATTCAGATTAGATGTGCCGAAAATATTTTCAGTCACATAACTGAAAATTTCTCCAGCCTTACAGACACAATGACTGATGAGATTTTGTTGTCTTTTTATATTTAATTAACTAACTCACCCAATTGTTGTCATTTTTCCTTACTGTTCATTTTGAACTGACATCAGTGTGTTTACTCGGAAAGAGTACTTACACTTTGGTCTTAAATTTCACATACGGTGTTTGTAAAAAAGGTCTTAAAAAGTATTAAATTTAACTTATATCTGTAGACACCATGCAAACATTTCAGTGGCATTTAAAATAATGTGATTTGGTTATTGAAAAATGTGATAAACAATTTAAAATGGCTGTCATAATTTACACAATTTTTCTAGACAGTGTTTAACCTTACAGATCAAGATTTGACTTTTATCTGAGTGTTTTCTTACTGTGACACTAGTCAACTGGTCGAAGTGTTAATGTCTTTAAACGTCTGGGAAACAGTAGTTGGGAACATTCCTAATATTTAGAGGCTCAGATTATACTGAGTGTCGTATTGTTTTTAGAATAGATACACTAGCTGTGAGAACTTTGATCCAAGTCCCACTTGGTGGTGGATGTTGGCCACTAAATGCAGCGTTATAATGCTGGCACATGTACTAATAAAAACATGTTGGTAAAAAGGTGGAGTGAATAAACATACAGTAGGTGTGGGGATTCTCAATGTCTGTGTTGTTACTGACGTCTGGCTCTGTCTTTACTTTCAGGAGATACTACCGGGACTGTTTTTAGGTCCTTACTCTGCTGCAATGAAAAGCAAGGTAATGTTTCACAGAATATATCCACAGATACTGGGAGACAATCTCACAGAGGAAATGATACATTTTCTACTCATGTATTTATAGCTCGTATTGCTTCTCTTCTGTGTCTTTGTCTAGCTGCCAATCCTTGAGAGACAGGGCATAACGCATGTCGTTTGTGTCCGCCAAGACATTGAAGCCAATTTTATCAAACCTAATTTCCCTCATACATTTAGGTAAGTGAGGACTCGTGATGTGCCTGCTCTGCTCGTGAACTGCATTTTGCATGAGATGTTATAAAAAATGTTATTTGATGAACTGTCTGTCATGAACTAACTGTTGTGTCTTTGCAGATACCTTGTGTTAGATATTGCTGACAATCCAGTGGAAAATATAATAAGATTTTTCCCCTCAGTGAGTTGCAAAGTGGCTTTTTACTTCCTTCCTGTCAAGCTTTACATTTACTGTGGCATTTACATTATGTCTGATCTACCGTATTTTATTATTATTTTAACAGACTAAAGAATTTATTGATGGCTGCTTAGCAACAGGAGGTAAGGATGCACGCAGTTTCCATTTTTCATACTCACATTGTCAAGTAGAAAAAAGTCTTTTATCAACAGTCTTTTGTTCTTTTAGGAAAGGTACTGGTTCATGGTAATGCAGGGATATCAAGAAGGTGAGGTTTGCTTTGTGTTTTTGATCTCACATGATTTCGCATGCTCTGTGTCAATGCACTGAATCTCCATTTTATGTATAATTGCTTAAGTGTTCTAAAAATCCTTGGTATTTAAAGTCCGTGTACCAAATTCAGATTCTAATTCTCTCCTATATTAATTCTTTCAGTGCTGCCTTAGTGATCGCTTACCTTATGGAAACATTTGGGATGAAATACAGGTGAGTGATATGTTTGTTTGTTTTCTCACATCAAATAATGGCCTGTGATTTTACCGTGTTAAAGCCCAGTTCAGACCAAAGACTCACGACGTGATGAGTTGAAACAGGCAACTACTTGCAATACACTGTTCTGCAACGTTCTAAAAACCTGCCGCAACAACGCTCTGCTCTTCTGTTCGGATTTCCAGCTTTTCAGGGTGATTTTGTGGCTAAATATAATTTGTAGCTTCTTAAAACATGTATGAGGATGGTGATAGTGAGATACTGACTAAAGTTGCATTTGTAGTAGTGATGAAACGTTGAAAAGGAGCATCTGATGGGCTGTATTCATAATCAGAAACACTACAATAATATAAATGACCAGCGCCAAATAATCAGTCGATTAGAATGTGCGTGTGGGCGGGGCATAAGCACACACAGCGAGCAGCAGCAGCGACCCACCGTCTGACACTGGCATACCGTGAGGACAGAAACAGAGGGCTCGACGGGGCCGGAGCACCTGCGACAGCAAGTGAACACGCCATCTGCTGTCATTTTTGACTCAACCAGCAGACCTCACTACAAGCGGGTTGGCTGTTGAAACAGGTGATGTGCTTTACATTGTAAAACCAGCTGCCGGCAATTTGACCAGCTGAGTTGCAGGTGACACCATCAGCCGACAGGCAGTTCACACCGCTGCAACTTTTCTCTGCAGCGTTCTTAAACAGTTTTGCCCAGTTCTTTGGTCTGAACTGGGCTTTAGGGTACAAGAAAAACACTATGTAGGATTTAGTGTCATCAGATGCTTAGGGATGCAGATTGTGACCAGCTGGAACTTCTCCAGTGTGCCAAGAGTGAACTCCTGGTTTGGATCCCTTCAATGTTCACTGTTAGCAGGGTTTACAGGGATCTGAACTATCCAGAGGTCTCTATCTCTCTAAATCCAACAGACCAGGTGATTAAAACCCACACTGAATGAAGCAGTTTTAGGTTACAAATGAATGTCTCTCCTAAACTGTTCTAGTACCTGCAGATGTGTTCAGGAGGTTTTTTACTGGGAGTTATATTATTCACAGTGGTCTCTTCCTCTCCCAAACAAATGATTTAAATGACGGTAAAAACACTGAGTAAAGCAGTTTTACATTAAAAAAGATTTTTTTCCAATGCTCTCCCTATGTAGAAGCTGCTAACTATGGTGGCTGACGCAAAAATGTGAATGGCCCTCTAGAGCCAGTGTTTAGTTTGTCCATGTGGGCTACTGTAGAATGTCTCAGTGTTTCAGCAGCTGTAGTTGTAACCTTTGTGCTATGTTCACTCCACAGGGATGCATTCAGCCACGTCCAGGAGCGGAGGTTCTGCATCAACCCCAATGTGGGCTTTGTGCACCAGCTGCAGGTAAGTCTTTACTTCCAGACAGAGTAGAGGGCATCAAAATGACAGTCATATCCATAAGTGAGCATTTACAACTCCTTCCGTAGTACTATGAATAAATGCACGACCAAATATACTGTCTTGAGCTCCATGACTTTGAAAGGCCAGGATGTGTCCTCTTATAGTGTGTGTTATCAGTCAGAGTTATCTGCTTTGGGTGTGACGCTGCAGAAAGCATTTTCCTCTCTTTAAGTATGCGTATAGCATCTCTGCAGTGTTTTACTAGTCAGCCTTTGTTGGCCACATTTAGCGAGCCACTTATTATTTGGGCATCTGGCTCACAGACGACATCAGAATGACTCGTCTGTTTCTGAGTCGTATAAATTACGACAAGCATTTGTGTGAGCGACATGAGGTTTGTGCACATGTGAAGGCAAGTTGTATTTGATGTCAGAAATATTCCATTTTAAATCCTGTGGTCGTAAATGCTGTATCGTGTTCACAGTATCAAAGGTTCTTTTCAGTATAGATGTATGCCAAAACATACAGTATGTTTCTGGCTGTACTCATTAATCATACTGATATTGTTTTAATTTTTGTGTCCCAGGAATATGAAGCGATCTACCTAGCCAAATTGACCATTAAAATGATGTCACCGATGCAGTTGGGCAGGTCCTTCTCCTTACAAGCTGGGATGCCAGGTTTGTACACGCTGTACCCAGCCCTGCTCAGCCACACCTGTCTCCTGTCTTTGTGTGTCTCAGCGAGACTGGTTCCAGAAAGGCATTCAAAGCAGGATTGATTGACATCGTGTTATTTAGGCGTGGAGTAGCATTAGTGTTAGTTTGTTTGGCACACTGACAAGTCTGACTTACAGGATGATATTTATGACCTTATTTAACTGTACATCAGCGTTTAGTGGTGATGTTCCAGAGGTGGGTGGCACATTTTGTACCAAGCCGCTCTTAATGTTTTTTCTTTGAATCCACAATGGAGCCATTTATTCAGCAAATCAAAGCCAGATCCACTGTGGATGATTTCATAATTTACTGTATTCATCTTTTCTCAGTGTCATGAATGTTTCTATTTAAAAGACGTAAACAGATGCCAACATTAGAACACTTGGAGCCCTTTGAGGACAGGCTCAGAATTTCCCTTAAAGCTGTTTTTGTTCTACCCGAATGGTGGTGACTTCACCCAGCACAGATGACAAAATGTTCAGGGTTTGAGAGGATCTTTAATCCATGAGGGTTTACAGTTATTAAAGTGAGTGTGTTGGTGTATGCAGTATGTTCAGTTACTCTTTTTCGTCTCTACATTTCTGTAACAGGAAGCCGTAAACGCAGCCTGGAGGAGGACGAGGACTTCGGAGCGATGCAGGTCACAGCAGCACAGAACGGATGAGCTTTGCTGATATTTAGCCGTGTGGCGCAGTGCACTCAATTTTTTTTCCACATTTTTAATGGGATTAAAAATGTAAATATTTGAACTTTTTCTAAGGGGAAGGGACCGGGGTGGGAGGGGGACCGCTCATGTCTGAGACATGGAGCACTGACGGGGATTGGGCCAATTTGATAAGTCCTTTTTTTTCTCGAGCTGAATGCACTGATGGGAGATTTTTTGCAGTTTTATAGTATTTAAAGCATTTTGCATTTGCAGCGGGACAGTATTGCAATAATGCACTTTCGATACTTGAATTTGTGTAGATGACCAGAATGGGGCAGTCGGCAAAAGGGAAAGTAGCCAGGACATCGCCCAGCGGAGGACATGACATGAGGAATAGCTAATGCCTTTATTTTGGGAGTAATAGGATTATGGACTAATATTAGGCCTAATGTGGGACAGTAAGGAATGGAAAAATAACAACTCACTGCTTAATAAAAAGAAGTCTGACTGAGTCCAGCTTTGTTGCTCTTTCATAATGTCATGTTGTGCTTCATAACTTTTACTAGTATTTCACTTCTAAATATTTAAGGACACATTTTACAATCACACAAATTATGCTGTTTGATTTTAACAAACCTTCCTGGAGACCTTGTGATGTATTTAAGTAAAACGAGCTCTGGGTTCAGAATGCATCTACCCCAAAGGTTGAAATCTATAATAATTAATTTTAACCCTTAAATGGGCAGGCACATATAAATATTTTGTAAAATGAATTGCTATTTTCCAATGCATTTAGGCTAAAATGACACAATTTCATGATTCTTTTCAAAATCTGACCAGTAATTTCCAAATTACAAATTGTATCTCCAGAGATATGTTGCCCATTTAAGGTGTAAATGTAACATTTCTCCCCTCATTTATTATGTTCCAATTTTGAAACCTTTTACAACCACTTAATTACAGTTTTAAAAATGTGGAGAAAAAAATGAACAGTAGTTTTTTATATACAGTATGTTTTGAAAATTGAAACAAATATAATCTTTGAATTAACAACGTTCTCTTTATATTCATAAAAAAAAAAAAACTTCTCAATCCTGTCCTTATACCATCATTTTCCCTGTGGTGCCCCGACATTAGCTATCATTTTATGGATAGTTGTGGTTAGTGGAGTCAAGAACTCGTCTGGTGCAGGGGGGTAGACTGGTGTAGCAGTAGGTGCTCAAAGTCTGTTTTTCTCTATGTAATTTTACAGTGACTTCTGTTTGTGTGTGTGTGTGTGTGTGAGAGAGAGAGAGAGAGAGAGAAATAAAGGGGTGGTTCCATCCCTTCTCTCATTTACTAACATGTATCACTAGTCAAGCCATCAGGTATTATTGCAGACACATATTCCATATGTACAGCAAAATGACTACATGCTTTACAAGAACATTTTCAGTACTATTTATCTGAACTATCAGGTGGCAATACAACAAGAATAAAAAATAAATCCCTGAAATAATCAATATTTCACACCTTTATATTTTTGATGATCTGTAGAGAATAGGCCTCAAAACATAACTATATCTGTGACCGATTATTGCTGTTATTATACCCTTATCTGGGCAGTGTATCCTTCAGGATACAGATATTCAACGCCTGATTATCGAAGATGTCAAAATGCAATTCATTATTTTTCAACAAGAACATATAAAATTACCCTTAAAAAATATTTTCTAAAATGATGTAGGTTATTTTGGATTTTGATATAAATTATCAGTATATTTTTAATGATGGTGTGAAGCCACATGACCTGAGTAGTCGATCCATCCCCACCTTCAGTGTGTCTCATGATATAAAGTGCACCCACTTAATGCGCTTCCCCTCACAGCCTGTCAAATGACTGTATTCCCCAGGATACAGAAAACCATTACAAGGTTAAGCAGAATTGCAATTATAACACTGATGACACTACTATGGAAATTAAGTTACGTATACTTCGTTGGGTTTTCCAAAATCCTTTATATGGCAGAGGTCAGTTCATTCTGATGATGTATCTACATGCCAAATGATTCATTTGAACTTTAGATCCTACAATGCATACTGTAGCTTCCCATTTGTAAAACAAAGCTTCAGCAGCTCTATAGCTCACTCAGTCGGTCCACAAAAATTTCCCCCCACCGTTTTCACCCTAGGACGCTGGCATTTGGCATGGGGATCAAGTGTCAGTGTGTGTTTTTAAAAAAAAAGGGCGTGGGAGTGGCCTTTTGCAAAAATCTGTATAAATCCCAGATGGATTCACAGTTTCAAGATTTTGTGGAAAGACTGGTCATAAGCTAAAGGACAGCTGATTAAGAGTGAATCCCACCATGCAAAATGCATTGAGGCGTGCGTATACATGGTTGCAGCCATTGCAACTTTGTGCTTCTCTAGTTACAACATGAATCAGCATTGTAACACAAATTTCACTCATTTGTTTTAACATCCAGAAATACAAGTAAAGAAACACAGTTGATTGTAGAATATTTTATGACTATTACATATTTGGAAATAAATTACATTAAATATGTTCCCCTGTTCTCCAGAATAACAGCATAATTATAAAACTTAAATAAGAGTTCATTTACAAAAAAATCTTTTGTATCATTTCCCATCGCTAAACATTTCAACTCTTATCACAGCTGTGATCGCCTTTCAAATATCGGCCAAATACAAAACTCTAAGAACCTTCGTTAATTCATCACTACTGCCTCGTAAAATATAAACCCTTTGTTCACTAGAAATATTATACATTATAACAGTCTTGACTCGATAGTAGTGCTTCATATCTTGCAGTATTCATTGTAGTTATCCAACAACATTACTGTCAAAGAAATAAAAGCCTGCTGAGATATAGAGCACTTGGTACCAAAGAGGAGAGATCAGATAAATGAAAGCCCAGTAAAATCCAAAAATAATAAGTTCAGTAATCACATTAAAAGAAACAAAATGCTTTTCTTTGGTGACTTGTTGATGATTGATGCCACAGATGAAAGATTAAGTCTGAATCGTAATCTAAAGGACTTCTTCCAGCATACATGGTTTTGTAGAGAACGTGAGAAGCTGCAGTAAATAATATAATTATGTTGCTGCTTCTGAAATATAATGTTATTTGGTACCATCTTGATTTCCTAAGCAACTGAATTTACCTACAGACGCATGGTACATTACATTTACAGTAACACAAATTCCTGTCCTCTGACGACGGGGAAGACAATGACAGGTCCACCCTGGTGAGGTAGCCATGGTTACCAAAGGGGCGGAGGATGATTTTGGACTGAGCGGAGGGCTTCAACATACATTCACTCAAGTGAGTTGAAATCAGGACGAGCATTCAGAAATGACTCACAGCCACACCCTCGTTCTTGGGAAGCTCTCTCAATTCTTACTTAAGACCATTTGTAAACGCCATGTTGTGATGTCAGTGGGTGTAAAAAGGTGCGGTCCATGCCCCCCAAAACCGTGGCTTAAAGCTGCTGTTGTCCTCAGTCTGAAAATCGACACTGCATGTAAGTCTCGTGCGAGGCGGTGTATCCAAACTTTTGGTAGAAAGCCACATTGTTGGGTGCACATTCCAGTGTGATTTTATAGCAATTCAGTTTTTTACTGAGAAGAGTGAGAGCTGACACTAACCTATAGAGACAGGAAAAAAAGAGGGAGGGGGAGAGGAAAATAAATCAGCACAAAACCAGAGATATTCCTAAATATGTCTCGTGTGAATAATGTTTTGTCAGGTGATTTATGGAAAGAGTAAAATATCTTAAAAGGTGCAGTCTGCAACTCTAATACAACACACTTTTGGTTGCATTCAGCAAAAAATCTCCTCAGAGTCCACAAACTGTTCTGTGCGTTAAAAAAATAATCTGATGTTCATACACAGCCCTGACTCTGGATTGGACTGAGCTACACATTAATAATATCTGACAAGTCATCAGTGCCTCTGAAGGAGCACCAACGGGATGGGTGTATGGTTTAGACGTTGAGTTAAAATATCTACAGTCTTCCTCCAAAACTGCAGACTGCACCTTTAAATATGAAAAGCAATCCAAAACAAAACACCCTTTTGTCACACAGGTCCACTCACAGTTTGCCCAGCTGCTTCCCTCTGCACATGTCACTGACGACTACTTCCTCCACCCGGCCTCTCTACAAACAGAACAGAACAGAGAGGGTCCTCATTTCAGTCATAGTTACAGTCATTTTCAAGATCAATAAAAGTGCATATTTACTTCGGATGTGGCTCAGACGTAGAGCGGGTCGTTCGATCCCCGGCTCCTCTAGCCTGGAGGTCGAAGTATCCTTAAGCAAGATGCTGAACCCCAAATTGCACCAGATAGCTGTTCCATACAGTGTGCGAGTAGCAGGTGGCACTTTGTATGATAGCCTCGGCCACCAGTGTGTGAATGAGTGTGTGAATGAGTGAATGTGACTCGTAGTGTAAAAAGCGCTTTGAGTGGTCAGATGACTACAAAGGCGCTATATGTATGCTGTTCCATTTACCACTTACTACGCAACTTAAATTTACATGTTTTTTAAGGAAACAGAAATGTGAAAGTAACTTTTTTTGGTTTGGGGTAGTAAACTACATCAGTAATTAGCATTATTTAAATAACCAGTGCAGACATATATATACACACAAATTGCTTGACAAGAGGTAATTTACCTTCGCACAGGAGTGGATGAATTTGTGTTCTGTGATCAGTGTAGCCGTGGCAACAATCTGTCCCAATATTGTGTCCTCCACCACAACGACGTAGTAGTCTCCTGTCTTCTTCATATGGTCAAACTTTTCTGGAAGCCAGCACGCAAAATTTGAGTATTTTTTAAATCATCAATGATATTGCCTTGCATAGGTTAGTATTTAAAATTTATTTTCTGAAACGAGGGTTCTTTCTCTTCTCAAATGTGCTATTTGATTTATATAGAGACAACTGCTTAAACAGATGGCCATGCTAGAACTATTAATATAAATGTTAATATAAATGTTCTGAGCAAAATAATAATAACTTTTGTCTTACATAAATGTAGAACTTACTTGTGAACTGCTCTGGTGTGACATCGCCCGTCTGAGTAAGTTGAGATAAAACCTTGAAGAATCCTGGAAAATAATAACAAAATAAAAGTAGGTGAAAACATCTGGGGGAATTCTCACTCCATCATTCGCAAGCTCTTCATATGTGTTACTATTAGGCTTAAAATGTTTTATTATATTACTAATATCTTCCACATTGGACACCATAGAAGAAAAAACATGCTTCACATTAGGGCTGCAACTAACGATTATTTCATTGTCGACTAATCTGTCGATTATTTCTTCAATTAGTTGACTAATCATTTTATCAAAAAAATGTGTTAAAATGTTGAAAAATGTCAGCCTGTCTCTCCCAAACCCAAAAACTATGTCATCTAATGTCTTGTTTCATACTCACACCAATGGGGTTGAGTTCACCGTCATGGGAGAGTGTAAAGCTGCCAATATCTGAACGTAAGAAGCTGCAATAAGAGTATTTTGGGGTACTTATAGTACTCATAAAAAATGATTCAAACGGATTAGTCGACTACTACAATAGTCACCAATTATTTTAATAGTCAATTAGTCGGCTAATCATTGCAGCCCTATTTCACATCATCCATCACAAAGTGGTCGTCTTCTTATCTTCATATTCTCTTTCAGCCGAATATATTCTTTTCAGTAAAAAGCTTGCACGAAAAATACAACCTTCAATCTGTGCCTTTGCATCTTTTCACTGTCCAGAAATGCTGTCTTTTGGCATAGCCGGCATTTCTGGACAATTTTCAGCTTTATTGCCCAGCTGAAAACATTTGTTAAAATAGTTATCAAAAGTAAGTCAGTAAGTAAGTATGTGAGTGAGTAGTAAGCAATTACATTTGAAAAGTAACCCTTCCCAACACAGCCCTGGAGAAAATGACTACCGGTCTGGAATATGTTGTCCACCCAGTCTCTGACTCACCCCTGTTGAAGTCTGCCGTACAGAGAGGCCTGAGCACCAGGCCTTCACCTGGGCTGGTTGGGGAGACGGGAGGAGAGAAGGACACGGTGTTGCTACTCCAGTCTATCTCCTGAAGCAGGGAGGGGTCAAAAAGTGGTGTGTCGTCTAGCAGCATTCCAAACCCTTTGCTTTGAAACCACACACACACACACACACAAATGGAAAATACAGAAATCATGACACAAATGTAAAAACAATGAGATATTATACATTAAATAATGTAGCAGCACAATGAGTTAGCGTGGTCATAGTGCCAGCCAGGTTTGGAAATATGTTTGTTTTAAGTCACACAGAACTTTGACCTGAAGCTTAGTTTAACTTGCTAAAAATGTGTCATTACTATACAGCCGTGCCTCAGTGATTGATAAGCCAGCTGGCATTTAAAAGGACATCAATAAAATAATTAAACTGCACATCGTCTTAAGACACCCTATGAGGTGATATCATTCAATAGCTTTCATTCATTAGTTTCTTTCCAGGATCTTGTCCAGGATGTGTAACATGAGAGGGGCCCATCCTCCAAGAGCCCATTCACACAGCAGTGACCATCAGGTAACGTAATTAGAGCCGGTGGTGGAGGCTTTAACATTGAGACGGGTTTAATTCTCGTAGCAGAAAGTAGTATTAGTAGCATACATCTTGAACCACACTAACCGAGCTTTAACTACTCGCGTCATAATATTGTTTCCATGGCAGCAAAACACAGTTACGCTACAGTGGCGTCATCATCTCCTCTTCATCAAGCCATGCTAACAAGAATATGTGCCAATAAAGTAGAGTACTTCCTTGAAGTAGACCGTGTTACATTTGACTAACCTGCTCACGATGACTCAGATAAGTTAACGTTAATCAAATAATGTTACACCGGTTATGGCTAACGTTAGCAACGACTCGGTGTATCTAACAGTTACTGTCATATCCACCGTTAGCATCAATTAAGAAACGTTAGCAAACGCCGGCTATATAGTGTTAATATAACGCGTCTTCGTTTTCTCCTGAGTCCTGTGTTATAGCTTCATGAGGCCGCCTTCACTCAAGCAAACTACCCAGCCTAGCTAGCTTCAAAGCTGTAACTTCATAACAGTCAACATTAGCGTTACCTCATAAGGAGTCGCCTACCATGCTAAGCAGCTAGCTAGTTAGCGTCACAACTTACCAGTGGAAAAACACACCAGAACCGAGTTTTCACTTAAATTCCAAGACTGAGGAAACACACAGTGACAGCCGTGTACTTTTCTACTAATATAGTAGGAGGTTGGGCTACATCATTGAGCTGGACAGCGTGGGTGTTTCTTCGCTTGCCGTTTCCGCCTGGCACAGGCCCTTCTATGACGTGGCAGAGAAGCTGGAGGTAAGGGGCGCAGCCTAATGACGTAAATGGCTCACTGAAACTACACTTAATTTTGCCAAAAACCATTTCATTTAATATCAAAAGTGATGTTTGACTTCAGTCATCCAAACCAACTTATTTTACAGTTAAATGTGGGTTTTAACCTGTCAGCAGATAAAAATTGTTTCCTTATGGCTCAGTGCGGCACACACTCACACACACACTCACACACACACCCTATTGGACTAATAAACTCAAAGGTCCAGTGTATTGAATACTGGCCACGACACACTGGGCAGGCTTTACTGGCATGGTTGCATAAAAACTGATCTTAAAAGACACGATGTCTATGTCAACAGAAAAAAACATATGTACATAAGCAGTTTACATCAACAAAGCCTCAAGAAGTCTCGAGAAGAAAAATACAACGACCATATTTTGTTAAAAAGCTGTAGAAGCTCTGTTTATTGAGTCTTTTGTATTAACATATTTTACAAAAACTAGATTTACAGAAATTATCCATAACTGAACCATTCTTGATTTAGGCACAAAAATACAGGAAAGCTCAGTCCAAAAAAGTATTTCAGTTTTGATTAAATAAGTAATGGTTATGAAAGGTAACCCATGAATAGGAAAATATATCATGGATATTAAGAGCTGTTAAATAACTGAATGGAAAAAAAACATCAACCTGAAAATGAAAACTGTCCAATTTCTCTTTTTTTTTCTTTTTTTTTTTACATTTTGACTCCTTTGAATCTGAAATCTAAACCCTATCTTCTTACAACACCTCAAAAAAAAGGAATTTGAGCACTAAAATAAACACAAAGTAAAAGATCACAAAACTTCAGCATTGAGTGGAAGTTTGTGGGCTGCTCTTTGGGATAAAGTGGAAGGAAACAAAAGCACTTGTCTAGATTCATGCAGATTGCATCCCCAAACTGTCCTTGCTCTGTAATAACATGAAGTCAAACATTTATAATACACACACAGTCTCTGTCTTTGTGTCCGTTGATATGTCTCAACCAGCTACTACTCAGTGACATTTTGCCAAAAATGATTCAAGGGCCCAGTCCATGTTGTACATTATATTATTTAAATAAGATCTTTGAGCAGATGATTATTAAGTTCCTTGATATATTTTAAATTAACACTCTTCAGTGCGAGCAGACAAAGGCCGCACAAATAAAACACCCTAAAACTGTCTCCAGAAAGATTCCCATCTCACTCAGTATGTAGAAGAGTGAAGTCGAAAGGCAACTGGACTGGTTGTTAAGCCTTGAGAGTGTTTTGCTGCTGCTCATTTATTCTGTGGATGCCTCCTGAATGAGTGGCAAGACATCTTCAAAAGACAGTCCAGCAAGTCCAGCTGTCACAGACTTAGTAACTTCTACATGCCCTAAAAATTCCAGCGATTAACCGAGGACCTCGTAAATATATTGAGTAGAGATAATATATTCTTATTCAGAGAGGATTGCTCCTTATCAGATGACACCCATTGTACAAAATGTAATACATCCCCTTTGCTGCCTATGCATCTCAAGGGAAGAGTATTAGAAAAACTACATGCCCACTCCCCCCTGTTAAATAACAAAACTGTTTGCAACGGGTGATATTACACACTAAATACAGAACAACCCAGGTGGGTCAAAACACTTTGTTTGCAGCATTACTTTTGATAGGAACATTCATATTTGACAGAAAAAGGCTGAACAATACTAAAGTGACATTCTCTTACTCCGAGGTAAGACATAAAAACATGTTATTATTTTGCCTACACTTAATTCACAGTTGAAACTCATAAAGTAATAACACACAAATACATCAGATGAGTTTCTCCGTTCAGAATACGTAGCTTCCATGAGCAAAACAACTGAAAGTAAAGTCTGATAAAAGAAAAACAAAGACCCATATAGCTTTTATCTAGCAAAGACATCTTCAAAGCCCTCTCCTTACAGACTCTTCTGCAAAGCATGCTCATTTTTGACAGCCAGTCCCGATCATGGCAGAAACTGACTCCCTACTGAAGCTGGTGGTTGCAATGTGTGGCACATGAGTAAAGGGCAATGCAACCTTGCATTTCTTGGCTTGCACCCATTAATTTATATGATGTTCCAAATACTCAGCGATACAGAGGCCATTCACGACAGTCCCACCTTTTTTTTAGTCAGCCCGAAACAGTCCAAAGGCCATGTTTGCGATGGTTTTTGATTATTGTTTTGAATAGGTGGTGACCACTGAACGTACACCGAATGGGGGAGGGTTGAAATAGCTCTGCCTGTGCCTCTTGGGATGATGATGTGGTCGAGTCTTCTGCTGAAGCTTATCTGTTTATCAGGGTGCAGGGTCTTGTTGATTTTGCATGCGTCTCTCTGCAGCTGCCGCCATGGTTCTACGTCTCAGCACAGTCATATTCAAGTCAGGAACAGCGTCTTCCTCCAGTCCAGGCAAATCCTCATCCGGGTCCTCTGGACTCTTGTTCAGATATCTCCTACAGGGAAGTAATGAACAACATATGATTGTGGGAACAGAAACAGCAACTAGAAATGCTCACCATTAGTGAGCAAAGAGTCTACTTGTTGGTTCTTTGCAACTGGGCCTTTCAGTTATTCTCATAGCCAGATAAAGACGGCCTTTTTTATTTCATCTGGCCTTGATTTACAGACCAAGACAAACTCATCTCACAAGGAATTTACACAACACACCAATTGTACAGCTGAGCTATGATGCAAAACCTTGTGTGGTTGCACCCCAAACCTCAAGATTTCCTTTCAAAAACAACAAGGAAATTTCTTTTTTTTTTCTTTTAAATTGAACTTATGTGAACTAATAGGGCAGAAAACAAGGAGTGTACCAACCTGCGTGCCTGCTGAAGCATCTCTTCTTTCCTCTGCTTTAACATCTTCTGCCTCTCCTCAGCTGACTTCGAGAAGCGACCTCCTCTGACCTCCAAGTTGTCTGACTCATTGAGGTTCTGCTCAGCTGCTCCACTGGACCCTGGATCCTGCTCATCCGACGCCGTGCTCACCTGTGAAGGGGCACGCTCTATGGCCTGACGCAGGAACATAGACAAAATATGTTAAAGATTGATGCATTCTGCCGTCAGAGAAAATCCCAGGAATGTGATCAGCATGAAGCAGAGACTAGAAGCACTGATAGCTGAAGACATAGGGAGAGCACTGCGTTCAAAACAATGAAATTATGAAAAAGTTATCCTGCTATTGACTGACCTGTGTTGGAAAAGGCACCTGGATGCGTCCCTCCAGGATGTTGTCAGTGGTGACCTCCACAGAGCGGGTCAGCTGCAGATCCTGCATCACAAGGTAGGAGGGCACCTGAGGGAACATCTCCTGGACCTGATGGGCCTGATGAGCAGAAGGTACATCAAAAAGAAAGACAGCAATAGAGAAATCATTTAAAGAAAGACTGTTCGAGATGGAAGAGCAGAACATAACAAGTGAAGGTTAAAACTACATTTTTTTGGTTAACAAACAGGTCTTAAACATACAGTATTAGTGATTTTCAAGTATAAAACTGTTAAAAATACACTGGATCTCTTTGTTTTAACTTGGACCAACAGTTTCTATTAAATCTGTTGGTTAAATAGAGATGTTATCACGATGTCAACATGCATTTCCCAGAAAGTCAAATACCAAAGTAATGATGTTTGGGCCATGGTGCACAGCCCAGCCAACACTGGCTTTTCAGCAAAAATCAAGACAAGCAGACAAAAGTGGGACAAATTTATGGCAGAATTGGCTCCATGCAAATTAACTGTCAGCAGCTGTCTAGGAGAAAAACTCAATACCTGGTCTCAAATTGCAATCTGAGTATCATCTTTTATGAAACCAAAAAGCATTTAATGACAATGTAAACATGAACTCACCATGGCCAGGAGCTGGGAGTTGTTGGCCTGAGCAATGCCCAGGATATTGGTGGTGTGCATTACTTCCACTGAGAAACTGGGCAGCCAGCTGGCAATGCGAGATCCTGCAAGAGAAAGTGTATTATAATTCATTGTCACACAAAGCTAATCTGATGTAAGCTGACAATTGTCTGGTATCAGACAGAATTGCCAACTTGTTACACTTTATTTTCATCTTTAGTCTGACAATGTGTGGACTCCATACAATATCTGAAGGAGAGGGGGATTTGATATATCATAATCAATCAGATAGGACCAACATGTCCGCCTTAATGTAACATCATTTTAGGGCAACACCAATACCACTTATGACAGGGTTTTATGAGTGGTAGTAAAAGAGTTTGTAAAAACAAACTACATAGTCAGACGCTATTCAGTCCCTTGAGGAGCGAAGAAGAAGAATGAATAGGTCAACTACAACTCAGAGAAGTAGGTGGATTAAAAGGTCTGGACCCTGGCAAAGGTAACTCCACAGCCAGATTCATCCTTGGATTTGTGTCTGACAGACTTACCATCAAAGTGGAAAAAGTGATTGTGTTGGTTGATATGTGGTCGAGCATCTGGAGCAGCTCCTACTGGGCCGATGTTGTCTTCCAGTCCCCCGCCTTGCTGCGGACTTCTTGCCTGGCCGCTGTCCCCGTTGATGTTCAGGGATGTCCGGCATGTTGGACATGAGGTGTCCTGCTCGAGCCACGAGCGCAAACAAGAGCTGCAAACACACACACACACACACAAAACTCACAAACGTCCTTATGGCACTTCTTCATTTCAGGTCTCAGAAGTCTTGCTAAACATCAGGGGCCATATTAAACATTCTGAGAATATCTACAGAGAGCTCCCACCTTAGCATGAAAACTTTCTAGCAAGGAGTCCTAGCTTATGAGAGATATAGGAAAATTCTCAGTGACTCTGACCAAGGACAGGACAGAAACTTTTACCTTAGTGAGGAGGTGTGTTTGACCCTGCTGCTAGGTGTGATGCATTCTTTTAAAAATTGTGATTGATTGCTCTTTCATGAGCCTGAAGATGTGGACATCCAGTGGAAAGTAAATAACCGTGTCACAATATGAGAATGTGAAAGCGCTGTAATTGTCTGTGTGATTCACTCTGCCAATGGAACGCTGAGACAGACCCAAGTCATCATTGCCGCACTGTTGCATTTTTCCAGTTGCCAAATATCTCAGTGTTGTGATCACTTTCGTTTCTGGCATTACAGCGTTATTGCACTGGGTGGAAGATGTGAGCACATCTCTAATGAAATCGACCATAAATATTATCCCTGCACAATCAAATCCGTAGTGTTTCATTAATTCACTGTCATCCAGCATTTGGAGCATTTTCTCTTCCTTATTGTCTTTCCGCCATTTTCTCATCTGCTTTAGAAACTCAGCCTCTTAAAAGTCCTCTTCCCTGCTCCTTATAGTTTTTCATCTTAGGAGCTTTGTGAATAACTTTTATCTTTACCAGGATTTAAGTCTCATCTGTAAGGGGAAATTCTTTGAAAATGTCATAATTCTAAGAACTTCCTTTGAATTTAATCACTAGCAGCAGCTCTTTACAGTAGGAAGCTTTGTAAATACGGCCCAAGGAGCTGTGCAGGGCGTCTTACTGAAGCAGAAAATCTTCACCAAACTGCTGTAACTCAGGGCAACAGATAAATATCCAAATAAACAAGAATAAATATAGTACACAAGCTAAGAACAGTTATGCAGTCAGGTCTGCTACAAAAATATATAACTTATGCAAGACTTTAAGCACTAGCCAAAATAAGGAGACTGCATTCAAGGCTGGTATATCTGGTTGCCTGCTATTCTAGCAGTCTATCCCTAAACCATGTTTATTCCGTAAGTAACTTTTTTGGGGGAGCTATGGAGACACAGGACAGTAGTGCTAGTCAAATAGTGCACTGCAGAATATTGTCCATGCGGGGAATGCTGATTAAAAGACACTGTACTTGTGGAAGAGATGGCCACAGGGCAGTTTGCGTGCTGTCAACATGGTGTCCCAGCAGATGGCACAATCATCATCATTAGCTGCCAGCTCCTCTGCTGTAGCAACTGCAAATCTGCACAAAGTTCAGAGTACAAACAAATATAATGATGAAACAAGTCATGATCAATGGATTCAGTAAGTAAACAAACTAGGAACCACAAAACCATGAAGTAAAAAGGGAAAAACAATTAAATCAAGATATATTGTCACCTGGCTTCCATGTTGTTGATGACACGAAGGTAGTTCTTATGTCGGCGGACGCGGCGCTGGACCTCATGGAAGAGATACCGCAGCTGCATGAAGATAACCAGGCTTGCCATGGACAGCCAGATGTTTCCAAAAAGCTAATGAGAGACATATGGACACAATGATTAAAGATTAGGAAAGAGGAAAAAGAGACATATCATCACATGTCGACACCTGTTCCCGCTGTGTCTTACCAGCATATGGATGTGGTGCACAAGGTCGAGGAAGAGCATAGCCAACTCCATGATGAAATCTGTGTAGTAGACATATGTCCCCTTACTCTCCCAGGTCCCTGGATGGTTCAGATCCCACAGATGAATGGAGTATCTGAGGGGACATGTACAACTCTATCAGGCCATGAAACGCAGGTGTTATTTAGACAGTATGGTGGAAGATGCAGCTCATAATGCATGACACAACGATGGTGTCTAAGTATTATGGTACGACAAAACAGGTAATGTTGCAACAAAGAAGAGAGAATAACAGAGTAATGTCCATGAATTGTCCTACGTATAATAGCTTTGAGCTGGCTCTCTGGGCATTGATTAAACCCTTAAAAACTCATCTGTGTTCATCAAAGCTATACACTTGTAAGGATATTTTCATAAGAAACTATCTTCTATGCCTTCCAATGGCTTAGTTGTAACTGCAGCACATTGCCTCAGTTAGTAGTGGATCTATGAATATGCAAATAAGCCCCACCTTCAGCTCTATCGTACCTGCTCACCAAACTGGAAGTGTGCTGCCAGCTACTAGGCCAACTTCAAGGTCAAACATGAACAAATACCCTTACAACACATCACAACAGGATTTGGATAATTACAACCTGGTTAAACAATGTTAAACCAAAGGGTTGATACTCTTAATACTTACAAGGCCATCTTCCAAAGTCCAACAATTGCAACAAAGGGAAAGCAGTTTGGATGAATGAAATGGCCTCACAGCAACTATCTAATTCCCACCTGTTTATTTTACACACAGGTTCTCCTGTTACCTATTCTCGGTAGCACCACTGGCTAGTGGAGTTATAATGTCATACAGGAATGAATGCACAATTTTAATATTTAATGCACAAATCAGAGGGCAGCTTGTGGCCCTCAAAACTTTTAGGTGCAGTTTTAGTCAAAGACTACACGTAACTTGTGCGACCTGCACCTCTCTTTTACACTTTATGGGAAAATGAGAGAATCATAATAATCAGGTGTACACTTTACTAAAAGGGCCCAAACTGTTTTAGATCTATTATGATGCTTAGATATGAAAAATATTAAATGATGTTACTATTCTAACTCATTGTACCCCAAAATGCCATCAAAGCACTGTGCTTTAAATGTAACTGTGTACAAATAATTCAGAAGGAAACACTGTACCACTACATTTACCTGACAGAGAAAAGTTACTGGTTATGTTGCACATTCAGATTTTACTACCAAAATATAACAATTAAAATAAGATGCATTACAATCCATTAAACTATCCAGCATAAAAGCTCCACCTTGAACAAAGTTTAATTCAAATGCATTGTGCTAATAATACCTCTCCTGACTGCAGGGCTTTGACTTTTGCTGTGTGCTAATAATAGTTTTACTGAGAACAAAAAAAGGGTTTTGACTACTTCTACCCCTGCCAATACTACCAACATCCCTAATAATGAACAAAGACAAAGTTGGCCTGGGGCCACCAAATCACTAAATCCACCCCTGCTGATAATGAAAGCACAACGCAGGATGAAGGGAGAGACATGGGGCGATGCCTCTTCCTATTCATAAATGATTCCATGCTAAGTCTGAGTAAATCTGAAACCAAAACAAAGCAATCTGTAGAAAAATAATAAGTCATTTTCAACCACTGAGCTGTTCATTCAGACACTTTGGTGCTGTGAGGAAAAGCTTTGCTGTTTGCCTCTCTCACTACCTGCAAACTCAGTATGACTGGTTGAAAAAAAAAAAAGGAGTGAAAATAGTCCAAAGCCAACAAACTCCCAAGCTATTGTGGTCAGTAACATAAGTTAAACACAAAGCAGGGTAACACCGGAAAATGTGTCCTTTTTTATAGTTCAAGTAATAAGCAGTTAGTCACCACACACATTGTTTTGCTATGTACCAAGCCACAGCAATGTTCCTGACAGCAGTTTACAAGTTTTAATGTTAGCCTGATATCTTTGAGCATCTGAGGCCTTCAGCTGATTAGAGTTGTTTCTGCTGCTTGTATAATCCTATCCACTCTCTTTGGGACAAAGAAGCCTTTCACACTGGTGTAAGGGAACCAGAGAAAAACTAATGGTGTCGCTAACATTAGCCCCTGATTCTAATCTGCACAAGCTATGTCATCTGTATGGCTGCAGTGTGCACACGTGCATGCATGTATAAGGAGGATTTAAGTGAACTTACCGCATGATGACATGCCCAGTGCGTACAGTCACCAGCAGACACTGAAGAAAAAAAGGCACAGGTGAATGTGATGTAATTCTTGGTGTTTATTTTCCATATAGAACGATCAAAAGTCTGGAATTTCACTTGTGATTTAAATAAAAAAATATCTCTAAGACATGAGAGGAATCTTTTGTACTAAATTGGTGCAATGATAATGTGTGTTTTTATTAGATAAACCTCTCTTTAATAAATATCCCCTTAGGGTGATGTGTACATCAAATAAATAAGCCTTTTCCCACAGTAGACATTTTGATTTGTCACAGCAGAAAATGAGCAGTTGTTATAATTGCACTTTTCCTGCTTGAATGTCCAACTGTGTGCCTGAAAACCAAAAGCTTAAATAATATAAAGTGTCCACAATTATCATGCCCTTGTCCACACATCTGGCCCCCATTTTTATTCAGCTGTGGTTCCAGGTTCTCACCTCAGCTGCCATAAAGGAGAGGGTGTGCATGCCATGGGAAGCTCCCAGCAGACCACAGACCACAGCCAGACCACAGCAGTCCAGCAGCAGGGAGACCAGCAGACAAAGCACTCGTACATGGCTGTTCATGGGAGTGGAGGGCGAGAAAGACAGCTGTGGGGAAGAAAATGTAAATTATAAGTGTGCCTCTCTCAAAGTTTTTCCCTTTTGTTATGCCTAGGGTTCCTGAGGAGGTTGTCCTTGCCTATTTAAAGAGCTTGTGCTAGTTTGGGAAGTTCATGTGGGTTTTTACAGCCCACTAAAACATTTTATGTCATCACTGTGCTGTGGAAAAAGTGCTGGGAATTCATAGCGGATTCAGACCTAGTGTTTTGTTTTGATGCCTGCAATTTTATACTAGTACAGATTATTCTGGCATTAAAAATTCAAATAAACAATACAAAATCTGCACATGTTCATGAAACATGAAGCTATTGATGCCAGACAACTGAATAAAACAGGAAAAACAATACATTTAAAAAGGGGAATACTCCTAAATCAAAAGAATTAAATCAGATACCAAAGACTGTACACTTTTTGTAAGCCTGTTTACACACACAGGCACAATATGTTTCAGTATCTGGCTCAGTACCATACTCCAAGGACATTTCTACTGTATTAGCTGAGAGGAAACAAGAACTTCTCCCTTCCAAATACACCCGACCCATTTAAATCAATAGACTCCTCACACACACAATCCTTAAAAAGTATTTATAAAACATTACCTAAGACTTTAAACTGACATACAACATTGCCTACAGTGTGTAGAATATGATTCAGGGCCTCATTACAAGCATTAAAGCTGCTGAGCTGAAAGAAATAAAATAGGTTCCATCAATTTTGGGTTTCCCCTGCACACTGACAAGATGATAAACCCAATATCTTTAGCAGTTTAACCTACATGCACCATCCTCAACCCAAAAGCTAGAACCCACATAAACAGGAAAACAAGAAGGAAAGCAGCTGGGGCTAACACACCTGGCAGACTTCAACCTAAAAAGAACATTCATAACTGCAGATCTGTAGCCAAAGCTGAGAGACAAAAAACAACACTAGCAGACAGTTATAAACGACCATGTGTTGCAGGACACCAAAACAAACTGGTACATTTCTACAGCACAGCAGGCAGATAATACTTTCTCATACACTGAGCGAGTCAGCTCTACATCACAGGCAACACATCAACTTAATGCCCATTCTAAATGTCATTGCTTGTAAGTAGAGGAGGTCAATTAAATCTGATATTTTGTTTTCCCCAACATGCAGAGCACAATCTGATACAAGGCCGTGTCAATCAGCAGCCTAACATGCCAGTACAAGGAACTATTAATAGATCCAGTGCTGAGAAGAGTACAGTTACTCTCAGACTTCTGAGGGACACACACCACACCTTTTAAAAAGACCGCTTTATGAAGTCTGAAAGTACATGCAGATGTTGTCAAATGCAAGGCTTCTGGCTACCTCCCATTTACTCTCTGTTCTTATAAGTAACAAGACAGCCACAAAGAATGTAGGTAGGTCTATTGGGTTTATTGTTAAGCATAAATAGGAACAGGTTTCATACAGGAGCATGTAAGCCTATCTGTTATACCTTATCACATTTCACAGCAAAGAAAAGGGCCAAACCTGTAGCAAATGTGCACTTCTGTGAATAGCTGTGAAGTTATTTGTGTTGCTTGCATAGATCCCTATATCTGTCTAATGACATACTAGCCATCCCCAATGCCTGCATCTCTGCATGAATGGTAAAAAGGAAGTCACTTTAAAAAAACAATTTCTATACGGTTTCTAATTGACATTCCCGAAAGTAGAATAAATTGAGTCCAGGAATAAATTGGTGAAATTGAGATTTGTCAACTTTGTCCTGAAGATCTATGTGGGTGCTTCTTTTCATTATTGTTGGGTATTCAACATTGGAACTATCTGATCTTTGGTTGAGCAAAACTTGCGCACAAGTTTTTCTGAAAGAACGTTTGCATCCTGCCTGGACAAATATGAGCTCTGTAGCAAAGCAAACAACAAAAATAACAACCTCCAGGCACCTTTGACAGCAGTGTCCTTTGCCAGACAAATCTACTTTAGATGTGTTTGCTTTAAAGGCAGATGGGAAACAATTCAAAGAGCCTCAGAAGCTCGGTATAAAATTACCCAAGTGTGAAAAGTGTTGGCTTTTTCCTGATACGTATGTATTGATAAGCCTTCTATTTTGCTTTGTAGACTGACTGCTTGGTTGAACGTCTGGTACAATATCATCGATTAATGTAGCAATCCTCAGCTGAATTGGTTTGGAGAATTGTAATCAGAGTATATTTGGATTGGAATAATAAAAGATTCATAATGTCAACAATCCAATAAATTTGGTTTACTGTGCTGGCCTAGATGAGAAGATAGTCATAAACCACAGGAAGGGGCACTAGAATTAATAGGAAAAAAAAGTGGTGTACTAAAATACTTACATATTCAAATCTGTCTTTGCAGAGCTGCACCATGAGGTGGAGAAACACCAGAGCAGAGAACCACAAACACCACATCACCACCTCCTCGACTGTCTGCACGTTCAACACGCCAAAAATGAAAATGAACTTGTAGAAGATGAAGTTCCAGAACTTGTCTTTCAGGTGCTGAAGAATAAACACAGAGCAAATTAGATGCATCTTTCTGATAGGTCGACACTCACATCGAGCTGCTTAATAACCCAGGCACTGAAGTAGTTTCATTCACCATTTAGCACTGCTCTAGACAAAGACTCACCTGTTTCTCACTGACCCTGAGTGGGCCAAACACCACATACTGAATCATTTTAGCGATTAACATCAAGGAGCAGCAGAATGTGTTGACCAAGACCTATGACAGTGCAGGCAAAAGTGACAATTAGATTTTGTGACAAGACCATCTTATCTTGCAATACAAAGTCGTTGACTAGATGGCACTCACCCATACAAAGAGACTGTCTGTGACAAGATACCACAGGACAGTGGTTGCCAATTCTGTGTTGCTAATGTCATTGTTAAGATGTTCAAGATCCACATCAGGGGGAGCTGGTGTTTCATCTGTTTCCAAGACCCCAAACCCCGGATCAGTCACAGTGGTGTAGGCACTAAAGATGCTGCCAGCAAGCAAAGCCACACTCAGCGCTGTGTAGGTCTGCAGGCTGGGCCAAGGAAACCTCTCCAAAAACAGCAGAGGCATTGCAGTGTTTACGGTCCACTTCTCAACTTGTAAAAAACGGTGTCTGTCCCGATCCAAGAGCTCAGACAGCCTGTGAGGGCAGAAGTGAGTTAGCTAACGTTGACCAAAGTTGCGTCAACACTACCTTTGTTACATACATACAGAAATGTTCAAAAGGATCGTGGATAACTCGTGTTAGCGTGTCACCAATTAAATATTAATAATGTAAAACAGCCGGTTGGAAACACGTGTACGATTATCTTGCTTGTTTCCAAGAAGTTATAAGACTGACGTTAGCGAGCCGGATGATACGTTAGCCTCCGTAGTTACAGTTCTCTAGCAAGGCTAACTTCACGTTAGCGCAATACAGTTGGGATAGGTGCTAATTACTAATAATTGGACCGCCTTTGGTGAAATATAAAAGGTCAAATCAGCCGAGCAACACGAAAACTGGTGGCCAGCAATCGACCTGGCTAACGTTAACATTAATACCCTGGTAGCGCTGGGGGGTAATGCTACATTCACGCCCCCAACATTAGCTATTTACCTGGCGAACGTTACCTAATACTAGCTTACTCGTTAGCTGACGTTAGCTACGTAGCTAGCCACTGTCAAACACCGGAAAACAAGCTCGTATTAAACCGCCACTTACAGTTTGTCGGAAATTTAGTTAAACACAATATCCAACGTCCCTCGCCGGGTTCAGTGTTGTACTTTTAGTGCAGCTGCACCGAGGAAATAGTAGTTGTCAACATCGTCATGTTTATTCCATCGAGAAGGCAGCTGGCTGAGACGAGCCTTCGTCTCCCCCTTCTTCTTCTTCTTCTCTGGGTTTAACAGTAGCTGGCAAACGGAGTGCTGCATTACTGCCATCTTGTGGTGTTGGCTGACTACTACAGTGTCCGCTTTGTCAGATATTTCCCATCAGCTTTTTTCTCCACAGGAAGCTGACCAAATATCTTATGCTTTCTCCACTTCCATCATACCCCAGTAACAATAATGATAATAATAATAAGAGGAAGAATGATAATCCTTATTCATAAAGCACTTTTCAAAACAGAGTTACAAGGTGCTTTACTCGTCAATAATAAAAACAGACAAGCCATGAAAACAACAACCTTTAATAGAACTGATAAAAAAAAAAGTTAGTGTATATAAACAGAGGAAATAAAAGACAGTCTAAATGAACTTAAAGCTTAAGTAAAATCAGGCTCTCTGATAAAAGTATGTAGGGACTAATGAGAGATTTCTGGCTCGGCCAACCTGATTTCCTTAGGCAGACTGTTCCAGAGCCTCGGGGCCCTGACAGCAAACCCTCGGTCTCCTTTGGTTTTCAGCAAGGCCTCTGAAACAAACAAAAGACTTCTGCCCGAGGACCTCAAAGTATATCCTGGTTTGTAAGGTACTTAGAGGTTGGAGATATAGCTGGGAGAGAGACCATGAAGAGCCTCAAAAGTAATCGGTATATTCTTAAAATCTGTTCTAAAACATACTGGCAGCCACGGGAGAGAGGCTAAAACTGGATCATGTGATCATGTCTCTTGGTTCTGGTTAAAAGCCTGGCAGCTGAATTCTGAACAGTCTGGAGTCGATTAATAGATTTTTTATTTGGGCAAGAAAAGAGGGTGTTGCAGTACTCCAGGCACGGAGAGATGAAGATGTGCAAAATTGTCTCAGTGTCTAAAAGTTAAAATAAATTGTATTTTTGAAATATTTCTAAGATGATAGAAACTTTGTGACATGCTGCTCAAAACTTAAATTACTGTCAAACTCAAGACTCAAAGATTGCTTGCAACAGATTTAACATTATCTAATAGGGGACCAGCCAAAGGCAGAGTTTGTTGATGACAACAATTTCTGTTTTGTCTTTTTGTCTTCTGTTTGTCTTGAGTTCAGCTGAAGAATTCTTTTTTTTTTCATCCAGTTTTTAACACAAGTAAGGCAGTCGTTGAGTGAAAACATCATTCCAGAGTATGTGGATTTAATGGGCAGGTACATCAGTGTATCATCAGCATAAAACCACAGTATGCTCCTTCATCGTGATCCTGTTATTTCCAGCCTTTTCATTTTTTCTTTCATACCCTATATTTCTGATATATACTTTCTGCAACTAAACACCTTTTTTTTGGTACTTGCCAATGATCACACAAAATGTGAAGTACCATTCTTAATCTGGTCATCACTTCCTCTTTCCTTTTCCTTCCCAATTTCTCAAAATACTCACTATGCATCAAGTAGCCTCTGTCTCAGGTTAAGTGCTCTGTAACTCTGTTGGTCCATTTATTGTCACAAAAGTCAATTCCTTTGATGCACAGCTGCCTCAACCTAGGAGAGACCTTGGAGCACAGATTGTCTTCTTTAACCACTGATCTCAGAGAAATTGGCTTTTATCAGTCTACATTACTTATATCATTATAAAACTCACTCATTAAAGCAACAATCTCACCCACAGGTGGTTTGCTATCCTCAGAATCAGAATCCTGTTTACTGCCAAGTAGGTTTTCACATGCATGGAATTTGCAAGAGTATTGGTGCACAACATAAACATGTTAAGAGAAAATGAAATCTTTCTAGGGTTGTTCTGTATGTCTACCGTGAGTCTATAGTATGAGATGAGTGGGAGATCATGGGGAAACATTGTACTGGTCTTCAGATCAGAACCATGTTAATGGAGGGGTCCTATTAGCAAATTAACAATACTTTAGACATTTCTTTGACTATTTATACAATACATGATTATTGTCAAAGACAGTGGAGGATATAAAATATTCCATACAATGCTCTGTCCTCAGAAATAATACTGACTTTATCAGGGAAAAGTCAAGTGATGGTAATAATTAACTATTCAAATGGTTGGCATCCATGCAACAGATGGAGTTGACTTAGGGTCCAAAGATAAGGTTTGTGGGAGTGCGTTGTTACAAAAGCAAATGAAAAGGTTGATTAGGGAGAATGAGGACAGTAAGCGAATATAAGGACACTCACTTAGCTTTCTCACAGATACTGCAAATACATTAGTCATGTAAAAATTACATTTATAATGTTTAGGACAAAAAGAAAACAATGCCTGTGATCTTTTCAGCTCAACTGGACTGTTGCAGTAGGTATCGTGTGGTCAGTCCATTGTTGTTTTCCGTTATGCTTAATGATGTTTATTTCTCACACAGGTGGTTATATGATGGCCAGTGTGTGTGGATGGTCAGCATGCTTTTTCACAAGAAGAGACTCAGTGTGTTATATCAGTGATTATTGCACAGAGGCATATAGTGTTCAGCAGTTACTGTGCTTTGTGTTTATAATGATGCTGGCACAAATGCACAGGATGCTGGATCTCAACCATCCCAAAACTTAAAAAAAAGGAGCAGTTTCCATCTGAAGTAAGAAAGTTGAGGTTTAGCTGGTGATTTGGAGAAAGGAACAACAAAAGACCTTTGACCTTTTTATTAGCCATGTAGAGTAGATCACCGCAAGCAATCAAATGTATATGCCTGCAGTCTTGCTGATATACTCTGTTATATATAAGCAATGAAGTTGCTTACCAAACCATGGTCACAAAAGGAAACAAAAAGGGTTGACACTCCAGCAACATATTTGGTATTTAGAACTTTATTGTAGCATCAATGTTTTGGCTTGTGGCCCTTATCAGGAATGTCACAAGCCAAGTTGTGCCAGAAGCCCTCACCTTGCTTCCACAGAGGAGAAACGGAAAGTTCTTTGAAGTAACAGTAAATCAGCTGTCTTTATATTTCAGATTCAGAAAAGGATTTATTGCTAAGTATGTTTTCACTCACAAGGAATTTGCTTTGGTTTTTGGTGCATGCATTAATAAGAATCAGAATCAGAATCAGCTTTATTCGCCAATGTACCAGAAATGACATAAGTGCACAAATTTAGGCAAGAACATACAGAATATAATATAATAAAGTTTTGCTGGCTCTGTGGACTGCAGCGTTCTTGTTCAGCATCCTTGTCATCCCAACTCAGGTCGTAGACAGTAGTAGTTCCTTTTATTATTCTTAGTACCTGATACTGTCTAGTAGCTGCCCAGCTCAGGTAAATGAGTTTCAACTTCAGACAGAAATCTATAGTTCTTGTGCACACTGTGGTGATAGCCTTCTTCGCCTTACTATATCAGCAACATTATTGATGTGGTCAGACACAGAATATGAATGTGTGCCACAGTGTTGTCTTTAGCTCTGGTGCACTTGTTTTCATCAGCAGTTCAGTGAATCCTGTGTTATACACCCTCTTCGAGAGGATCTTACAAGGGAGTTTGGAGAAGTCCTGACTGGTCAAGCTGTTCCAGGAAATGGCCACTCACACCAACAAACTGAAGGGGCTGGTAGTACAACCGCAGACTGGCCAGAGGGCAGCAAATACACAGGTAGTGCTGATATCTGGCGCTGATGAAAAGCTGACTCCCCGAAACTGTGATGATAGAAAGTGCCATGTTTGTTCGAGTGATCCATATCATTAACACAAACCCTCCTATCTTTGTTTCACATTTATTGTATTTTAAGATAGAATAAAAACATTGAAATTAAATAGGTTCCTGTATTGTGTAATGTGTTTTGTGTCATACGGTGTCTGACTTGAAAAATGAAATGAATTACCTCTGGGTCAGTGCTCTTGGAAGCTGCCACAACGATTTAATTTTCTGATTATTAAAACTCGATTAGTTTATCATTGGTAATGGCAGTAAAGCTTAAAAAAAAGGCTAAAATATATCTATCTATATCTATGGTTAAATAAAAATTATTAAAAATTCCCTCTAAACAATACTGTAATATTACATACTTAATGTGGAGCAGTTAATCTCCTTTACCAGAGAGTAAGTGGGTAAATGATTGCAAACCGATTTTACTTTTAATTTTTTTCTTTTATATTCAGTTCAGTTCAATTAAGTTCAGTTTAGTTCAGTTCAATTCAGTTCAGTTCAGTTCAATTCAGTTCAATTTGATATTCAGTTCAGTTCAGTTCAGTTCAGTTCAACTGCATTGCAGTTCAGTTCAGTTGTTCAGCATTGGATTGTATATTGTATGAGATTTTCCCTGATGCCTCCCCTCTCTGTCGTAGGTGTAAAGAGGCAAACGGGACATTAACACACTCTCTAAGAACATGTTGGAGATCATTTACTTAATGGAAGAGTATATTTGAATGTTTCTCTAATGCTTTTGAGAAGAACTGGGAACCTAACCCACTAGTTGCTGCCCCAGGTGCCACAAGTGTGTTACCTTTGGCAGACAAGCATATATTATGTGGAACAGAGAGCTGATGAATGTATTGTAAGGAAGTTCTAGGAGTTGTTTTTTGTGTTTCTACCCTAAAATATAGGGGGGAGGCGTGTCCTAGGGGTCACATGATTTCAGTGAATCCATCCAAAAACATTTAGCCTAATGCACTACTATTAGTTATTATTATAGTTATTGCTGCAAAGGGTCTCCAACTTCTTGCTGAACAGAAAGTCTGCAGGCCAGTTTATAAGAGTGTTCTGCTCCCGTCCAGAACAGTCTTGTATCCCTCATGTTCATGAAATTAAACTGATCTACAGAAGACACATTTTTACACCCTCTTAAAAATGTTACAGCATGTCAAGCAAAGTTTTTTTTACAATAAGAATTAAATAGATTTTGTTAGAAATTTTCTGTAATTCATGGTAGTTTCACAACCTCTGCACAGCAGATGCTGATGTTATTTATGGAGTTTCTCCTGCATTTCCTTTTCTTTATTTGAAACTCTTATAATGTATCTTATACATGACCTGAGGTGAAAAAATGGACCAATGACACATGCATGAATCACCTCTCTGTGTCTCAAATAGCCCTGTGAGGAAACCCCTTTCCTGTGCTGTCTATTCGTAAAGGGAAGTATAGACTTGCTTGTACAGCACTTTGTTTTTCTTTTCATGCAGACGCCACTGTCAGCACATACACTTGCAGCATGAACCACTCAGCTGTGTTGTCGCCTTCAGAGGAAATGGCCCCTGAGGAGTTTGACGGCGGGACAGCGGTGGCTTGTGTGATCCTGGGCCTGTCATTCTTAGTAGGAGCTCCTGGGAACCTGCTGGTGATCTGGACTATCCTGAGACACGTCAAGCAGCGTTCTCACACTGTGGTGCTCATCCTGCACCTGGCTGTTGCAGACCTGCTGGTCCTCATCACCCTGCCTCTGTGGATCTACTCCCTGGCCCACTACTGGGTGTTTGGGGAAGCCTCCTGCAAAGCCATGGTGTTCATGATCAACGCCTGTATGTACAGCAGCGTTTTCCTCATTACCCTCATGAGTGTGGAGCGCTTTGTGGCCGTGCGATATCCTTTTGCCTCAGCTGGCTGGAAGAGGAAAAAAGCACTGAATAAAGTTTTGCTGGCTCTGTGGACTGCAGCGTTCTTGTTCAGCATACCTGTCATCCCAACTCAGGTCGTAGGGACAGATTCTGGCGAGGAGCATTGTCTGTATCGGCAGTACTCTTCTGTGACCCAGGAGCTGGTGTGTGTGCTGCTCGAGACACTGGTGGGCTACATAATACCCTTCTCCATCCTCGTGGTCTGCTATGGCTGTCTGTGCAGCCGGATTACTCAGATGACCTTCAAGTCCAAGCGCAAGTCCACAGTCCTGATTGCCAGTGTAGTGGTGGTGTTTGCCATTTGTTGGACACCTCATCACATAGGAAATGTCCTCTCACTCATCATCCTGGCCACTGAGGACTCCCTCCCTGACGTAGCAGAGAATCTGGAGAGCGCCAGGAGCACCATGACCTTCATCGCTGGGGCCATGGTCTTCATCAGCAGCACTGTTAACCCTATCCTCTACATGTATGCGGCCCGCTCCTTCAGGAGCTCCCTGCGTGACACCGGCATCCAGAAGCTCTTCCGCCATATCTCCAGCACCTCCCCAGGTGAGGGCACTAAAGAGTTGTCCTTTGTGACCAAGAGACAGAGCAATCAGACCAACAGTTCTCAGTGTCTGACTGAGCCAAAAGACCAAATGGACATCTTGATAAAAATGTGTGAAAATAATCCATCCTGATATTATCGAGTGTCGGTGCTGTGTAGATATGCATGTGTATACTGTATACAGTATTTCTTTGTGACATAAATTTAGCCTGAAATGAAGCTCATTTTGTACAAAATTACAACACAGATAAACAGGAAGTCTGAGTTTATCTGTGCAACAACTTGTGCAACTCTGTAAATTACTTTTTTAACATGTCTTTTTTTAAATAGTGAACATATATTTATGAATATGTTATATATTATGTACTTTATTCCATAAAGTGTTCATAAATAGTACAATAAATAATTCTATGAAACATGTCTCAATGTAAAGTCTTTGTTTACAAACCTTTTTGTTATTTTATTAAAGCCAACAAAAGGAGATGATATTGATCATATTATTAATCAGACAAGAGATTTTTTTTTTTTTTAATTGCCTGTAAGCGTGAGAACATGATTAGACAGAGCTCAGTGGGTTTTCATCTGATCATCCTGTGGTTGCGTTTGCCACAAAGAAGTATCTCACTCTGTCTTTGTCTTTAAGAACGTGTCTATCTGCTGTCACTCTCTGTGTTGGGAAACTGTAACACCTCTAATACAGTCTGATTGTGAAGTCATGTTACAAACTTATCACTGCATTTTCTTCGTAGAACCCATAGTGTATGACTATTGTAAGAAATGTTTTTTTACTCCTGACAAACTAGTTAACAATTGTCCTGGTATCCCACTACAGACAACAGTCATGCGTCCAACTTCCTCTCAATGAAAAGATTGCAAAATGAAAAACTGCATGTTCCGTTTGTTGGGCAGCAAAAAGCGGAATCGTGTCTTAATGTTTGTCACAGTGTTATAAAACTCAGACTCGTACTTCTGAGAGAGAGAGTTCAGTGTCAGCTTATTCTATGATATTTTTATATGAGTATGTCCATCAGATATTTATAATACACATGGTATATTAGGTTTGTATGTTACCATGACTACAAAGAAATTGGTCTAACCAGCTGGCACAACCAGCAGATGGCAGTGTGTTTTTAACAGTGTTTTGACATTATTTCAGTGTAGCACCTTAATAATGATAATAAGTTTATTTAGTTACTCCATTGTATGTCTATTTTTTTCTATCAAGGGAATGATCATGATGAGATTGTTTCCTTCAGCGCTGCTTTGATTCATACACTTTACACACATTTATAGCCTTTGTGTTGACACAGTGGAAAGTGGAAGGAGCCATTTTCATTTAACTTTCAATGAAAGATGAAAAAAAATAGTGCTGAAATTTTGGAATTTCACTCTGCGTCTGACTCTTTCACAATAGTTCCACTTTTATTAGACTCAAAACTATCTGAGATTCCATACTGATGATTTTCCCACGGGGTGTCATTTGTATGTTGTGTCAAACACCATGAGATGAAGTTGAATAAACACACTGTGCCAGTGCTCGTCAGCTTGGAGACTTTAAACATTAGTGAATCAGGATTACTTTAACCGTGACAGCGGAAAATTACAGAGGGCAAAGGGTGTGACACAAACATACGAGTCAGACGAGATCACACAAGAAAGCACAGCCGACTGTGAGACACTCTAGACCTTTTCTCACAGAATGAGGAAGTAGCTTGTATGAGACAACATCAGCAGTGTGGTATGTGCTTAATGTATCCACTGCCTTGCATTATGGGTATATTCCTGCGTTATGTACTGTACTTTTTATGTGAGTATACACTTAACAATTGTTGCATAGTACAGTGGTGAAAAATGTCAGCACACGTACATCCTTCATATTTGATATTCTGTAAAGTGACCACTTTTTACCTTTAGAATCTGCCTCATGTGAGCAAATACATTTTCTTTGTATTCAAATTACTTTAATCGCTGTTATTGTAATCCACTCTCCCCCCAGCTAGCAGTACACCACAGGACGGGACCTGCCAAAGGGGTAACTGAGCCATGAATCTTGGCTCTCCCCAAAGTTCACTGATACCACAGCTGACACCAAAGCAAAGTGTTTTTCTGGGTACGGTGGTGGCTCGTAAATTCCCTTTTCAGCTGTACAACTTTTTTTCCACCAGTTACACCTGCACGTCATTTGGGAGCCACAGACAGACAACCTGTATGCTGTCTGATGTCATGAAGATAAATGCTCTTTGCTGTTGTCTAGGATTTCAGCTCTAGTGTTTTCCAGTGTGTCCCTCAACTTATCAGACTGGTTCAGCTGGTAAGAATGATTCCACATGAGGAAGGAGACACTGAGCATTACTCTTGAGATGGGGGGGATTTAAATGAGTGAAAGGAGGTGAAGAGACAAAAAGCCTTGCATTCACCACAGTGTGCTGGCCCATAGTGAGCAGAGATGGGAGTGTCAGGAGCAACAAAACATGGCATTCTGGGAACCAGGCCAAAGACTGGTGAAAACTCAAGCAGGCCAGCCAAGACCCGTGAAGTTATTAAAAACTCTCCATTGTATATTTTTGCTCTTGTAAGTGCCAGATTCAATTTCAACGTGAGAGCTGCTCATAGATGAAAACATAGCCACGCAAGAGTGTAAGACTTCATACATGTTACCAGAAAACACAGTGACAGTTAGTTATCCCATATCACAGTGTGAGTGTGGAGAAGCACAGCAGCATGGATTTTGACAAGATGAATAAGGATCACAGGTTGAGAAACAGCAAAAAAAATGCTACTTTCCATTATGTCCTGGCTGATCCTCACTGTCCCCTCTGTCTCTCTAGCTGCATGTGTCTGTCTGTGGGTTTCTCGTTATTTTCTTCCTTTCCTTCTGTCCTTCCTGCATGTAAATTAAGGCAAATCTTCCGAGTAATGGCACTTAAGCAATCACCACTTCACATTCGGTTGATACTGGCTTGAAATGCATTGATGGAATGAGCCTGACGGGCACAGGCCCAGGGGCCCAAAGTGTCAGGTGCACCCCTGGGCTTCATCTGAACAATGTCACTCAAATTCCTGACCAGCAAGAGACTCAAAAAATGCACAAAGACATGCAGAGAAACTGCAAAGAGCCACAAACTAACCACAAAAATGGGCAAACCACAAAAAAAGAGACACAACATGACTACAAAGAGACACACAACTACCTCAAAGAAACACAAAGAGCAATGCAAAACAACAACAAAGATGAGGCAGAACCACCACAAAGTCTGTGTGTCTTGCTCCTGCGTATTGACGGTAACAGGGCCTTTTGCATATCTGTGCCCAGGGGGCCTACTGACTCATAATCCACCTATGCTGATATGTTGCAGGTGTACAGTGCTGCATCTGCATAGCATCAGTGAAAACTTAAAGAACTAGATTGTTTCCAGCTCATCTTAGTCACAGAGCACCTTAGACCAGTGGCTCTCAAATGATGTGCCCTGATGCCAATCCAGATGTGCCGTGGGATTTTGTGATAACCACACATTATTATAACAATATTCAACTGATTTTTTTAATTGACTGTATCAGTATGTTGAATGCACCCATTTTACAATAAACAGGCAAACTCTAGCTAAAAAATGTTATTTAATTGAATTTGATTTAAAAAAAAAAAACCCTTACAGGGAACCTATTTGTTGCTGGTTGTGCGTGGGAATTGTACTTGTGTGACACATCAGAAGCCCTGATTGGCAGCCAGTGTAAAGGATGATGACATTTCAAAGGAGAAAGCTGTGAGTGGGACAATGGATTGCGTTACTGTTAAGAGCAAATTACAGCAAAGCACCAGCATGGACGACCTACTGCCGAAAGAAAAGATAAAAACAAAAACTGTGGACAGCAACACAAAAGCCACCCGTCTTCTTTTTATCTCTATTTACTGTCTTATGTCGTGATGAGAGTGATAACACATGTCATAGAAGCTATTGTGCACAGATGGAAATATATGTGTGCCCTGAGATTTTGGCATCCCCTTTGTTGTGCCTTGGACACAAACAGTTTGAAAACCACTGCCTTAGACTATGCATGAAAGTACAAGTTTGCCTGTTGCAGAGCATTGCATTGAAAAGCCTTTTTATGCATGTCTGCCCATCCTGTGCGAGGGACCCCTCCTCAGCTGCTCTATCTGAGGTTTCTACCATTTTTTTTACCTGTTAAAGGCATTTTTGGGGGAGTTTTTCCTTATCTGCTGGGAGGGTCAGAGGACGGGGGGATGTCATATGCTGTAAAGCCCTCTGAGGCAAATTGTGATTTGTGGTTTCAGGCTTTATATTTATATTGATTTAAAATCAATCAGTTTAATTGCAGTACAACACTGCTCCTGACTTCCACGTGTACAAAACTAATTTTAATGGAGAATAATAGTGTTTAAAAACCCTTAAACACTCTCAGAACATTCACAAGTTGCCCACTGTCTGCAGGTACCTGTAGCAACACCCTCCACAATCAATGTGAAACCTAAGTAGGCTACATGCCTCATGGAGGTATTGCAGCCCTGTTTGCCAGGCTACTTCCTGGTTCACCAGAGTTGACCAATGATATTACAGCACCGGCCGCAGAGTCCCGCCCTCACCTTTCCAAACCAGCCAATAGGCGACGCCCCTGGAGCTCTCCTCGCGCAGAGGCCGAGCCACACAGGTAACTCAGGAAAAAAATAGAAAGGAGAGGAGGGGAAAAGACTCTAGGGCTTGTTATGGAGTTCGTGTGAAAGAAACACGGATTTCCACCCGTCTTTACCAGTTAAACCAGTATCTCTGGATAGAGCACACTCAAGTACTTCAACAGGTAGAGTCTCTGACCGCAAAACTCTTTCGTGGCTCCTCTGAAAATAATCTCCCCCTTTTTCTCTCTCCGTTTACCTCAATTGAGTTTCCAGCCCTTTTGTTCGCTCTTCTTATCACTTGGAAAAAGGTGAACCCTCGTGTTATTTTTATTTTAATCTTTGCTTTAATTGTAGTTTTTACCCTTGTGGTCCCTGATGGCTTCGCACAGTGATACTCTGGTGGTGTTCTTTGGGGCAACAGCTGGTGCAAATGGGGGTAAACTGGGTTCGGATGAGAGGGAAATAATTCTCTTGGTGTGGCAAATTGTGGATCTACATGAGAAAAAGGTACGGACCTTTCTGACCCGCTCGTTCGTTGTACGGTTTCTTATGTACCCAGAGTGTTTGTGGCATAGTGTCTACCTGTAGTACAACAGTATGTTTGACATTTAAATCAACACGGTGTGCTCTCTGAAGCCGTCCGTAGTCTGCTTTACTCATGCTAACGCTAACCTTACATCAGTTCACCGTCCAGCCGCCTCACCTTTACAGGTGTGCGACCGAAATTTAACGAGCAGGTGGGGACATGGAGAAAGCACACTGTTTTGGTTTGGCATGTCAGCTTTTTCTTGATGTAAACAACGCTTTATTGACAATAAGTGCTTTTTGCAACTACATTGTCAATTGTTTGTTTGACTTTTGTAAGAGTTCATTTCCTGAATGTGGGGGTTTTAGTCTGTAAATTGGCTTACATTAGTTTTTTCCACGCTGTGTCCTGCGCCATGAACCCCTGAAAATCCCTCCACAGGTCGGGAAGCTTCATAGATGTCTTGTCAAGCCAGACACTTTGGAGCTGACAGACCAGTGTAAAGAGGAGACAGGTGTGACTTTGGACGACATCATCAAAGCTGAGCCCCTGGACAAAGTTCTGCAACAGGTGAGTTTCACTGGTCACTTTAAGGTACCTTTCTACATAAGGAATATTCCAATCCTTCCCATGTAAAATAGGCCTCATAAGTCCTCGCCCTGAATTTCCTAAACCCCCAGCTACATCTCATAAATCCTCCTTGCCTTCACTAACATTATGAGAAATTCAGAAGCCAATTAAACCGAGACAACCTTCCTCTGACAGTTAATGCCCGCAGCGAGATGAGACGTGACAAGCCTGACTTGAGCTGTAAGTGCATTTGAGGAGTGTCAGATTTCCCCTGATGACCTTTAGAAAAATGGTCTTCCACCTGGCTGAGATGTGTCATTGGTTTGGCCCATGACAGTTAAACTCTGCTGACAGTTTGCAGGAGCTCCAGGGTTAGGATGGGCAGAGCCCTGGAGGCATCTGGAGATAAGGAGGAGTCGCAGGTCTAGTCTTGTCTCGGCCTGATGCGCTGCAGACATCTGGAAGGCGGAATGTTTACCTGGGACCGCACCTCTGTTTTAGGCTGCAGGACAGACAGGAGGGGAGGCTTTCAGATCTTTGGCGTCATCCTCAGTGCGGCATTTTTTTATGGCCCAAGATGTGAATTTGCTTTCTGGTTCCTTCCTGTTAAATGGTGTGTTTTGACAAAAGTGCTTGTGTTGCCAAACATTTTGTTTAATCACCTGTGCAAGAATTTTTGTTTGCACCCGAGGCACCTTACCCACCTCTCCAGTGTGTCACAGTTGAAAAACCACTTATTATCATGCTGGATCAGCGGGTTTGAGTTAATATTAGTGCTGCTGTGGTCTCAATACCGTGCATGCACAAGCAGGATGGTTTGGATAGTCATAGGGTTGCTTTCTTTTAATGCTTTCTGGGGCTTCACAGCCACGATGCTGCTTAGGTTAATACAATCAAACGCATAGCCTAAAACGTTTAAAATCTCATAGGAGTGTGGTCCAAATGCTGAGGTCATCTGTGCCTTATGCCGACTTGGTAAGACCTCAGCTCCACTGTAGGTTAGTTTGTGTGCTGAACCTTCAAATATTAACCCAAGTAATCAGTTCGTTCTTTTCATACCTTTGTCTCACAGGTTACTTTCTTTCACTATTGGTCATTCTGAGATTAGTTTTATCCTTGCTGATACAGGGGAAGTAAAGGAAATGGACATTTTTCGAGACAGTTTGAAGCAAATGTTGTCTTTTGATGAGGTAGCCCATTCCAACTCAGTCATTAATAGAGGGAAACAAGCAGTGACCTCTCATTGGTGGGTTTGTTGTGTTGACCTGTGTGATCAGAGCCCCCAAGGACATCAGTTTCTCTCCTGTCGGTGAAAGATTTATTAAACGCGAGAAGGCTGGAGAGATTAGTAGGGCTGCTCAACACTTGGCTTCCAGTTTGTTCATTTTGTGTGCAGTTGGATCTGTGAATGCTTTTGTCAGTTGTCCCACTAACATGTTTTAGATAATGCTTTTCCCTCACACAAACTGAAATACTGTAAATGAGCTTGTTTCAAGTTGAAGGATAGTCATAAGTATATGTTAAGATTCAACCCCCTTCTTTTACGCCAACGTGTGCAGCAGCTCAGGTTAATGTGCTGTAAAAATCATACATTAAATACAGTCCACAGTGATGTCTTACACTTTTAATGTAATGAACTAAATGATCAGTAATTTTCATTCCTAGTTCCATAGTTTAAATGCAGAGTCACTACTACAGAAAATTGGCAATCGAAATTATTTTTAAGATCAGAGATCAGCAAGCCCAGCAGTCGAGAGTTCTGCCACCACTGTGTAGAAAAATATTGAATTTTCTGAAACTATTATTTTACGCGAATAGACCCAATAAGAAATTTAAAAAATTATATTTTAAAAAAAAAATGTGTGTTCAGATTCTGTCAAGATAAATCAATGTGTAAGATGATGGCTGTAGATGGCATGCTAGCACTCGAGCATGTGCGCTTATGACTGTAGCCATGTCGTGTGAGTGTATGTGGGTGTGTGTGCGTTACACACCTGCAGTTCAGTTCCTGGGCTGATGGTTGGTTTAGCTGCTGACTGTACAGGCCTGGCTTTAGTCTGGTGCACTGACAGCATGTCACAGCCTGTAGGGAGCTGCACATGATGTGAGACCTTACACACCTTGTTGTTGTTGTTGTTGTTGTTGTTGTTGTTGTTGGTGTCACACCATCTTTCAACTGTTTTAGACCACAGTCAGAAATACTGTCTGGCTCCGGCATTGATTTTAGTTAGTGATTTGGAGCTTTCTTACACAATCTGCATTATTGTGACATAGAAAACATGATGAATCCCATCCAGGAGTGATTCACTCAACCTGGACTGTGACAGTACGGCAAAAGGCAGCACAAAGATGACACACAAAGATCACTCTGGGTTGTATGAACCCAAATCTACGATCACAAAGTTATTGCTGTGTGTGTCTAAATACTCATAAGATCAAAATGTCAAGAATTTTGATGTTTTGTGACTATTGCTGCAATGACTACGTTGGCATTCATGCAACAAGGCAAGTTATTGAGACAAATCTGGCCAAGACAGGGGATTGTAGGAGGTGGAGAATAAACTGCAATGACCTGATTACATCAAAAATGTTTGCACTCATGTCTAGCATAAGGTAAACGTAGGTATTTTTCAACCTGGACCCCATTTTCCCATGTTTTTGTATCTAAATGAAAAACGGGAATAACAGTTTTTGAATTGGTGTAGTACTGAGTGAGAGCGCTGCAGCAGGCAACCGCGAAACAGGCTGCAGTGTAATTTACGTGGCAATAACGCGTCGTCAGCGCATGTCCACTAAAAGTGCTTTTTTTTCCCACTGACAGACTCAGTGTCTGACAAAGAAATGTTTTTCTTTACATGTGTGGCCTGTTTGGCAAGTTTAGTTGTCACAGGAAGACAATAACAGACTTCAAAATGAAACTTCTCCTCAAGCGAGACTCGGCTAGACATAACTGTCAAGTGTTTTGGTCTTTTGCTGTGCTCCCCACACTTGAAGGGGTGTACCAACGCTGAACAATTAAGCAGGACTTCACTCAACAAGACCAGACTGTTTTTCCTCTTTGTTTTTCTTTTCTTTATTTCCAGCAGGTGAAAAACCTTAAATGACAAACACCACATGATTAACATTTTATAAACCCAAGTACTCACAAATCAAATAATTATCAAAACCCATAATATTTAACAATTAATGCACCACAATTAATTATTATCAAACCCTTAAATATTAACCTTGAACCATTACACAAGTACATGAAAATAGATTAATTCTCTCCCTTTAAGTTAAAACAGATTTTAACTGAATTATTTCAGTGTGAATGCATCAAAATACATTTTTAACCACGGGAAACAATGAATTAATGGAACTGGTTAAATCCAACACACAAATTAATAAATACCTAATGAATTAACCACAAATTTTACCCCAGTTTTAGAGGCACATATTTACAATCCATATCCAATATAAAATTATTATCTAGCAGTGAACCAAGTTACCCGTCTCCCCCATAAGCAACCATTTACCCAGCCAACATTACACAAAGCACCGGACACTACATACACAAATACCTTGCCTCACATTCCAATGCCGCAGCAGCGCAACAAGTGCCTCACATCCACAAAGAAAATAAAAAGTGATCTTACCGGCCGTCCGTTCAGCTTTATGTTGGTAGTATTTTCACAGCTCTGTGGAGGAACTAAAAACTTTGCTCTGCTCTGCAGTGGCGTCTCTTTACTCTGCCTGATTTGACACAGCTGGGTAATTAGCGCGCTCGCGCACCAGCTGATGAGACGGGAGCACTCACCGCTGTAATTTTGCATGAAAGTAAATTGGCTTTGATCATGTGAATTGACTGGCCGAACTAATGCCGAATTATATAAAAAAAACCTCTCTGGTAACCTGGTTGAAGACGGGAGTGGATGTGCTCTACCAAGTGCTCTCTTAAAGAAAACTGCAATAATCTAAACAGGGTTCTGCCTGTTACCGAGCGCGTCACAGGGCCGCCGCAGTCACGGGCTCGCGTGTCGGCTGACAAAACAGCTGTTCGCCATAACACCTCCCACTCAAGCTTTCTGAACTTAGTCAGAAAGGTTGCAAAACTGAAAAAGGCGAACAACTTAACAAACAACTTCCCCACTAGGGGCACTGTTCCTCTACAGGTAAAAGAACCACAAGCCGCCTGACATCTCTGCGCAATACTACACCATTAGACCTCTCTCTCCGGTCACTAAAAGCTGTGGAGCGGGTCACTGGCTGCTGGTGGTGGACTGAGGCACAGTTACCTGGAGTGACAAGAACCTCAACATCCCTAACAACGCCCTTTGAATCGGGAGCTACAGTGACGACTCTACCAAGTCTAAACTGCCCACGTAAAGCATTTTGATCACAAAGCCAAACAACATCACCAACGGAGACATTTCTTTCTGTAGCATGCCATTTTGATCTAACAAAAAGGTTTGGGCCAGCAAGCTGGCACCATGCTTTCCAGAACTCGTTGACTTGGACTTGGATTTCTCTGAGACGCTTATAGGGGTAGTCCTGAAAATCAAAAGACTTGGAGTCACCACTGTGAGATGCTCGGCCCAGGAGGAGTGAGTTTGGCGTCACGTACTCCACGCGGTCCTCCCGACTCTGGACTCTTGCATCAATAGGACGCTCGTTTGCCAGGTTAGCTGCCATTTGGAGGGCTGTGAGGAACTCACTGAAGGTAAGATTAGTTGACTTGCTCAAACTTTGAAGAGCTCTCTTGGCAACCTTCACGGCAGCTTCAGCAGCTCCATTCCGATGTGGTGAGTCGGCAGGGAGCACTTTCCAGGTCCAGTTTGTCCCATTTGTCGCTGCATACTCCTCCAGGCTTGCTCTGTCCTGGCTCTTCAGGAATGCATACAAATCCCCCAACAAGGACTTTGCACCAATGAAGTTGGTCCCAGGATCTGACCAAACCTTGAGGGGGTGGCCTCTGATGGCAGTGAATCTCTGGTAGGCCATTAGAAAGCTCTCTGTGGACATACTGTTGACCAGGTCTATATGCAGGGCCCGGCTCGCCATGCAGCAGAAGATGACCCCCCAGACCTTCATGGATACTCTTCTTTTGACATCGTCCTTCACCAGGTAAGGTCCAAACAGGTCAACTGACATGAACTGGAATGGCGCAGCAGGTCTTGATCTTTCCACTGGCAGGTCACCCATCACCTGTTGACAGACTTGAGCTCTGACCTTCCTGCAGTGGACGCACTTGTTGACGACTTTCTGGGCCAGCCTTCTGGCTTGCACAACCCAAGCCCTCTTTCGCATCTTGAGTAGAGTCCCGGCAACTCCTTCATGCCCCTCTTGGTGACTCTGGCGTGCAAGCAAAGTCCCCAGCCAGGTGTCAAAGGGGATCAGGGGAACAGCCAAGCCGTCTTCTTTGAAGTGCTGGATTCTGCCTCCGCATACCAATAGCCCACTTGCCTTGTCCCTGTACACGACCAGCCGGTCTGTTGTGGTGCTGGGAAAGGTAGCTCCTACTTGTGCCGCCAGACAGAGGTCTCGGAAGGCGTCCTCTCTTTCTGCCACGGTGACTGTGCCATCGAACGGGACTGCCCCCCACTTTGGTCTTCCTGTGCCACGAAGAAACTTCTTTGCTGCCCTCCAGACCAGTGCGAGTGACTTTTCCAGTCTGGTTAGGCTGCTGAATCGCTGGATATCTATCAGGCTTGTGACTGCAGCCCCGGCAGGAGGCCGGTGCAGATCAGCGGGGCTTGAGATTAGTTCAGGCCTGGGCTCCGCCTTTTCTCCAGCTCGGGTCAGGGCAGCAACAAATGTCTTTTTCTGGATGCGCATGAGGTTCTCTTTGGCCTCGACAGCAACATCTTTGGCGGACTTCACTGGCCACTCACTCTCTGGGAGACTTAGGAACTTAGGACCCTGCTGCCACTCTGTGCCTTCGTCCAGCTCCTTGGGGCTCGCCCCTCTTGAAATAATGTCTGCGATAATGAGGGGCCCAGGGATCCACCACCAGTCTTGGACATTTGTACTACCTTGGATCTCCCCAATTCTGTTGGCAAAAAATGTTTGGTAGCCGTAGTTTTCACGTTGGATGGCTCCAAGGACTGTCTGGCTGTCGACCAGGTGGTGCCACTTCTCCACACGGATGCTGCAGTGTTTCTGGAAGTGCTTTTTCAGACGAGCTGCATAGACTGCTCCGCAGACCTCAGCCTTGACAGCGTCCCCCTTGTGATCTAATGGCGTCAGTCTGGCTTTCGCTTCGACTAGTCGTATGGTCACGTCTTCTGGTACCTGCCACCGGAGGTACAATACGGCACCATAAGAGCGTTCGCTACCATCAGAGAAGGTGATACCACAGGGCTTGGCACATGGGTCAGGTGGCGTCAAGGCTCTGATGAACCTCAACTGGCTGAGCTCAGCGTAGTCTTCCAAGAGGCAGATGGCATCCTCACGGAGGCCCTCAGTCAAAGGAGCATCCCACGTGTCTACTGATGGACTGTAGTTGACCTTTGCTTCCTGGAAAGCTCTCCTCACCAAGATGGCTCCCTTTTGTTTGACAGGAGTTGCAAGGCCGAGGGGATCGTATAGCCCAGAGATTTGGCTGAGGAGCTCTCTTCGGGTGAGTGGATCCGGCACACGAGCCCTGACTTCCTCTCTTGACAGGTTTTCTCCGAGTCTCATTTTCTTTTTCTTTTTGGAGAAGTTCACAGCTACCATCAAGTGAAGCTTGTCGCTTTCAGGATCATACCCAAGGCCCAGGGCTTTATTGTTCTCCTCAGAGAGTTGGTTTGGGAGGACCATCACTGGGGGTGCTTCCTTCTTTAAGTGGCTTGACTCTGACCTCCCACTTTGGCCGGAGTAAACCCATGGCTTCATGTAGAATCCTCCGGCTTTCAGGATGCGCTCAACATTTGTCGTTATTTGCTTGAGCTGGCACAGGTCATCATGCGAGGTCAAGATGTCGTCCACATAAGCGTCTTGCTCCAACACTCGACGCTCTCCTGCAAGATGGTGAAACATTGGCAGGTTGGCTGTCTCCCGCATGGCAACTTGAGCGATACAGCCGGCTGGTTTATCGCCTATGTTAACTCTAGTGATGGCGTATTCCTGGATGTCCTCTTCCTCAGAGTCTCTCCACAGGAAGCGATGCAGGTGTACTTCCCGGTCCTCAAGCCATACAGAATTATACATTTTTCTGATGTCCCCAAGTGCAGCGAAGACACCTTGGCGAAACCGGGTGAGGACAGCACGGATGTCATTGAGGACGTCTGGACCCTTCATGAGCAGGTCGTTCAGGCTCTGGCCTCTGAATTTCTGACTACTGTTCCAGACGAGGCGGACTGGCGTAGTCACAGAGCGGGGGTTTGGTGCAATCAAGTGGCTGATGTACCATACGGGTCCAGACCAGCTTGCCAACTCTTCTTTGGACAGCTTGACAGCAGCGTTCCGCTCGACCATCTCGTGGACTTGAGCTTTGTAGGCCGCCTTCCATCTTGGCTCCTTTGCCAACTGCTTTTCAGTCCTCAGGAATGTTGCTTCGACTGCTCTCCTGTTGTTTGGCAATGTTGCTGGATCCTCCACCCAAGGGTACTTCGCATGCCAGTGTGGTTTCTTGCTGTGGCGATCTCCACTGATGTATGTCAGTCCACTCTTTATTTGCTCCAGCTCTCTCTCCTCAGAGATTGTCATCTCCTTTCCTCCAGGTTGGCAATTTCCACATCTGCAGCCGCCACACCTGGGCTCACACGCAGCCCCAATGCTGTCCCACCTCCACCAGTCTATAAAGTCTCGGTTGGCAGCAGACGTGACTGCTTGGGTGAGTTGAAGTGAATGAACTGGGCTCCTGCTGGTGACTTCCTGGTACGCAACAGCTGCTGTGCGCATGGAGCGGGCAAAGTGGGTTCTGGATCCATGGGCTGTGACTTTAACATCTTCCATGAGATCTGGATGAGAGCCACCCACTGCTTTCCCAAGGGGACCATCCCACAGGACAAGGTCACCAACAGAGCGCACTTTTTGAGGGACGAGTTGGCCTTCCTTGTGGCTGATGAGGAGCTTGATTTTAGTGGGACGGACCAGTTCATGAAGAGGGACATCCGGGAATATTTTTTGCAGTGTCTTGGGTGGTATGTGGCGATTGACCTCTGCAATGCTGTCCAGTCCGTAACACACAAGCTGGTGAGACCTCAGGGTTCCCTTTGCAGTTGTGACCCGGATTTTCAGGAGGTAACGCTTGGTCTCCACTGTCACTTGCATCCCGCCGACTCCATGGACTATGAGCGTCACATCCTCACTCCTCAGGTTCAGCTCACCTGCAGCCTCATGAGTAATGTAGTTCGTGTCGGACGCCAAGTCTATCAGGGTCCCAATCCTCTGTCCAGCATTTGCAGTAACTTCCAGGATCATCATTATGACAGGGAACTCTTCAAGTCCACTCTCTGCCAGCAAACTCCTCTCAGATACGGCTGAACTGAATGTCTTTGAGACAGAGTTGCAGAATGCATCACGGCACCGCTGGGCTAAGTCAGGAGGCAGGCTTGTCAGGAACTCTTCCTGGGTCTCTGTGTACTTTTTCCATCCCCCTTTTGCTGGACTGGGCTTTGGCTTCCTTGGCCCATCTCCCTTACTTGCAGCCTTGGGACAGAGGTAGTAGTGATGACCCGGGCCTTGAGCATCATTACACCCCTCGCTTTTGCACAGAAAGGTGGTCTTGCACTCTGCGTCATCATCGTGGACCTCCAGGCACCTCCCACAAGCACCAATTTTTTTAACTGCTTCCTTCTTCTCTGATATTTTGAGAGCTTTGAACTTCTTGCAGTAATAGAGTCTCTTTCTATGGCCCCTCTCTCCACAGACAACACAGGATGCTTGGGAGCTTGAGGAGTTGGTGGTTTTTGTTCGGGCATGTTTTTGTGGGACTCTTGACTCCCTCCTGCTGGGGTCATCATCCCTGAGCTGGTCCAGCTGCTCATAAATCTTTTCCTGACTTCTCAGAAACTTGAGGAGCATGTCAAACCTCTCCTCAGGTAATGAGGCTTCCTCTCCTTCCGACACATGGACCAGCCACTCTTTCTTTAAGCCCTCTGGCAGCTTACTCTCCAGGGACTTGGTAACGAGTGGATTTTTCAGGGCACCAGTGTTTCCCAGTTCACTGAGGTCATACAGGGCCTTTTCCACGATCTGTATTAAATCGACAATCTTCCTGGGTTGCTGACTTTTTACTGGTGGCAGCGCCTGCAGCTCCTCAATGATTTCCAGGGCAATTGCTGTTTTATTTCCAAACCGATTCCCCAGCACACGAAATATTTCATCCGCCGTCCCATATGTTGACAGGCGAAGGTCCCTCACTACTTTGTCCTCCAGGCTGCCCAACAGCTGGATTTTCCTGACCTCCTTGGAGCCAGTCGGTTCACCTTGCCTTTGTAGTGCCTCCCACTCTTTCCTCCAGAGGTAGAAGTTCCGCTTGTTGCCGTCGAACTGTGGGAGTGCCGTTGGTTTCAGCTTGATGGTAGGTGACTGGTGTGGTGTCTCCTCAGAGGGCCCCTTGTTTTCCAGCTTCACCTGCAGCAGGGTAGCCTTGTCAGAAATTAACTCTTGCAGCAAAGTCTCCACATTCCTGACGCGCTGCCGGAAGTCAGGCTGCTCTCTTTCTGGGACCCACCGAGTCCATTGGCGCAGGGTCTGTTTTGCCATCTTCACCAGCCCCTCAAGATTGCTGAGCATGAGTTCGTATACCTCCAGCTTCAGGCTAGGTTTGTTGGCTACCAACCGCTTGCACTCTTTTTCAGCTGCTTCCACTGCAAGGGAGAGTTCGGAGCAGCCAAAGTTTTGCCATAGGACCTTCTGGACAGTGCCCTCCACTTCTTCAAGCCTCTGTACGCAGTCCTCTGCTGTTTTTCTCACATCTGCATTGATGTCCTCTTTAGCAGCAGGTTCGAGCTCCGCCTCCTCAGTCAAGGTCTCCACCTCCTCATTTGCCTCCAGTACCTTCTCGACCTCAAGTGTGACCTTGCCGAAGGCTTCCACCAGTTCTTCTGCCGACATTTTCTTGCAAGACTTCAACAGTACGTTTGCTTGTCGGGTAAACCGCTGTTTGGCAGTCGTTCTCTCCCTCTTCAGCTGCTGCAGGGATTTCGACTCGGCCATTTTGGGCTTTGGACGCAGCAGTGGGCGGGGCTTGGATGCAGCAGTGGGCGGGGCTTGGATGCAGCAGTGGGCGGGGCCTGGACGCAGCAGGGGTTGTGAGCTGGCTTGGCAGAGGCGTTGGGTGAACTTTGATGTAGGAGTTTCAGTCTGGTTTGATAGGGGCTTTTCCAACCAGCTGGCCGGTTTTTCACTGTCAAGTGTTTTGGTCTTTTGCTGTGCTCCCCACACTTGAAGGGGTGTACCAACGCTGAACAATTAAGCAGGACTTCACTCAACAAGACCAGACTGTTTTTCCTCTTTGTTTTTCTTTTCTTTATTTCCAGCAGGTGAAAAACCTTAAATGACAAACACCACATGATTAACATTTTATAAACCCAAGTACTCACAAATCAAATAATTATCAAAACCCATAATATTTAACAATTAATGCACCACAATTAATTATTATCAAACCCTTAAATATTAACCTTGAACCATTACACAAGTACATGAAAATAGATTAATTCTCTCCCTTTAAGTTAAAACAGATTTTAACTGAATTATTTCAGTGTGAATGCATCAAAATACATTTTTAACCACGGGAAACAATGAATTAATGGAACTGGTTAAATCCAACACACAAATTAATAAATACCTAATGAATTAACCACAAATTTTACCCCAGTTTTAGAGGCACATATTTACAATCCATATCCAATATAAAATTATTATCTAGCAGTGAACCAAGTTACCCGTCTCCCCCATAAGCAACCATTTACCCAGCCAACATTACACAAAGCACCGGACACTACATACACAAATACCTTGCCTCACATTCCAATGCCGCAGCAGCGCAACAAGTGCCTCACATCCACAAAGAAAATAAAAAGTGATCTTACCGGCCGTCCGTTCAGCTTTATGTTGGTAGTATTTTCACAGCTCTGTGGAGGAACTAAAAACTTTGCTCTGCTCTGCAGTGGCGTCTCTTTACTCTGCCTGATTTGACACAGCTGGGTAATTAGCGCGCTCGCGCACCAGCTGATGAGACGGGAGCACTCACCGCTGTAATTTTGCATGAAAGTAAATTGGCTTTGATCATGTGAATTGACTGGCCGAACTAATGCCGAATTATATAAAAAAAACCTCTCTGGTAACCTGGTTGAAGACGGGAGTGGATGTGCTCTACCAAGTGCTCTCTTAAAGAAAACTGCAATAATCTAAACAGGGTTCTGCCTGTTACCGAGCGCGTCACAGGGCCGCCGCAGTCACGGGCTCGCGTGTCGGCTGACAAAACAGCTGTTCGCCATAACAATAACAAACAGACCGGTACAAGTGAAAGGTAAAGAAAAATATTTTGTTTCTTTGCAAACACTTATACTAACAATCTGAGCCTGTCAGTGGCAAAAACGAGTGCTTGTAATGGACGTACATTAACCGTGTGCTTCTGCCTCTACAGGTAACATTACGGCCCATTGTGCGTCTGCTGCACTCTCACTCAATACTGGTGCAATTCAAAAAGTTTTTGTACTCATTGTCACTTACACACAAAACATGAAAAAATGGGGTTGATAAATACCAAAGTTTCCCTTTATTGTGTCTATGTATTAAAGATAAATGTTATGTAAGAAAACCTAGTAGTATACTTTGTATGACACAGCAGGTTGAAGAGATGTTTTCTGAGACAATAACAGTTTTCCTCACTCACTCCTCACTACAAAAACCTTGTAGAAGTGAGTTAAGACAACACATGACCTGTGTGTAGATTTGTTATTTGTGATCATGTGTGATCTGTGTTGATCCCCCCCCCCCCTCAGTTGATCATTCTGAATATAAGCAAAGTAGAACTCCTAACGTGCCGATGTGCTGTGACTGTGGCGGCAGCGTGTGTTTGACTTTAGGTGCTGTAAACGGTTACCGCAGGGACTGCCCCGACACTCCCTGCTGCTCTTATCGGAATTTGTTTCAGCCACCACCACCCCGCCTCACCTCTGCATACAAACAGTCCGGCTTCAGTGGAGAGCAAACTCTGATAGGACCATGTTCAAAGGCCACTTCCTCCCCCTCATCTGTGGAAATGCTTTGCAGAGGGCAGACTGAGACTGAAAGTTGGTTTAGGAGAAATCCATAGTTTGTGTGGGTCCCAAAATAGTTTTTGAGAAACAGATGGTGATTTTAAATTGAAGTAAGATAAATGATCTTTCTTCCTTCCTACAGTAAGGTGGCATTATTATATCAGAATACGACTAAGGCATGATAACAGTGATTGTATCATTGGAATAAAAACCCTTTTTGTTCATTTATTATTTGTTTAAGTAGTAGCTAGATGTTTATTGGACAAGATCACAGAAAAGTAGACCATCCGTAATAAGTGGCTGTGTTGTATTTCACACATTGCACATTACAGGCCTTTCACGCAATCAATGAATTGCAGCTAATTTAAGATGTAAACAGTCAGGTGTGCTCATGAGTTTGGCTCAGTAGCCTTTAATCTTCACTGATCTGTTGTCACTGTGAGATTTGTCTTCTGTTCAGCTTGTTTGCTCAGTTTAAACTGTGGTTTTTGACACAGTGGAGAAAGGGAGTGGGTGTGCCGCTACGCCATTTAAAACATTTGCTTTTCTCTCAGTAATCCGGCTTTAGTAATTGGCCAAGGTGGAGCTGCATGCGCAGTTATGAGCAAACATAAGTCTTGTTATCACTGTCAACATGAAATTGTGCAGTATGGCTGTGCTTAAAATGCACGGCTGGATTAATCCATACAACTTTGGAGTATCAAAGTTTTGGATTTTTGTGTTTACTGTTAGAATAATGACAGCGTCAGGTATTGAGGTGGGTTAGAGGAGATACCTGTTGTTTGTTGGTATTTTTAGCTTTCAGACACACGCAACAAAAACAAAGTAAAGGCTGTACAGGTGACAGAATATGCAAAGTCAGAGAATGAGGGGATTTAATTTCCGCGTGTGCCTTTTTAACTTTCTGTTTGCTGCTTACCTTGACAGTAACAACTCCGTGACAGTGGCTATAAGTGTAGAGGCTTTATTTCAGGGTGTGCTATTGAGGTTTGTTGATACTATGGTCAGCACAGTTCATTTTAATTTGCAGTGTAATATGCCAATTGAATTGGATGTGGCGCAGAATATATGTCACTTGTGCACTGGGTGTGTCCTGTTACCAAACTGTACCTGCTGACCTATTGTTCTCACATTAAGTTTACCGTACCCGCCCTTAATCAGGTGCTCATTTAGGTGTGGGATTAAAATGACAGCCAACACAGCACATCTGTCATCCAGTTATCCTGTTGTGTATCTGTGGCAGCCATGTCAGTTAATAACCCCTGTATCAGATCCTGGTCACCATGACAGCATTCAGTCAATCTGTAGTTTTACTGTGTGTGTTATTGTTGGAGTAATTTTTGCTACAAAGGACTTTTGTGCTTGATTTCAGACAGTATAGTAAATCAATGTAATTCTGTTTGGCAACCAACTCTCACTTTAGAGCTTCCCACCCCACTAATATGTGAACCTTATGCATCTAATGTGATACACTCACTTGCTTAATGTAAACCAACTGTATGGAAGAACTTTGTGGTGGAAATGTTGCTGTTTTCCTTCTCAGTAGAGCCATGACAACATTTTTAGACATTTTACAGGATCCTTAGTTTGCGTTTTGCTCGAGTATTTTGAATATTTGACTTGACCTTGACCCAGAAAAAAGCAGAAACATTTACAGGGTGAGGTGAAATAGGCCAAAGGGCTTAGTCGAAAGAATGGTAATTGCTGTCCATGTCTTTTTTTTTTTTTTCGTTTTAACTTGGGATTGCACAACAACGAAGAGAACTTACAGAATTAATATATGTGAAATATAAGCCTAAAGTGATTTATAGATCTGCCAGTGTTCGTGGGCCCACTGCAAATACCCAGCTCTTTTTTCTCAGATCGATGATTCTCTCAGGTTTCTGTCCTTCCACCCCAAAACCCCCTTAATCTAACCCAGAGGCATTTGTTCTCTTGTCAGCAGCTGGCTGGCGTTGCCAAATAGCCCTGCATTTCTCTTTGACTGTTAAGAAGCATGCCTCGACACGCACGTCTAATACTCTCCCACTGTCTGAGGATCTGTCATATATCGCCAGTGGCCATGTGAGGCTAGTCAGTTGTTGGTTTTTGGGTGGTCTTTTCACCCAGACAATCTAATTTGCGCTTACAGAGGTGACTTTGAGGGTTCAGGAGAGAAGAAGGGAAAAAAAACAACATAACAATTTTCTGAGGTGGCCAATGACACGAGCAAAAGCTGATCTCCATCTTACATGGGAGAATTGAGCAGCAAGTAAATACAAGAGGCATTTAAGTCAGTGTGACCTCAGAAAGGTTTTGTGATGTCAATATTATGCAAAGTGATTCAGGTTATCATCATCATCAGTGAATCAGCTCACTCCCAGTTATGTGTGAAAGTGTTACTAGTACTGCAGATCTCACTGAGACTCACCAGTTTTCACTTGTTTTGTCCTGCCTGAATTGTTGACTCTGAGTGGTTCTTCAAACCGCAGCACTACACGATGAAGAGGTGTAAGGTGTCTCCCTGCAGTCCCGGATAATCAGACTTTATGGTATACACCCAGCACAAAGCAACCTAAGATATTTTTTTAATAATATAGTCATATGCAAAAATGTGAACAAATATTACACTTGTGTCTACCAAAGGACAAAAGTGTATAAGCTCTTATATCTTTATAAGCTTATAGTATTTGAAGGCTCTGTAGCTGTGAGTTTGTTTGTTGTCTGCGAGTCTTTGTAGCACTTAGTGGTCAAATTTTACTTAACAAAGCTACAAAAAATAATTCCAGCATGGCTGCTCTTGAGGAGGAGTCCTCTAAAATCATGAAAATACTATAAAACATTATCAGAAATACAGTCCTCAGACATCATTTGCCTAAGTGATGGCCTCTGTTGACAGTTTAATGCTGCCAACAACAGGTTGACACAACAGAAGGAGTAGGGCTGATTGAATGTGGTAGTTATAAATAAACACGTACATACGTAGGAGTTGCTGGTATTTAGGTTTGGGTGTCGGGGGCCATAAAAGTTTACGTAAAGAGGAGGCAGGCAGGTTGGACTCGAATGAGTTGTTTTTCCTCTCGTCTGGCTGCCACCGTTTGTCGTGCTAAGAAGAGAAAGCGGTGATCCTGGTGATTAGTGTTGTGATCATTCCTCTCCTTTGTCTGCTCCCTCCCTCGCTGGGCAAACACTGAAACCTGTTAGACCAGCCTTGTTCCTTATGAGAAACAAACAGTCAAATGTCAAACACAACACCACCTTCACTTGGCTGCCTTTAGATTAAAGTACACTGTGTAATGTGAGATAAACGCTGTTTGCACAGCGGATACTTGAACCATATTTCACCCATTTCTATGAAGTCATTAAATGGTTGTAAATTAATGAGTTAAATAATCCAAAATAAAGATACTTTAAGATATATTTAATACGTCCAGACTTGATATCGACTATCCTACTTTTCTACTTTTGCTGGGTACGAAGTCTTAAATACTCTTCTAATAAAATCCATGTTAATTTTCTTTTCTCCTTCCGCTCTGTCTCATAACGCAGTTCCAGCAATCGGTGTCATCAGAAGTGAAATGCCTCGGCAGAAGCTCCTTCACGCTATGTGTCGACAGTCCCCTTGTCATCCGACAGGCCCTCCACCCCGAAGCTTCCAAAAAGGTAATGGTTACAAGTTAATTTCTAGACATGTGTTGCAATTAAAACAATGAGCTTCAAGTCTATGGTTTCTTTCCCTGGTGAAAGTGTGCAGTGAACTGCATTAAAAAGTATTGAAGTTCTTTTGAATTATTTCCTGCTCTTTTTTTCCTCATGGTCGTAACCCTGAGCCAAGATGGCGTCAGCATGTACAAACCTTTTCATCTCTTTGTCCACAAGTTCCTGGTGTGCCCATTATGTCATACTGAACCCTTTGTTTTTCGTCTCTTCCTTTTCAGAACCTTGTCCTTCCTGAATGTTTCTTTTCGTTTGTGGATGTGAGGAAGGAGTTTCACAAATGCTGCCCCAACGCAAGCGCTGTGCAGAAGCCCACTCTCGCCTCCATGTTGGAATGTATCCTTTACTAGTGTTGACATCTTACTGATTCATTTTGAAATCAGTTTAGGTTTAGCACAGAATCCTTACAGCATGACACATCAACACATGGAAAGTACAAAGTCAGAATAACAGAGTGCTTTAACTGGTCAGTGTCCTTAACAGTGTGTGTAGATGTTGGTCTCCCTGCTGTGTCAGAGCAGTCGATGGGGGTGAGGGAGGTGAGCAGCATGGTTCAGCTGATACTCTGCGTCCTGGCTGAGCCTTACGGTAAGTAACAGCCACACTTTGTGACCTAAATGATCTGACATTTAACTAGATGCTGAATGCCTTGCATCTCTCATGGCACTGCTAGCAGCTGAACCTAAACTGTGAACTACCAGAGAAAACAGAACATTTTATATGAACACCAGTCTGGTGTCATGCACTATTTGATAGCAGTTATTGGTGTGTGTTAACCTCTTTTGACCACTTGATGCTTTGGGGTCTATAAAATCAACATTGTGTCTGCATAACTGAAGTCTTTCCATTGTACCACAACTAGAAGTAGTTTTATCACGATACAATATTATATTGATTCTCCGCACAAGAAGATATTTCCTAATATCGAAATGTCTGCCATAATATGATTTTGATTCGATTCAGGGGCCTGGGATCGATATCGACATTGGGTTACAGAAGAAGCTGCCACCCCCTTTCTTTTTTTTTTTGCTTTTGGCAATAAAAGATAAAAACAACACATAAATAACTGTACATAGTTGTAACCGGTTAAGTGCTTTAAATTGACTCTAATAACATGCAGAAAACACGGCTTAACAACAAGAACATTTAACAAAAGTATAAAATTCAGCTCAGTATTAACTGTCAAGGTTCATCGACTTTGCTAGTGACCATAATTAGCTGAAGCGCTTTTACATTGCATAAATTAGCCGAGTGGCTAGCTGACTTTACCTTGAGTCATAGCTTAACAAATTAACAAATTACATTTATCATTTATGCCTCGTCTTACAGTTACAGTTAGTCACAGTTGGTTAAAGTCACTGTGTCTCCCGACGGACAGCACAGTTGAATTTCAGCTTGCATGCACTTGTTTTCAGCCTACAAGTTAGCGGACTTGTTTGCCGTGTTTCCTTATTATTCCACCTCGTAATGGCATTGTATGCATAAAAATAAAAATAATATTATAATATTTCAGGGTATTTTTGTGATAACGATATTCTTGATATTCTTGACGATATGACAAATTGGTAAAAAAAAAAAAAAAATTATTATCATTATTGTATCATTACTGTATCATTATTAATTTAAGAAAATAAAATTGCAACAAAATAAGTGTTAGGTTGACATAGAAAACTATAACAGTTTCACTTGGAATATTCAGTAAAAACTTAAGAAAAATTATCTCATTTCTTAAGTTTGTAAACAGCAACAGTTAGTCAGAGTGAGACTCAGATTCTGTATACAATACAATGTACCCTGGGATCTATATATATACATATAAATCAACAGGTGATTTCCTTCTTTCAACAAAGTCTTAAATGATTAAGATGTTTCCCACCTGGACCGTTTATGCTCTGCCATTTCTCCTCTAGTCATCACTCTGTAACCTGTGACAAGCTGTTATGATACCACAAGTATCACACATTCACACGTGTAGTTTTTTGTTGAGCTGCGAGCAGCACGTAGGTTTACATTACCAAAGGTTTATGACAAAATCACTTAACGACACTGACTACCATGTGCGCACAGCAAGAGAGGAGAGGGAGAAATGCTGAATGAGTTTTCTTCTGAGGGGACGGTAATTTGCAGTAACTCGCTAAAAGAGTCTGTGAAGTCGGGGCCTGTTGATAAAACATTCAGGACGCCCAGGCCTGACAACACCACAGTTTATTCCACACTACTGAAGCTGCTGCTCTTTTTGGAACCACCGCAGAGTTTGTAATAGTTTCAGCCTTGCTTCTTGTTACCGTGGGTAACAGTATGACAATGTCAATATGTCAACAAGCCGAAATGTCACGAGTACCACAATGTGAATTTTTCATATGATATTAAAAATTATACCAGTATTATCGTGAATGAGATGATATGGCACAGCCCTAATGCATGTGGCATGTGCTTTGTCTTTTGATCTGTCTTTTGTCAGCGGGAAGTAAATATTGTCATCATTCTTTCTTGGCTGTTTGCCATTGTCTACTTGGCACTGTTTGATGGTTACACAAAAGTGTCATGGGAATTTTAAAATAAAGGCATATCTTCAAGATATGGATCAGCGTTTTCCCTTTGCACATGTTTATATTGGATCATTAATCATTAAATCGATGAATCGTTAAATTCCCAACCACAGCCAGCCTTGCCTCGTTTTTTATTTGAATGGAAACTGGAACAAAGCCCAAATATTCACAGAGAACATTTTTAACTAGAAGTTGTGGTAGTTTGTTGATCATTGGAGAATGTCTCGATTTTATTGTTGCTTAATGAGCCAGATATACTTATATTTTACTACTCTATATGCATTAGACAATTTTCTGTAGTATGAAGAAACTGTAAGGTGACTCCAGATATGTTGCAGTGCAAATAAATCAATGTAATCAGACATCTTGTGTCTTGACTGTGGCAGTTGCCTCTGGCTCTACCCCCTTAATAACAGCCAAGTATGTCTTTGGGTGTGACAAGTAACAGGAATGCTGAGGGCTTAAGACACACTGCTCGGCTGGGCGAACCTGTTCACCACAGGAAAGAAAGAACTTTGTTTCGGACTTTCAGGATCCAACAACACACTCACTCACACAATTTTCTTTTTTGTTTTTTAGATCACAAGTTCTCCTCTGTTGAAACAGTGAAGTACAAGTTTGATTCCGGCACATGGTATGTATGAACTTTTCAACACATGCACATGTGTCTCACTCCATCTTTGTTCCCAGCACACCTGTTAGTCTGTTGTTTACAGACTGACAAACCCCCTCCAGCCATATTCAGCTCTCAGACCTCGGGCCCTGAGCATTGATTACAGCAACAAGGAAGCCACAAGTGTGTCATTAAAGCTGTCCAACTTTGCCATCAAGTGCTTACCTGGCTATCTAGTAGCAGAACACCAAATCCTGCTGCTCTCAGACAGTCAAAAGCTTATCACCCTGACAACCCGCTGACATTTAATCATGGGAGTGTGTTACTGTGTTAGGCACTTACTCTGAGTTGCCTCTGTGTGTCTCAATCTGTGGGCAATCTGTTCACATTTAACAAAAGCGGTGGTGTTTCTCCTGAAAGCTGTAGACATCTGCAGGGATGTGTTTAATAATCTAATTATTCTTCCTTTCTAAATATGGTCAGGAAGCAATTAATGTTTTCTTTTTTCTCCCTGTTCAGCAGTAAGACAGAGCCGGTGGACAATGAGACAGTGATCAGAGCGCGGGGGCTTCCATGGCAGTCTTCAGACCAAGACATTGCTCGCTTCTTTAAAGGCCTCAGTATCGCAAAGTATGTTTAACCTGAACTCAAGTTATTTGTGACTTTTTCTTTTTTTTTTTTGAAACTGCTGGTGCTCACATGTTTGCCACTGTGACTGCAAAATCAGTTTTGATTTTTTTTTTTTTCAGTGTTTGTAGGTCATATAAAATGCTCTCTTAAATGGAGCGTTCTAAGATTAGTGTTTAATGCTAATGTCATGGGTTTAAGGGCAATAATCATTTTTGTACAGTAAGCTAGGGTAGACGTTTGAATGTCCATAAAACCTCCATGGGACAGGTGCTGGATATCAAAAAAATTAACTTGAATATAAAGAAATATGCTGATTCTGGTGTCCGTGTACTTTTATTTTTGTTGCATTCAATATTTTTTTTTTTTAACATGGCACCACATGTAATGTTTTCTTGCTGGGAGCTTGATAAGAAGATTCATGACACTCAAACGTCTGTATGGTAAAGATGCAGCTGGGACTAGCAGCTGGCTGGCTTAGCTTAGTGTAAAAATGGGAAATGGGGAAACTGTTACCTTGGCTCTGTCCAAATTGTTATAAAAAATTCCCTAGTGTGTTAAACCTTTCCTTTACCTGACATTGCAAGACCCTTGGCTCTGATAACCTCACTGTTAAGTACCTGATGCTAAAGTTTTATTCCTGACTGTGGCTCCATATCATTAGCTTTGTTCGCACTCATGTTTGTATCTCTGCACCTGTGTTTCAGGGGTGGCGTGGCCCTGTGTCTCAACGCTCAGGGCAGGAGGAACGGTGAAGCCTTAGTTCGTTTCATCAACTCAGAACATAGAGACCTGGCCCTGGAACGCCACAAGCACCACATGGGCAGCCGTTACATTGAGGTTAGACTTAGCATTTACGTCTTGTACAGTCATATTGTGATTTGGTGTGTTTTTAGAATATGCTTAGCTGAACACAAGACGCCTCTTTAAATCCTTTGGTACAGGGGTGCAGGACTGCCAGAGTGCGACAGGATTTCCTCTAAGTTAGGAAATAGAATATTCACATATTTGGTTTGAAATTCAAGATAGACAGTAAAATGGAAATGTCAGAGTTGTCATTAACATTTAAGGTATGTTGATTGATTTACGGCGTCAACTCTTGCAGATTAAGGTGAGAAAGAATTCCACCTTCACTGTTGACGGTAGCTGCTGGTGGTAGCCTTTGAGGCACAGTGAAATAAATTATTTGTTCTCAACCTAAAGCTGCTAACTGTCAAGTAGTAAAGATAAAAGGCAGCAAAACTTCACTTCATTTTATAGTTGAAGTTGACTAATGTATGTAAACCTGCCACCGTAGGAACAGTTATTACATAACCTTCGAAACGAGCCCCAGGTTAACTGCATATGCACTCGTGCATCCTCATCGTAGGTGTGCTGCAGTACTTAAACAAATAGCACTCCACCCCTGCACAGGTACATGTGAGTCTGTATATTATCGTATAAAGTAAATGATGTTCTTTATGGCTAAACACAGTTTTCCTCTCGTCTCTTCAGGTGTACAAAGCCACAGGAGAAGAATTCCTCAAGATTGCTGGAGGTCAGATTTCAGTTGTTTTTTCCTCTTTTCTCTTCTCAACATGTTTGTATGAGGACTGATGGTGAAAGGCTTTCTGTTAGTGTGAGGCAGACTTCTATTTCATGGCTTTGCCGCATCTTTGAGGAAAAACAAGACCACATCTGTAAAAGAGCAGCTCTTTAGTGACCGTAAAATAGGGGCTCTCATATGCGCTCTGGCTCTCTCTCCTGTTACCTGTGTCTTTGCCTCATCCCAGTGACTCTCCAGCAGCTTATCTCGGACTAATGAAAGACGCTTTGTGAGGAACGTCCCCCTCTGCTCCCCCTCCCCCTCCCCTCCCCTCCTCACCTCCTCATTCCCAGCCCAATCCTTCAGAGGCCAGTTGGAGAAAAATTTCACTCTCGGCTAACAGCAGCTCACCTGTTCAGTTCAGCCTCAAGCTGCACTCCCCTGAGGGAGAGACGGCTGACGGCCAGTGAAAGGACTGGCTCAGTGCTGCTACAAAGGGGGTGTGAAGAGACAAAGGCAGGGCCCGGGGCCTCTGGACCATAGAGCAGCAGCCAGCAGTGACACAGGACAGAGATAGCAGACAAAGAATCACTGTCACACGGAGCAGATAACTTACAGTGGCTGCCAGTCTGACTGTGGACTTTACTCAGATGAGTTAAGATCAGTACAGATTGACAGCACATTGGACTTTAAGCAAATAGTTCAAGCTGACAAGACACAAGTGCATTTATCAATAGAAATGAAAGTGGTTCACAGTAAATGTGTAAATTAATGTATAATCCAAAACATGTAGAGGCAGATTAGACAACGGATTATGACTGCTGATGGCACAATGTGCATCACCTGCAAGTGCTGTCATCAAAGATATTTATTGGACTAATATTTCAGGGCAAACACACCCATAAAGTTTTGCAACTGACTGCAATTTGCCCTTTATTTTGCTTCTGATTGTTATTATGTCTATGGCAACATATAAATGCACCAAGCTCACAGCAGGCAGAACAATGGCAGAGAGAAAAAGAGAATTGAAATCTTCAAACTGCAAGCTACAGGACCTGATCGACGAGGTGCGGAGGCATGCCTCAGAACTTCAGGCGCGAAATTAAAACGAGATAACCATATCTGGGATTTAATACCTCAGCCTGTCAGTGCTCTTGGTGTTTGCAATTGCTCACCTGTAGACTGATCTGAAGCATAGGACAGAGGAAAAAATATCATTCAATACCTCACAAGCTGCTTAAAGAGGCAGACACTCCTTATAAATGCTTCGGTTGCCTCCAGCCTTCTGACGACACTAATAATTTCACTTTAACTGCCTGTAGCTATCAGTGCGGATCTCAGTTAGTGGCCAATTTTGAGCCAAATATATGCATATTACCTACTTTCAACACATGCAAATAGCACAGGAGCACCGAGATGCCATTCGTTTGGCTGCACAGTTGGGGGTATACGTCACCCTTTGTAAATGCTTTGAGAATTATAGTTTTTATTTGTCTTCTTTGTGCAGGTTTAGCAGCCTGCTTTTGTGAATTTTCCCTTTAGTTTATCAAGCACCATCACTACTGTTTTGGAAAATGAAATTTGATATCGTAGCTGTTAAATTCAAGGAGTTGTTTGACCTTTTACATCCAGTACAAATAATAAATATGGGCCCAGTGGCTAGTAGCTGAAGGAACAGGGACAATAATACCCAGCTCTCATTAAGAAAATGTAGAAATTGTGGCTGGTTGATTAAACAGTGTCAGTGACCTTTATATCCACAATGTTTATCATTTCATCACCAGATGACAATCGTACCTTTTTATAGGTCATCAAAATGCTTCTTATCTGTGTGAACTTGCGATCAATAAAGCCACATAGTTAAAAGAAACACTTAATGCTTAACTTAATGCTATTAAGTTAATATTTCCTCTTAAATTTTGCAACACTCACCCCAAACCTATTTCTCTTGAACTATAGCAGAATAAAGAGGAACGTGATGTAAACATAGGAAATAAACCGGAAACCAAACGAAGGTGATTGTGTAATCGGGGTCAGTGAACAAAGCTGTGTGAAATATCTCACTCACACACACACACACACACACACACACACACACACACACACACACACACACACACACACACACACTTTTTGTTGCCTAACACTGGACACTTGGGATTGTGTAGGGAGAAGCTAGTGTGGCAGAGGGTGGTATGGTTTGGAGATATGACAATTCATATACCATGGGATGACAAAGATGAGTATACTACAATGTATACACACTTTTTTATACCATTGGATTTGACTGATTGGCTGATTGAATTGTCTCTTTTAGATAAATGCATTCATGTTCCTACAGAAAGATCTCCAGTAATGTTCATGGTCCTCTGACTTTCCATCTAACTTTGGTCGTTGCGTTGTGTGGTTGCGTTTCCTAGGAAAGTGAAGGCATGATCCGCCTTAGTCTGCCTCTGATTGGCTGGTAGTCGTCGCCTTCACTGCTGGGGTTGGTTGCGTTCAGGCAAGAGGAGTGGGGTAGGTGAGTGTTAGGCTGAGAATGTCCGGGTAAGCCAATCAGAGGCAGAGTAAAGCAGGTCACGCCTTTATCGTAGCATAAATTTAGACACATCCTGGTCGATGGTTTCAGCCATATTGCTGACTCTTAGTGAGTGTTGTTATAATCTGGAATGATTAGAAAAAACAAGTGAGTCAGCGACAGCATTAAAATATGTACTTTATGAGAACATATTGATGAGTGTCTCAGGGATGGTTGTATGATGCCAGGTGCATAACCATTGCCATCCTCTGACTCTAGGTACATCTAATGAGGTGGCCCAGTTCCTGTCCAAAGAGAACCAGGTGATTATCCGTATGCGGGGGTTGCCATTCACTGCCACACCCCAGGAAGTGTTGTCCTTCCTCGGTCCCGAGAGCCCAGTTACAGATGGTCCGGAGGGTCTGCTCTTTGTCAAGTACCCCGACGGCCGGCCCACTGGTGATGCCTTCGTGCTCTTCTCTTGTGAAGAGTACGCCCAGAACGCCCTGAAGAAGCACAAGCAGATCCTGGGGAAGCGATACATTGAGCTGTTTCGGAGCACTGCAGCTGAGGTGCAACAGGTAAATTCTTTTAGCTGGATGGGCTGGAGAGAAGATGTATTATGGTGGGAAAAAATATAAATGTCAGTTTTTAAAACTACTGTGGGGAAAATGTTCTGACATTCTGCATCAAAGGATTCAAAATGTGATGTAAGAAATACAGAGGCCATTGTTGTTGATAACAGGAGGTGCTCCTTTCAAAAAAGGGATTAGTTTTAAGATGCTGTCTGCAAGATGTTTAATAGATTTAGACCTAGATTTATGTTGAGTAATTCCAGAACTGTCTGTTTCAAAATAACATTAAGAGAGGGAATATGAAGAGGGGATCTTGTGGCTTTAATTTTCTATTTTAGACACAAACATGTTTTCCTTGGCAGTAACTGGAGCACTGTTTGAAACCTAACAGTCTAGTCATAATAAAAATGTAGAGAAATACATGCATTTTATTTTCTCACATACAGTGTTCTTCAGAAAGACTTGTCATCAGTGAATAATAAAAAAAGTTCCCCTTTTATGTGTGACATAAGTCGACATGGGCTGACCTCAACAGAAAGGTCCCTAAAGTACTGATGTCATGATAACGTGGAAGAGTGAGCAAACATGATACCGAAAGTATGGATAGAACGCTGAGACTTCCAATAAATTGGATGATTGTGGAGTTTGCACAACAGAAAAATAACGTTTATATTATTGCACAATGTGTTTGTGTATTGTTTCGGAGAAACTGATGTGAGCGTTTTAGCCATTAGCTTGTTCCTGTTAGCTGTGAAATGTTGACAAATAGACCTGATTCAACCTTCTTTTTTTTTTTTATGTTTTTCTGTGTATTTTTTTTTTTTTTAATTTTATCTAATTTGCACATGCAATAATTTCAATTCAGTTCCTCTCTTAATGGATAATGGTGATAAATGAACTTTGCTAACTGTAGGAGATTCCACGCATTTACAGAAAACAATAAGTAATGTCTCTTGATTCATCATCATCCTCTTCACAGGTCCTGAATCGCTACATGTCTGCGCCTCTTATCTCCACACTGCCTCCTTCACCCATCGTGCCTGTCCCAGTCCTTGCCACGCCTCCCTACCTTCCAGCAGCCAGCAGCACTCGAGACTGTGTCCGCCTCCGTGGCCTGCCCTACACTGCCGGCATTGAAGATATCCTGGAGTTCATGGGAGAGCACACCATTGACATCAAACCCCACGGAGTCCACATGGTCCTCAACCAACAGGTCAGACTGGTGGGGGCTTGTTGGCTCAGGCACAACTCTAACTGTAAAGCTCCATGTCTTAAAGCCATGTTAAATGTCATCTGTCACCCTCAAGTCTCTTTATGGAAAATCACTAGAGAGAAACATTGCAAGACCGAGCACACTTCACTTTCTGAGGATATTTAAAGTAAATCTACATTATGATATTGTGGTCCGAGCATAGCAACAACTAAAAGAAGAAGAAGAAGAAACTTAAATGGATACCGCAACGTCAACCGCATCGCTCTCCGTTTTCCCCAGAGCCTAGCAACTGCCAACAACACAGGAGGACACACTGCACTGTATTTTTCCACAGTTACATCAGCTGTTTCACCATTTTTGCTACTGGAGACAGTAGCTGCAGAAAACTTAAAATTGCACTCCTTGGGGGATAGCTACCGATAGCTGCGAGGGAAAACAAAAGTGTTTTGGTTGTGCAACGGTTGACACACTTCCTTTGTGCCCTTAATCAAGGCTTCATTTTCCCATGAGGTCATACACAAACTGAATTGCATTGTGAAAGTGAGGTTTATAGGGAAAAAATCTAAATGCAGATGGCATTACGTTGTGCAATCAACCTTTACATCATAGTGAAGTTAGTTAAAGCAAAAAACATGTTTATTTCCACTTACATAGAATAAAATCCCATATATTTAATTATATTGATATTTATTAATGTATGTTTGTCTTGTTACAGTTATTTAAGATCTCAAGCTGTGACACTGTATTCGAATTTAATGTGATCACCTGGCCCTATCCTTCAGCACATTTTTGCCAAGTCCATTGTGTAATTTTCACGGTCAAAGGGTTGATATATCAATGTTTTTTTCTCGCACTCACTGTCTTTCATTCACTCTGTCCGTTTCGTCCTCTCCCTGCAGGGTCGGCCCTCTGGCGACGCTTTTATCCAAATGAAATCGTCTGACAAGGCGTTTATGGTGGCCCAGAAGTGCCACAAAAAGACCATGAAGGACCGTTACGTCGAGGTGTTCCAGTGCTCCACAGAGGAGATGAGCATCGTGCTGATGGGAGGAACCCTGAACCGCAGCGGCCTCTCCCCTCCGCCCTGCAAGCTCCCCTGTAAGTGAACTCTACTAAATGGCTCATAAAGCCACCAGTTCAGTGTGTCAGTGTTTGGATCTCCTGTTTTCCATCAGATGTATTTACTGAGACACTGATCAACTTAGAAATGCTTCCTGAACTCTTTGCTATTTTTTCTGGCTGCATTATTAAAGCCATATCATCTCCCAGAAATGATAAGCAATATATATACTATATGGTTATGCCACTGACTTCCTTTGAAACAATGATGTCGGAGACTGGACTGATGCAACTCTGTACTTTGCTCTGTTCTGCCTCATATCTGTTTCTGGTGCTGCAGATTAGATTGGGATTTATATGTTTGTGTGTGTGTGTGTGTTTCTTTTTAATGGTTATTTACCCTTTTTATTTTAGATTTATAAAATAGTTTCCTGACAAAGTTGGGTTTGCTTTTCTTCCACTAGAATTAAAGTCATGGTGACTTCTTAGTTGCACGTAGTTTCACCCTGACTAACCTGGAAGCACTTCAGCCTCTGCAAAGTCGGCAGCGTTGAGTGTCACTGTGTTGGCACTGAGGGAGACCACAGCTGTCCACAGCCCCACACTGAGGGTGGCTGTTTGTATGTAAATACATCCATACCAGCATTTGTGTGTGTTTATATTGCAGGTTTGACAGCCTGAAGGACACAGTAAGCTTCATTAATAAAATACCTGGAAGACAGACGGTGTTTTTGACTCTGCTAGAGCGGCTCAGACAAGTCGACAGTTGGTTATATCATCTAAACCACATATTTGAAAGTGAAATGAAAGATTACGTTCTTACCAAAACCAACAGTGATAGGAGTCGAAATGTACGTTAGATCTTGTGGAGCGTTTCTGTCAGACTTAAAGTTTGCAAAAGATGATTGTAACTTGAAAATAAGTGTTTTGGGTTACACTTTAGATTCATGTAAAACCTGTCTGTTCGAGTACTTGTGTTGTTTGCCCTTGTGTGCAGCTGTGGCTGGCTACCAGTGTCACTGTGTCCCTAAATGTTGGCAGTGATGGGAATGATAACACATGACACAGGTTGTGTTTGAAATGTAAAAAAGCTAGGGCTGCAGCTAATGATTATTTACATCATTGATTCATCTGCTGATTTGTTTCATGATTGTTTTTTTTTTTGTCTTCTTTTGTCTGACTTTCTGACTGACTGCAGTCTGAACCCTAAGATCTAACATGTCTTCAGGACTCATAATGACTCATGATCCTGTCAGGATTAACATTATAGCGTAACACATGACACATTGTTTCTGTACAGTTTGCAGCATGTTGAAACCCCCATGCCGCATGTTGTAACTATTCATTTACTGATTCATGCTACACTTTACTATGGGCAGGTCTGTGCATGCACCCAACATGTAAATGACCAGACTCTGTATGCATATATGTGTGTCTCTCTCTGCAGGTCTGTCTCCCCCCACAGCCTACGCTGCCTTTCCCACCCCGCCCGCCATTCTCTCCGAGGCTGCCCTCTACCAGCCCCCCCTGCTGGCTGCCCCCAGACCACCGCAGACGGCCACACACAACCCCGCTCACACTCTGGCCTACTACCCCCCTCAGCCTCACCTGTACATGAATATGAACATGAACTACACAGCTTACTACCCCAGGTTAGTACATCTGCAGCGAAGTACCAGGTGAGTGAAACACACCTCTCTTTATTTGTACCTTACATATTAACTCTGTCTCTACTCTGCTCTGTCTCCAGCCCCCCAGTTTCTCCCTCCACAGTTAGCTACTTTGCAGCTCCACCAGGAGCAATGGCAGCAGCAGTCGCAGCCCAACCCCACCCTGCTGCAGCCGCCGCCTCCTCTGTGTTGCCTCAGCCTGGCGCCCTGGTCAGGATGCAGGGTCTGCCCTACAACACTGGAGTCAAAGACATCCTCAGCTTCTTCCAGGGTTACCAGGTCAGCACTGAAATGAAGGCACAGATCTAAATGTGTGCTGGTGTTTGCAGGGATGTTAGGATTACAACCCAAAGATGCCAAGTGCGTACATTTGCAGCCATATTCTACAAAAAGTTGCCACCATGTTTACTGGCAGAGAGAAAAGAAGATATACTGTAGTTGTATTTTTATTTAACTGTGTGAGTGATTTTAGCTCTGTCATTAATATGCTCTCACACTCAGATTAAAGCTGCACCTTCTTTCCAGAAAGACCTGTGGTGTTAGAGAAAGTTGTGCCAACTATTTACAACAGCCGCTTGATAATGGTAATGTTAAAGGCTGATCAGTGTAACAATAGGTAGTGTGGCTTTATTTGTAGATTGTGAACCCGTCCCACAGCCTCCAACCCCACATAATAAAGTCTAGAGCTGTAGGACCAGTGAGCTCTCAACCCTGCAGCCAGGAAGATTCACCCGTTACCACTGGTGCTTCTTGTTGCAAAATCACACAGCAGTAGGATTCAATTAAGAGACATGTGTGCACTTGTGCTCTCCTCCCTTCCCTTTGCTGATCATATTTTTTCGCTGCCAGTCCAAATTAGGTGGAGTCCTCTGAAGCAGGTATGAACCCTGACAGGTGTGGCTTTAGGCGGTTTGGCACGCCGGGGAAGGAAGAGGGAGAGGGGTGAAGTTTGAGATGGAAGGGTTGTGTTGTTGTTGTTGTTGTGGCACAGAGCTTGGGTTTGCTGTTGGTTTGTTTGGCTTATGTTGTTTAGTACTTTGATGTGTGTGTGAGAGAGAGAGATGTACTGTAGCGTAGCCAGCATCAAATGCTCACCAAAAAAGACGTCTTTTCTTTTTATGTGCTGAAGGATAATTGTTAGTCCATGAGGTGTGTGTCTGTGTGTGTGTGTGTGTGTGTGAGCTAAGCTGACTCCAGTCCTGACTGTTGGCTGAACTACCGTAATTGTATCCTTACTGGAGTGAGTGTGTGTGTGTTTTTCTGGCTGCAGTAGCGTCTCTCTCACTGGCCCTGGGTGATAAAACAGTTCCCACACCAGAGCTGGTGTCCTTTACCACACAATCCCATGCTTAATCACCCTGTGTGGTTCAATAGAGTCTTTTCAGGGTGTGTGTGTCTGGTTTGGTGTGTTTATTTTTTCCTCATCAACCTGAAGTATTTTTTAAGAACATAAACCCCTGCTTCGTGTGTGTGTGTGTGTGTGTGTGTGTGTGTGTGTGTGTGTGTGTGTGTGTGTGTGTGTGTGTGTGTGTGTGTGTGTGTGTGTGTGTGTGTGTGTGTGTGTGTGTGTGTGTGTGTGTGTGTGTGTTTAAATCTGTGTACTGTGATGTGTGACACAACGTGGAGGCCTCCCACCCTGACTGTCCGTTCATTATTATGCTGTCTGTAGTACGCCCCTGACGAGTACAGCGGCATGGTTCAGATGAGTGAACAGGCCAGGAGTCTGATTCAGCCCAAAGAATGGCTCTGTCTTTAGGGACTCGCCCCCAAGGTAAGAGGAGCCTCCAGACCAGAGAACCAGAGTGGACAGAGAGGGCATGTCCTACACTTAAATAACATCTGTGTGTCCAAGCTAGTGGACATTACCCATGAAGCACTGAGTTGGTGATTTGCTGGTCAAGTTAAAGGTTAGGGATGAGTTAAGTTTGATTGAAAATTGGGTGTAATTTTTTTTATGTTCCACACCAGGCTACAAAAATACTTACATTAAAATAAATATATACAAACATCGAAATATGAGTTAACATTTAAATGATGGTACATCTTTCAACCCGCAAATCACCAAACCACTGCTTTTTGTGAGTTTAACACTTAAGTACACTCGCTGAATCAACATTAAAACCCACACACCACACACGCACCATTATACACACACGTCGGCTCAATAATAATTTGACAGGACTGATCTGAACACGTGGAATGCCCGATCTAGCCAACGGGGTTCTGAGCTCCTGACCCGGCATGTCGGCCTGCTGCTTCCCAAACAAATCTGCCTCATAACTCAAGTCTGTCCTGTAGGCCTGCTAGGAGTGCTGAGTCCTGACACGTGGTGAACAGGCAACATGCATTACACAGAGTGTAGGAAATATAAGAGACACTGTTGTTTGATATATTTTTAAATCCTCTGATGCACATAGTTTGCACGTTGCATGACTTGCAGTAGATGATGGCCACTCTATGCAGGAAGTGTGTTATTAAAAGTGTCACTTTATGATATCATTTAAGACATGAAATAATTGATTATTGGCTTTTGAAAACCTCTAAATCTATTGATCAAATGAACACTTAAAGGCCATATCAACAGAGGCAGATTATCTGTCTGCAGGTTTTTTATTTAGAGTAAACATTACTGTATTTCACTCACATTCCATTATATTTGAAAGAAGACAGACATCTCTACAGCTGATATCTCCAACACTCACACCAAAACGATCTAGATTCTTAAGTAGTGCTACAACACACAAATTGCATTATCAGTCAGTCTTGATTCAGCACTCCTACACTAGACCAACTCTTGAATATAGTTTCTGAACCAGTTCCCCCCTCACTGCCTCGACTGTTTCCAGTGAACGTCCTAAGTGCATGATGTCCCTCTCTCCTGCTCTGACATGTGATCCTCTAACATTCTGAATTAATTGATTGCTAATTTAATCAGTGAGTTGTTTCATAGCTTTCAATTTTCTTATTGTTTTGCATCAGACTTGATTTTGATGCAAGACTTGGATGCATGCAAACGGATAATACCTGTGTGTGTCGGCACAACCTGCCTTGTGGGTTTCAGGTCCTCTGGGAACAGCATGTACTCTGCTTCTGCTCTTTAAGCTCTCCCCATTAATCTCTCTCTTTTTTTCTACCTAACTGGACCGGTTTGATGAGACAACCTTTTCCCAGGGCATTGTTCATCCTCAGCTTTGTGGGCTCCCCCTGGTGGTATCACACTGCAGCTGCATCAAAACAAGTGGCTCTTACTGTCTCACGTTGTTGTCCCGTGTTTCTTTTGTTTCTTTCTCCGCAGCTCCAGCCAGACGCCGTTCTCATCTTGTACAACTTCAGCGGCCAGTGCGGCGGCGAGGCCTTGGTCACCTTCCCTAATGAGGAGATCGCCAGGCGGGCCGTAGCTGAGCGCTCCAACAACCCTTTCTACGGCCAGCAGGTCCACTTGGTCTTATGTAACTGACCACTAGCCCTTCATCTCTTTCCTCCTCCTCCTCCTCCTCCTCCTCCTTCTGTGGTTTAACCTCCCATTGAAGAGCCCTCGCTTCCCAAATTCATTCATCAGGAGCTCTACTTGTTGATCCCGGTGCCACTTCAAACACCTGCTGAACCTCCCCCCTTTCCCATGAGCCGCCATTATTAAAACACGGCTGACACAGCTGGCTGTGACACTCCTGAAGCTGCTGTTGGAGTTCGGACATCCACTGGTGAAGCAGCTGATGTCAGTAAAGCTTCATTTATCGGCTAATGACACGGATGTCACACGTAGCATTTCTGTGCGTCTTTACTGTAATAGCTGGTTGTGGAGACTAGATGGTGCAGAGCCTGGACGAATACGCATGTATATTTAAATGCTCTATATTTGTTTCCCCGTACGACTGTACAGATGTTCATCCTGAAATGCTTGAGGCTGTACAAACCACATCTGCACATGATCTTTGTTGTATATTTCTAAATTTTCACTCTTAACCACTACAAGTTTTTGACTTTTCAGAATTTATGATCTTTTGTGTTGGCTCGATGCAAACACAGATGTGTATGTGCATGCACAATGTTTATTGAGTTGATGGCCTCCAGCTGTGTGGTGGTGCCATTGAATAGAGAGAGAAAGAAGCCATACGGACTGACTTCGACTACTGAATACCAGAAGGAATATCAGCCTGTACCGCTCAGCTGACATGGATACATTAAATCGAACGCTGAGCTGCAGCAACTATTAGTTAAACTACAGCAACACCACAGTAGTGCCAGTGTATCATCTAATTTGTAACTTAATTTTTGTTCTATAAAAAGCATTTATGTGTGACACAGCATGTCTACCCATTACGATCTTCTGTAAGCACTGCACATGTATTTGCTCCAATCTGAGTGACAGAACGTCTGTGACAGAGTAGAATGACATAACTATATTTTTATGAATCCCGTTAGCTTTTGTTATGAAATCTAAAAGAGGACAGGCGTATGGTGAAGCCTTTTACAATGATCGACCTCAGCTACTAGATCTCTTCTGTTTCGGTTTCCAGACTATTTATAACGATCAGTCTGTAGCTGCTTTAATTCCTGGTATGACGACCGAGTACTGTGTGAAAGCTGCATGAGTTTTTTCCTGTGACAGGCCTGCCGACAGCTGTCTTAGTATTTTTTTCCCCCTCTTTACTGTGCCTACATTACCCAGAGTGCAATACTGGCCCGAACAAGGCTAGATCAACCTCTGGTGGCAGAGGAGACTTGTATTTTTTGTTTGACACTAATATGTATGTATGTATGTGTATAAGACTGTAAACAATAAATGTTGACACTGATGTGTGTTTCATCTGGTCTCATTTAAAGAAACAAGTCATTACGCTCCAGTAAAATCAATGACACCTGCTCCGGAGCAGGTTGACTTAAAGGGTATCAGATCACAGCCTGTCAGCACCCCGACCTCTGACCAATCATAGCTTCTAACAAAGAGAGAGGCTGTTTACAACACTACACACATGATTTTAGAAGCATTTGAAATGATGCAAAGTTTATTTTAGTGCGCAGGGATAGTGTTGCTATTTTACACTCTGATTCCATCACCATGGCTCAAAATAACATGAGACACGAAACAGATATTTTATTAGTAAAATAATCCACACATTGTGAATTAGCTCCCGTTATTATAAATGGAACATTTCTGTCAGATAGACCTCATCAGTCATTAACTAGGCTACTTTTCTTACCCAGAAGATATCCTGGGTAAGTTGACCTGGCTTCATAGTACAGGCCTCTGGTGTTTTTATCTGGTAAAAACACTGAGTAAAGCAGCTTCACGTTATAAATCAGTGATAGTCTGACACTGTTCAGTCTGTCAGAGACGGGCCCCTGGCCTAGCACCTGCCAATATGTGCTCACCCTTTTTCCTCTGATAACTTTAGATCCTGAGATCCACGAGGAATTATCCACAGATGTCTCTTCCTCTCAAAAACAAACATTTAAACCGGTAAAAACGCTGAATAAAGGAGTTTCATGTCTGCTTGTTGCAAAGGGGCTGCTTCCTACCATTGCCAGTGTGAAAACAATAATGGCCCAATCCAGAGCCAGTGTTTGGTTTGTCTGTTTTGGGCTCCTGTAGAAACATGGCAGTCTCCATAGAGGACCGGCTCCCTGTATAAATGGCTCATTCTAAGGTAACAAAAACACGATTCTTAGTAGGCTATAAATCCTAAATCCTATATGCTGGACCTTTAAAAAAACACAGCTATGCAGTGTTGCACACAACCATTTTCTTCTCATACCACTAGAGGGTGCCAAATCAGACATTTTCAAATTCTCTATATTATGTCTGCAATGTACATTATATCTATTTCATAAAAGCAAACTAGGCTGAAGGTGATCCAGATCAGATCTTCACATTTTACTGACACAAACGCCCCCAACATAAACAGTAGAAATATAGGATTTAATGAAAGAACATCTGTGTTCACAGTGTATTACCTTTGTTATGTTTGTCTGGCAGTTTAATAGTAGTAACACTTGTGTGGTGTTGGGAAACAAAAGGCTGCTTTCGCATCAAAGACATGAAAAAAAGTGACACGGAGCCATAAGTGAGTTTTCTGTTTTATTGATATACACTACTTTAGAGCCTACAGTATGATGCAAGGTATTCCCTTTGAATAATTTCAAAAAAAGCACTGCAGTCTTAAAAATTACAAAAATTTTAACATACAAAATATACAAGAAATGACAATACAAGGCTCGGTAAACATCAGCTAAACCTGTATTTCCCTTTTATTTTACAAAACATATATATGTATATATAGATATACAGTATATATGTGTGTGTGGGTGTGTGTATATATATTACATATGTATATATACATGTACATATATATATGTATACACACACTCAACACTCATACATGTCCCCAACCTTTTAGGAATGACATCCATTTCAAAGTATCAAAAATAGAGTTGTACAGTCTCTGTTGCTTTACCATAATGTAAAATGGGAACATATTGTTCGGTCTTTGGTTGTGACAGACGAGGGCGGCAGACAGAGTTCACTGTCAATGCTGGTTTTGTTTCATTTTTCTTGACTCAAGTCTTTCAAGCTGCAGAACCAGCTTTATATGCCACAAAAAAAAAAAAAAAAAGCCATCACCCTCCTCCCACCGATCCCTCAACGTCCACCCTGTGCCCCCCTCCCCCCAAAAACAAACAAAAAATAACAATAGTTACCGACTTATGTCTTAGTCATGGGGGAAAAAAAACAAATCAACCCAGAACAGCATACAGACACACTGACAAACTGGTTTTCAAACAAGAGTTAAGGCATCCTAACAGTTTACATAGTGACATGATACTCTCACTATCTGAATGTTTTTTTTCTTTCCGCTCTGTGAAGTTCATAAGCAACGTTACAAATAGTTTATAATCTCCTTTTTTCATTTTCATATCTCACATTTGCTGCTGTTATAGTTTGCATAGCCTAAATACATGTGTGTGCTTCTGTTGTTAAAAAATAGGACTCTTAAAATTCCTGTCTTCTGTACAGCATATTTGGTACAAACACCATCCATCCACACACACACTAACTTACACGCACACACACACACTCGACTGAATCTATTAAGATGCTTGCACTGCGTCCTTGACAAGGCAGATTGGCTGATGTACAACTCCAGGATGCTAACAGAATCAATCAAGCATCTACAAGTCTACAGTCTACATCTATAGGCATCAAGGTCTTTTATTTATTTATTTTTTTGTCTTTTTTTTTTTCCCTCTCCTCATTTTTTTAAAGGCATCAGGCAGAATTGTAATGCATAGCAAAAATCACTTTCACCTGGAAACTGACTTCAAACCATCATTAGCAACACTCCTCAGCTCTCACACGCAGGAGCATCATTGTCAAGCTTAAGGCAAAAAAAAAAAAAAAAAAAGCCAATGGAAATCTGTGTGTTCGCATCCGCCTGCCTGAAGACACTCCGTCCTCGAGATTGTGTTATTGCTGCCGCACAGGCACTGCATATCTGTACCTTTTAACGGACACCGCTGTGGAGAAGCGTTTGATTGTGAACAGCAAATTGTTGAAACAGGGGAAGTGCATCCACATGTTGTTCTCTAGACTTTGGGATTCTCACCTTGTTCGTTACAGAGCGGGGGAACGACACATGCATGCAATATACAAACATCCTTATGTATAAAATACTTTTCGTCAGATCATTTCCCATTATATGTCATACCACCGTGGGTATGGTAGCTGTTAGGAATTCAAAGGCACACAAGGGCCCCTGGGAGATTTGGGGAGTCATTGCATGAGAAGAAATTTCAGAGGTAGAGACGTTTTGTCTCTGTGAATGAATAAAAACACTTCTCTGTAACGTGGAAATAACGGGCGCGTCTTCAAATATCTTTGAATGAAAATTACCGACTCACCCCTCATCGGGATTCATGAAACCATGTTTCCGAAACATTATTATAGTCGCACTCAAAGCCAGCTGTGCAAGACAAAAAGAAAAAGCTTTTGCTACCATTCAAAGCTGCTAAGTGTTAATAAGGCATTTGTTCAGCTTGATGAAGATAAAGACACACAGGGGAGGGAGGAAATGATGGAAAAGAGGAGACAGAAGGAGGGAGAGACAGAGAGAGAGAGACGGGGTTTCATGTACAGATATCTACACGGCTGCAAGGTTGCTAAAAGTTGTGGAATGTTGCAGGTTGCAGATCCCAGAGCAGCGGCAGAGGAGCTCGTCAACCCTGCCAGGCCCCTGCACTCCAGACCTGAATGGTTTAATCATCTAAAGGGGGAAAACAAGGAGTGGACAGCGTCGTCATCACCGAGCCAAGAGCGAAAGACTGTCGACGGACAATTCAATTCATACTGAAAGATTTTTTTTTACTTGTAACTAGAATTCGGATCATTCTGGGTAGTTTGATTTGAATTTGGTCATCCAATCTTACAACCTTTATCTCCAACTGCGCTAGTTTCGCTACATCATGCCACAGTGCTGATGCTCGCTCAGAGAAACCTGTGTTGTGGAGTTTCAGTATCACACCGTTGCCCCTTTGACTTCAAAGAACTGAAACAACCTTCTGAACCGTTTAGTGCCCCAGCTGTGGCATCCTGTGAGAGCACTGTGCACTCCTGAGTTTCTCTTGTTCTCTCAAGACTTCTTCGCTCATGAAGGTCGATGCTGGTGAGAAGGGGACAGCGACGCACACTGTTGTATTGTCTTCAGTAGAGTGGAGACAAAAAGCGAGGGCTCCATAGTTGCGGAGAGCTGATTGTTCAGGAAGACAGCGGTGCTTTGAGTGGGCAGGCACACACCTAACCAAGAGGGACGGGTCACATCTTATTCTTCTCGTCATGTTCACATTCTTCTGCTCACCTTTGTGTTTCACCTGTGTGAAGCTGTGGGTTCTGCATCTGTATCTCTACAGAAGAGAAACAGTTTCAAATGAAATCAGAAGAGACAGATGAGAGTGTCTTCTTGTCAGGCTGGTGGTCTGGCAGGTCCATGAGGCTCTTCGACCACAGTCTTTCTCTATCTCTTCCTGCCCTCTTGTCTGATTGTACACGGGATCAGCGTCTGGACCAGGACCAAGACCAGGTCCGGGGGCCCGGGTCATTGTCGAAGCTGTGGGTTTGCAGGGTCAGGAGCTGGAGCAGGTGGTTCATAACCCAAAAGGCTGTGTCAGGGCCTGAGCGCGGGCTGGGCTATGACTGGCTGTGTGCTGATGGAGGACCATGAGTGCTGGGGGACTGGGACATGTCTCTGCCGATGATTTCATTCACTGTGAAGAGATAAACAAAGTTTATTTTAACAAGTTTATTACTTATTCACTATATAATTTACTTAAATTCTTTCTCCCCTTTCATTTTGTTAATACACAAATGAATGTCCTGAAGTCTTCTTCATGGATCAGAATATGATCATGGCCCAGTACTGGATGGATTTGTTAATTGGTGTGACCAGTCTTTCCTCCACATTAATGTGTCTAAGACCAATGAGACTGTTTTTTGATTTTTGGAGGAGGCCCTATATCAATAAACTTGTTCAAGATTTAAATAACAATGTCAATGAGGTGCTGTTTTGAAAGGCTGCTATACATTTTGGAAACCACTAGATGTCACTGTGCAAGTTGAGTTTGAAGCCCCAAAGCTTCATTAGGCTTCATTTGCCCGTCATCATTGGAAATGAAATTCAGTAGTACATGAGTAGCCAGCAGAGGGCAGTGTTGTTTCACACTGAGTTCATCACAAGCCTGACAGACTCAAACTGAACCAGCCAAAAGCTCAAAGTGGAAAAACTCAAACAAACTGGCAGACCCAAAGGTCACAAAGTCACAGCTCTGACGTGATATATAATCACTCCTCACATAACAAATGAGAGAAACTATTCCATTCACTAAATGTGCCAGTTCTGACCTTTGAGTCAAAGAAACGTTACCAGTTACCACAGCAAATTTACTCCTATAAACACTATACGGCTGGCCAACCAGCGGGGCCGTCTGTTACTTCATTGGAGCTTTAACAGTGGTTCAGTGCATTTCCTCAGGCCTGTTCATGGGTTTGTACGTACAACAAAAGGGTAGTGTAAAACTGATCCATTGTTAAAAACACACAGTGGAGCCCCAGGGTGGCACTTAGGCACAGCGAGGTTAATTACTCCATTTAAAATAAATAACACATAACTATTTCTCTGCTCTGCTGCTGCCTGTTTTTCAGTCAGCATGTGTGATTGTTTTACATCTGCTGCCTCCATTCAGTATTCACACTGGGACCACAAGAGGCACAGCAGGGAGCTAGTAAAAAGTGCAGCCGTGAAGTGAATCAACTTCAAATACTTTTGTCGTGGTGAGGAAGACACGAGGACTGACAGGCAGGGAGAGCTGTTTGGTGAAATTCATGGAAAATGTGATGGTTTTTTCCGACTGTAAAAATATGCGTTCAGTTTTTGTCTTGTGATTTCATCCTGTGATTTCTTGAAGTGTTTTAAAGGTGCTGTGGCAGGTCAGAAACAGGCTTGGCAAGCTGGTTTGGTAGGGTGCAGCAGAGACCTCTGGCCCAGTCTGACACTGGGAGAGGTATACGTAGACCTGTCTGTACATGACAGCTCTTCTAATCTCTGCCTGCTGGCTGTCCACTTGTGCAACTGTACAGTAAAATCACACATCCCCTGGGGTCATAATAAACTCATGTATTACTGTAACTCAATTTTAAAAAAAAAAAACAAGGGGGCAGAGGGTGAGTCAAGTCAATGATGAGAACTCAGCCAAGTGTGTTTCATGAGAAGAAAGAAACCATATTTAAATTTGATGACGCACAGTGAGCACTAAAAATAAAACAAACGTGTTCACCCAGCAACACAACTTTCATCAATTTAGTAAAATTTAATCATCCTCGTTTTTGTGCAGTCACCTTCACATCTGTTTCACAATTTCCTCCTTTAACTACAGTGCGCTCCAAGTCAGTATTTCTCGTGTATTTATTGCTCATACTTCCATTAAACACCTCATTTTCTTTTACAAATTTAGTCTGAGGACTGTCACTTTTAATTTAGTACCTTTCTGATGTTTAATTTGTGATTTCTGCTGCTTGCTTTTGTGTCTGGCCACCATCACTCACATCATCCTGTTAGCGTGGGAGGCTCTTCCTTTCCCATGTTAACCATGTTCACACACACACACACACACACAGACACACACACACACACACACACACACACACACACACACAATCACACTCACCACGCACTTATGAGATGACACTGTGACTATCAAAGCAAACATTTACCTTTGTATATATAACACAGAGGTACAATATACAGCAAGATGGCCAGTTTATTGATTCTGTCGCACAGTTCCACTGGTGAAATAAAACTGTGATGGAGGACTACAGATCTCCTTTAAAGGCCGCGACCTTTCAAAAGACAAGTGATACAACTGTGCTTGAAATAAACAGCATCTTACAGCTGCTAAGGTACCATCAGAGCAGCTGTGGCTGTAAAATGGAAAAGCTGGTACAGTAGCTGGGCTTCTTCTGTCCAAGCTTCATAAAGCTTTAGAGACATGTGTCGAAGAAATGTTTTAGATTTCACTCCTATATTCTATATCTCACTGCATTTAACACAGAACAAATGTTTGAAACACCTTCGATGCGTCTACACATTCCTGCTCTATGTAAAGCTCTAATTTAAACACTAATATATCACTGAGTCAATCACAGAGCGATGTTTACAGGCCTGTCACGGCCTCGCGCACAGCTGAAATGTCATGTGGTAAACTCTGTAGCTCTGTTGATTCATGGGAGTGAATCTGCTCTAACACCACAGGAATATGAGCAACATAGTGCGAAGTGCGACAGACCGACATCAAGTGGGCGTCTGCAAAAACACATGACTTTCCGCTGTACTGTTTAGATTGTTGCAGAGGCAAACATTAACCTATCGACTGATAAATACACTCAGGAGAGACATCGAGGGCAGTTAGCATAATGCAATCTGAAAACCCCATGACTCCATCATCGTGCAGCGTTTCACTTAATCCTCTCAATTTGATTCACTACATTTTCTTGTAAAAAAAAAAAAAAGGTGCCGGAAGAGCTTTCCCCACTCATCTGCCAGAAACAGTTTGGTTGGGCTTCACTCTCGATATTACAGCTACGCTCAATGTAAATTTGGTCTCGATTTTGGGCCGTTTGAGGAAAGACTGAACCTATTTTGGAAGTGAGTTTCCATCTCTGTCATAACAGACAATATAGAGGAAAAGTTAGCATGTGTGGACTAAAGACAAAAAATAAAGAGCACAAAATAACAACTAAAGTTCAATTAGTTGACAAAAAACAAGTAATTACAAAGTTAGTTTTCTCACATTAGTGAGCAATAACCTGTGCCTCAGATACAATCATTTAATTCAAGCAGGATCTCCACGCATCAATAATCCAGAAGTGAAAGAGAGGTTTGAGTCGAGGCTGGCCTATAAAGAGTTTCATATGCTGATAGTGTTTTCTCAGATTTACTGGTATTGTTCATGACAGTGCAACAGAAAGTCGGTGATTCAGCGCTGCCTGCCATAGTAAGTGTGGCTCTGAATGGCTCAGCCGGAGGGAGATCCTCTGCAGATGACTGCAAGGGGGGCTCCCTTGTCAAAATATACATCTCCAGTCAGCCGACTACTACTACTACTGCTCTCAGGTAGGCTTAGATCAGATAAATCCTTCCACTGTGTGCTGACGGCTTTTAATACTCCATGTCTGTAACATCTGGATGAGATGGGAATCTAAAAAAAAATAATTAAAGCCCACTCCTGTTCATTATCTATACGGCCATATACAAAACACGGCAGGAATATTGTGGATATTTTATCATACGTGTCGGTACTTATCTTTCAGAACAAACTTCTTCATGCAGTAGAATCAGTAAGAGTCAGGAACAAGCCACAGAGGTTCGATTAATATCACACAAAATGTGCCCAAGAAAGATATAACCGAAAAAACGAAAGCTTTTGAAACAAATTGTTGCTCTAGAAATGTATTGCCAAATCTGCATATGCTGAATGAACTGTTTTTCCTAAATAAAGTTTACCATCTTGCAGGAGACCGATGAGACTGGGTAATCTCAAGTGCATGTCAAAGGAAGTATATCGAAAAGTTTTCCATAATGCACAACAGAAGTGAAATAAGCAGATGGACATTCAGTACGATAAACATGTCTACTGTCGAAATGGAAAATGGGTAATTATCATAACCCTCTATGACACATTGAAAAAGTTCCCTGACCCAGGTTTAAAAAACATTACTCTGGCAGAGCAGCTTAAGCAAATAACTTGAAGATTGACTGATTCTTGAGTCCAGCAAATGAAGACAACATGCCACAATGGAAAACATTTGTGCAGAGGGAACAGAGAGAGGCAAGACTTGGGTCTGCCTGCAAGAGGGAATATCAAAGCACACAGTTTCCACTTGCAGGGCCCTGTAATGACATGCACACGTCTTCACAAAGCCTCAGGTATGAGCAAAAACGTGAAGTGAAAATCCACTGAGCGATCGCACACACATTGGAAATAGATGGTCAGTTGATGGAACTTGTATTAGAATCTTCCAGGTCTGCTCAGTAAAGCTTTCTCTGCTCCACTCGTTCAACTCCACTGCTGCACTGTGATCGTTTTCTGTTTTATTTTAATTTCACTTCTGGAGTAAGTGAGTGAGTGAGTGAGTGGGTGAGGGCACAGAGTACAACTGAGAAGCTCTTTAAAAAGTCAGTTTCTCAAAGTCACTCATTTCTGTGAATCACCCCTGGATTTCCCATTTGATGTGACGGTAAGTGATTCACAAGACTCCCCGTCTGTGATCCGGGACACAGAATAGTGACTGCACTCTGCAGATGACCAGAGGACTGGGCTTTAGGGGAGGAAATCATTGGAGCCCAAATGGTCGCTCCGGGAGATCAGCAAATCTCATTACAATGGTTAATAGTACATATTGTGGGCCTTATCAGCAGAGAGCATGATGCTGATGAGTCTCTGGTGTCAAAACAATAATAACTCTAATGCCTTTCCTGCCATCTAATGGACAGCGGTCAGGAGAGCTGACCCATTTAAGATAATAGATTTGGGGTTTTTTTCACTTTAGCAGAGAGTTTTGGTTAATGTTTTCTTTTTCATGATGATAATGTACAACAGTCACAAGACTTTGCAGATGTGTAGCTGATATCAAAATGAACGCCGGATATGAATATGGGTGTGGCACGAGCAACGGGGCCAGATTAGGGGGGGCAGTAAAAAGGAAAGGGGCCAAATGGCAACCTCCAGATATGAAAAATGAAGCTAACACTGCAGTTCCTTCAGTGGCCACTTGAGGCTGGCTCCAGAAGCAAGTCAATCCACACAGACACCCATGTATAAATGCCCAACTTTACAGCAGAAATAAACACCTCCACAGCCTTGTACATAAAATAGTTTTAGACTCCATAGCTAATTTCAACATGGGGGTACATTTTTATAAAAATTACCCATTTACATTTTATTAAGGCTTAAATTTATGCATATTAAGGGCGGACGGCTTGACTGACAGGCTGTCTGCAAGGCGTCACTACAGTCTAAGAGTCAAATCCACCCTTTGCTCCTCCATAGTTCCAACCTCTCTTCCAAATATGGTAACTTCTGGCTCCAAAAAACCAAGATGGTGACAGCGGATATGCCAAGGCAAGGCGTCAAAACAGGAGTCTACAAATAAATGTGACAATACGGCAGCTACGTCTCTCGGTTGGTTGACAAGACTTTACAGGGTGTGCAGTTCAGATCGTAATGAAGGCCAAATACGAAGATGAGTGTGGCTGGAGCAAGGGCACTGGAAGCAGTGGTGCAGGAAGTAGGGAAGGGGCCACTGTTGCTCCAATTTATGCCATAATTTGTTTTAAAGTCATGGATCGCTGTATTGCACCTGGAGCGATCTTAGGGCAAGATGGTCTCTAGTTTGTATTTTTGTTTGAAAAATATCTAAAGATCATCTGTTGATCAACCAATCATTTGCTTTTCAAAAAAGTATATGAGCAAATAGTATGTTCCACAGTGCAGCAGAGGTGACACATCATCATGAACTCATTGTTTACACACACTTGTACACACACATTTCAGCACCTGTGCATTTAATAGGGGGAGTGAAATCTACTTCACCACACTGTCATGTCCACACTTGTGCGCCATGAGGGTTGCGGTGTCTACTGGTATTCATTTTCTAGGCAAACAGTGGCACTCAATGCTTGGCTGACAAACACATATCAACACTTGCTCTCAGGGACAGCAGCCAACAAAGCAACAAACTAAAACCCCACTGAAGATAGCAGTGTTAAATTTCATATTAGTTTGTTAAGTGTATATTCAGACTAATAAACTAAGAGTTAATACGTCGCTGTCATCCCCACTGAGGGATTTCCAGGCTTCCCTTCCTCCTGTCTTAACAGAAAGCCAGCACTGGCACCGTCTCCACACCAGGCTCCAGCATTAGCCAAGACCTCTGCATTACACCCTCTAAGACCTTAATTGTATGGAAAGATGACACAGAAAGTCCATTTCCACTTGTTTCAGGGGAAAAGACCAGCAAATGTTTGCCATTGTTTTTAACGAGCAGCAGCAGCATTTGATGGAAACGCATTTTCCTTCCACTGTTGTTTTTTCATGCCATTGAATCAAGAGCTGTGTTATTACTCTGTTATGGTTGGTTAATGGCAGCATGAAGCCTCTGACTAAAATGGTTCCATACACACACACACACACACACACACACACACACACACACACACACACACACACACACACATCCGTGCACACACACAAAAAATATGATTTGTATCTGGTTGTTTTATACAAATTATCACAATTAAATGAAATACAGATCCGTTTACATTTCTCCCTGGTTGTGTACAAACACATAAAAATATCAGAGGTTAATGATTATGGAAAAGATTGTTTGTCTGATGCAATATCGCCAGTGTTGTGATGACTTCTGAGCTGCCAACCATTCAGTGCTTTTACTGCAAATCTCTTTGTTTAACACTGTTGTTAAACAGTGGCTGTTGATCTTTGTGATGGCAGCTAGTAAATGACAATAAGTGAGGCAGGTGAACCTTTGTAGTTAAAAAAAAATTGACCAAGTTTAAATAAACTTTCAAGGCCTTTCCAAATAAAAGGCTGTGATTCAAAATCATTTACAAAGGGAGCCAAAAACCAAAGGTCATTTCCAAGTTTAATTTCATGTTTGATTTCATTTGGGATACAACTGGAGTTGCATTTCTTCCCACCTGTCAAAGGTAAATCCAATATTCATTGGCATCCTCTCCCCAGTCTGATCAGCCAACCTCTAAGAAAAACATCCACATTTTTTGTTTTGTTGATTACTCTATGTTGGCTACTTCACCACTCAGTTGTTTTAATCCTTTACGTCTCGACCATTTTGCACCATTCAGAAAGCCTTCGGTCAGATTGTGGGCAGACAGTCAGCTGCCAATGAGCTGAAGGAGACTTAAAAATGAGAAGACTGGGACGCTGCTGTTGATTTTCAGTGGGACTGGCAGTGCTGATGACAAGCTTTTGTCTTTAAAAGGAGCTACTTATTGATTGAATATTAAATGAATAGTCCAGCATATTCAGAGTCACATGAACAGAGCATTAAATATGAGGCTGCAGCCAGCTGCTGGTTAACTTCACTTAGCAGGTAGGCTAAAAATGGGGAAACAGCTAGTGTGGCTGTCTGAAGGTGACAAAACTCACCTACTAGCACCTGTTCAGTTCACTCATTAACATGTCTTGTTTGTTAAATCCGTGCAAAAACTCAAGATCTTTTTTTTTTTAACTTATGTTAAATTTTTACTTCACACATGCTGTATAGTTTTGACAAAATTTCACTTTCCTTTATTGTATTCATAAAGTTTCCAGCTGCCGTGGCATATATCCAGTACAACTCTCTGTTAAATACAAGGCTGCAGTGAGTAGCCACTTCGCTTAGCTTAGCATAGCATAAAGACAAGCCAGCAGGTGGCATGGCTCTCTCTGAAGTTAACAAAATGCATCTACCAGCACCTCCAAAGCTCACTAATTAACATGTTACACCTCACTTGTTTCCAGTCTTTGTGCTAAGCTAATGGGCTAAAAAAAAGTTGTGATTTTTCTGGGCGGGACTATTTCTTGGCCAGGAGCAGTTGCCAGGCAACCAGCAGAGACTTCATGAAGTGACTGTTTCCCGCCAAGAAGTAGTCTGGCACGTAACCCTGGTAGAATCACAACATGTCGTTTTTAAACTTGGGTTTTTGCAAACAAGACATGTTAATGTGTAAACTTTACAGGTGCTTGTTGTAGGTGGATTTTGTCACACTAGCTGTTTCCCCATTTTTAGCCTTTCTGCTAATTTAAGTTACTGGCTGCTGCCTGCAGCCTCATATTTGGTGTACAGACAGGAATGGTACTGAACTTCTCATCTAACCCTGGGCTACAGAGTAGATTAAGTTTCCAAAATATCTGTTTTAATATAAAAATGCTGCTGAATGAAACTTTAAATTTAGAAAAATCACAGTGCATGTGTCCGACCCTCTGAGTAACAATGATGGAGTCTTTAAATTAGAGTTCGACTGAGAAATTAAAGGTCAACGGCAGCATGCAAGGAACACTTGTGCCGCACATTAGCTTCATCTTTTAGAAGTTTCTGTCTATTTCTACACAGTCTGTGCCCTTGTAAAGACAGAAAAACAGAACAGTAAAAACATATATTTAAAAGATGTGTCCACTGCACGGAGTGTGCCTCGTATATTTGATTACATCTACAGGATAACTAGTTTCAGCCCCTGTGTGTATCCCTGTGAGTGTGTGTGTGTGTGTGTGTGTGTGTGTGTGTGTGTGTGTGTGTGTGTGTGTGTGTGTGTGTGTATGCACGTTTGTGTCATTACTGTGTCTGTGTCTCTCTTAAGGAGTACAGGCAGCAGGGCTCGGCCTATTATTAACCCTCAATGCCGTGCTCGCAGTTTGAGGCAGCTGTGCATTTGGGCATGGCAGGTCTAACAAAAGAGCAGCTTTTGTTGTGAACTGAGCACGCTAGCGACACCCCAGTAACTGCTTACACGCAAACACAGACACATGTGTTATCCCTTCCCATCCATTATCTGTATAACACAAAGATCGCCACATGCTGATGTTTACTTAAAAGCACTTTTCGGCAGCACAGGTGCTTCAGATTCTGTTACTATGATGGCTGTAATCATCGTTAGAGGAGGGCCTATTCTTCAAGCCACTACTGTGCTTATGGAGTAGCCATATACACACATTTAAAGTGTTTTGGTAAACCTGGCTGACAGTCTCACTGGGGATAGATGGTAGACATTAATTAGTATAAAAACGACAATAATACTCTTACAAACATCTACACTTTTTAGTTGAAGTACTGACACGCCATGGTTTCTTTGCTAAATGTGCCAAATGGTGCCCATGACAAACCTATCTTTGATATTATTTCATGACAGCACACCAACCTTACTCTGTTCTGTTTTGATTCACACATCACAGCAGCAGAAATACACAAAGCTGCACATTTGAGTGACATTCAGTTATGTCCCGTGCTGCTTATCAGTTGCCTTTGTTCACATCTTTTCCTTTTTTTCACCTCAAAACCACAAAAAAAATAAAACCTTTCCGTCCGTCTGCTCTGATTTCAAAGAGGCTATTTTATATTTCACTGTAGCTACACTACTTCATTTAGTCCGTATGGACAATGTAAAATAACGTGTAAAAAAGCATGATATTATCCAGTACACACTATCCTTTAATCTCAGATGCCAAGTGCATTTCAGATTGAATGTCTCGGCTGAGTGACCCTGCAGTGGGGTTGGATCCTGACCTTGTCTGTCCATCTGTCTGTCAGTCTGTCTTCTCACCTCCTGTGTCTCCTGCTTTGCACACACACACACACACGTACAGTACGCTCATACACCTTCACAACATCAAACAGATACACACAAACACAATACCCCATCTAACACATACACACACCAAGACACACATCTTAAGCGTGCTCTGGTGTGCGTCACGAGGGCCATCTGCTTGCTAACCAGAGCAGTTTTCTACACATTCACATTTGTATTCCCTCTCATGCCACTGACACAAGTCTGCAATTCTACTGCAGTTGTTCATTTCATGTACAATGACTGTATGGTATGCTAAATAATGATTCAATCTTGGCTTTCTACGAGACAGTATCGGTATTTTATCAGTAAAAATAAAGTGGAGGAAAGCAGAAATCAGAACAGGCAGAGGTGGAGTGAAAACCATGAGCTGAGGAAGTAAAGGTGATGCAACCTCTTTCTCAAATGTCTACAGCTTGTGTAAAGGGTGACGTGTTAATGGCAGTTACACTGAACTGTACATCAGGAGGCTGGTTTCCCCTGCTCTAACCACATTAATCATACAGCCTGTCATATACACTGCCTTAAAAGGTTTAAATATGCATAATTGCTCTGGATTATATTTGAGTGTTTTAACAGATTTAATAACAGCCATCATTTGTATGTGTATGCTCATGCTGTATGAGTCTCGGTGCATTTCCTGCTACTCTATATCCATATATGTGTGCATTTGTGCCATCCTGATCTGTCTGTTTGTCATACTGGGGTGAATATGGTCTACTTAAGAGAGTGTGACCTCCTAAAACTAAGAGCTGGGTGTAAGCTTCACGTTGCTACTTCAAAACATGGCCTACAGAGCCGGGTTGGCACAGAAAGCTATTTTTAGCCACCGGCTCAAAGGGAGAGCTTACATTCCCGGCTGAACCGTGTCACTCACAAACTTTTCTCACACTTTTTTCTTTGTGAGTGTGTGAGTGAAGCCAGCTACTTTCAGAGTGTGTCTGTCTCCGCGTAGGTGATGGGGAGAGACCAACTAAATCTGAGTTACAGTTTTGTGTGAAGAATTTTTGAGTAAACAGATTTTGAGGGTCTAAGAGGGAAAGTCAGAGAGGAGACAGTGAAACAGGTTTTTTCCCTCCAAACAGCTTACATATTTAAATGCCTGTTAGTGTGTGCGTACGCATAAGTATTATGCACTGATGAACCTCAGTCGTTGTCGGTCTTTCACACGACTTATTGACAATGGCCCTGTGTTAATTAGGCTGACCCTTGCTAGCACACAATATCACACTTCCCTGGCACAGCCTCGCCAGGCTATTTATTAACCCTAAACCTCTAGGACCTACATTTGAATATGGCACTGGGGTTAACAAACCCCGGCGAGGCTCTGAGCGGCAGATAAGGAAGTGGATGATTTGGAGTAGTTTGGACACACATATTTTAAGAAAAGAAGCAGAGTTTATGGATGAGAGACAAAAGCTGCTAAATGCATGCGCTGACTTCACGGTCAATTGTTAAGTCAACAAGTTCTCCTGAGCATGCTAATTAGAGTTGTTAACGCACGTACACACACTCACATACACACAAAGGATGTAATTACTGCAGCAGCACACAACTGTAGTCTCTGTGTTCCAGCTACAGTCTTCACAAGTAGCACAAAATGATGCAATCATTTCCCCCATCCCCAGATCCAAGAAACCAAAAAATACAGTGTAATTAATATCCAAACTGTTGCCAGAGATACAGAAGCTGAGTCGTTTTACAATTAGGCCCTTTAATATGATACTGCAGTTATCAGACCTGTTGTGTCTATGTTACCCAATACTAAGTCACAGGACCCCTCAGTAATGAACCTGTGTACACAACAGTGCACTGCGACGACAGATGAAATGCTATCACTACAATCAGGCATCGAGGTTTTAGCCACTTGAAAATACAACAACTGGTGCTCTGTATTGTTTTACATCATCAGATACAAATATATCTTGCACGTGACAGATTGTAGGGTAAATTTAATCCCTCAGCGGTCCCTTGTTTTAGGCTGAAAATTAGATTGTTCACAGATGTGCTGTGTAAATATCTTGTGTAAAAGGACAGGGTGAGGAAGGAAAATGTGATAATGAGAGCTGAAAGACTGGACTGACAGAAAACTGGAGAATGAGAGTCAGAGCAGAAACATAAGAGATGTAGATACACACAGAGCGAGACAAAGTAATAGGCAGATGGAGTGAAGGTGCGTGTCCACTGGATGTCTTTGTCTTGTGGCCAGCTTTCCTTGTTATTGTTTCAGAGTGCTTGCAACCAATTCTGATCAAGTGTCTGTTTCTTACAGCCTTGTCTCTATTGTGTGAGTGCCTCCATGAACAAGTAAAGAAAACGTAGAAAACGTATTACTACTTATTAACACATCAGGTGGACACTAACCCTTAGAAGAAAAACACAACATGATTTTGTAGTCACAGAGTTGTATATGATAAAAACACTGTCTTACCATCATCCAGTGTGATGTCCTGTAGGCCAATGCGGAAGGTGGGCTCCCTCTCCTCTGGCTCCTGTTTGATGTTCAGCCTCTCTCCATCCGAGGGAAAGGGCCCCGGTGGGCTCAGAGGGTGAACCAGAGGCCCAGCTGCCACTGGGGACAGACTGGCCATGACTGGGCTTGTAGCCTGGGGAGAAGGCTGTCCTGAATGCTGCTGTTGCATGGGCCCCAGAGGACTGCCACCAGAGGTGGGGGAGGATGAGGTGGGAGACTGGTAGGGCAGTGAGTGGAGCTGAGGGGAGGAAGGCCCAGAGTGGGGAGAGGGGATCATCCTTGGAGCAGGGGCGCTGGATGGTGTGGGACACGAGGCTGACCTTTGACTTACCGGGTGGTAGCCCATAGCCCTCTGCAGCTGGGAGGAGTGCTGCCCCACAAGGGGGTGGCCACCAGGAGAGGGCACCTGGGTGGGATTTGGGGAGCAGTGATAGCCTCCGAGTGTGTGCAGGTGTGGGGATGAGGGGGTGAGCATAGGTTGCTGACTCTGAGGAGACCCAGCGATGGGGTTGGTGGTTGAAGAGGAGGGTGCTGATGGTGAGGAGCAAGGGGAGGAAGAGTACACCATTCCCATGCTCATTGGGTGTGACGCTGCACTGGGGCTGTGCTGAAAGGGCATCCTCTCGTAGCCCTGAGGAGGAAGGCTGGACTGGCCGTTGAAGGGCAGGCTATGACTATGACCATGGCTATGCTGCATAGGTTGGTAAGAGGGCCGGGGAGGAGCAGAAAGAGGAGCAGGGGCAGCGCTCGGGTGGAACGTCATGTGGCAGTCTGCAGGGGGGTGGTGCAAGCTGCGACCCTGGAGGTGAGGCAGGTGCTGGAAAGACGGGGAGCCCAGGGTGGGGCAGGGGGCCTGCAGGGGTAGCAGGCCAGGTCCGGAGCCGGTGGCCAGGCCGTGAGGGGAGCTGGACAGAAGGTTGTCCGATGGGTGGCCCTGCTCGGGAGAAGGCAGCTGGGTGCGCACCAGACTGGCAGCATGTGCCAGGGGCATGGGCAAAGGGGGTACTGCAGAAAGGTCCAGCTCTTCTCTGTGCTCCTGTTTCACCATGACTAAAGGGAGAGAGGTGTAAAGAGAAAGATGGAGGAAGAGATGTGATGAAAGAGGAAAAGACAGACAGGATGAAAGAGAAAAACCACAGTCAGTTATGTCTATCAATCAAAACTACATGAAGAGAAAGAAATGACATCTATAAATTTGTCAAATCACTGCACTGCAACATTGACAGTGTCACTGATATTTTTGCTCCAGGTACAGAAGCCCAGTGACTTCAACTTGCTAAAAAAAAGGCAGCAGGCATTTCAAGTTTTTCCTCATTCTCAGCCCCCCACTAATTTTCCCAAACTGTGGTTTTGAAGTTGAAATAATGTTTCAGTAAAACCTGAAAAACTGGGTCATAAGAGTCTCTAAGCAGTGACAGTGATAGTTACTGAAATGTATGGATTGTGAAATGGGTCTGCTTCCAGATGAAAAAAAGCCTCCCAAAAACCGAGTGACATTGTGATGGTAAATGGGGCCATTCCCTTTTACTGTGACAGCTCACAGCACTGCTATGCCAATCGGTAACCTATTTCCCAATCTGGTGCCTTGTGACAGTGAGTTTTATTTTTATCCAGCTCTGAATTAGAGGGAGAGCATATGTTGTCAGTCCGGGTGCCATCATGTGAAATGTTGTGTGGGAAGAGGAGCTGAATGCCCCGCAGCCCAGATCAGAGAAACAGCAAACGAGTTCACTGCTCGTGCCCTCTACTCTCCCCATCATGCCTCTGGGATTGAGAGGCAAGGGGGCACGAAAAGGCCAAACAGGGTTTATTCTGGCTAAAATGGAGCCAGGGGGGATATCAAGGGTAAGGGAAGGGGAACGTATTGTATATTTAAACATGGAGCATTAATAGAGTGTCAAAATGAAGCATACCTATGTGAGGTTAAACAAATAGTGTGCTCCTTATGCTTGACAGAGAGACAACACATTTTGTCTCTCAATTTTCTGGAAGAGCAAGTTACTTTTTATCTGACAGATTTTCTCAGAATTCATCATTAAATTGTGCCAGGGCCTCTGCAGCCCAGCCCACGATGCCACGTTTTTTTTTTTTGCCACAATAAAGCAGGCGGTGTCCGTGGTAACACTAGTGGTGTCAGCAACCCAGCTTGACTGACAGAGCAGGGTTACTCTGCCCTGCCCTGATTGGCTGCCCTGATCCGTCAATGTCGAAAACAGGAACTGTCAGTGCCGAGTGGGCGTGCTTGCAAACAGAAGGGCTGGGTGGGTGGAGGCGCAAGGCTGCTCAAATGCGTACGCACACACACAAACACACACACTGTTGTGGTAAAACTCAGAGGTTTGGATATGTTGCACAAAACGCTCACATGTCATTATATTCCGCCAACAGTGTTTTCACTTTGACTGGCTTCAAGAGGAAAATAACCCAATAACAATATCAGATAGCAGGGCAGGAATTTGACTTTAATGAAAAACATCAAGGAAACTTCCAGATCAAAATATCATGACCACCTTGTTTCCCTGCTGCTAAAATAATCATATCAAACCACAACTCATGGTCTATGTATAGTAAAAGTTTCCTGGATAGCAAAAGATTTGCATCATAAAACCCTATGCAAATACAGTGCATGTGAAGAAAAAAAAAGTTGGCTTGGGAGTTTGAGTCAGCTTTACAAAACAAACAGTTGACAGGTGTTAATGTTATTGTTAGTGGAAGAACCCCCTCTAAACCACAGCAATGCTTTCTTTGGAGAGAGAAAGAGAGAAACGGGGTTAGTGAAACCCCTGTGGAGAAGTGTGCAACACGAAGAGCACTTTACAACTGTCTCTCCTGTCAATCAACTTCTTGTCAATACCTAAGGAGATTAACTACAGCAGGAAGCAGTGCACCCGAAGGAATGCAGAGTAAAGCTTGAGAGAATCTCTTGTGTAAATGTCTGTAAAATGAGTTGCAGGAAAATCACTTAGGGTATCAAACACTTTAGCGCCTAATAACAGCATGCGATTTGCAAAATTGTGCTCCCTTGCCTGTTTTGTTCCCCAAGGATTGTTTCTAAATGTGCTGGCTCTAAGTTGTTAAAAATAATAAAAAAACAACTGTTACTGAGAGTGTAAAATTCTTTCTAAAAGTCATGAAAACCTCTCATCTCACCTGACAGGTAGGTGAAGCGTTGCGATTGGCTTCTTTTCCGCTTGCCATTGCAGACATAAAACTGCACCTGCACGGCTGAGCCCACAGACTTGCTGTGGTAGGGAGGGACCTCCACCACGATGCACGACTATGAAAAGACATTTAACATTATTTACATACACTTATCAACAACAAAACATTTGCATACAATAAAATGCAAATACTTGCACACAAATGTACAACAGGCAAAGTGCAAATATACAGACAAAATGCTGTAGAATAACTGTATGGGAAAATAAGTGACTACTTACTCCTTGACTTTTCTCACGGATTATTTTTGCCTCAACTTCCCATTGTGGTCGTCCATCTACAGGAGGGAAAAAAAAGGCTAAATGCACAAGCTAGTGATAATACAGGTGCCGTAAGTGGGCAAAGATACATATTACACATATATTACACATATATTACATGTTAAAATGTATCTAAAACCTTTTACTGTACAATCACCACTTTATGACAGAAAAGACTGGCACAGTTCTTGAGTGCATGTCTGGCTAAAGACAGGTAGAATAACACCTAGCTTTTCAGTGAGGAATGGATGAAGAGCTCCATGCAGCAGAATACAGCATCATTGTGTAATGTCATTATGTACTAGCCAGTTTTTGGAAAAACGACTATCATTCGTACAAAAAAACTACACAAAAGGCATAAAAACAACAAATGGAGTGGGAATTACAACAAATATACTTCAACCTGATGAATAACACAGAAGCAGTAATAAACCCAGGCCACCCATGATCAGTAATGACTGCACTTTATTAATTTCACATATAATTCAGACCCCTTTTGAAGTATGGTGTGCTATTTTTCAAAGTAACTTTTCTCATCTGGCGTAGCTCTCTTTCTCTATTTTCCTAAAGATGATGTCAATGTGCAGAACTCTCTCAAACAGACAGGGCTTAAGAACCACACGAGGCTTCAGAAAAGCACACGATTTCAATTTGTACTGGAGAACCAAGAGACATCAAAATGATGTCATTTTTAAAGGCCCAGAAGCAGCATGGAGAAAATCCTAGCAGCTATTAAATAGTAATCAAATGTCCAAATATCCTGCTGTTTGTCTTGCCTGGTTAAAATTATGGAGAGAGCAGTGGAATAATTGTATTTATTTTAAAATGCCTTTACACACTGCCAGGTTTCTGGCTAGAAAACATCCTTTCCAGTTTTCCTATGAGGGATCTAATTATTTGGCCAGACATCTTAGGGGCAGCTGCTTGAAGGGAAGCAGTTGGGGTGAAAACACTGACAGGCTTGCCGTGTGGTTGGAAGAAATCACGGTCATTGCAGCGTTGAGGAGAATAAAAACTTTGACAACTGAGTTAGTATTGTATAGTCTCTCAGCGGAGTCAACTTCATTTGCAGTTGCCTGTTTCAGGCAAGTATAGACTGCACCTGCATGGCCTCCCCCTCAAAACCCAAAGGATTCCCCCAGATACCACTGTCAGGCATCTGCAACATGTCTGCAGAGAGGACTCGCCTATAGTCGATTCTAACAAAGTAAGCACTCAACTGTAAGCCTTATAACATTTAGGCTGATCAGCTTTCTACCAAAATCCACACTCTACTGTAGCTTAAAGTCGGTAATCTATCTGCTCTGATCTCACCCTAACATTGTCCTTAGTCGTGGTAATCCACTGGTACATTAGCCAGTCGTAACGCTGAAGAGACTCTTCCTATTGTGAAGGGAAGAGCTTAACTTGTAGATGACAGGGAGTATTTTTTCTCCAATGAGCAAATGACCTTGAATGTCTTTGCAGCTGACAGCAGTGCATTATTGCAGTGCAGCTTGTTGACATTCAACAGGCAGCAGCAAGGGCCCCACATGTTCTGCCAGACAACAAGCGCCAACAGGAACCTCATACCACACTAAGACAATGACTCGGATCATACAGAGACCCTGCGCACCCCAGTCAGAGGAGAAAACTTTTGCCCATTGGTGTTGAACGTATATATGTATCGATATATATTGGTTCTGAATATTTTAAACTGTTTCAATACTAATGTTCACTTCAGCTGATACTATCTACTGTATATCCTCCTCTAACTCGCTCTTTCTTCTCAATTTAATTCAATACAAAGGGGCTTGTTTTGGTGTGGGAAATATATGTTTACATTGCGAAAGCAAGTGTGAAATGAAATAAAAAAAATGTACGTACACAAAGTAAACATCTACAAGAAGAAAGAAAGGTAAAAAAAAAAATTAAATAAATTGTATGCCTTTATTTTCAATTTTTCCGCATGGTATAGACAGTAGTATCTCATATTTTCTAAGGTATTGTTTCAAAGTTAGAAATTCCAGTATAGTGCCAAGAGTGCTGAAAGAACAACAGTAAAAAACAAAAAAAGCTGTTTATATTTTAACATCTTTGTAAAAAGCCCACAGCTGATTGGCTATTAATCGATTGGCTGTATTAGTCACTGTTTTGGGCAGTCAGCAGCCCTTTTTAATCAAAAATACCGTAATACTGTTGTAAAGAAATCTGTCCATGCGGCAACTTTCTTTTTTTTTTTTTTATTTATACTGAACCAAACAACACCGGCATAATGCTGCTCAAGTGTGTGATTGCATGCAGGTGTTGCAAAAGCAGAAGAAGTGTGACGTGTTGCACAACAATGTCAGCGGCTAATGTCAGCGTCCTGCCTACTCATCCATTTTAAACAAACACCTATTCGGCTCCGTTACTACCTCCACTACTGACTCAACAGCCGCACAACAATGCCTCCCCGTCCCGTGTTCATATGTTTCATACAGAGCGGTGAGGCAGAATAATAGTGCAACATTCCAGCTTTGAACAGGCTGTAAAAAGGGGGCTAGTGTTTTAGCTTTTAAGTCTACTCTTTGATGTACACATTCATCCTTGAAAAGTTAAAATACCAAGTGTGAACTTAGTTTTAACTTTAATGTTTAATGAATGACTCTGAAATACTTATCTTGGTTTTTAGTGACGAAGATACAGATAAAAACAAGAGAAAGTTAAAAAAAAAGCAGGCATCTGTTTTAAAAAAGGATCTGACGTGAACAAATGCTAGAATCTGTTTCATTATATATAGTAAAGTCATTTATAGTACCATCCCATAATCTCTGTGTACTAGCAACAATAGGCCAGTCTCTCCAGTTCCCCATGAATCTGCTGTTGTCTCTCAATTATGAGAGATGGTGGAAAAATATCTGTCACTGCCTCTTTCTTTCTTTTCTTCCATTCCTGTACTTACTCCAATCAGTGCCTTTCTGCACTAAAGCAGGCGGATTAGTCATGATGAGGGGGATCATTTACACAAACCTAATCAACATCATCTTCCCCCTCCCCTTTCATATTCTTTCTGTCTCCCTCCACAGTCCGCTGCCTTCGTGCACCATGGGGCCCAGCTTTCCTCCCTACCCAAGATGCACCTTTCTAAGCTTTCCACTTGCTGCCGTGCTACAAAGACTTGACCATCGGTGAGTTGTTTCAACCACGCTACTTTTCTCTGCCATGCTTCACCTGGTACACCTGAAAGAGCTAAAGACATTCCTCTGCGCTGCCTTTTTCCCCCCCTACAAAATCTTAGAGAATGGCTCCTACTCACAAAAACAACACCGCTCAACTTTCTGCCATGTGTGAACTTGATTCTGTTGCCCTACATCACAAAGGTACCTCAGGCAGGCAGAGACTAGCTCAACGAATGTTATCCATTTAAAATTTCCAGCCCAGGGAACAGCTATTACAAGTGTTTTGATTACGGAGTGATGTACAAAAGAGAAAAAAGATAAGGCACAGAAAAGACAGGTGACTTAAAAGAAACAGGATAAATAGGACAGGGAGTTAAACTAAGTAATCTCTTTAGCCTCAGCATTTATTAAATGGATACAAGCATCTTTTAAAGTCACAATAGTATGAGGAATGCATCCGTTTTGTGTACATTATGAAATTAGCATATTTGTTGACCATTTTGGCCTATCTGTAAGTGTGCTTTTTTGGGGGGACAGCAAAGGCATACAAATTGTTGTCTACCTGTTTATATTGGATTTTTTATGTATATTAAATTAAATTATGTATTTTCTATAAATTATTACTTTCTGGTCACATACACAATCTGAAAGAATACAATTTTCATTTTCTTAATGATAGTATTTGAGTGAATAAAGCACAGATGATGTACAAAAAAGTAGCTTTGATCTTGGTTTGATCTTGATATAATAAAGAATTAATCAAAATTCTGACTGTACTCTTTGAGAGTATATAATGAAACTATTGTGAAAATACTGCAATGTAAATGCTACATCAGGATAAATGGTGTGTTGCCTCATGCCTGCTTGATAGACAGCATTACTAGCAGACATAAATCTGTTTTGCTTTGACAAAATGCCCTGTGGGAATGGAGGACTTGTTGAGGCCGGGAAAATGACACATGTCTTTTCCACATCCCCGCAGACATGTATCAGCTGTGACTACTATAAAATCTTCATAACCTTCTGCTGACTTTTGCATCATTTGCAAAATCTACATCATTTCAGTTTAAATTTTGAAGTGTTTAAATGTAAAGTTAATTTTTTGGTGCTGAAAGATATGATTGTTCAACAGAAGACATAAATGACACACGTCGTGTTTTACTCATGGTGGCCTCTCTGATCAAATCTGTCAGACAAACATGAAACATGATTTCCTACATGCTTAATTGGCACAAGCTGTTTTCTGCAGAGGTGGTTCAAGGGTAAGCTGCTGTGCAGACATAACACTTACCAGGGCCTTTCTCCAGGAAGATGACCTTGGACTCTGGGAAGAAGTTGGAGCCGGTGATGACCATCTCTTCTCCCCCGCTGACCAGACAGCTGGTCAGGCTGGATTTCTCAACCTGGGGCAGCTCTTGAGCCGAACGCTGGGCTGGGAGAGACACAGCAGGGGTTGAGGAGAAAGGGAGGATGATCATTTGCTGAGCTGTGTTAATTCACACCGCAGTCTATTTTTTATGTGTCAACTATGGATGTGCTAAAATATAAGAAGACAAATTCCCGGGAGCACCTTCTAATATTATGCAGTTTAACACAAAATTGTCAAGCACTATGGTGTCAGAAATTACCGATTTGTATCAACATTTCTGATAGCCTCTACAAAAAGTAGTTATTATCAGACAATCTTATCTAAATTGACTTTCAATGGGAGCAAACAGTAGATTAAATTAGCACCTGAAATCGCCAGACTGCAAGCTTGCTAATAAAGAAGTGTGTGGACAGGTTTGTGTGTGTGTGCTTGTCTATGCATGGTTTTCTGAATGAATAAGTTTGGGTGTGTGTGCATGTGTGTGAGATTCTGGCTGGGAAGTCGACACTCACAGCACTCCACAGGAATAGAGGCAGCCTGCAGCGACAGCACCTTCCCGTTGGGTTGAGGGATGTGCACTCGGAACACCACACGAACCCGTGTGTTCTTTCTTCCTATATCCGTCTCCCCCTTCCGTAGCTCAATGTCTGAGTTCCGCAGCTTAAGGATGCCAGCACAGTCGATACTGCAAGGTAGAGGGAAAATAGTTGGCCCCATACAGCAGCACTGGGATGGCAATCACTAAGACATGTAAGTAGTGAAGGCCTGGGAGTGATAAAACCAACCACAAGCCCAGCAGGGGAATGGCAATGAGGGGCAAATTAAGTGTTGAATCACAGAATAAAAATGCCCGTGAATATGATTTATTACAACTGTAAATGAGGAAATCCCAACTAAATCCCTTCCTATGAATTCCACTGTAAATGGAACCAGACCTTATATAAATATAATCATTCAGGTGATGCAGAATCATAAAAATTCAAATAAAGTTTGTTTCTCAGCTCCACAAGAAACCCTCAAATTTTCCCTCTGCGGCCGAGCCTCCTGTAGGTTCAAATTAAGAAAATCTATTAAATCTCCTTTGGAAGGTGCAACAACCCTATATGATCATAAATGGGGTTATTTTTCATTGGACAGGGCTTCCTTCATGGTGGTAAGCTCATAACTGAGTAATGTAAACCTGAAATGCTTCAGACACCTACCTGGCTGACATGTTGTTTTCAGGCAGGAGAGGAATTTCGAGAACTTTGGTGCTGGAGACTATAATTTCTTGGCTGGCTGTGGCTACGGTTTTCCCGGTGATCCTGTGCACCTGGTAGAAGGCATGCGGCCTCAAGTACCGGTCATCTGCTGTCCCGATGAACATCTGCAGGTTGATGGGCTTCTCACTGTAGCCAATGAGCTGACACACGACAGAGAGAGACAGAAAAACAGAATAGAAACAGATGTGAGTTCTTGGGGTCCAGATGAGAGGTGTGAACAAAGGAATACTCTCTTCATTTCCACTGCCTTCAAAAGGCCACCTTTTTTGGAGGGAATCTAAATGTCAGGTCGAGGGTGTTGCGATATTTCTGGCAGGGCCACTGGAGATTCATCTGGCGCTTTGGCCTCCAACCAGTTTAACACTGATGTTTTCAACTAATAGACTTATAATTTTTTCCCCTGCAAGCCTGCCCCTGAACAGGATTCTGTGCAGGGGCAGGCTGTTACCTCCAAAAAACTCACTAGAGCCTTGAAACCTGCTCTGGTCAATCATTCCAAGGCCAAATAAAAGTTGTATAGCATCTATAGTGGCAAAAACTAAGAGAAGTGAATTTGCTGTAAGAGAGATTAAGAGATTATGAGTAGAACAAACAGCTGTTGTACTAAACCATCATAGCAATCAACAAAAAATGGACGTCAAATAATACAAAAGCATCATTCACACAATCTTCAACTCATTCTGTGAGGTCTCCTGCATATAAAAAGCCTTTTAAGGGTTGCACTGTGGCTAAAGGGGAAAAAAATTGCCAGTAAAAATGTCAACAGCCTTTTCAAATCCAGTGGTTCATGCATGCCAACCTGGCTGGCATGGGGCACCTCGAGTAGCAGCTGCCCTCTCCATTAGTCCCTGAGTGCTGGCACCCCAGTTTCCACTCAGACAGGTGAGATGTTGGATGAAGGAAAAGTGTTGCGTGTCGAGTAGAGACAAGGGGAAGATGGAAAGGAGAGCAGGACCTTTCCTCCTCAGAGGCACAGAACAAACACACACACAATCCCACCACAGTTGTAATGTTGTACTTGGCAGACTGCGTGACAGCAAGATGGCACCCCCTCCCCCTCCTGTGCATACACACTCCCTCCGTACTGCCCTCGCAGCCCACACCTCCAGCTCAGATGGAGGGCAGCCCATTCAGGGTAACAGAAAAGAACAAGGCCATTCATTGCTGTTTCACCCCAAGAACTGCCAAGCCTCAACCCCACCACAGCTGGCTACTGACCCTTTTCTCCCTGTAGGTTTGCGTCACACACCGCTGTGTCAATGTTTGGTACAAAAGTGTGGTGGATGGAAGGAGAGAAAGTGGGTGTAGCTTGGGATTTGTCATGTGCTGTTCCAAAACCAGCTAAAATAAAAAGGATTAAATTAGTTACAATCAGGCCCTGGAAACATAAAGTATATACCTGAGAGAAACAGTGAGCAAGCACTACCAACAAAGTGCGTGCTTGGTTTAAAAATACTGACTTTCTCTGAAGCCAGGTATTCAACTATACTGGTTTGCAGCAAGATTTTAAATGCAACTTATTTCCAGCATTGGTAAAAGGTGTACTGAAATCACTGGTAGGATACTGGTAGCCTGTGTTCTTTTTTTTTTGAAGTCTCCCTGTCTTTCTCTCTTACTTGCTACTTCCGAGACGATCCCCTGTGGTGAAAGAAGTTAAGGTATGGGGGCGCTTCTGTTGAACTGAGCTGTGGAAAAACTGAAATATGCTGTGTTTAGAGCGGGTTATGTGAGAGGACGAGCCTCCAGAGGCAGATACAAGGCAGGCAGGGCAGCAGAGCTAAAATCTGAATAATGCTTCACTGTTCGTAGCTGAATAAAAACCTTGTACCTTTAGAGGGTTGTGCTACTGAGCTTATTAAAGACTCACTGCTTCCTGAGAGAGAGGGCTGAATTGAAAATAGTACAAGAGAAAATCTATCTATGGCAATAAAACAAATCAGACGTTTTGTCACAATTTAAAACCAAGTTAGTTAAGAGCACAATGGTTAACTTAGCCTAACTCTCTCAATGTGTTTAACTTTTTCAGATAGAAGAAGAATGATTAGCAACCATTACTAATAAGTGAGGACAAATTCCTTTCCAGTGTGGCTATCCCAGTGTCTCGAGTTAAGTAGGAGTGGAGAGGCCAAAGGCTGTGCACAAGTCTGGGCTGAGAAGTGCAGGTCTAGGCTGGTTAAACTAATGCAATATCAGAGTGAGCTGAGGTTTAGCTCAACCTAACATTTCATTTCATCTACCTATTGAGTGCAGACAGTGTGGTTGAAAAACAAAAAGGAACTTTTACAAAAAGGAAAAGAAGCACACCTTTACAATATTAGCCCTGCACTGGAGTAAAACAATGAATTTATTTTACACTAGACAAGGGTAAACCATTAGCTAAGCAGAGATTTGATGTTCAGGATTGAAATATCTTAATCTTGGAAATATCTCTCAAACTTCTACCTTACCAAAAAATCTGTGGAAAGGATTGTTTTTATTCATAAAGATGAGGCAGTAGTAGTCATGTATAATTACATAGGGAAAGGTACCAATAAATCACTGATTACTTTGCCTACTGTTGAGTTTTTCAGCTTTTAAAATTTAATTTCCAACCCTAAGGGCTTTTCTTTGAAGCAGAAACTCCCCGCCCCAGGGTATGTTGATACTACTCCACCACATCCTCCGAATGTTTTAACTGCTCAGTGATGGAGGCATGTTTGAATTAGAGTGAATGACTAAACAGATCACGCAGATCATGTTGTTTTTGGGTGTGTGTCTGTGTCTCTGTGCTTTGTATATGAGCTTGCTACTGGTTGTTGTAGTGCAGAGTACTGCAGGAGGAAGAATGAAATGTCTGTGACACTAACTAAAGAGATGGTGACAAGAGAAGGCAGCTCCCTTCCCATACAAATATACATGGACTGGACAGCATGTAATTCTGAAAACATTTAACTTGAACAGACAGCAACAGCACAAAATAATTCCTCACTTGTCAAACTGGGATCAAATGTATTCAGAAGGAAGTTGCACCAAGGAACAGCATGAGGTCCCCATAATAACCAGTAATGGGTTCATCTTTGAAAACCACATTAGATCTGAAGAGCCACATGAAAGTACAAATTTAGCTAGTAACAAGCTAACAGGTAATTATGCACCCTGGCCTGAATGGATCCATGGCTATAAATGACACCATTCAAAGAAACACAGAGTCACAGGAATCAACAGTCCTGTGGGTTGTGTTGCTTGTTTTATGATCATGTCTGCACACACTGTGGAAGTGAGCACAGACAGACAGTGCTTCCATGTGTGTGTATGTGTGCGTATATGTCTGTGTGCATGTCTGTAGTGCACAGTTGGTGTGCGTGTGTGTGTGTCAATAAATCAGGGCATGTTTATTCGCAGCACCATGTGGGTTCCAGACGGCATAAAATGAGTTAACAGTGTCTGGAGGAATGTATCTGTGAGAGGAAAGACTGACGTAAAAAACTAAAAACGCTTCACGGGTGTAAATTCGAACATGACAAAAAGAATAAAAAATTAGAAACAGCAAAGCAGAGTGGGGTTTTTTTGAACACCTGTGCCAATATGATACCTGAGTTGTCTATCCAAGTACCTGAAACTGTTGAACATGTTTAATTTTGTATTAAAAAGTAGAAGTAGTCTAAGAGGTTTTTTTTTCCAGTTTGTGAATTTTACCCAAACTGTCTCTATGAAACAAAAAGGGCCCTCATTTTTTTTCTTTCCTTCCATGCCCCCTCCCTCTCTCTCTCTCTCTTTCTCTCTCTCTCTCTCTCTGTCCTCTTGTATTTTCTCTATTTCTCCCGTCTCTGCACATGAGGGATTTGGTGTGGAGCCAGAGTGTTGACAAACATACACTTAGCAGGCCAAGAGTTCTTTCCAAATCAAATAATCAACCAGGAAAACCTGATTAGAGGGCCAGAAAGAAAGAGCTCACTTCAGCAGTCTCAGTGAATCAACAGTCCCAGCCAAACAGAAACAAAGCACACAGCCGGGCTAATTCAGTCACTCTGCCACAGACACAACTGTTACTAAAAACACAATTGACCCTTCCTAAGCACTGCCCCTTGTCACTCTGTGCTCCAATAACAGTTGAGGAAACTAAGGACACGACAGAACCTCAGTCAACTTTCCCCTTTCCTGTTATACTATATGCTTTGTGCTAGTCTCATCTGTGTTGAAAAGAAAACCACATTTTCAAGATGCTTAAATGACTGACTCTCACAATCCTCGCGTCACATTGTGTAATGTTACATCTCAAGTTAGCTAATTAGCTAGCTAAAACATAGCTATATGAAAAGGAGTGAGCCAAATGTCAGATCACCAGCGTCAGTCAGGGTTGCTTCCTCTTAATTTCTGTGGTAAGGTTAAAGAGATTTGAAAAAATGATAGATAGGTTGGTTGGTGAAATATTTTTTAAGGTGACATGAATTATTGTTAGCCAGAAAATATCAAGGCTGTTTATATTATCTCTGTAGTGCAAGGGTAATTTTTGTTTTTACAGAAAAGAGAAACTAGATCAGCACCAAGCAGTAACCTCCAGGGCTGAAAATTGAAGCCAACGCAGAAATTGCAGAAACTGCAGTTCCTTGAGTGGCCACTTGGAGGTGGCTCCAAAAGTGAGTGGGGGGGGACATTTTTACAGGAAACTACAATGCGGAAGTGCGCTCGACCATGGAAGCGCGAATGACTGTGGACGAGTCAGCAAGTGATGTCGCAGCACCGAAAAAGCCAAAGCCTATCATTTCGGACAAGAATGGCTTGCTGAATTTACGTGGCTGAGATACTGTAAAGAAAAGAAAGTGATGTCCTGCATGTACTGCCAAATGCCACACTCGATGTTTCAGAATGGGAGTCCACAAACCAATAGATGACAACACGGTGGCTACATCTATTTTTTTTTTTTTTTTTTTTTTTTACAGTTTATAGTCAGCACCATGGTTTGTAGTCAGTAATAAAGACGAAGGAGACACATATCCGACACTGCACAAGTAACGCTGACTGATATTCTTGTCATCCTCTGTCTCTAATTCTCCTTTTCTCATTGTGGCCAGAAACCTTAATTCATGTTGTTTTGTCTCGTTTATCGAAGTTAAACATGTGACTATATACTTCCATCACATATTGTAGTCCTTGTGATGTGATGTTGGCCTCTTGACGCTATATGGCCTAATGCCCTGAAACTACTTAATAAACACTGCGTCACCCAGCTAAATGAAACTGGCATCAAGCTTGTCTAACCTACAGTAACTAAAAGGGAAGATGGGGACTTAGGACAGGTCAGTCTTTTTCTGTTTGGTGTTTCCTCGATTCTGTTCAACCTGAGTCATTTAGATAATTGGAAAATACAGAGCAGCATACAAATGTAAACTAGAAAAAGCAAAAAATCTGATTCAGTCAACAATAACTAATCTGATATAAGCCTTACAACATGGGGTTGTTTCAAAGAATAACATTTACTTTAGCAACAATGGCAAAGCTCATGGTACTGGTACATAAGGGGTGGAAGCCAAGCCAGAATAAAAACAAGAGCAGGTGGAAAGTTGTTAGTACTGGTTTTCCCCAATACCATAGTATGATATCAATTTATTTGAACTGATACCAAATTTTTAAATCAGTGTAATTAGCTTTGTAGCCTGAACACAATGTGTGACACCACTAAGACTACGCTAAAACTGTGTAACAAATGCTGAGTACAATGATACCATGAGCTCCTCACATAGCAGTCCAAGCACACTTCAGGGGGCTATTTGCACCTTCAGTTCAGAAAATGGGTAAAGCACCACCTGCAAACAGCAGGACATGTAAACAAGCACACATGGATAGTACCATGGTCCTGGCGGTGGAGGCTTCTCAACAGTAAAATGCACACGACACACACACCCTTGACTTGCTTCACATTCCTTAGTCACCCCCTCCGCCACCCTCTAAATCTATGCTTGAGTGTGAAATACCACAGGAGGGTGGTCTCTGCACTTTTAACTCCTCACCTTTCTGCCCGTCCAGCGTGCAGCTCAGCTGGTCAGTCAGCAAGTAAATGAGGCCTGATAAAGATCAGTTCTTATATTAACCCACACTGATATTAAAACCTGTCACATGTCCGCAGGGCAGTGCTCGTTGAGGTCTGTAACTAACTTACGGCTGCTGCTGCCGCTTCTGACCGTGGATCAAATTTAGGATGAACTCCCTCCCCTAAAATAAAACCACTGGATACGGTTACATACTCAGCTCCCACTAAATAAAGTCCCCACTTATTTTTGGCCTTCATCTGTTCCACTGATCCAGTAATAAGGCTATCAAGCTGAGGGGAAAAACATCTCCCATCACTGCAAACACACATAAACAGGTACCCAGGCATACAAACACCAGTGTTTTAACTTTATTAGGGCTGTCCTTCGAATCCATATTTGGACATTCGAAGCTTCGGAGCTCAGAACGAATATAATTCGAAGCATTCGACGATGAATGACGGGTGTGTGTGTGTGTGTGTGTGTGTGTGTGTGTGTGTGTGTGTGACTCCGCAAGCCCTGTGCGCTCAAAGCTCAGATTTTACGACTCCGCTCCGCGCACCAGTGTCACTCAAAAGACTGCTCGACATGTATTTTTCACATCACCATGACAGAAATGTGCAAGAATTGGGGGTAATGTAGTGTTTCACTGACATTTTTATTGGAAACTACGACGCGGAAGTGCGCTCAACGCTCCGTGCGCCCGAGTCTGTGAGCACCTTAAATTAAAACTCTCGGCGCACACTGCAACACAATCAAACAGATGTGCAACTCAGAGGATCAGAAGTGTCTCTGACACCAGACTCAGAGCGGCTCTGAGTGCGCTCGTGGCTCGTTGACGGTGTTAGTGTTGCGTTTAAGGCCTCCCCCCAAAAAAACGTTAAAAAAAAGCGCCGAAAGCTTCGAATTTTTTTTTTCACAATCAAATCCTGTGCCATCAAACAAAGCTTCGAAGCTTCGAATTTTTTGGGTCAGCCCTAAACTTTATATTTGTTTAAAGTACAAAAATGACAGTGGTGTTGAGAGCTGATCTGGGGTCTGAGGCTTCTGATAACTGGATATTTACATGGGCAAACCTATGATGGAGCACATCACCTGCTCCCTGCAGCACAACACTGCCTCACTTCACACTGTGTTACAGCAACAACTACCTGCAAGCATTGCTCCTCCCATTCATTTTGCGTTAACGTTTATTTCTCATTGCATCCTCTCCTTTCTACTTTTTATTTGCCAGTTTTCTTCACTCCGTCTCCCACCCTCTCCTACCCTGACATCCTTTCCTTCTTACAACTCTTCCCACTTAATTTCCCTTTGTCACTCTCTCCTCTCCGTCCCTGTCCTCGCCTCTCACCTACCTCAGCTCCAGCCCTCTGCCGTAACTCGACACTTTCTCACAGCGAGCGCCTGACTCTGCCAAGTTGTTTCCCTGTGTTGCTCCACTGTTGCCATGGTGAGACTCTCTGTGTGTATGCAGGAGTGTGCGTGTGTGTGTGTGTGTGTACAAGTGAGCAGCTACGTACACTCACGTTGGTGTAAACTACGGCCCTGAAGCTTGTGTTGTAGATGGTGTGTGTGTGTGTGTTAGAATGTGTGGATTTAAGCACACTAACTTTGGTATAAACTGTAGTCCTTTGAAAGGTTTGTGATGTGTGTGTGTGTGCGCGTGAGAGAGACAGAGAGAGAGAGAGTGTGTCTGGCCAGCATGTGTGTGCAACAGATGTAAAAACAGGAGCAATGGTGGTCAAGGTCACAAGTGGGCCCATTTTATCTGGCAGTGCTTTCCCTACTGTGGTACTGTGGCACCACGACCTGGGATCTATGGACACAAACACACATACACACACACACACACAGAGCGCAGCTCACACAGGCTTGCTGTTTGCCCAGCACACTGGGGAGGGCAGAGAGAGCCAGGGGGCCGGTTGACTGTTTGTTTAAACAAGGTCAATACATGCGCACGCACATGCGCACACAGACACACACACAGGAGCGTTTACTGTATACTGCGTGAGGGCTGTATATGGCCTTGCTAGACTGGTCCAAACTCAATTCCTCTTATTCCCCTTTCTATCCTCCCCCACTCTCCCTCTCTCTCTCTGTCTCTCACACACACACACACACACACACACACACACACACACACACACACACACACACACACACACACACACACACACACACACACACCTCTGCCTCTCTCTGTCCCCCTCTCAGTGACTGTTTTCTCGCTGTGCGCTAAGCCTGATTACAACAAATGAGAGCCAAGCTTCCAACATGTTTACATCAAATACAGCCTTGGGGCAAAGCAGCACTAGCCCCAGCCAGTTCACACAGTGCAAATCGCATGGCTCTGCATTGTTGTCTGTGTGCCTCCCCATTATGGTAGCCAGTCTGAGAGAGACCTGTCAAGGCAAAAGTTTCACCGTGGCACAAGGTAAGAGGGCAAGTTACGCGAAAGAAAGCCGCTAAGACAAAAGTAAGGAGAGATGGACAGACTAAGGGAAGGGGTTAAAACACTGAAAACGTGAGAGTGAATGACAGAAACAGAGACAGACAGCAATGGGGTCATGGCCATGCATTCAAGCGCTGGGATCAAAATCATTTAATGCATCCAAGTCAGGGGAAATATAAGGCTGCCTTGGACGGCTTTGGTCATATTCTCTTTCAAATCCTTGTTACCAGACACCATGGCTTCAATTAGATTTACTGACTGTCCCAACAGCTTTAAAGATGGACATAATATTTTTTCCATCTTGAGACTTGTGTTCTAATAAAGCACAGTCCAAAGCATTGCTGGTGTGTACTCATTTGTTTGTGTACTGTGTATTGCATGTGTGAGTGTGACTGTTTCTAAACTGTATCTAACAGCCTGTTTCTGTTGTGTCTGCCTGCTTCAATGCTTAGCAGCAGGTAATACCAGAGGGGCTCCTTATATTTGTGTGGGTGCAGCAGCGCTCAATTGCTGTTTAAATAAGCACAAGGATACCTCAGCAAGCCAGAGAGGCTTTGGACTTATATGTCTCCTAGCAACAGGTGTACCGATTATGGTCTGCAGCTAGCCCCAGAGGAATCGCTAAAACAGCTAGTCAGCTAGGCACAGATGTAGTGAGCCTGCAATGTACAATTATTTCAAAAAGATCCAGTGGTCAATCATGTTGCAACAAACTGTGGACCATGAGGATCTTTTCTAAATACAGTGGGAACTTCTTACAGTGATCACATCAGACCAGGTCAAACTGATCACTATAAGCAGATGATTATTAACCCCAAATTTCCTTTCCTTATTTATACTGGCATTTTGGTATTAACTGAATATGTAATTTTTTTGTAGTTCAAACTCCCCTCGCCAGGGGCCTGCTCAAGGGGGGCCCTGCGTGACCGGGCATTATCAATTCACTTGATGAGGGCAGCTTCAACCACAGGTGCTTTCCCCGTGTGCATTCGTTTTCTATCCCCACTAGCAGCCATGACTGTTTCTGTTGTTTGACTAGACTAGACAAGGTAGCCTGAGTTGCACCGAGTTTCGCTGCTGCATCTCCTAGGCTCATTTTGGGCAGTTTGCCAGAAGCTTCGATGAGATCACATTTTTAAATAACAGAAAACTACTTTCTTTTCCCATCATGGTTTCAATGTGCAGCCAGCACCAGCCTCAGGTAGCAAGCTGAAAGCAGATGGGCTACCATGAGGTTAAGTACTGTGTGAGTAAAGTAAGAAAAAAAATTAGAAGAGAGAATTATTTTTTTTCCATATGCTGTCACGTAACAACGTTGATGAAAAGATCCAAAATAAACACTTTAAGCGGCATTTGCATAGTTTTGTTTCTGATGGAAGCTTTTTGACCCACATAAGCGGCTGATTGCTGTAATCGTGATCATTACGAGAGGTTTCCACTGTAACCTCAAAAATGTTATTAACATTTGCACATTATTATTAATATGCAATATTCAAATTCAAAAAGGACTACATGTATATATATAGCTACATGGTAAAGCAGAACACTGTTCATTCTTCAGTTGTATTTTTATAAATAATTTCTTTCAAACATTAGTTCAAAGCTTCTTTTAGCAACCAGTGGAATATGAGGGGGAGAATTTCTGTTACAGGTGTCCTGTTTTGTTGTCCTTTACATGTGAAGAAGTGGTGATTGTTCTCATGGTTAAAAGCCCTACAAACACAGATGACTGATGATGGGCTTCAACAAAGCCACACTGTGACAATATCATTAGCCCTGAGTGTCAGTCTTTGCATAGGAATACGCAGCATTCCTCACAGAACCCTGAGTTATGAATCATGTCTGTCAAAACAATTCAGTGTAAACACTGTCACGCTTTCTGGCCTTTGTTTGTCTGGCTACCACACATACAGACAGAAAAGGAGCTAACTGCTTTGACAATTGCCAGTCGAGGCTTTATGACACCAATCTCTCTTTAGATCACTGATCAGCAGCTGATCTAAACCCTCTCACTTTTTTTTATTGGAAAAGCAGTCAAACTTCTGAAAACTGCAGTCTCATGTCAGGGCACAAGTTACTGTCACATTAGCATCTCTACTGCTTACTAAAATGCACCACACACTATACTATAATGCTTTAAAAGTCACAAAATGATACAGGTGGCAGAGCACACACACACAGACCTACAAAGCACCAGCTCACCACATCAGCTTGTTAAAGTGTAATAACAAACATATTGAAATAATCTAGCTATATAATTCTGGGTTGAGCTCTACAATAGGATCTCCACCGTGGCTCATTTGCTACTTATTTTCTGTGGCTACACTTCTTAACAGCTCCTACATCCTGTGTCTGGGGCCCAAAACCGCAGGTTAGAAATCACTGACCTAAAACTGCTTCTCAACTCAGCCATTAAATTCTACACAGACACGCTGAAAAATTCACACAACCTCTCTCCCTGAGAAATCTGGATGAAAGCCACTGGATGAGAGGTATGAGTAATGAAATGCCTTGTTACTCAAGCCAGTAGACGCCCAAAGAGAAACTTAATGAAACTAGAATATTTCCTGCTTATAGAGGGGGTCAATTTTGAAACCAGTCTCTGTATACCACATCTACAATACTGTCAAAAGCACTTGCTGGGTGGATCCCTCGTAACGACAAAACAGCATATCAACTAAACAATTTTATAATGGTCTGCTACATGTGCAATAGGTGTTTGTTTTAATATAGGGGGACTTTTTATTGTGTATGCTAACCATCCAGTTATTTTATTTGTCTTTACACTTAAAAAAATGAATTTTGTTTTTTACAGAATATTATAGAAATTAAATTTCAAAACTTGCCACAAACAACTCAAAAACACAAACGGCCAGTAGCCTCACAGTTTGCTTCACCATAATCTGATCAGTCAAACACCTGTTGGGGCTCCCACCTAAAGGCGATTGAGCGATAAAAGCCAATAGTTGGCCAAACACAGGAAAACCAGGTAGTGGTGCCTACAAGGCAGGACAGAGACATCCATGAGTTTGTAAACAAAGCCTGGGCCTGTCTGACAGAGTCTGCCAATGCCTTGTCGGGTACATATTATGTTACTGTGAGACAGAGCTTAAAGCCAGTACTCCACCTGCTAAGGGGGAATAGCTTAGTGTGTACAGACGTCTCAAAACTGTAACCAAACATTGCTTGAAAGAGAACTACTGAGATCCATCCATCTTTCAGAAAGGACATTTAGCACAGGAGGAAACCTGGTATATGCCACAAAACTACCCTCAAGCTTTCTGATCAATTGCAACTTTTTCTATTGGCTACCATCACATGTACTCCACCCTCTATTTCTTCAGGAAGTCACAACTCGATACAAACTGCTCCTGAGGGCTCCACCTGCACTAGTTTATTTATTCTGCTGTCCCAAAACACAAATGTCAGTGTCAAGAAATCTTAATTTGCTGACTTCAAACCAGCCAGATGAAGACATCAAATGTATCCAGAGACAAACAACAGACACAGCCTGACAGTGTGTTGCCCAGTGGGTGGGATGAAAAACACTAGGTCAGAGGAATTCAGGGTTAACACACCACAGAAAAGACATCATAATAACTCTCTCTTCTTCCTCATACACACTAACAGAACATTACAAACTCTTTTTGATCGTTAACATATGTAAACTAGACGAACCCCACAGCTCCATCTTCAGACATGTCTTGTTTTTCTGTTGACACAGCGGCTCAGTGGTGCCTTGATCTGGGCAACAGGGTGGCCACAAAAGCAAGTCATCACCCTGTCCAGATGGCAGCTATGCCGTCATATGGTGACATCACGCCACTAGAGTCAAAACCCAAGGAGAATCAAAGTCCCACAGAGCACAGAGGCATAGAAGTACACTCTGTAGACAGGACAGTCGCTGGAGTGTCAGCAACTAATGTGTTTTTAGACCTCTAGCTGTACACCAATATTTGCTATCATAACAATAAAAGGCCCCTTCGTAATGTTGCATGCCAAAATGTTTAATATTTAGAATATCTAAAATATGGTCAAATGTGTCCAATCTACGTATTTCAATTCTGTGGCAGAGAAACTGCAATCACACATGTTGGCACATGTGGCATTCAACCTTCAGGGACTAGCTTGCTTCACACCTACAATGCACCTGGGAAACATGATATGTGCAAGCTTGTTAACGGTTTCAAATGGTCTGACCCCCTTACTTCCAACATATACTGGGTCAAAACACTGGCTGAATGACTTTGAGTTTCTCTCCAATAATGTCCCATGTTTTGGCTTTTGAGGTGTGTTTTTATTGTTTTAATTTTAACATTGTTGTGACCTTTCATCCAGCATCTCAACTTTTGTTCTTCTGATAACCTCAAACAATACTACAAAGCCCATTGTATGTGTGTGTGTTGGTTTTCGTGTTTCTATGAAAACAGTAATGACATCACAGGGTGAAGAAATGACCTTTCAATGTGGTACTTTTTTGCACAGAGCATCAAAAAGAGGCTAAGAGGACCAACAATAGAGGACTGAGTGTTTAGTAAACAAAGACTGATTGTTAGACCTGCTGGACAAGTGCAGATACTATCACATAGCACAAGCCAGCTGTTCATTTTATGTTGATTGTCAGTGTTTTGTAGTGCCTGCCTGCACTATAAAAGCACCCCGAAGGTAGGTTGTGTAAGACTGTAAGCATATCCTAAAATATTCTGGAGTAAAGCGTTTTCTGTAAAATATAAAAGATCTTCAATACAGAGGGAATCAGTAGTTATTTCTGGATTAGCAATCTAAAACATTGTTACTGATTTCTCCAGTTTAATATTACATATACTTTATAATCAAACACATAATTAAATAAAAAAACAGACTCACTGGCTCACTTCTCCCTGCCTCATAAAACTCCTTTACCGACACATTTTCTATCGCAGGACTCTTGCAGGGCTCTGCAAACCGCTGCTCATGACAAGCAAATGTTTGTGTGCTTCTCATGCTCTGTCTGCTCCCTCTGTCCATGACAACACATTGCTGCTTGGAAGTGCGTTCCAGCAGAAATATATTTGATTCTCATTTTCAGCACTGGTAGTGGCAGCTACAGGATGTCTACGGAGGAAACACTGACCTCTTTCCCTTTTCGTAACTACCTGCACAGGTCTAGGCACCCGGCCAAATCACTTCATAGGAGATTTATTATATGGCAATTTATCAAGAACAGAACAAAGTAATTTGTAAACCTTGCTCACCTAAAACAAGCACAAGTGGCAATAAACTTAACTTCTCTTGTGGCTTATCATCTGTTTTTGCCCCCTTGACCTAAACTGCAATTAGCTTTTATTGGAGTTACTTTAGATTCTAATCCAGAGAAAAACTAATAATCATAATAACATAAAACAAAAAACATAAAAAAAATGAAATGTTTGTCAGCCGTCTTCACACTACAGTAAAACCGACTGCACAGCTATAACCAAACAGTTCCCTCTGGGGATGAGGAATGAGGGCAAGTGTGGCAAACGCTTGGTTGAAAACATTTGACAGCTAAATTATGCATCGTCACATATGGCAGGATAGAATCTTGGTCTAACTGAGGTTGAAATGGTTAATGATTGGCCTGGAGGGAGCCTGCATGACTGCATGCATGAGGACATAGGCTGTTTCTAAAGCAACAAATGGCAGTAATTTGGGCTTCCTTGTTGTTTCAGGAAATTTTGTGTCCACAGCTGCTGAATTATGTTTTTTTTATTGTTAGATCTTGTGTATATTGTGCATAATGAATGAGTGTTGACTGAGTTAGCCTAAGGACAATCCTACTTCCCATCTGTAGTCCCAAACAATGACAACACATGCTGCCTACAATCAATAATAACAAAAGAATAATTAATACTAATAATTAAACATAAATTTGGCTGAGTTTCCAATGCATTTTACATGTCTACCACAAATATTAAAAATTTCATTTATATTTTCAAGAACATTTACTTTCACAGATATGTCACGTGGGGTCATGGTGTACGTGGAACCAATAATATACTGTATTCAAACTAAACTCACCAGTGATAGCAAGTTCACATTTAACTTCATTCAAATTTTACTTATTCACTTTCACAAAATTTGACAGCAAAACATAATGTAGGCACCACTGCAATGCTACTAAAGTAGATGCAAGTGTAAAAGTCTGATTAGACAGCTGACGGAATTGTCAGTCTGAAGACAGCCATTGTTGGGCTCTGCGACAATGGTCACGGTCCAGCTCTAAGGCCCTATCCTAATCATACGCACAAAGGAAGCTTGTCACTGTGTTCTTGAAATATTAATGGGACAGAAATCTTCCACTATTGCTCTTTCTCTCTCGACCTCACTTGGAGAGAAAAGCAGCCGTAGCTCTGTGTCGGCTCACCTACTCTCTCGCAGGTGCTATCAGATGACCGACCAGCTGACTGGTCTATAGTGGCAGCTCTCTTGGCTGCCTGCTTGTCTTCCTGCCTCAACAGGTTGACTGACAGTCTTGCTGTGGGAGAGGATCCATGTGACAATCCCCACATGCAAATATGTCAAATGAAACCCTAAATGTAATGCTCATTCACAACAGCAAGCTGAGCAATGAGCAATAAGGCTGAGCAATTGCTTATCTGTAGTCCAATGATGTAGCATTAGTCTTAGTAATAAGTATTGATAGACTACATGTGGATGCTAAAGTCCTGCAACTTCACAGGAGGCAGAAGATGTTCCTTTGGTTATTTAAATATTGGCATCTGTGTTATAAGGTTGAAGGATGTCTCGCCGTATGAGCTGTGAGGACAGAATATATTTCACTCACATGCAGACTGTAAACTGGAAAACAGTTTCAGTCTCTCAGGAAGCCGTTGCTAAATTCAGCAAATAAGTTGGGTCCACCTTACTTCTCTTCCTTTCGCGTTTGATTTCATCACTGAAGGCTGAAAGAGTTAGCTGTGTGGTTAACGCAGTGGGAGCAGGATGATAAGTGCTCGGTGGACAGGGTCTCACTTAACTAATGCATGGCCAGCGTCATGTTAACACAGACAGTAAATCAGTCATGACCTCAGAGGGAAATTCAATCCCTAGTATGGTAGAGACATCAGTGCTCGTATTTTGTTTTATGGAACAGAAAACCAAGGTTAATGTTCTGTAAAAGAGATTTTGGTCATTTCTATTCACAAGATGTCAGGACAAATGTTTCTCACTGCCAAGCTTGTTAGCATTTGGGTAATGGTCTTAGCTGTTTCGGGGTTGAAACTACAAAATGGTGGAGATTTCTGGCTGAGTAGCAGCAACAGCCTCAAACGTGTGAGAAAATGCCCAAATGTGTTACCTTGACAATTGGGTGGCCACCGGATGCTGCTTTGACGGCTCCTCGGCTGCCCTCGGTCTCATAGTGTGCTCGGTGGTGGGCTTTGGGTTGCACCTCTATCTTCAGGTCATACTGGCCAAACTGGCTTGGCAGCGGCCAATCTAGAGGGGGCAGTGAGGAGGTCCTGAAGAGAGAGTACCACAAGCATGCACACACACAAAGAGGAAGAAGAGATTAGAAGTTTGGTCGGAAACTATGAAGTGCTGTGTTAAAGATTCATTCAAAGCACAGAGTGGGTGGAAAAGTTTGTGGTTGTAGTAATTGGTTCACACTGTCCTGAAGATTAAGACTGAGAGCACAGAATCTTATCAATGGTGAAGGAAGAAAATTTTAACAGCTCTAACAGTAAGAATTTCCCTTGCGAAACTCTGCCCGGGTACACACACCTTCACATTTTCCGTATTTGAAGTGAATCTGTACATATGTTAATCTATTTGACATCACAGAGTAGGGTCAAGCAAAACAACTTCTCTTCTCTAATTTATGGACAATTTTAAGGCTGTCTAAAGGACATCCAAAAATTAAAAATGGGGTATTTCCATTTCATGGTCTGAGACAGCATAATAGGTGTAAAATGGGGGCATAACATGCAGTGTACGAAGCCCCACCAGACAGTGAATCACTGGAATGCCCACATGCATTAATCATGTTCTTAAACATAACACTTGTCATAGGTCAGGTTAGGACTTTAAGGTTGAATCATTTTCTAAAGGGGGTTTTCTTTATGAGTCTTGTGTGTGGGTCAATGAATGGGTGGTAGGCTTAGAGTGTCTGTCAGACAGTGAGTAAATTATTGTGTGCCTGTGTGTGTGTGTGTGTGTGTTGGGTTTGTGTGTGTGTGTGTGTGCATACTGTACCAGTGTATATTTTACGTGTAAAGCACCACAGGGGCTGGCATTGTGTGTTTTTCCTCCCTGCCTCTCTTTTTTTTAATCTGTGTAGGCCACAATCATATTTGAACAGCTGCACTCAAAAATAAAGCACTCAATGGCCTTCTCCACAGAGAAACTGGGTCTCTCCATCTGAGTGCATTAGATCAGTTTATCCGCAAAACATTTTGTAAACACTGGCATCAACCATTAGCATCAACCAAGCCGCAACCTTTTCCAAATGTTGCCGTATCTATTGTTGTTGATTGTGGTTTATTTAATCATATTCAAGTAAATTCTCACAAAAATACTAAAAATAAGCCTTAACGATTTTGGAGTATAGAGCCACATCTCAAAGTGGCCAAAAGGGGAGATAATCTGGACCAAATGTATATCCTTAAATCTTTAAATGTTACCAAAACAAATCTCCATAAGATGGTTTTCTTGAGATTAATGGTTTACTTGGCTTATGTTATTGGTTTACTTTTTTTAGACATACATTTGCAAATTAAAGTCTACCTTTTTATTCTACTGTGTAATATCTGTACTGAACTACTACAGTACATGTTTTAATTTGACAAGGTGCTTGAACTGTAGTAAAATCCACAATGTAAACCTCTGTCACTCCTTGACAGTGTACACAATTAACTATTCATGATCCAAGACACCTACTGTAGGGCAGCACAGGCTATTCTCTATGTGTGTCATCCAGGTGTTTTGTCTTGTAACAGTTACTAAGTGCAATTGTTTTTTTGTTTTTAGCACAGCAGTATATACAATCATAAATTAAAGTGCTCGTGTCCGTGTGTGCATGCACACTCCCATGGTGTTCATGTATGTGTATGTGTGTCTCTACGTCTATGGCTGTGTACATTAGGCCTGAGTCAGTGAATTGACTGCAGCTGTACATGCTGTCTCATGGGCCAAGAGGCAGTCCCCTATGCTAGACACTGATCTCTACCACAGTGTTGGCCACTGTAGGCTCTTTGTGCACCCTGTCACACGGTGGCATAAGCCTCTATTTGGCTCAATCCAAGACAGTACAGGCTCCTAGCGTGCAAACGCACTGAGTCTAAACTACATGATAGATCACTGACAGTACAAATAATTCTTCAGGGAAAGTTTGTAAAGTTTTTGCCAGCATGGCTGGCTCCCTTAATTCTTCCCCTTCCAAATGCCTGTCAAGTGCGAGCTACGTGCAGACCAATCTGATCAGACTGAATTAAAGACATGTGTGTCAGGCTTTCAGTGGAGCCATTTCACTTTTTAAACTGCCTTACAGACTGGCACCAAATCCAAAGGAAAGACTGAATTTTGGGATGAAAAGGCATGTGTCTGATATTTTGTAGAAGTTAAGAGCATCCAAATGCAGCACTGTGGTTACAAATCTAACTGAGCCACACATGACATGAAAAGTCACCTAAAACCACTTTAGGTTGTAAGTTGTTACATTAAGTTTAACCGGCCAGGTTGAACATGTCAAATTAGATTATAGGTACGTATACCACGAATAGTTGTCATGATAGCTGACATAATACCCTCCTTCAAATGTTAGCTTTTGCTGTGTGGTTACCAGTTCTGAGGATCTGTGATGATGAATGCATAGTCTACTGCAGTGTTTGAACAGACAACACCTCTGCCCAGTCCCTTTAAGTCTGATTCTCAAACAAGGTTCCCATCTGACAGCAGCTCTATCTAAGATCTAACACAGTGTAAAAGAGGCATCCTAACCCTTATGTTTCCCTCCCAGCAGCCATGACATAACCACCCAGGAAGTGTGCGTTTGCATGGCTGCTACGGTAACAGGAGTAGAAGAGGACAGAGGAAATATGAGCTTTGTGACGGAGCAGAACAGAAGCGGTGGCCTATGTCCTGCCACAGCATAACCTTTCTCAAATGTCTAAGCCATGGTATAGGGGCTCCCCGTCCAATCACATTCCCACAACACACCAAGTCTTCTCTATAGTTTCCATCATCCCAATAGCACCCTTTTCATCAAGTGAATTAGGTTGTCTTGCATCTACACATGTTGCATGAATGCAAGGCCCAGTCATATTTTAAGTCATGAAATGACAACTTGTGAACAGGTGTTATTGCATTACAACTATTAAATTATTCCCTGAAAACTAGTGCATCTAATCTGCTGCTTGCCCTACGGTATACCAGTAAGCATACATACAACCTCTAAACATTAATCCCATCAGTACCTCTGCTGCTGCCACCGTATGAAACAGCTTTTCTCATCTCAAAGAATATCCCAATCAGTCACATGTTTTTCTCTCTGTCACTCCCGCTTTTAAGATTCACAAACAAACAAATACAGCAAATTAGTAAAACACTTTTAGTTATTTCCTGGACAATTTCTTTGCAATCAAATTCTAGTCTTGCCTCTGCTTACTGACAGGATCTGCACATACTGTATTTGCCACAGAGTAATAGTGGCCTTTAGTTTAAAAAAAAAAAAAAAAAAAAGCTTTCAGCAGCCAACTCATGAGTGCCACTAATAACTCATTGTAGACAGCTCAAGGACAGAGGCGTGAGAAGACTCTAGGAAGTAACTGTCTTAACACCCTACCAATTTTTAATCCCACCCACTCTAACCCAATCCCACCCATTCCACCTGGGCCATCTGTTCAAAACACCACTAACTCACGTATGCATGCACACGGGCAACTCAACAAGCTCCCACCTCATGGTAGACTTGAGCTTACGCCACCTGTCATGCGTGAGCCAGTCACATCTAAAAATTGTTTTTGTTTTTTTTTGTAAATCTATCCTGTATTTACTTACAAGGGCAACGATGCGAATATCAAAAGGCGGTGCATCACAGAGCTGACCCTGTTACCCTGTTATTGTCTAGAGAGTGTTAGGTCTATGTGAGCAAGCATTTGTGTTATGTCTATGCACATGTTTGTGTGTGTGTGTGTGTGTGTGTGTGTGTGTGTGTGTGTGGTGGCCCCCTTGCCATATGTGCCCTGTGCTGATTTACAGTGCTAGGGGCCAGTGCACACAAACAAGGCCATGTCTTCATCTGCTGCACACATTGGAGAACGGAGCAGACTCCTCTCCTAAAAAACTCCATTATGAGTTTCTGATTGCACCCATCTCTCTTTAATGTGGAGATTGTTCCTGTGTGTTTGAGTATGTGTTTAAAGGAGTTGGTGCTATGCGTCCCCTTGTGTTCCCCTCCAAACACTAATAAACTTGTATTACTCAATGATGTAACTAAGTCAGATTTATACTGCTGATACAAAGCTCAAAGTTCCCCCGTTACTGAACATTGATCAGCATTGTCCCATCAACGGGCCTGTAATTAATCTGACGTTCTATTTGATACAGATTTACTGCACTGCTATGTTTACACTTCTCTCCAAGATCAAAAAGAGTTTCCAAACTTTATGACACCTCACAACACTCTGTAAAAACATTCACCACTGAGGTCTATTGTTTGGCCTTGACCAACTAATTGCTGTTAACACTGACAAAGAGGTTGTTATACCCACTCCACCTTTAGTTTCTAAATTAAAAACAAATTTAAGTTTAAGCATATAATCCATCAAAAAAAACTATTCCACACTAATACTGCAGTCACAGCGGTTGCCATGTGTTTCTCAAATACTGACAGGAAGTTGAAAAGAACAAATGGATTGCAACAGAAAGTCATTTCAACTAGTTGAGAAAGTCCTCACTGACATTTGAAAAGATAAAAAATATTTGAGTTTTCCTGTCACTTCCTCTCCCACTGAGTCATCGGCATCTGCATGAATAATTTGTTAAAATGGATTTGATGACTACATCTGTGAAATAAAGCTGAATTGAGGAAAGATGGTTCATTTTCTCCTCAACATCAGCATATTTACCTGAATATAGGTGTGTGACCAGGCTTGGGTTTATTCCATGAGAAGTGAGAGGGCACTGAGAGGAACTGTTCCCCAGGCCCATCCTTTTTCAGGCTGTGCAGGCCTTCGTCTGAAGGAGAATCTAGATTAGGAGACATATTTCCTTGGTCATCTAGCCCCAGGTCCCCTTTCCCACTCGGCACAGACGTTCTGTCTTGTGAGGTCTTCCTTGTCTTGGATGGGATGTCTGCCTCAGATGGGCAGCACTGGAAGGGGGACATGCCTACAGAAGGACTGCCAACCCAGGTGTCCTCTGTCACGCTGCCCCTAGGTGAAGGTCCCGGTGTGGGTGTGGGTGAGTGATGAGGTGACAATGAGCCGGGGTAGCAGATGTCAGCGCTAGAGTGGCGTCTCTTCCCACAGGGTGAGGTGGGACGTGAGGAAGGCCTAGAAGGTGGCCGCGGGCTAAGCCAATTTTCATCAGTGACACTGGTGCGTGGTGAATGACAGGGGGACTGTCGGGGTGACAGGCTGATGGAGTGGGAGTGGTGCATGAAGGCAGGGTGGTGGTGCTGCCAATGGGGCTGCTCCTCCAAAACCCCACTACTGGTTTGAGGGGAGGCACAGCCTGGGGAAGTAAGCGGAGAGCCCAGGGTGAATCGGGCAGCCGCTTCATTTAGCTCTGAGTCAACATCGTCATAGACGTGTGAGAATGATTCACAAGAGGAGGCATCAGAGAACCAGCTTCTCGAGGATAGACTGCTGCATGGACTAGGGCTAAGTGAAGAGTCCCGGTATGAGTGGTCCAGGGGCAAATACAGGTGATCTCTGGACAGGGGCCTTTCACCGTGGTAGTCCCCATCAGGGCCATTGGCCCTCATATCCTCCTCATTGGCATCCATCTCCTGCTGGCAGCTGGGGGAGATGGAAGTGATCTGGATACTGGGGCACTCAAAGGCCTTTGGTGCCTCCACAGGAGCAGAGGGCAGTAGAGGGGAGGTGCCGTACTTGGAATCTTGTGCTTCATAGCTCGGAGGCTCAGATCCTGGTTTGTGTGAGTGAAGGCGTGGGGAAGTGCTGATGATCTGGGAGTGGGACTGCATGCCATGACGAGGCAGGCCAATAGACTGGTGGTTGGTGACCATAGACTGGGGCTGGGCCACATTTAGGATGTAGAACGACGTGTTGTCATCGGGCTCCAGATCTAGAAGGACACAAGAAATGTAAGATTTAGATACATAGTCTGTAGAAAATATTTTCAGTTACTACAGAAGCTTTTTTCACTCTTCCTTAATTTGACTTGTGTCAGTGAAAGTACAATAGAGATGACTATTGGTAGGAATATCCAGAGCAATTCATATCAAGACGTTCAAGAGCTTATGTTTGAAACACATTAAAAAAACAGATTTTAAAGACTACACATTGGTTGTGTTACAGCTCCAAAAAACACATGCTTGGGATCAGTTATGATACATATGAGAGGCACAGCTAAGGTTGTGTTTTGCAGATCAGACAAAAGCACTACTCGGCATATGGCTGATACATCAGTCATTTGATCTAACCCACCCTTCATCATCCAGATCCAAGACAAAATCAGTAACAAGTAGAGCAGAAATGAATAGAGTTTAAAACGAATAATGACATTTTCATCCCAGATTAGAGCCTCTGTTGGCTCTTCAATCCAGCCCGTTAGATCCAAAATGAAACACCGATTACGAGGCTAAACTGCCAACTCAAAGGCAGCCAAGATACTGAAAGCATACTGTATGCTACTCTTTGGGTAGCTGTATATTTGTGCCTTGGGTCTCCAGACCAGAGAAGTGGTCTGGATTTTATTAAATTTGCTTTTAAAAGAGATGAATGGAGAAGAAGTAATTGGTCACTGTTACAAGTCAACCTCTTGATACTGCATTCCTGCTACAAGTAATGTATTCACCCCGACCAGGACTAGTCTTGGGTCTGTAGTTACAATAATTGCATAAAATGATTTGGTCATATTGCGCTTATGATTGAGCCCAGTTTCAGGAAATTAGAGGCCAGAGTGTTGCTGGGTAGCGGGCAGTCATACAGGCATTGTTCCAAGAGGGATAACCGATGAACAGCACTACTCAGGAAACAAATTCACACAACGGTGCGTGCTGTCGGCTGTCATCACAGCTAGCGCCGGCAGGCTATTTATACCAAAGGTCATCCGGCACAGGCAGTGAGTACACACATAAACACACACACACACACACACACACACACACACACACACACACACACACACACACACACAAACAAATAGACAAGAGCCCACTGTCCGCATTGGCACTACTCTGTTAGAGGTTATTGATAAACTTCTACTGGATATGCTCTGCTGCTCTCATTGAAAGTAACCCCCCCCCCTCCCAGTGTTTGACATGTGAAAAGTTGATTTCACATGCTCAGACATTTTCACATTAAAAACATATTAGGAATCCAAACTGTTATTCCCATATGAAGACTAAGATTATTTTTTCTCACTTTTAAACTGATTGTTTACTCTGTACTGCACCACTCACCTAACTAACCTGAATTTTAAGACAAAAAACACACCATATAACCCACTGTGAAGAGAATAAAAGGTCAAACAAAGCAAGCATCATGTAACATCAGCCATCCTGTCATGTCCTTTCTTTGGCCTTTTAAGCCATAATGAATACAATGTCTGCTTTGGAAAAAAGATATCCTTCAGAATATTACAAGATGACTAGGCCAAAAATATAAGACAATGAGCAGTCATTAAACATGTAGCTTAGCTAAAACCAGTGTAGCCTCTACAGGGTAATGTTGTGAAATTGCACAGATAAATCGGCTACAACTTGGTAGTAAGTAATTAATAATATAATACATACTAATATTTGTTTCCTCTGACTTTAAATGATAACCACATACCGGTAATGTGACAGCTTTGTCAAATCAGATATTAAAGGTGGTCTTAAAGGAGTCAGTAAAAAGGAAAAATGTTTTTGGTTTCTGCCCTCCTATCCTCTCTATTCAACAGCAGCAATGGAGGCAGTAGCAGCAAGCTCTTTATTTATAGCTGCTCGGCTTCGCACTGGCCCTGCCTGCCTGTCACAAGACCCAGCAGTGGATCCTCTGACGACAGCATCTGACTGACTGACGGGGAGCAAGAGAAGGACAACGGAGTGGAGAGGAAGAGAAAGAGGCTGCGAGGAAAAGAAAGAAACTATGAAAGCCTGAATTAGGAAATAACATGAAGAGAACAGAGGAAGAGAGATGGAAAGAACAAAGAAATATAGTCCAACTGTCAAGACAGAAACACACACCTTAAGAGACAGAGGCATACCAAAGCAAGCACCCTTTTCCCATCATCTACACTGCACTGCACTTTACACCATATCAAGCTCAGGGAAAAGAGAAATATCACCTATAATTTCATAGTGATTTGGGTTTCTTTCATCTTTTTCTGCTGTAATGATGACACAGCAAATCCATCTCCTCAGTGTCCCTCCTTTTTCCTCTATAAACTAATAATAAAAAAACCTAACTACATTTGCAAAATAAATCACTACTAAAAGCATGTTTAAACAGTTTGCCAAAGGGCGACAATTTACACATAGAAATTGGATTATTATCCTTCTAAAAGCCCCTATCCTAGAGACCAATGTATAAAGACATCTTAAAAACATTTTGGATTACAAAGACATAAATATCATCATATCACGTCATATCAAGTATTCCTCCATTATAATATAGATCTTCTCACTTAAGAGTCTATTAGTGAGTGAAAACATGTGTTACTTATATTTTTTGCACCCACTACTATTCTTTCTTTGTTTCTCCCCATAACACTTGGTAGAAATTCACATTAAATACCAAAGCCACATGTAAGACAGTGTAGTCATTTGCTTAATTTTATTTTATTTTATTTCCCCAATTTGTCACTTTTCTCGTCTGGGTTGCTGCTTAGCTAAAAGAAAAACTTGACAAGCTTGTTTCAGCTGTGTTGAATCACATAAAGAAAACATTTAATACTGATATTGCAGGGTTGGGTAGGGCAGTCCCAGCTGCTGACACAGTAATGAGCTGCTGCCTTAGTAAATTATGTGCTAATTACTAACAAATTGCAGGTGCAAACCGAATGAAAGACGCAAAGAAATTTGCCCTGTGCCATGTCAGTAAATCTGGCAATGTGTTTTTATAATACATTATTTTCTGTGTGGCTTGATTTGTTTTGTGAGTAAATTTTACTTAGAACACAAGTCTGTTCGTTACAATTGAATATTATAAGCTAAAAAGTAGAAGATATGACTAAACAGTCACAGTTTGTGCCTTGTACAATTTCCTCCAAAAGTAATGGTGAGTCTAATAAATACAACTGGGCATAAATTTAATCTTCACGCCTCAAATCAAGCAAAGCACCTGATGCCAACGAGGACTCACAAGTCCTTCATAAACTGATGCAAGTTTCGTTAGAGATCCATTCATCAACTGGCTACCAATCAGCCAAAGATCAATTGTGAACTTCTTGCTGTATGACGAAAAAATAAAATGAAGTTTCAATTGCTGGGTCAGGTAAGCTGTCAAATGTGCGATTAAGAGCAGCAGTCACTAGAAACCAAAGTAGGCAGGTTGACCCCCGGGCACTGATAGTTCATTTCTGATGTTGTGCTTTGAATTTTGGAGCCTGTGGTCACAGTGACACGGTGTTTAGTATAAACCACTGAGAAGAAGACACAGTATTACTGCCATGTCTAAAAATGTGCGCAGACAGTTGCAATGGGTGACCAGCTGAGTCACCAAGTACATAGTATCATGTAATCACTCTTTGGATAAAATGTGTGATACATCAGAATCATGGTGTGCTGGAGTCTTAGACTTTGTATTAGATATCTGTTGGCCTAGTGATAGTAATGAGAGCAGTAACTTGTCACTTGTCTCAGTCTCCTCAGGTAACAGATTAGAAATCCCTCTGCTGAGTTGTCTAATAGTGTCAGTAGTATTACATTCATTTGACATACTGAGATCAGATTAATCACTTTTATTTTTCATGTTGTTTATCATATTCTCTTGCTCTGTGTGTTCCATAGTGGCCGCATGCTTATTTGGTGGGGGTAAAAAATGACAGAGAAAGGAGAGCCACAAAAATCCATTCACTTTTTGTCTTATTCCTTTTTTATATATACCAGGTAGACAGACATTGTGAAGAGAGGTAAGTAGCAGTGTTACTGAGATGAGGGTCAGACAGGGGACGACCATGTTACCTGGCCCACAGCCCTCTCCTTGCCCTGAGATAAGATTAGCCTGCTACCTAAAACCCTCCAGTGTGAGGAAAGGGGTGGGTGGTGGGAAACCCCCCAGTCAGAGCCAAACACCAGTCACCTCAGGACAGGAGGTCAGAGACGAGAGGAGGAGGCAAGGAGAGAAGCAAGGCAGTGGTACTGTTGTTTTATCAATGGCCTTGGTTGCAAAGCCCCTGCACTGTTCCTGAAAGCCTGGTGCGTCACACACTCCTCAAGTATCCATACATCAGACAGCCAATCCGGTTAAATAAAGATCTGTAAGAGGCTTTGCTGTACCTAAGATAATAATAGCTTCACCTCACTGGGAGATGCTTTAGTGAAGCACGTCTTTGTGGCTGTTTGTGACACACCACAAAGACAGTTGTGCTCTCACGGTAACCACAGGGAACGGCCTGACCCACTGGTGATGGTGGCATCCACTTTGGCTCCTTGACACAAAGCTCAACAGGCCTCTGGCTGACCGTCACACTGCCTGGGGATTTTCGCTTGGGGGATAATCCTGTAGAGACTCTGTTCCTCCCTCCTCCTACTCTCACTGCACACAAAGTGTGTCAGGGTCCTGTGACCGGCAGTGACACACAGGCCCACATTCTGAGAAAGCCCAGTTTACTACTGAGGGAAGGAAGGATTTGTCTCTCCCAGAGAAGATGACAAGCTCATAACTGCAGCAGGATCTTTCTGTCTACCTCTCTTTATGTGTAAATGTGCGAGTGTACGGGTAAAACAGTGTGGGTGGTGTATGACTGTCTGTATGTTCCTGTGTGCCTGTGGTTGTGCCTCAGTGCCTTCCTGTGTGTTTTTACACTGACTGTATGGGTATAGGTGAGTGTTCTCTTGTGTGTATACGTATGTGCGCACACCCCAACACATATTGCTGTCTTAGGTTACCCACTAGCCCCAACAACATGTGGTGCTGGAGCTAGAGGGTAACCTTAGCCAGGGTTCCCTTTGTGGTGGGCAAGCAGGTTGATTAAAACAGGCTCTGCTTACATCCCCTGTACAGAAGGCTTTGTGTTCAGCCCAGTCTCCTCTTTCAGACCTCCTCAGGAGCTGCTGACCAACAGACCACAGCAAAAGTATGCCAACACACCATGTACTATGAACCTCATAGGATTAATGGTATACAATTCATTAAATAATCAATTTACACATTTGAAAACCGTAAATCTAACGTTTTTGAATTCTGAGGTGTGTAAAACATGTGCAAAATCTGATCAGTCGGCTGTCCTTCTCACAGACGATACACCTCTGTTTCTACAAATGTATCTACACTGACTCAGAGATGTGATGCATTAGAATACACAACTGTTTTTATGCTCTGAGTTAAAGATGCACCAATTTGACTTTTTCTTTAAAATTTAAAATCTGTATACCTCACTGTGTGGAATTTGGGTTCATTTTAATGTTAGGTAACAACAGGGCAAGGGTTGCTGTGGCACTACAAACTGAGTCAGAGTCCCACTGTGACTTAATGAATACAGCTGAACACAAATACAAATTGATGAAGAGTGAACACCTTCAGTAATGCATTGATTCATTTAAAGTAATTAAATTATAACCCATTTTAATTTGAAAATAAAGAGAACCTCCTCTTTTGAAACACAAATGGTCTTTAAAAATCTTGACAGAATTAAAAATCTTAATGTACATTTTTAATATTTTGGTTGATGTAGATATTTGCAGTGCTTTCCTGCAGAGCTCACGAAAGCAAATTTAATTCCTTCCTCCTGGGTTTTCCAAGAACTCTGCGGCTGGCTCGTTGCCTACATTTCTAAACACAGAGCCTGTGACGCACATACACACACGTATTGTAATGGTTGGCCTACACCTGTTGTTCTAAACCTTCCTGATTGGGTCTGTGCCAAACCTACTGGTGATCTCTCAATGTGTAGGTGGTTGGGTCGGTGTACATATAAAATTTAATGAAAGTGAGTGAGAGAGAAATCCAAAAGTAGGGGAGAAAGAGGCAGGCTGGATTTATCTAGAGTTATGAGGTACATATCATATATACAGTCGAGTCCTGAGGTATGGGTCTCGGTTCAATCTGACATCTGTAGGGCCTTGTTACTGTCTTATCCTGTAAAGTTATGTTAGGGTTACATCAAAAAGCCTTCCTGTGCCGTCACAGCAGACTCACTAGCCAGCAGAGGCTTAACAAAGGCAGCCTAAGCCAATGTTAACATATGCCGGCAGCTAAATTAAGCTCCTAATTAACAATCTCATGCCGAGATAACATTATGGGATAAACATGGAGTGCCAAGTAACCACCTGAGCTAAATACCCACCAACGCACAAAGATCCCTTTCAAACACATCACTAATTGCCTTTAGAGTACATTAATTCGATACTCTAAAAAAAGACTTCAGGAGATGTTGAAACTTACATTTAAATAATAATAATAATAATAATAATAATAATAACAATAAGCTTTATTTATATGGTATTTACTAAAGTGCTACAATAGAGTGTACCAGTAAACCCGGAACTCTGTTAGCGCTTTTAGCACTTCCGGTTCTCTCGTCTAAAAGTCAATATGTTTTTTGATTGGGATTTTGGTAAAATGCCTCAAATAAGGTCCGTGGTTAACAAAAGCTTAAGCGAGTTTCAGGTTTTGTTCTACGACATAAAACATGTCAGTAAATACCCTACTTGTGAATTTTGAAGCTTTTACATGTTGTAAAAAAGGCGGTTGCTGACAAGTTGCTCAATACGACTACAAACCCTGTCTGGGACATTAAACGTCATCACCCCCGAACAGGCGAGAGAGCTGGCAGTCCGCCATTACAGCTTCTTATTTAGCTTAAACAGTCTGATTTCCCCATTATACAATGTTTTTAAAATAAAGCGGCCGAAATCAGTTGAAAGCTTAGTGGCGGTGGCGATAAGAATTCAACTCATGTAGTCCGTTAAAGCCTAACGTTAGCTTTTTACTTCTGGCGATTGCATTTAAGCTTCAAATGGGGTATGAAAGGTGTTCATATGTGAAGATTATCTCGCTGAACAAAACCTGTAAGTATCATAAACTTGTGTTAGCCACAGAGCTTTTTTTCTGACATAATCCAAAACGCAATGCAAAAATCACATTCACTTTCTCTTTCGGGAACCAGCACAATGCTAAACTTCCGGGTTTTGACGTCAGCCCTGGCACACTCTATAGTAAAAATAAATATAACTTTTCAAAAAACAATAAAAATCGCCGTCTGGTGTAAAACACTTCCTAGGCAGGCAAGCATTTAGTTACACAGCTAGATTTGCTCGAGGAAGGACTAGTAATTCAAAGACATCAAGCACATCAAGAAGCACTACATGACATTCAGAGTGTATCTATGACTCAGAGTCTGATTCAGGTTGTTTGTATGGGGTTTTCAACGTGGAGGTGGCTGAGTCAGGGGCTAGCAGCTAACAGTGCTAACAGCCCAAACAGTGCTAACAACAGCAACAATGCTGACAGAGAGCTAATGATGTTGACCGGGGGGACACCAGAGGGTGGGCCCTGCCGCTATGCTACCGCAACCATGCCGTCCTGATATCAGCAGTAACCACTATATGAGCACAGCACAGAGCAGCAGCGATTAGCTAGCCAGTGGGGAACACACATTCACACAAACTCACATGGACTCACATGCACTAATATGCAAGCATGCCGCACCCTCTACCACAACACACAACAAAGGAGCTCGGATCACAACACACACAAGGTAAGCAAGACTTCATTCTCTCTTCAGGATGTCATTACTCCGCTATAGCTTTGTTAGAATAGAATAGTAAATATCTTTATATAGCAGTTAGATGTTTTGCTGCTATATGTTGTTGTTCTGAATATCATACACAGCACCTTTAATATCAGACAAACACGAGATAATACAGTCTTTCAGGTTTTATCAAGGTGTTCAGCTAAATGATGACAGAAATAAAACTCAAGGATGTGGTTTAGGATTATATGCCCATTAAGGAGCACACTACACACATTAGATAATTATGACTAGAGCCACATCACTGGTGATGACAATGCTGATAGTCCATAATCCATGATGTCTTAATTCCAAAAAAAGATAAAAAACTAGATGGCACAAATATTTATCTAGCACTATTCAATAGTTTCTATTGCACTTGCATACTGTATTCAGTGAGGATTTTGCAGCAACTTGGTTTCTCTTGGTTTCTTCTTTGGTAGTTCACAGTACAGCTAAAAGTGAGTCAGGAGAAAAGTCAACACCTCAATTTCCAACAGCATGTTATTTCCAAAATTCAGCCACACACAAATGAAGGAAAAACGTAAGAGCCTGTCTTCTAATCTGCAGAGTCATACACCACAAATGTATTTCATTATGTCAAACTTAGTTTAAAAATATGGTAGGTAGGGGGTGGTGGACACATCTGGTTACTGAGCAGTTACATGTAAACACAGGTTTTTGAGTAACCAGGTTATTCTAGTGCATCAACACGCACTGCCCCCCTGGTTTCTTGTTAGGCATGTAAACAAACAATGTATCGGGCGGTTCATGTATGTATTGGTTTTCAGTGGAGCAGGAGAGCTACAGTGCATTAGAAGATTGGCCTCCAAGGCAAACACAAGCTGCTTGATGGCCTGCAATAACCCAGAGCAGATAACATCAGAGGCTACTGCTAGCAGGGGTGACATTTAAACAATCTGTCAGGGCTGACTGTGCATGTATCTGAAAAAGTCAGCCGCGGGGAGAGGGAGAGAGGGAGAGAGGGACAGGCAGGGAAACAGAGCTTTTGTGTTCCTTTATGTGTGAGAGAAAAAGAGAGAAAGCAAGAGACTGAGTGTGTGAGAGAGAAATAAAGAGCAGAGAGAGACAAGAAAGAGAGGAAAGCTGACATTTGCACACTGTTGGTCTTAGTAGTGAGGCGACAGTATATACACACCGCTGATATATGCACAAGTGTGTCAACCAATATCCTCCACTGTATTAACTATGTTCTTTGAATATCCAAGCATCAATAAAGTAATGCTAGTTATAGAGATGTATTGATATTTCATCAGTATCGATATATGGGACTGGATATCGTAAGTGCTGTCTTTCCCTGGTTTTAAAGGCTCCATTACAGTAAAGTAATGTAATTTTCTGAACTTACCAGCCTGTTCAATCATTTACCTTTGCAACTTATTACTGATGATTAATCATCAAAAATCTCATTGTGTAAATATTTTGTGAAAGCACCAATGGTCAACCCTACAATATCGTCCAATATCCACATCAAGGTATTTGGTCAAAAATATGTACTTCCTAATCTCCACATATTGACAATGGCAACCAAGGGTGTAATGATCCATCAATCTGGATCGATATATCGATTCAATGATTAATGTTCCAATATCACTGATGCAAAGTGAAAACACCGATCCATACGGTCATCTTTAGGATATGCTATTATTTTTAAAGTCTGTCACCGTCAAACAGTGGCAGGCAAATGGCAAGCAGCGAAGACAAAGACGGTGAGGATAACATTATTTACTCGGGAATAAATCAGCAGTGTGGAAATAATTTGGATTTCTGAGAAAATACAGGTAAGTAGATGGAGCACATGGTGTATATAAATGATGCCATTATGAGATAAAACACAACCTTCCTGTCTGGACGGGAATCTAACTCCACTAACTTCTCACTACAGCAACATTAGCTGCTCTGTTTCAACAATGTTCGGCTGAAAAAACGTGCATGCAGGCTGAAATTTCAACTGAACTGAGCTCTGTTGGGGGATGCAGTGACTTAAACCAATGGTGAGTAAGAAAAGGGATAATCATGTTACATGTAATTTCAGCTAGGCTACGCTAATTTATGCAACGTAAACACGCTAAAGCTAATAATGTGTGACTAACAAAAAATAATTGTTTTGTCCATGAATCTTTACAGTTTTTACTAAGCTGAATTTGCTACCTCTGTTAAATGAACTCATTGTTAATCCATGTTTTATGGCTGTTGGGAGAAGTTTGTCTTCAGGGCATCATATGGATTACTGCAAATTTATTATGTTGATCTGTTCTGTATAACATCTATTGCACGTCTGTCTGTCCTGGAAGAGGATTCCCTCCTCAGTTGCTCTTCCTGAGGTTTCTACCATTTCTCTTTCCCCTTAAAGTTTTTTTTTGGAGGGAGTTTTTCCTTATCAGCTGTGAGGGTCCTAGGACAGAGGGATGTCATATGTTGTAAAGCCCTCTGAGGCAAATTGTGATTTGTAATATTGGGCTTTATAAATAAAATTTAATTGAATTGAATTGGGCATATAACATGGTCTCTCATCGATCACAGCCCCCTAAATTGCATCAATCAAAACTGGATCGTACCAGACTTTGTAATATTGGCAAAATCATACTGTTGTCTAAAGAATCAATATAATATCCTATTGTGATGAAACTGGTCATTTACAACCCTGATGGCGACCCCAACCTCCTGGCCTTGACCCACCTCCACACAGACTGAACAACTGCACCAGCAGAACCACTTCCCATCATCTGTGCTGCTTGTGCAGCAGTGGAATGGATGATGAGGATGTGGTGAGTTGGTAAAAAGAAATGCAGTGTCCTCAAGTAAAGGGTCCATCTGCTCTGCTTGGGGGAGAGCCTCATAACAGTCCTTTATCGTGCTTGTAATCAGGCCAACACAAAGCAACAGAAAAAAACCTAGCAGGAAATAATCAAGGAAAAAACAGGAAGACCATAATTTCCCCTCCAAAAAACATAAATGGAAGTGGAAGATGTACAGAAAAAAAGCGTCTATAGTAGGAAAACCCTTCCTTACCGTCTTCTCCACAGCACTACAAGTTTATACATGTTTAACAATATGACGAGAATGTTTTACCACAGAGGCACAATTCACGTTTTACTCTCTTGAGCTTTATGTGCATGAAGTGATCAGCAGTTAATACTGTTGAAACCTCTATTCAAGTATTGGATAGTGCCGGCGCCCCATGTACAGAGGCATCGCCTTGCTGCAGCAGCCACGGGTTTGAATCCAGCTCGCGGCCCTTTGGTGCATGTCTGTCCCCACTCTCTCTCTGTCTCCCCATTTCACTCTCTGTCCTGTCAATAAAGACAAAAGCCCATAAAAATAATCTTTAAAAAAAAAAAACCTCTATTCACAATTTGTGTGCCCTTTTTGCCCAGCTGTCAAAGTCCACATGGTCTACATTCCAATTGTGACCCATGTAGTAGGGTCTACACAAACACATGGGCTTCAAATGAAATGTATCCCATCTATTATTAGTGTTCATTTTCAATGAAAGGGCCCTGCAACAATCATTGTTTTTGGTAACTCATTTTAGAATATGTCACAGCTGATCACCAGACACATAACGGGAGTAAGACAAGAAAATCTGCATGGGATGGAGATGCCAATACCAAGCATGAGCCTTTCTGAAACAAGGCATTGAGGAGTAGCCTAGAATAAAATGGGATTCAAACCACCCTAATCCCCGTGTAGCAAGCCTCATAGTAAAAGAGGACCAGAGAGAGAAGGAAAAAATGAAACCAGATGCAGGAGTTCAACAGCTTTCTCTCTGGTGTAATGCAGCCTCTGACATGTTGATACAGCGCAGCCAGCGGTAGCTTCAGTTACACTAAATTTAAACTAGACAGATGCCACACATAGTTACTCATGCCTCGCCCCGGGGAAACAAACGTCTCATTCATCACACTGGGTGCTGGGACCCCCTTCAGTCCAGCAGGGTTAGGGGGCACCGGCATGGTGATAGAGCCCCACATGTAATAATAATAATAATACATTTTATTTAAAAGCGCCTTTCTCAACACTCAAGGACACTTTACAGAGCACCAAAAACACAATTAAAATAACAATAAAATAAATAAAAAACAACAGACAAGAATGACACAAAGTAAACATGTGGACCTCATGCATGACTGTCTGACCTATGACCTTTCTGCCTTCTACATTTTCATAGAAGTATGAGAACCTATGGGTCCATTAATTGTCTTTTTCTGACACGCAGCCTTCACTGTGACACTATAGCATTTATAAGGTCTTAAGACATAAGCTTGTCTAACTGTCAAACACTCCACTGTCCTGGCTCTGTTTGTTTTCCTCTCTTCTTTTGTTTTCTTTTTGACAGTTTTTGGATCTATTCATATCAATAGGTATCAGTGTCCTAAATGTCTAACATGTCTAATGTCTAAAGCTTCATGATAAAATGAAAAAAAAAAGACCAAAACAAACCACACATTAGCAAAGTGAGAGTGAAGTGCATTGTCAGTGCATACAACATGAAACAATATCACCAAACCTAAAGTTAGACAAATTTTATTCTTACCAAAATGGCCATATGTATTTCAATAAAAAAATATTCTGCTGTTATTTTTAGGCGAGGTGTAATATCATTTCTAACAGACTTGAGGACAGCCTGTACTCTAATGACAGCTGTGTGTCTGAATGGTGGCTCCCACCCCTCAACATAAGTCTAAACAAACACACGCACATACACACGGAAACACCTGGCTAGAGTCTGGGAGTGCTGACACACTCACCTGGCGATGTAGCGCACAGCATTCTTCCACTCCTCTCCTCGTTAAGATCGCAAAGTGCTTGAGCAGTAAAAAGTTGAGGGCTGCAGACGTGCTGGGACGAGAGGGGTTCTCCTGCACTAAGTACAAACGAGTCACTAGAACCTGCCGCCTGCCCTCTGCCACTCTCTTTGGGAGCTCAAAATAGTCCACCATGAGAGCGATGTAATTTCAGTCTTTCCCACGACTGAGAGGATCGTGCTCTTGGTTCAGAGAAGCAGAGCAATGACAACAACATAGACAAGGGCAAAATTACTTTCCCCACTAGCTGCCCTCGGTTTGATCATACATATCTGCATTTCTAAGCATGACAAAGACAATCCTACAAGTACAAGAAATGTCACAGAACAAAATCAAACCTGACTAGTCACTAAGTTGTGGTGACTGCTGGCATCTGGAGATTTCATTAGCCTAGATCAGTCTCTCTGATGTCACTGGTGGTCTCTTTCACATCCTGAGAGAGCAGTGAGAAAGGAAAGAAGCCTCAGCCGTCCTGGTGGTGGGTCTACAATGCTCTGTGCCGGTATGTTGGCAACCGACAAACCACAAAAACTTCTTTCAATTTTTGAGATAAGAAAAAGCAAGAGCAAAAAAGTCAATTGTATATGGAATATAGAGAAAGAAAAATCTAAAAAAAAAAAAAAAAAGGAGAGAGTGGGTAAACAAAATGTTTTTCATGTTCCCTTTACCAGCAGCTAGAGAGCGGTGTGCCCCCCTCTTCTTTTATTCCACCCTGCCATCTGAACCCCACATGGCATGTCTGGGCACAAAGCCAGACACCTCCGCCATGGATCTACTACTCTGCCACCCATAAAGGGCACTTCTGCCCCCCCCCTGCCTCATGCCACCTCTAACACCCAATGAGGCCACCGCTCGTGACCTGCATAACCCTAACTCACCAATACCTTAATTCTACCACTCACACGACCACTTCACAACAGACACTACTACAAATGGAGAAAGTGGTACTTTAAGAAATAAGCCCAAATACATGTTGTAACATACTGTAAAATGGAGTGTATTTTCATATATGAAACTAGATTCAAAAACAGTGAAGGTGAAATGATTTCTATAATCAGTATGTACAACAAAGCTTACCCTGTTTGATACAATAGATGAAAGCAAGTGTGAGGCTACTGTCAGTAGCAAGCAAACCATCATACACGAGTGTCTGATACTGCCACTTTCAGTGCAGTTTGTTTCACAATGATGCAAAGTGACAAGTGTGGGACTGGCAGCTGTTCTGCAGAAAGTTACTCAAAACATGACTAACACACCTTTTAACATGTGGTTTCTCCTGCTTATGCAAATCTACTGAAAGCAGCCGAAGTGTTATAACGAATGTTCGATAAATGTTTGATATAATTAAACCACCCACACACTAGTAGAGGGACACAAATGCACCATAAATGCTAGTTGCCACCAGCCATTAAACAGAAGAAGAAGACAAGAGCAGCCACCAAGGCTCTCCATACACATTAGCTTGGTGACCAAGGTTATGTAAAGTTATAACAATGGTCAACGAGCTTATGAAGATATTTTTAGCATGATAATGATCTGATTGTTGAATTGGTCACATATTGTTAGCTAGAGGACCTGTATGGGTAGTTAACTCATCTATTGGTTATTTGGCAAGTTAATATTATGTTGGCTAACCAACGTGAATAAACATAAATAAAAATAATTTGAATACAAATTTAATATATTCCCTCATCTGGGAATATGATTTCTGCCTGAGTCACGTCTAGTATTGGGCACCAACCAGTTTTTATATGACCGGTTCCTACCAAACTAGCACACAACGAAGACTCCAGTGCTTCATTTTGGCACCAGATTGATAGATAGAGAGAATAAGACAAAGAAGGGGAGTACGTGTATGATGATGACGGGTGATGGTGAGGCTATAGTATGATTATAAAGTCAATGAATAAGACCAAAGCTACGTTCATGTGTCTTGCTTGTCACCTGCGGATTAAAATTAAGGATGTTAGCACCGCTGTCAGTGAGTTAAGTTAACCTCCCATTGGAACCTGGCCAAGCTTACTTAAGGTGGACTGTTAAGATGGACAGTGACAGTAGTTAATCCAATAGTTGGTAGTGAGTGGTGAGTGAAAAAAAAAAAGTCCAACAAAGTTAATAACTTACAAATTATGGTGAAAAAGGTAGTTTCTTGCAACCCTAGAATTACGATAAAAATATTCACAAACGAAAAAACACTGATTTAGTGTTTAACTTTTGATTTAACACTAAAAATTAAACACACACACACACACACACACACACACACACACACACACACATACTTTAGTGGACCAAAAGTCAAAAGTAATCAATGCTGAACACAATACACTATCTTGAGAGGACAGAAAGACATTACTGGAGATGAATAGAAGCAGATTCCCTAAGGACATCAAGCAGAGAGGACACACCCGCTTGTTGAATCGGTTACAAGTTAAGTGAAAGTTCATAAAAGGGTCTGCTACTAGGGAATTGCTACTTGCTGTCACAGTACACAGTACACATAAGATGGGGGAAAATGTCCATTGGCTGTTTGTGGCCAAAAGACAAGGGCTAAAAAAGCACTGTACAGCAATTCTACCCCGCACAGCTCACACAGACAACTGACGAGAGTCTTTTCACTTATTTTTTCCCCTAGCTTTTTGTGTCACAAAATATTGAATGATTCAACGATATTTTGTTACTCTCCTCATCGTGAGTCATAGCTGCTGGCTAGAATCTAGCGAGGGCTGTTAAGGCTTTGAATAGGGTTAGATTTTAGTCTGAAGTTAACATGTTATCCACTTTTCATATAAGCTGTAGTTTTAATAAGTACATTTCTAATTTTTCACTTAATGAAACCTGTGCTAACATATTTCATGAAACAGCAGAAAGAGGAACACAGTCAGAGAATGCATTGGTTACTGGAAGTTATAGACAAAAACGGAAACAGGAAAAAATTAAAACCTCAAATCTGATTGAAATCTTAGAGGAAACAAAGGTTGATGTGGACAACACCAAGGAGACATGGGAAACAGGACTGAGATTAATTTGGGGAGAGGATTGGAAGGAAGTATGAAAGACAAATTTAAAGACAACACAGTCAAAATACTGGAGCATTTGAAAATTTAAATGAGACTCCTCATGACACCAAAAATTAGTTTTAAAATACAGTCTATCAGGCAGCACTGAATGCTGGAGGGAATGTGCAGAACAAGAGGCTGACCATGCACACACTTCTGCCCAGTTCAGGAGAAAGTCACAAAAAAAATTCATGTAAAGAAGCCATTACAACCGTCCAATTTTATATCAGGTACCATCCCATTTGGAAAAGAGTAGACAGGGAAGGAAATAAATATCTGTACACAATAATACACATTTCCACAAATCAACACAAAACTGGCTGGCCGTTAAATCACCATCCATTAGTACCTGTAACTGTTGAAGAGATCACAGCAATGGAAAGAATCGCATATAAGTAAAGAAGCAGAGAGGTAGGACTGAAAAGAAACTGGGTCACAGAAATAGATGGAGAGGAACAGCAAAATTAAGAGACTGCTGCAGGAACCCCATCCCCCATTTTTGTTTGTTTGTTTGTTTGTTTGCCTCTTCCTGCTTTCTTTTTCATTCTTTGATTACACACATAGTAAAAATATATAAATGTGGCAGGGATGAAACATATGACAAAATTGATTATTTGTGATTTAAAAACCTGCAATAAAGCAATAAGTTTTATAAATTAATTGATCAGAAGCTGCAGATTCATATGGCAGTTTGGGCAAATCTTACACTTCCAGCTCAAAGCAATAATATTAGCCAATTTTAATATAGCAAACTGTTTTGCTGACGATTAGAAGCCATCTCCTCTCCATAACATGTCTTAAAGAGTAAACCTAAATTAATATTTCATTAGGTTATTTCCCTAACTGAGAAAAATAATCATAATCAATAATAATATTTTTTTACTCAATTCAAAAGATGCCTGCTTTGTGAATAAATTAAGTTATTTTCTGCCCTTTCCGATTTATTTCAGTGAATTCTGAATGATCGCATCTCACTTTGTAGTTACGCTGATTCACTGAGGGATTTGTTCTTTTATTCAGCTGGCAATGTACAATCAGGGGAAAACCCTTACAGTAAGCTTGCCCAATGCCTCTGAATAGAAGAGTGGAATATTTCACCTCAAAGAGGTAACTGTTTCCTGAGCAACAAGAAAACACTTAATGAGAGCAAGAAAATGAAGAGGCAGACATCCATACAAATAGACAAAGTGGAACAGAGCAAAAAAGACAGAAGGAGAGGCAGGGTGTTGTAGTGTACCAAACCATTACACAGATTTTTAATCACATTCACATATGCAAGTAGAAACGCTGATGACAGCAAGATAATCGACAGCTGGGATGAGAGTAAAAGTGTGCAGGAAGCCAACATTCACTAGTCAGCTCCATTAATGCATAAGATGAGGAGAAAATATCTAAAACAAAGAAGTGGATTTGTTATCAATATCAGCAACTATCTTCCATAACAGCACCCTTTTGGAAAGTTAAGCACATTATTATGACGTATTGTAATTTGGTGCAGTTGCTAATAGAGAGATAGACATACGGCACTGATGTTTCATTTTTATTTTGAGAGACGTTTCTTCAACTTTTCACAACATCACTGCCAAATTCAAGCAGCATTCAACTATAAGAAGCTAACTGGAGTAAAAACCTGTCAGATATTCACAGTAAAAGTTCCCCAGGTTGTTACAGAAACAAGCCCTGACTTGATCCTTGCCTTCAGAGAGGGAGACCAACTCAGGAGTGTGCAACTCCCTGTTACTCTGGCTGTGTGATCCTGTATTACACTCCAGTTATTAATTTGGACAGGCGCCCCCCTTTTGGGCCAACTCATACAGTCCGGACCAGATTAAAACCACTTGCACAGTGGTGCTTTTATTCCTACGCTTATTCCAACTGCAGTTTTTCCCCTCGTCCCATCTCCAAATCAAACTTTTTTAATCGAAGGAAAAATTGATTTAAGATTGCACAAGCCAAACCTTCATGGAGTCATTACTTTCCCAGAGTCTCATGAAAAGGACACAGCCGAGGAATTCACATGTTCCAATGGTTTGGGCCCAAAGACGGAAACCAGCGGAGGAGCTGAATTTAGCAAAGATGCAAAGATCTACGCAAATGCCATTAATCAATTAATGTGTGGGAGTAAATCCAGCCCATGAACTTTGTTAAATCTCAGATCGTTTAGCCTGTGTGCAAGGTATACTATCTAAAAGACTCATTCACATCAGTGTTATCAAATTTTCAGTGAACAGATTAACCAAACCTGAAAAGGCAGCAGCTTCTGTCATTCACATAAGTAACTTAAGATGTTGAAAGAATTTTTAGCAATATCCAATAACTAATTCAAGGCCACCTCACCCACTTCCCATATTTTTCATTTCACTGCAACACCACCTGAGTCTAGTCTCTACAAAGGAAGTTTGTTATGCTTTGTGCAGACATCTGCAAATCCATGCTTCATCAATCAATCAATCAATTTTATTTATAAAGCCCAATATCACAAATCACAATTTGCCTCACAGGGCTTTAGAGCACGACATCCCTCTGTCCTTAGGACCCTCACAGCAGATAAGGAAAAACTCACTCAAAAAAACCTTTAACGGGGGAAAAAAACGGTAGAAACCTCAGGAAGAGCAACTGAGGAGGGATCCCTCTTCCAGGACGGACAGACATGCAATAGATGTCGTTTATGAGCACCTGCCCTGATTTAATAGTTAACATCATCTTTTTCAAGTGTCTACATTTCAATCATTACAGAAATGATCAGTCATTCATTAAGCAATCTGTTGCCTTAAGTAACAAGTAAATATCAAAAGGGTAAAATTAGCTTGTCAATCATAATACATATCATACTTATCAGTAATTTTTGGAAGACACAAACTGACGAGTATATAATGCATCCCTACCAGCAACAGCTTGTAGGAATGTTTTTTACAGCGTTTGACCACATGACATATTTATTGTATACCTGTTAGTTCCATTTCTTCACCACCTCCATTATACACTAAATGTGAGTGAAATATTCTATGCCCAACATTTTTATGGCTGCAACATTACATCAATTGGAACAATTTGCAATGACTTGTGTATCATATTAGACACATTCATTGTAATTCAGTCTGAAATATCTGGTATTAATAAAAGCCTTGATTAAGAATGTTAAACTGTTTGTGATGACAGATCTGCAAAATGGTCTGTGATGCTTGCAACCCCAAAGTTTTACAGTTTAGTTTCCATTAACAATGTTTTCCAAAATTTAATCCAAAATATCAGTCCTAGTAAATAAAGATATTAATCTGCCTCATGTCCAGTTTTTACAATTTCGCTTTTGCTTATAGCTTACTTTACTTCTCTTGATATACTAATGATATACTAATACAATAATTATTATTTGTCATTAATAATTAATAAAGCTATGTCACTGCTTGATCATTTTCATTCTCCTCTCCTCTACTTTGACATCAGTTTCCAAGATAGCCTTATAAAGGGAAAAAACCTATCCTTTCAGTTGTCCTTTTTGTTAGGCATTCTCATCTTAATAGAGTAGTTTAACCTGGGGGGAGAGAGGGCAGTGTCACGCGCCCAAGATCCTCATCTAGATTCAAACCCAAGGGATCTCATTTTGCCCAAGACAAAGCCTATTTTGAAGTTCTTGGTATTGTCATACTTTGATGCACTATGAATCTCAGCAATATTTGATGTACAGTCTGGTATCTCTCAACTTCAGCACATTACTAAACACATATCCTGAGGGTAAGAGAGGATGCTTAAAACTTAAAACAGGTCTTACAACCTGTTAAACTTGTGACAAAGTGGACAAATATGAAGCAAATTTCATTCTGTTAAACTAGCTAGAGCCGATTTCAAATCATTTCACTCCAATTATGGCCAAATATGGAATCAAATTGGTGCCTAACAGGAAACTTGTCACGGTAAAATTTAGAGTTCCTCCTCACCTCCACTGTATGCCCTTTCCTCTTGAAATCTATCTTAAAAGTCTCCTATTAATGTTGGCATTCACTCTGGTAGTACCAGTATTAGAAATAACATTATAGCGCTATAGAAATTATAGATACTGTGATGTCATTATTGTGACAATACTGTAGGGCTGGCAATTGGTGCTTTCACAAAATATTTATACATGAGATTTTTTAAAATTAATCATCAGTAATGTGGATGTAATAACTAAGTGGGTAAAGGCAAATAACTGAAAAGCAAAAGCAGTTTGGTAAGTTCAGAAGATTACATCACTTTACCTTACGTGATATATCGCAGGCAACTGGACTTGCTTAAAAGAATCAAGCAAATCCAGTTCCCTACGATAGCACCATGACCTGGATGACTGAGAATCTTCACCAGCGTGATATATCACTTTACTTTAATGCAGCCTTTAAGAAAAGACAATATTTAAGATATTTGATATCTACAATATTGAGATATCTAGTAAGGATATTGATATAATATTGATATATACATTTTATTGTTTTACTTTCCTTTTTTAACTTTGGATGAATTAATTTCTGGACCAGGTAATTTTAGAAGGAAGCTGAATAAGATAATGCTGTCAACCTGTGATTATGTATAGGACAATTTGTTGCTTTTGTAGCTGTGCAAAAAATTAGATATTTATGTCTTTACATTTATATCAGCAATTGCAAATAACTCACATTTTACTAAATTATTTTAGAAAGACTGTTAAGTGAAATAACACAGGCTACGTAGTTATTTAAATATTACTACACCACCTGTTCTGCTATTAACTTATTTTATGAGCAAGTGAATAAAAGTTTTGACAACATTAACATGTGCTACTTTGCAGATATGTTCCTGTGACATTCAAACTGGTCCCTCCTTCAGCCATAAGACACCAACACCATGTCAACCTAACTGTAACTGTTGCAGTCATTCCCGCCAGAGTTACACTGCGTTTACAGGCGACAAGCTAAGTGTTGCAAAAACTGTAGGAAGCATGCAAGTTACAAGTTTCAGCTGGAGTCACTGCTAAATTAGCATACTGTACGGCGATAAGTGCACTTGTGCTACCCTGCTAGCATGTCAGGCTAATGACAGCTGGTGTTGTGGACACTAGCTAGGCGACCACGACATGAAAAAAAAACGCTGATATTTTAATAACCATCTCACACACACACAAAAAACACTCTTATTAGGCTCGGTTCCTGTTTTAGAGAGCACACAGTATCGAGATTGCGGTCGAAAGCTGTTGGGCTAAATTAAACCAGAAGTAGCTAGGTTAGGTGAGTAACTTATGTTAACGTTACAGTAAGTTTACTGCTGTGCAGTGTTAAACCAAAGGGAAACGCTCTGACCTGCGGGGCCTAACGGCTGCTGCTGCCCGTCCTCTCCGAAAATCAGTCTGAAGTCCAGCTCCTCATTCCCGGGGCAGTTTGCAGTAGTCATCGGGTTTGACAGCTCGGGTTCAACCCCGCCACTCGACCGTCAACCGCTGGAGCAATTTATGCTCTCCTGAAATGTCACAACATTTACCGACTGTCACCACGCCGAACTTCAACTTTACTTCATTGGACCCGCGCGCGTCTGGCCGTACACGAGCCCGTGTTTTCCCCTCGCTTTGACAAATCCAGAAAGCCGTTGGCTCCTCTTCCTCTGGCAGTTAACTGGCTTCAACTTCAGAGAAAGTCGTCTTCCCCCCTCTGTCTCTCACTGTTTCTCTCTGTGTCTGCCGACCTCGTCACTAACAAAGAAGCGCTTTCACTGCCAGTGTTAACTGTTCGCTATAAAGCCGACGAATTGTCCCCGTTCCCTCTTTCTCTCTCTCTGTCTGTCTCTCTGTCTGTCTGTCTGTCTCTCCTCCTGTCTGTTTCTCTGCCGCTCTCAGTCTCCGGAGCTCCTATCCCAACTTTTACTAACCCCGCGTGACAAGGCTGTTCCAGTGGTGACGTCAGCAGACACAACACAACACAGGGCACGCACACACTTACACACAGCTCCCTGGCCATGGAGTTGATAAACAGTTTATCAAAGACTAATCAAGTTATGGGCTCAGAGTAACATATTATTATATGTTCTGTGACCAGCGTGGTATTCCTGGAAAGTAAAATAACACACCTAAAATACATGGGAAACATTTAGCCCCCCCCAAAAAAAAAATGCATACATATTTAATCTCTTTGATTATTTCTTATCACTGTTTCTGCAGAACAAAGTGTACAAAAATTCAAATTTGCGTGCAGCAAACCTTTTGACCTTGAAATAACTAGGTCTTACAGCCACTTTGCTCTATTTAATTGGCCCTCCATTCTCTTCCAACCACCTACCATTAGATTACATGTGATTATGCCTGGCCCTCAACCCTACCTCTTTGTGTAGTTCCAATCCAAGCCATGATTGGTGAGTGTAATGACGAGATGCACTTTTTACCTTTAGATCCCTCTGGCCTGCCAGCACCGGGGGCCCATTCATTTCCAATCAGCCAATTTGGGCTTGTTATTGGGGCTGTGGGGAAGAACAGACATCTTGAGCATAGCTTTTTGGATAATTTAGGTTGGAGATGGTGCAGCCTTAATGGCACCTCAAAGCTAGGTGTTACTGGTGGGTAAAAAATGCTGTTTGTGCTCTCAGAGCACCTGTAGTTATCTGCCACTTTTATCTCTGATTTCTACAGGCTTCACAGGGGTGTTTGAAATGTCGACTTCTAAATTTATTGCCTAAATGGTGATTTTGCACAGTCTTTTGCACTGAGTGGGTCTTTCATACCAGAGTGCTTCACTAAAATGGTGGCCTAAGGTGCAATAAGTTGAGAAGATGAACATATTGCGTCCCAACCATTTGAAAATGAATACAGTACGTTTAAATGCCCAGTACTCTGTACACCTGCACTGAAAACAGCTACTCTATGAAATGTAACTCTGACATGACAAGCTAATGCATATTCAGTATCTAACACACCTGCACTAAGGGATTCCTTTGTGTTACATCACAATGCATTTTTTAGCATATCTTTCCAGAGCTAGGGTGGCGAGAGTAAATCTGTGGCTGGAATAAAGCGATAGTAAATCCTCCTGTATACTGCCTGTTCCACTCCCCTTAACCTCTGTGTCTCTATCCAACCCATCAATCTCCTCGGGTTAATCTTTATTGGGTAAGCAACACAGAGGTTGATGCACTCTAAAGCTTTAATGTGCTGCTGCTTTGATGATTGTCCTGCCTGACAATATTTGTATTCAATTATTGCCTGCTTTTCACCCTGTTGGAGGTATTAATCCAAAGCAGTAACACTTAAGCATACAGCTTTTTTTTTCTCCTGATCTATTGACAGATACTATAAACAAATTTAACAGCGTGTGGGTGTATTCAAATTCTTGTTGTGATGCCCTCTCCCTGCACTGCACACAAACACACACACTCACACACACACGTTTGTGGCTGATCGAGTATATCTGCCTCTATAAAGCAAGTTTTTAATGTTTCACCAAAGGTTTCTGCAACATTGATAAGCAGCGTTATAAAACACTATGAGCTTTTATGGTGTGCATTGCTGCCACTATTAATTCCACCCATCATAGAGTAATAAAACAAGAATAATATTTTGGGGTATTATATTTAACTTGCAATAAAAGAAACAAATGAGTACATATATATATATATTCTGTGTGTAAAAAATAACTTCCACAGGAGCACATTTTGATGTAAATCAGTCAACACAAATTGCATGCGCAGCAGACAACAGCTTCTTCTTTTACTGACACAGCCACACTACACATACCTATGCTAGATGCATGTGGGCGTACAGACAGGCGCTCCGCTCACAAATGCATCTGAAAGCATCAATATCACATTTCCTGTGGTCTTTATTTCCAAGCAAAAGCACAAAGTTTAACCCTTCTTGGCTTTTATGCCACCTTCTGATGCAAAGCTCTCCCAGCAGACACGTGCTCCTCTTTGTACTGTAAGCGTCGGTGTTATTACAATCAGTTCAGAATATACATTACTTTTTTTTTGTAGCTTCTCTAAAGTGCATGAAATTTAATGATATCCTGCAATTTTAAAGTGCTCCCACGTGTGCAGCAGTCTGATTAATAAGAGCAACTAATGTTTTGCTCTGCCTGGTGTTAGTTACTTTAATTTGATAAGTTTTAAGTATGTAATGTTGCTTGTGTCAAAACCTAGAGGAACAAAAGCAGCTATTTTGAAGGACTGATTTGAGCAGCAGTTACTGTCAGTTAGTTGCACATGATTATTGCCTAAAATCAGTAATGTCATGAATAAGTGCCAACTAATTCCAGTCTGTATTCAGTTATACTTTTAAAAGAGGTCACTGTATTCTTTGTTGTAAACACGTCTTCTGTGAGACTGACTTGCAGTGGAACAGAGAAGCAAAACAAATTTTACTGAAATATTCTCCTGCACTGTTGCAACATATTTAAGTTAATACTTCTTTACAAAAATGAAAGTAAAGAATGAAATAAGTCAAGAATATTCCTTAGAAAATATTTACATAGAAGAAGACATAGAATTTTTGTTGTATTGAATGCAAGTAAATGTTAAATAACTGACTGTATGTTACCCTTTGCCATACATGTATTCTCATAAAACTGAAATATAAAGTGATCATTATGATATTATGTGGCAGTCACATGACTCGATTGAACTTTCTCCTGTACAGCAGTTGTGTCTCCAGACCCACCCGAGTCTAATTCAGGTTACCGGCGTCTCTTATCTTTGCAGATGACCTTTGAAGGGAGAAGATAAAGAAAACAAATTGTGTGGGAGGCTATAGATGTGGTTTGTGATATTATGCTCTTGTGTAGAAAGTTATGGAGGAAAAAAAAACACAGCATCTGCCCCCACACTGGTCCTGTTTGAGAGGTGTCACTCTTTCAAGGATTGGGGTTTGCACATGCTGCAGAAATGCAACGCAGCACCTTGGCAACACTCAAGATGTTCACTAAATGTCAACAAATATCAAATTGCACACGGTGCTGTAACAGAATGTCAGCTGATAAGGGATTAAAGGCTTACTCAGGTATTTGCACAGTTTTGCAGACAGGATCTTATTACATATGTTCTCCAGCATTTGGAAAGTAATTTATGTCAATTATTTATTTATTTATTTTATGACTTAATTTATCTGTGATTGATTTATAAACAACAATGTGTTAATAATGCAACACAGTGGAATAGTGAAAAATATGCTGATTATTGCAGAATAATTAGTGCAAGACATTATTTTAATCATTTCAGTTCTTTTCAAACCATCTGAAAGAGATATTGTATAATTGGAAGACAGTGCAAAAACTTGCCATCACAGCTCTTATGAGGATTTCAGGTGACTTGAAATCCTCCTTGTTGATTTATGCTGCCCTCTTTTGTTCAGTCTGTGAAACTGAGTATTGATTTGGTGAGGTGATGAGTGAGAACTCAAGGACAGGGTCTGTACATAAAAAATGTACACAGTGGAAACATGACTCACTTTAACGTTTACTTTGCAGTGATAATAATCATGGAATAAAGCCACTTATTAATATGTAACAATTATATGCCCAGCTCAGGTCTCTCCTCCTTTGTCAGAACATGATCCAAGCCCCCAGGTCATGGGGATTCCACAGCACTGGCTTGTCCAACATGTGACAGAGATTCTATTACTGAAAGTGTTTGTGATGTTCTGTGGCTACAGTTAATCAATCAGCGAGCCAATTCATTCACAGCACATGGGGAGGGTGGCTGGTGTACGATCAATGCTACATGTGACAGCAGCACTGATGCAGACAGCTGTTGTTTGTCAGTGCTAGGTATAAATCTAATTGTCTTTTGCGGAGAAGAATATGATGAGATGATAAAACATGTGAACCAAATAAATGAATGAAAACATTCCTTGTAGGCAACTGGAGAGAGATGAGGCCAAACAGCAGAGGCTCATGTCCCCCTTAGGACCCTCTCTGGATGCATGCCTGGTTAGATTAGTCTCCTTTTTATTAGCTTACTCTCAGAGGCAAAGCAGCAACACTGGATTATCCCCCTAAGAACTGCGGGCAGGCAGACAAAATTATGCCTGTCTTCAGCCTCTAAGTAGTAATTTGTTGGTGTTGACTACATACCGTGTTGACAAGATTAATAGATCATACAAGAATAATCAGACAAAATGTAGATCTGCTTTCTTTGGCAACTCTCAGATGAATACAAGTGCACCTACAGTGACTACAGTTTGGGCTTTACTGAAGAGGATTGCCCAGAGTTCAGTCATGTTGACAGTTATCGACAGTCACTGTTGTGTCAGTGACTGTGCTCTTTCTCACCCCTCTCTAATCTATTACAATCCCTGACATTACTGTACTGCAGGCAGTGCTGATTCACTGGGGCAATGATTAGCTGATTGATTTTACATTAGGACATACATAGGATGTACAAGTCTTTGAAATAAACACAGAGATCAGGCTGGAAAAGGACACTTGTCTGGGGATGGTCAATTGATCTTCTGTTTAAAACTACATATTTTTAAAATGCCAACAATGTGTATCTGCAGTGGTGGAATGCAACAAAGTATATGTACTCAACTGTTGTACTTAAATACAAATTTGAGGTACTTTTATTTTAGTATTTTAATCTCATGTCAGTTACTTCAACTCCACCACACTTCAGAGAAAAATATTGTACTATTTACCATTTACTACTTATTACTATAATTATTTGATAACTTTAGTCATTTTTTTTAATTTTTTTTAGCTCAGACCAAACAAAGATATTAAAGTGTAGCTGAAACTATTAGCTGACCGACTAGGATATTAATTGGCAACCATTTTGTTAATCGTTTAAGCTATTTTTCATGCAAAAACAATTTAATTAATACAGTATATATATAATCAGTACAGAATATTTACTAGTAACAGAGTATTTTTACAGTGTGGTAATAGTGTTTCTACCCAAGTAAAGGGTGTAAATACTTCCTCCATAACTGTGCATCTATAGAAATAATTAGCCTATACCTTGTAAACTTCAATAGCCTAAATGTACATTTTCAAGTAATATTACATTAAAATTGAGATCTTTTAATAACAAAACAGCTTTCAGCTTTCATGTTTATATTTTTCATCATGACCATTGGTATTTTATTTTATATTTGTCTTTGCTACTTTCGAATAAAACGAGAAAAAAAAATATTGCAAATCTAGACGTTGTCTTTCTACACACGTCATCACTCCCTGCCCACTGAACGTCATCAATATTCGCCAATACAGCATGGCGATGCCGCTGTGCCGTGGAAAGTATGGTAACAGATTTACGGTGTTTTTTGAATATTTAGAGTGACTTTATAGGATTCCCAGTGCGCTAAACTGGTTTCTTCTTCACAGTTTAGTTCTTTATTTTCGTTTTTATTCGTGTCATCTGACTCTCAGCTGATAGCGAGACAGATAAACACCAAAATGCACTCCGTGAAGGTCGGCTATTTAGCTTCGGCTGCGTCGCGAGCTCTGTGCTCAAGTGGAGTTCACTCTCGTGAGTTTATTAAAATGTCGGCTGTGTCTCATGTTCATTGGTCTGTTAGTCAGACTCGCTTTTGTCGGACAGCAGCCACGCCGGAAGAGACAGTTATCCGTATTCCTCGCTACATGCAGAAGCGTATTGAAAGTGTGAAAGAGACTCGAGGCAAAAACAAGATCAGCACCGTGAAAGCCGGAAAGCTCCTGATCCAGTGCAAGAACCCAGTCCTGAACCAGTCTGCTGGATACACTCTTGGAAAGTTCGAGCAGCCGGTTTTGTGCTCCAAAGGATGGAAACACAACAAATCATTCGGTGACTATTTCTCCATCAACAACATCAAGACTGTTGCACCTTTTGTCACTGAAAGTCAGGATGAGGACGCTGAGCAGAAGGCACCGGTGACGTTCAGTAACCTCCGCATCTGTACGGAGCTGGTGGAGGCTTTGGACAGCATCAACATTACCCACCCCACCACTGTACAGCTGAAGACCATCCCAAAGGTCATGAAAGGTTACAACATCCTCTGTGCTGGCGAGACGGGCAGTGGGAAAACACTGAGTTACCTCCTGCCTGTTGTTCACAGGCTGCAGGCTGAGAAGGAGCATGAGATGAATACTGAGGGCAAACACAAGATCCGTGCTGTGGTTCTCGTGCCTTCCAGAGAGCTAGCTGAGCAAGTGGCCGCTGTGTCCAGGACTCTGTGTGCTCCATTAGGCTTCGTAACAAGGACGGTGGGTGGTGGGCGAGGTGTAGGACACATCAAGGCTATCTTCAACAGAGATCAACCGGATATTTTAGTGGCCACACCAGGTGCTCTTGTCAAGGCCCTAAAGAGACGCTACCTGGACTTCAGTGAGCTGTGTTTCTTCGTGGTCGATGAAGCTGACACCATGTTCGACCCCAGCTTTTCTGATATGCTGGAGGACATCCTGCTCCACACAAACATTGCCAGTAATCCCAAGGAAACACAAGGCCCAGGCCATAAAGCCCAGCTGCTGGTGGTGGGAGCCACCTTCCCCGGGGGTGTTGGGGAGGTGCTGAGCCAGGTGACAGATCTTGGCAGCATGGTGGTTATCAAAAGCAAAATGCTGCACTTCCTCATGCCACATGTCAAGCAGACGTTCTTGAAGGTAAAGGGCACTGACAAGGTCCTGGAGCTCCACCAAGCCCTGAAGCTGCTGCAACGGGATAAAGGAGGGGGTGCTGCTCTGGTATTCTGCAACAAGTCTGCCACTGTCAACTGGCTGGGGTATTCACTGGAAGAGATGGGGGTGCCGCACGCACGTCTGCAAGGGGAGATGCCCGCTGCTGTGCGTGCAGGAATCTTCCACTCCTTCCAGAAGGGCCTGGTGGATGTGCTGATATGCACAGACATTGCTTCACGTGGCCTGGACACATCCAGAGTGCGCTTGGTTGTCAACTACGACTCCCCAGAATCCCACACAGACTACATCCACAGGGCAGGGAGAGTGGGGAGAGCAGGTGGGGTGGAGGATGGGGAGGTGCTCAGCTTCGTCACGCATCCGTGGGATGTGGAGCTGGTACAGAAGATTGAGACTGCTGCACGTAGGAGAACTAGTTTGCCAGGGATGGAGTCTGATATACGTGAGCCAAAACCCAAAGTAGTAGAGGCAGAGGAGTAGAACTGAAGTGTTTTTCTCTGTGTGTGCAAGTGGAAAAGACTCTGGTGGGATATGTTACTGTATGTGTAGTGTGTGGGATGACAAACTCTGAATGTATGAAACATTGTCAACAGAAACAGTAAGCCAGATGTGTTCAACACTGAATCAAAGCAGGCTGATTTTCTTCAGCAACTATGATTTTAAAAAAGTATACATACAACATTCGCAACTGGGATAATTTGAAAGGGAGATTAATGGAAGTGACACATCCTATGGTTCTGCCAAGTTATGACCTGGGATTGATTAATTCTATTTTAAGTATGTGGTTCTAATACTCTGAAGGCACTTGCATAAAGCCTGGTATTAATACGTATATTAAAAAAATCCTAGTGTGTGCTTTATGTCTAAATGTTATTTTGCCATAGTGTCAGAAATGATGTCAGAGCCTATATTTCTTGATAAATGATTGTTTGTACATTATCTGCTCAGCAATTGCATAATTTGACTTTAGTACTTTATTTATTTGCAAACAACTTATGCAGTATTTTTGCTAAAAATGATTTGACTTCAAATTAAAATCTTAGTGCATAATCTGACATTGTTTTATTTACCTCAGCTTTTGCAATATGGAAAAATGTGTGATCTTTGAACTATGTAGTAGCCATTTTCCATAAACATTTCTTTAGCCTATCTCTTGTCAAAGTTGTGCTGGGCCTTTTGAAGCTTCTTATGGATGCAAAAATAGCATCCTAAAAACAGCTTCAGTTTCTGCTCCCAAATACTGAGAACAGAAACTGACCTGGTATGTAAATGTCAAGTAAATCTCAGTGAAACTTTGCAACAAAGAAATGCGATGACTGTGTTTGACTCGTCATTGAAGGAGATATTCTTGTAGAATTTTCCCAAATACAACCCATTGGTATTTTCAGCACATCTAGCTAAATACCACCTAGGTTACAGTATTAAAAGAATTTCTCCAACACTGCAACAAAACAGTCTAAACAAGAATAAAAATGCTTTCTACTTTGCCTGATCTGTCTCTGAAAACCTTTTAAAATCTGTCCTCTATTATCATGTAGTCAAAGCCTGAATTTTCTGGAGATCATTCTTAATTGTCCCCACCACAATTTCAAAAAGTGTTTTTTTCCTGCAGTATGTACTGCGTGTGTTTAGCCACCAGATGGTGCCATTTGTCTGACCTAAGCTGTACATTGGCTGCACGGTTGAGAGGTCAAAACATGAATGCAGATTTTTGTGCTTTGTGCTCAGTACAATCAACTTGGCACGCACTCACTAACATATTGGAAACAGTCACACTCTGAAACCCTTTCTGGATTCCAGCGGGCTACATTTTATGTTTGCAGTACAGAAACATTTCATCCAGCTACAGCTTTAATCATTAAACTCCAGTCAGGTTGAACACAAGCCAAAACCTGACGTCTCTCCTGTTGATGTGGTAGGTCCGTTGTAGTTAAAAGGATTTTTTTCCCCTCTCCAGTGCCTGCGGATGCTTGTTGAAAGGAAACCGCAAAACATGTCAACATGAAAATCTGCCAGAGTGCAGAAAATCTCTGGGATCTTATTTCAAAGGTAATGACTTATCCTGTGACCCTGATTTTATGGTTCAGTAGGTGTTGCTTTGAGCAACTTTTTACATGACTTACGGACAGATGACAACAAACTTCCAAGTAGACATTTCTCCCTGGAAACTGCTCTTATTTTGAAAAGGCTGTTTGTCAGTCATGTTACATACCTGGTGATTTATGCTGCTGTGTTTGTGGAAGTATAGAGTGTATAGAAGCAGACAGAGGGACAGACAGACGTGTTAATGGTGCTGACTAACAAGGGGCTTCCAGCAGAATGTCTGGAATCTAGCTGAGATTGTCCTGCTGCGGCTCGGGTCAACATCTTTAAGTTTCACCCTCCCACCCTAAGGTTCACATTTCACCCAACTGTACCCTGACAACAAGACCAGAGTGTCCATTTATAGCATGTGGAGCAAATGCCTCCAATCCCTCAATTTATATTTTTGTCCCATGTCACCTCAGCTGACCCCTGCAAAAATAATGAACTATCAAATGTCCCACTTCCAGGTAGCTGCTGAGCCCGGCATTAACTATTTTATGGCTAAAATAATTTTAGACCACAGCTCTGGGCCTTAAAGGGCCACTCCGTAGAATTCACACATGATCAGTTTACTCAATGCAAGGAATACTTTACAGCCTGTGAGTACAGTTCAATGTTTTCTGTGACTCTAGAGAAGATTTATCATGTTTGAAAAACTAATCCTGATGAGGTCATGGTGATGTCATCAGGGTTATCTCAGTTTGGGCTTGGAGACATATATAACAAAAAGCCTGCATTAAAAACAGGGTGTGGAGTGTGGGAGGTATGGGCATATTCCAGGCACTGATCCAAGATGCAAGAGAGCTGCATCATGGGAAATGTAGGATGCAGAGGTTTTCAAGCTTGACTCATAATAGGGACTAAGTGTCAAAATATCTTGGACTCCCCTGCTTCAACTTTTGCCTTTTGTTTTAAAAGTTTTACTCTGACGCTGACTTTGATGTTTGACCTTCGCTGTACATGATGATGCAGCTCGACACAAGAGCTTGTTTTCACATATCTGCTGAAGAAGGAAAGCTTCTCCCTGTTAATCTCCATTTAACGTGTATGTACTGGCATGATTTTGTTACATCACAACTCTATACTGTAATTATAATGTATTATAGTGTATTTTCAAGGAAGCACACATCCTGCCGATATCCACATGGCAGATATACTCAAAATTACCCCCCAAATGTGTTACTTAAGTAAAAATTAAAAAAAAAAAGTACTATACTACGACATGATCATAAATAAACCTAATAAACTGTCATTATTATTATTGCCATAGAACTTCAATTATTTGCTCCAATGGGGCGTCGGTAGCTCAGTGGATAGTGCCCCACGTATAGAGGCGATTCCTCGATGCAGCGATCACGAGTTCGACTCCAGCTTGCAACCCTCTGCTGCATGTCGTCCCCCCACTCTCTCTGTCTCCCCATTTCACACTGTCCCATATATTAAAGGCAAAAATAATCTTTGCTCAAAGCACTTAAGTCAACAGGCCTTTATTTGTCAAGATGTGTAGCTATGCCAGGCTAGTAAAAGGGACTGGACGTTTAATACAAGGCCTTCAATTGAAGTTTTACGGTACTACCAGTTCTAGATTTATGGTGTGCTGCAGTTTTGTGTGTGGTTTCTACAAATGCCGTCAGTGCACCAGGCTCCATTACTCAACTTGTGTAGGTAGGTGCTATCAATGTCAAAACACTGTACTGTCTCTTTATATCATTACTTTCAAATGTATTAAAAAGTGGAAAACTATAATGTAATATGAGTGTTAGGTAAACAATAGCCCCATCAGTTGATTGTTTCTGTAAAATGTATGCCACAAAAATCTCATACAAGTCATAAAAAGTAATAGTATTTTATAATTTTCATATTTTCTCTGTGTGGCCCCGTGTTACATACATGATTACGGCCCTGTCACAACTAGTTACGTAGCTGAACGTTGTCCAACATGCAACTCAGGACAAAGAATTGAAATAATTGAGCTTTTTTGTGTGTAAAAGCCATGTCAGTCACTATAAATCCCAAGCAGAGAGTCTAATTTGCTAAAACATGTAATGAGGGGATTCTTTCTTCAATCTGTCTCTAACAAATCCCTCATACTATTATCAAAGTTCAGCACGAAACACCCCTTAAGACGCTCCTGGAAAACTGGATCCTGGTGTGTTGAGCAAAGGCAAAGCAAGGGAGAGAAGCACAAAGTTGGCTGGTTCGAGGTCACTAGTTCTCACCACCAGGCCTACAGTAAAACAAACAGTGAGTTTATTTGAGCAGGTGGTGATGTTTGTGTGCCTCTGACTGGGAAATCTCCTGCCTTTGTTTCTTTATTTGTTGTTGCTCCAAACCAATACTTAAAGGGCATTTACTAGTTTCCCCCAGACATTATAATCAGGTGCCAACCAAGAATAAAAATAATAACATAGTGCTTTTAAACTTATCCCACATCTATCTATATATCTATCTATCTATGTCATGGTATCACTAATTTGTAGTCCCCCCTGGACCATGGGGGTGTATGAATGGACTACAAAGCGCGTGGTCCATTAATAATGACGCATTTCCTCTTTACCCCACCGTAGGATTATCTCCCCCCTCCCCATTTACACACACACACATTCACACAGTGCCGCTGCTGCTCACACACTGTCCAGCCACTTGGAAATTTCCCTCAACGCGGAGGATATTTTACAGCCGAGGAGCGGGACTGTCGGCTAATGTGCATCTTCTCCGGGCTGCCTCGCTTGAAATGCCCCAGTAGAGGATCTGAAGGTAGGTTTACAACCCTGTAATCGGCTTATTCTGCTGCCCATGTCCCCCGCAGCAGCAGATCTGTCTGACCTTCTCTCCGACCAAAGCTTTATATTAAAACCCCGCACGCCTCTGTGTGTGTGTGTGAGCCCAGCGTGAGCCCCAGCCCGCTGGATGGGAGCCTCTCCGTGGCTGCGGTTCCTCCCGGCTCTCTGAATGGATCTGTAGCCCAAGTTGTGTTTCGGAGGCGGTGATGCTCATTTGAATCAACCCAACTTGCGGTACTCCTTTTTGTCGACTTCTCTCAGTGGCACCGGATCAGGTTTTTGGGCGACTTTACGCACCACGGCTGCAGGGGGGCACCGGGTGAGGACTGCTTTGGGCGAAGCCGAGCATGTGGACAACGGAGGGTTGGCTGTGTGTGCGTGTGTGTGTGTGTGTGTGTGTGGTGGGTGTGCGGAGTCAAAGAGGCACGGAGAGTTCACGGTAACATCGCACTGGCCGGGGAGAACCAGCCTCCGCCATGTTAAGTTACCACCTCATCCCCGCCGCCACTAACGCCGCAGGCAATTGTTCCTAACTTTTATTTGAATTAAACATGTCGTGTGGTGACACGCGCGCATTAAAGGGCGGCCACCTGTGCAAAGCGCGTGGCTGCAGCTCGTGAAAGGAGCACGCGTTACAGCTCCAGCTCCAGCACACCGTTAAACATCATACAGCCTGCATACATTGGGGAACCTATGTTGTCAGCCGTGGGCGTTATCCCCACCGATGTGTGCGCATGTGGTTGCCACGGTCAAGGTGACAATGACAGCAGCGTGATGGGAACAAACATACAGTGCGACGTGTAGATTTAAATGCATGGCTTCTGTGCAACAGCAGCAACTCGTCCAGGTTATATTGCATGGATTGTGTGGATGGCTGCCTGTGTAGGCTCTGCTGCCACACCCCTTCATAGCAAGACAAGGCTCTGCCATTCGCACCCAATCACATGCTGCATGTGTTATTATGATCACTGCAGGAAACCTTATGATATGTTCAAATGTGTTGCCAAGCAGGTGAGCTGAATGATCACATGTTCATGGGGCCATGGATCGATACACTCTATAGTAGTATTGCAATGTCTGGATCAATGAGCAGAATGGATTCCAGTGGCCCTGTGTGGGGCTGTGAGCTGCTCAGGAGGCAGACGTGACAGGTCATATGAGATGGGGGGCACCAGTGAAGCAAGAGATGCCTGTGATGTTTGATGTGCAAGTGAGTTTCTCTGGCAGTTTAATGGGCAAAAGTAAATCGTCCCCTGAAGCCTCCCGTCTCTCACACACACATATACACATATACACCATTCCCCCACTCCCCTTCTGGCTGCATGGACCTTGGCTTGTCAGGAAAAGACACATGACCTTATAGGCTGCAGGCTCCAATGTGTGTGTAATGCCTCAGGAACGAGTGCTCTCCTCTGACTGGTTTGTTACACATCCTCCAGGCATGTCTAACATCAGTCTGTGATCCTGAGATCCATTTGGGTGTTGGGAGAGCGTTTTCCTGTGTGAGCAGTTGGGAGTTATTGTGTGTGTTTTATCCAAAAATCTATAGTTAATAAAGGTGGGGAGGAAAATTGAGGCAGCATGAGAATGTCATCCCGTCCCCTCAAGTTGCCCTATGTTAAAATCTGTCCTTTCAAAATGGCAGCTCTCGTCTAATGAGCCAGGCCCCTGTTCTCCTGCGCTGATCAGCTATGCTTCTGTTTCATCTCGGGGAAAATGTCATTTTCTCGAGCCTCACAGTTAACCGTCACCATCAGCTGCTGCTGCTGCTGCTTAGTATGCCACTCTGCCACCGGTGACGGCACCGATCATTTATTAAACTGACCAAACTCTATCTGGCTTCCCTGACATAAAAGCAGCAATCAAAAGCTTTTTCATTATATTAGCAACTGCACTGACCTTTTTGGAGAATGTGTTTACGCGTCCATTATGCTAATAGATTGAAACCAATCTTCTCAAAGCAGAGCGATCAACAATTACACTCTTTACTGTGTGTAGCTGTTCAGTTATTTAGTGCTGAAATCAGTGGCAGCAGCAGAGAAGCAGAGTGAATCTTCAGGAAATGATGTCTGCACATATTGAAAGCTAAAAGCAGCCATGCTTTGCATAAATGACAGAACTTAAAATTAAACCACAGATGACTGCTCCAGCATGACCCACAGCTCACAGCCCTGTTGCTACTAAAACATCTAACATGAGGATATTAAGGCAAAGTCCTGCAGCTCGGACTATAGCCTTGAGGGACTAACTTTTGATGACCTCGTGCTGCTGGCTTGTAAAGACCTTCAGGGTCGATACCATCCGGCAGCGGAGGGGTTACTCATCAGTAGCATGTGGCTAATTTATTGATGTGTCCCTTTGTTCTGTGGGACAACAGGCTTTTGCTGTCACCAGTGACCACAGAGAGGAAGTAATCAGCAACCCATAATGACACTTTAATCTCAAGAGGCACAAATGTTAATGCACTGGGCCATGGGAAGGGAGCCAACAGTTTGCTGCTCATGCTCAGCCAGGTAGCTCTGCTCTGCGTGCAGGAAGTGTCAGTCAGCGTCGTGGGGTACAGTTCATATGAATAACGCATGTCTCTGGAAGGGCCTGGTGCAACAGTAAGAAAAACACAGCCCTGCCTTTTAATGCAAAAGTTGCGATAATGAGAGGCTTTTTCACGCAGGTGGAAGGAAGCTTTAGCGGATGGGGACAGAATTTGAGCTGTACAGAAAAAAGCCTGGTTAAAATTACATTTGCGAAGGACTTTGAAAGCGAAATCTCAGATGAACAGCATCTTTTGTTCCTCAGTTGTACTGAAATAACCATAATCTGCTGCTAATGTAGCGGGTGAACATTCAGTGTCCGCTCTGCTTGTTTCCCAGTGCAGCTCCCAGTTGGTCACCTGGAACTCATTCCGTGTTTTTTATGGATCCTAGAGTCTGAAACAAATGTTTGGAAGTGGTTGCCAGGTTGGTAACTCGGCTTCAGCTGCCAAATTGGAAACCAAAAGCTGAGGGCAAGCGTAATTGCCATAGGTTAGTTTATTTGACTGATGATGGTTATATAGGATTAAACAATTTAAGGCAATAATTAGAACATTAAGAATGCATGTTTGTAAAACATTGCACATTAAATAGCAGGGTACATTGGCTGCGAGCCTCATCTGAGCATGATTACATCTGTAGTGTGTCAGATTGGAGTTGCTTTTGATCTGGAGTTGGAGAGGAAATAAAAGTTTTTAATCATAAGAATGTAGTGGGTTCAGCCAGGGTAGCCTGTTTTGTAGCATTCGTATTAAAAAACACGATGTCTACTTGCTTTGGATTCCTGGCAACTGATGAGCCGCTCTACCTCCTTTCTCCTCCTTAGCTGCACTCCTTTGTGACTCCAACCATGTGTATTTATGATGTGTCCTCTTGAGTGAGCAAACCTTCCTTCTCAAGGATAAAGCATATGTTGGCCGTGTAGGATTGATGGTATAATTTTGCATAATTTTAATAAAATGCTCCTCTAAGGGTTGGAATTTTATTCCCAGTATGTGGGATGGATTGTCATGTTCCTTTCATCTCCCCACACTTTCATCTCCCTAGGTGATGGAGTGAGAAAGATGATTATGAATATTATGATTCAGGAAACCATAGCCGTCAATCCATGGATGCACTTTTAAGACTTTTATGAAATCAAACCCCTTATTTGATACTATAGTATGTCTGCATTTTATCTGCAACAGCCAGGCGATGTATTTACATTCCTTAAATACTGATAGAGTAGCCTTTTTGTTGGTGGCGGGGTCCGCCATTCCTGCCCTAATTGAGTTTGTTTGGTTGCACTGTAAACAGATTAACCAGTTGCTCCTCTGTTATTTTTGAGACAAAGTAGCTGCCCAGTGAGTGTTTGCTGTAGTATTGAACCACACTTGCTGTTACTACGGTAACCACAGTTGTTGCCAAATCAACTCGGACTGAAAATGTTGAGGAGTACAACTCTTAAGTTTCATACTGCAGTTGAATGGCAGTTTTTCTTTTTAACAAACTGCAGTTTGCATAGTTTAATGCGTTACAAATGGCAGCTAACACACATTTTAGGAATGCTGTGTTGAGGTGATGTGCTGTAATGTGTGGAGTTCTGCACTGTGACGGCGGGAGAAAGGCTGAATGGAGGTGGAGGAATGTCTGGCCTAGTTCAAGTTAACAATATCACAGAATTTCACACTTGGTTGTGACCAAGCCAAGGCATGCGTAACCTTAAACATAAGAGTCAAATCACAAGATTCCAAGCAGGGCCTCCTGTAAGAAAGAGGGCCCCTGTGTCTGGCCCTTCCAAATGTACAGTACCTCTTTAGTTTAAGACAGAAAGCACACTGAATCACTTTGCATGCTCCCTTGTCCTGGCCACACACTTATATTAGAGGGAAGGGTTATAGTTAACGAGGCAGCAGGTTTACAAAACATTCAGGAGTCACAGCTTTGAGCCAAATTTCATTTTTGTTAAGGTCAAATGAAAGTAAAATCGCATGCAACAAATTTAGCAGCAGTATCAAAACTGAAATGACTAGATTGATGTAGAGATTTCATCATCCAGCCCATCAGCAGTGAAGCATGCAAACAAAGTAGTTTTTTAGTGTTAACGTTGTGATGTGTAAGTCCTGAATGCTGGTCATTGTTTGGTGGATGCAGCAGAGGCTGTCTTTTTGGCACATCCCATCCTCTTTCTGTTTTTTGCCACCTCCCACTAAGTTCTGGTATGCCTGCCTCCCACTCAGTCCACCATCCGATCCACATTGCATCACAAATACACGCCAGTACAGTGGTTGCCTGCCAGTAACACCAAGTACTATTTCTGCACAAGTGGCCTTTGCTAATTGATTGGTTTTAAATACTCCGTATGACTCAAGGATAGGAAATGCTGGCCGTGTTTTTTTTTTTTTTTGTTTTTGTCTATAATTAAACATGGAGTGTGTTTCAGGAGGAGCAGTTGGTCTGAGCAACCAGTGCCCTGCAGCGGCCTGCATATGTGGTTGTGTGTGTGCTGTGATGTAAGTCAGTGGACCCCCAGTCTGGTTTAAAAATACAAAATTTTGGTCATGCAGAGCAGTCTGGAGCAGCAGGAGCCGGTGCAGTTGTCATAGTGACGGGGGATGAAAACTCACGCTGCCTACTACTTAGTAGGCATTTTGAATGGAGTTGCTCATTTGAACTGTTAGCTCGGTAGATGAGCAAGACAGTTTTTATGACCACATATGGTCGTGTACTGTATTTACATTTCATAGTATAAACTGACCGTAACCCTATGAACACAAAGTAAACTGTCATTTGGCATTTGGTGGTCAGGGCTTCCATTTTTAGTGCAGTGATGATCTGTTTGTCCCTGTGCAACACCTCAAAACATTATGTGTTTTAGGAAGAATACTAATGCTTATGTTTCAAGAGGACTTGAGAGTTTTGTCTGTACCATGTTTCAAACTTTTGATAATAACACCAGGTTAAATATGATACAAAAATTGAAAGATCACTATGGATAAGTCCTCCCGTTTAAGTTTGAAATGAATACCGGCTATAAGTGTCTTTATTAGCTCCCCAGAGCTGCTTAACATGTGATCTGTTATAGCTGGATCTGTGCTGACCTTGCCATTTTCCTTGCCCTTATTCGTATGCTAATATTGCACAAGTATGCTAGAATATTGTTTGGTTGGGATTTTGTTTGTTGTAAATGATCAAACTATCTGTTGTTTTGTCTTTTTCATGTGAGACCACTTCAAAATGTAGCTTTGGTTGATTGTGATTGTCAAAAGAAATCAGCCAGCACATGACGTTACTCAAACATCACCTAGCCTACTCGTTGGGCCAAATCCAGGTTCACTTCCAAACTTCAGTCTGTAATTCTAGGAGTTTTGGCCAAAGCGAGCCGTCATCCCGACCCCTGGCTGAAAGCGGATCTGCTCTGAAATGTGTTTCAGGTTGCAGCTGAGCTCTTCAGCTATTACTGGAGTGCATCTCTGGCAGAAATCCCTGCTGCCATGGTTGCCACCTCGAGGCTCATGCCTCTTAGTCACCAGGGCAGAAATGTAACCTAATCAGGTGTCTGCTGCTCCCAGTGCATAAGCACACGGCACTGCGAGCAGAGTTGGCTGTTTTGCACCAAACTACATGTGGCACAAGCACCCTTGTGCACCATGTTAATATGTGACACCCTGTAATTTTCACATTTCACTTGGATTCATTTTTAATACTTATATTGCTTTTGGCAGTAGGGATTCATTTTCCCTCTGCTTGGGGGCTATTTGATCTTTCTAAAGTAACTAGGAAATGCAGTAGTTGCCTAAAGGCTACAAAAGCATGCCTGTTACATAGAGATTGCTGGTTTGCTTCCGAAAGCTAAATCAGAGAGTATGCAGCTATGAAGTGAACCATGTAACACCCTCTCCACCATAACAAGTGCTCCTAGGCAAAGTGCTTTCTTTTAGATTCACTCAGTGGACTACTTGATGCCAAATGCAACCTGTTGTGGTTATTTTTGGTATTTTATTTGAAGTGTGTTTGCGTGTGTGGCTCCAAGTACTGCAGATGAATCACAAAACATCAAATGTTTGGAGATAAACACTATTGCAAGTTGACTTTTTATACAAGAGTGCAGTCTAAAGCCATATCTATACAGTAGATGTTGCGAGGGGAGAGAAAAATAAGGCTTGGCATTTGAACAAGACAGGATATCAATTGGATCTGCAACCAAAAATAAAAGACGGGGATAAGCGCATGCAGCTTTGATGATTCTGCCAATGAAAACTTTAGCCCATCCTTGTAGTTTAAAGATGAGAGAAGGCTTGACTGCGTCTAAGTTTCCTCTGCTGCTTTGAAGGTTCCTCAGCAGTTGTCTGTTACTATCAATCCCCAAAGTCACAAACAAATAGTCTACTCATTACTCAACATGTTTGTTTTTTGTTGACAAATTTCAACATTTGTACCACTCATCAAATTATTTTAGTCCCTGTGACGCTGTGGTTTGTGAAAGTAATCCTGCGTTGGAATTCCCCAGGAAGTGAGTGTGGAGCAGCTCGGAGCTTTGTTGAGCAGGGGTGAGTGAACATTCTGGGAGTGCTGGAAATGTATCCCACCCCTCCGCGCCTCCTCAGCCCTCCCGCGGCCCGGGGCATCTATTCTTGGTTTTCTCATAAGGATAAATTCTTGCTACAAATGTTTGGTAGCTAACTTGCATGGGGAGTGACCCGCTGTATAAGGCCACCCTGTTGGCAGAGGGGCTGAAATGGTCCCAGTGTTGCAGAACAGAAAGGACAAAATATTCTTGATATGCAAGTGTAATGAATGGATTGTTGTAATCCACGGTACGCTGTGTGTGCTGGATGAAATCGGCCTTCATTAATGACCAAAAAATGAATCTATGTTTTCAGCTAAGTATTTATCTCATTAAAATGTCAAAAGACATTTCTAGAACAGCACTCAGAGAGCACGGACCTTCTGTAATCTTACTGACAAACAGACAAACCAACAGAGATCATCCCAAAGTCTGATCATAAAGAGGAGGAGGAGACTCTCATTCTTATTGTGAAAAGCTTTCTCTTTTCTTTGATCAGTGTGCTGAATCCTTGTTACCCATCCCATACATAGAATGCAGAAAGAAGAGGTGCTTTAGGAACAACACAGAAGCCCTTTTTAGATAGGAGTTGTGTAAATTTGTAGGAAAGCCAGCCCAATCAGTCTTTTTTCAGCATTGGCAGTATAAAAACAAAATCAGGGAGTGCGGCAAAATGCTGTCTACCTACTTTGGTTTATACAGAATGCGCCTTTTTCGGGGCAATGTAGGGCGTGAGCAAGTAACAAAACGTGTTACTCAACGTGTGACGTAAACAGTGACGTGGGAGGGAAGCCGGGGCTGGCCAGCCCTTCGATGATTCTCTCATAAGTCGGCCTGTTCTTCACCGTTGCCGTCACTTCATGGTTAAACCAAAGAACCAAACCAAGAATTTGCTAAGTAACCTAAAACTTTCTTGACAGTGTTGGCTTTGGAGGGAACAAAGAGTGAACATGGAGTAGGTTATTGTAGCGAATCAGCTGTGTTGCAACATTCATTTTTATTTAACCCTCCTCTATTTGAGTAAAAGCAAAAGAGTGATAGTTAGAAGACTGTTATTGATATGAAGGTTTTTCGTAAACGTGGACAACTCATTCAAAATAGGTGATAGACTGCCTTCCCATAGCTAGCAGCAGACGAGTATGCCTTTCTGTTTGTTTTTCTTAGGGTGTGTCACGCTCAGTTAAATGGATGGGGTGTAAATCACCAGCCTCATCACGATAAGATATTATATCGATTTGTTTGGATGACGATACGATGTTTGTCTATCGCAGAGTCTGTCACGATACGATTTTGATTCGATTCGATTCAGGAGCCTGCGATCGATATGACACAATATCATATGCCCATCTAACACAATCATTTACATCAACTCACAAAAACAACTAGAATATGATTTGACCATTTTATTTCTGAGCTCTGTTTGTTGTTTGAGCGGAGGCGCGCTTGCCCAGAAATGGTGACACAGACGTGCTCTGTGAATTTCAAAATAAATGTGTATCTTGTGTTTCCATTCCTGCCGATCGAAGCCGATCGGAGCCGGAGCCAATAAATACCTGACTACTGCAGAGTCATTTGTTGTGGGAGTGAATGCCGATTGTAACCTTTCCCATTAAATACAAAAGCCAAATGTTAGTGGGATGTAGTGGGTTTTTTTGTCCAGTAGGAAAGCGGCACAAGACACTTTTTTTTAAACCAGTCATTCAATATAAAAAATTGTAGTGTCCAATCCCAGGCGGAGATAACCCAGATGACATCACTTGGGTTATTTTGTAATGGTGAAAAGTGTTGTCCAAGTAAGATATTGTTACACAGGCTCCTAAGGTTTTCCCAAACTGATCTTTGTATGCAAAAACTGATGTGAATATAAATGATTTTGCCACAATGCTTAAGCCAATTGAGTTATTCAAATCCATTAGTCAGGCGTCACCTACAACTGCACGACTCTTAAAAACGAATTTGTAATTGTCTGTAACTGAATCTGTTTGACAGCTCGTTATTTTGCCTGATAATTGAAAGTGAAAAATTCAAATAAGTATATTGTTCTATGACAAGACAGTTTAGTTGGGTGTCAGTGTTTGCTTAAAGCCCATACAGATCTGACATGACAAATCTGACAGACGCTCTCTCGTTCTTTTTTTGTCTCTTTTTTGTGTGCTTCATGCTTGTTTTATTCACGGTGATTAGTATCGAGTTCTCTCTTTTGTCATACAGTGTACCAGGGTGCAAACTGCAAACTGTTGGCACCATTGCACATAGTGCCACTCGACCACAAGCAGGTGAAAAGGTTTTAGCACACACTTTGAACTGGCAGGATGAGCCTCGTCTCTCAGCTCTGGGTCTCTCATTCTTTTTCTGACCCACTGCAAGAAAAGTGTTTCCTTTTCTCGATGTGTGACACTTCGCTTTTTCAAGATTGTTTTGTGCCAGATGCGTTTCATTTTGCAATGCTCTTGTCAAACATACCCAGCCTGACACTGCAAAATTCTGCAGATGGATGGCACCAGAAATAGCTCTTAAAGTGGCTGTTAATGTACGACTGTTACACAATCGTACCGATGGTGCTCCTTGCCCTTGGCCGAAATCTCTGTGTCTGGAACAGACTTGCTTGCACTCTCCACCTCTCTGTGAGCCTCTGATGTTGCTTGTGGAGGCCGTAGAGTTTGAATAGAGCTATATAAGGGAAACCATTCTTTGTTTATTAGTTAAGGGAGAGTACATGGGAGTGCTGCCAGGCCTCTCAGAGTAGAAAACGGGGACAGAAAGGAGAAGACGAAACACCACTCAAACAGAGTGTACTCTGCTATGCGGTGCTGTAAACATTGCTCCAGTTTTTTAAAGGCAGCGTTATGAGTGTGGCAGCTGGCTTACATTACATGTGGAAAGCTCAGTGTTAATCAAGTGGCTGAAAATAGCCTTTTATCTGTGTGCTGTGCTATGGGCAGCGTGTGCTAATGCAGCATGGATACGGTGGTTACATTAGCTGTTTCCAAGTGACTTCATCTGGTGGACGTTGTCAGTAGAGTTATGAGCAGCGGAGATTGTCGGAGTGAAGCGTCCCACCTGCTGCTAGCTCGGGTTGTAGTAAAGCAGGAGTGCTGCAGGGATGAGTCCTAAAACCAGGAATTAGTTAGCATTTTAGCATCCTCAGCCCCCCCTCTTGAAGTCAGTGGGTGTTTTAAATCTGCTTTTGGTTAGATGTCCTTGAAGATTATCTTGCCGAATGAAATGTGTAGATATCATAAACCTTTGTTTGCAGCAGAGCTTATTTTGTGCAGTAATCCAAAACCAAATGGAAAAATCCCCCAGGCTTTTCGTTGAGGGACCTATCAACAAGGCCTGCTAACAAAACATTTTACAATTTTAGATTAAATGTCTTTATTATATCCTGCTACCTCACATGAATGACATCATGAGCTAATAGGACACCAGAGCCACTCAGTTAAGATGGTTGTACCAACAAAGGTCGGTTTTTGCAGGTGCCAGCTGTCAGGTGGCTGTTCAAGAGTTGGGTGTGTTGGATTTTTATAACCTGCATTTGTAAACAGTATTAAATGTTAAGTGCTCCTGTGTCTCCAGAGATATGTTTCCAATGGGTTTGATGTGAAGGCGATGAGGAAATAATTTTTTTAATAGCATCTTTTACAGTGGGGCTGAATATGTCCGGGGTCTTTGCTTTTAAAAACTTAAACGAGACCATCTGTCTACGGAAAACACGTTATATTAATTCCTTAACGAGGCTTAGGTTTATTAGGAGCACAGTTGTCGTTTGAATGGTGGACGCCAGTCGTGGGAGGTGGTGCTAAGTCATAAGTTACACTGCTCAGATTCAGTGTCAGCTTTGTGATCAGCGTGGCTGTACAGTTTGCCGCTGAATCAGACTGTTCATTGAAGGCACTCTGCATGAACTGCATGCTGCTGATTGTTTAACAAGCCCTTACCTTCACCTTTTTGGTGTTTTTCTTAGTGTAGGATTAATGAAAGGCAAGGGATTTGATGTTTCACAAGTACTATGTACTTATTTTCCGAGGCCACTGTCTGCAAACAGTTGCATAATCCCTTCTGTCCCAGTTTGAATTTAATTGAGATAATCCAATATCAGTCTTTGCTGCTTTGCCAATTTAAAATAAGATTGTTTATAGTAATCTTCTGAGCTTAAAGTTGGTGCTCGCAGTGTTTCATATTGACGTGTCTATGGGGAGCTTGTTCTTCAGCTGGCAACGAGACAAATGCTGCATTGTCAGATTCCTCTCTTTAGATGGACTCGGGCATTTTTGTCTTTTGGACTCGGGGTAGAATGCCAGCCTTGTCCTCAGTTGAGTTACTTATCTCCCTGGTGCAGTGCACACCCTCAGGGAAATTACTTTGGGGGCATCCCCACCCACCCCGTCACCTCCCCGACAACATGATTGAATGACGTCTCTCCCTTTGTGGACTGAGTTCCCTGTTTGTTACTTAAAAAGTTGAAGTCAGGCACCCTCTCATTTTGTGACAAGATTATCTGTGTTTGTAAGGCTAGTAGGCAAACACCAGGTGGGAAATTTGTTGCTGGCCGCTCTTCAGGGAATGGTCACGCAGAGACTCAGTGCTGATTTTGAATTGGCAACATGCGTTGGTAGGATGGTGGATTTAAATGCCAGTTACAAGTGGCAGATGGGAAATGGGATTCTTGTTTTTGATCTGTTTTCCCTGATGTCAAGTGCAGCTTGTTCCCTGATTGGAGTTCTGTTAACTGTGCAGCCAAGCCTTTTACTTTCATGCAGCTGTGGGAGCAGGTGAGCACTCCTGAGCAACCTGGCATCCCTGCTTGCTTTGCACTGCCGCACATTCCACACTTTATATAATAGGAAGGTGGACAGATATTTAAAGGAATTGAAAATAAGTTAATTTGCTTTCTTTGTAAAAGGTAGACAAGGAGATTGATACTCATAGCTCCATAAATGTGGCTATAATCAATATATTCATGATAGTTTGCATTACTACTTGAATGTAGAAGGCTTTGCCCGTAGCAATGAACCCCACAGATAATTGCGAGTGTCATTAATACTCGACGTGCCCCAGGCACAACAATCAGCTCGAAATCCACAAAACCAGCCTGAAAATGAAGGAAATCTGATAATATTAGCGACTTGGAGCGCAGCTGTGTTGTTGTCAGGCCCTGGTCTGAGCCGCCTGATGCTACGCCATGATTGGTCTGCATCCGGGGGTGGGACTTAGTGAAGGGTCAAGATGAACTGATTAGATTTCAAATGTCACTGTGACCCCAAAAACATGTGTTTGGTCATAACTCAAGAATTCATGACAAAATTTCACAGAAAGTCTCATAGAATAAAATTATTAAGTGATGACATTTTATATCCCAAAGGTCAAAGGTCAGCTTCACTAGGACATTATTATGTTATGCAAGAAACACTTTAATCATTATTTAATGCAATGACATTTGGTCAGATACTGACTTGGTGACACTAATCTTGGGTGCCCACCTTAAAAATGTGGTGATTGTATAGATCTTATGTGATGACAGGCTGAAGATGTGTGTCAGTTTTTTAGAATTTGTAGCTTCTTTGCAGCGACATCCGCATTAGAAGCATTGTCTACTGTCATGGCTGTATATCCATGTCCGTACAGACATGGATATACAACCGCGAGGCGTTAATTCTACTTTTAAAAAACTGATGGTGGGAAGTGTATAGGCTACGAAGCTTAAATGTAGAGCTAAAAACATTTTTTATTGTCACATTTTGGGCAGCATTTTTGGGATTTGCTGGAGATAAAGTCCACCCTTAGAAATATAATTCTTCAAAGCTGAGGTTGTCATCTTCACTGTGGTAATCCCAGCAGTCTGCAGCAAGCATTGGATTCATAATGCTGGTCTCCTCCTTCCCTCCTATCCCTGCCTTTGGTACGGTTGTGGTATTCCGGCTGAAAGATAAGCCGTCCTGGAATCAGCCCCAGTCTGCTGACCTAGCAGGAAACAGTAGCAGCCATCCCCCCGCCTCCCCCATCTCCTTCTCGTCCTCCCAAACCTCAGCTCAATCCACCACCACCACCACCACCACCACACGTTCCTCTCTCTCTCTTACTCGCTTTCTTTTTCTGCCACCAGAATATACCCCCTCTTAGTTTCTCTCACCCCCATCTTTCTCTCACCACCCCGCCCGTTCTCTTCTCAACCCTGCGGCTAGCGAGCATGTCAACACCTTGGCTGCATCCCAGTCGCAGGGATGAAATGACACAGGTTGCCTTGCTGTGGGCTGTAAATCAGTGCACACACATCTGGTCAATGGATGACGGGCGGCGTATTGATGGACAGAATATTCACACTACCTGCTTGACATTTTGAATTTTTTTCATAGCGGCCGTCTGGGTATCTAAAAAATGGACTCCGCGTGCGTGATTTGTGATGACAGGAAGTAGGTCACCAGACCCTTATTTAGCTGGAGTTTAGTTTCACTATCACTTACCTGCAAGGACACATCATGAGCAATAATTGGCCTGCAACTGTTTGTGTACAGTTGAAATAGTTCACTGCAATGCCATAGGAAGACTTTTCCTTTAATTCTCTCAATACATTTTGTGCCACATGTTTATCTCCGTTACACTTAGGTACATTAGATTATTAGACTAATCAGATAATGGTATTTTGCAGTTGTGAAAAGTTGTTTTGATGCAGATAATTTGCCGTGTAGTTAAGCCTATTAGGCAGTTTTAAGTTATTAAAATATCAGACCAAGCCCTGATTACAGGAGGGATTTTCCACAAACAGAGAGTGTGTTTTGTGACATGAGACATGAAGAATGAAATCTGTGAGAGGACTTGAACCAGAATGATTGCATTCATGTTTTAGACTATGAGCTAAAAGGAGAGTTCAAGCAGTTTCAGTGAGGAATATATTTTGTTCTGCAGGTAATGGTTTGCCGGATACAAGCACCTGTTGGACATAAATGTGAAAACATGCTCTAAGGCTGCAGACATTTTGATTGGAACCGACAATTTAGCAGAATACCTGTCTTAAATCTATGATGATGCCTCTGCTGTGTGCTCTAATGCCTCCAATCCTTCACCGACGATCCAGTGCTTTTTATTTCTATTACACAGTGTCTGTTGATGCAAAGTCAGATAATTCACCACTTAAATTAGCTGCTGCAACCATGCCATATTTCAAGTCATCTCCTTCTCTTCATACAATCTGATCTCAAAAGCAAGAAGTGTGTGTGTGTGTGTGTGTGTGTGTGTGTGTGTGTGTGTGTGTGTGTGTGTGTGTGTGTGTGTGTGTGTGTGTGTGTGTGTGTGCGCACGCGCACATTCTTGAGCATGTGTGCCTGCCATTGCCATCTGACTCCCCAAACAATGCAGAGTATTTAATGTGTATGAGGTGAATGGGGAGCGGCTCCTGCCTGCTCCTAACAATAGAACTGACAAGCAAGGGGCCAGGCTTTCACTTTGCAGACAGCACTGAAAAAAACGGGCTTGGAGTTGCTGGATTGTTCACCCACAATAGGCAGCCGCAGCCCTGTGAGGCAGTTTACCTCCCGTGTCATGTTTTTCTTCTTCTCCAGTGTCCCCAAGCCTCTGCCCAGCCGCCAGGCTGCTTTTTAATTGGTTCTCCCGGCTTGCCGTCTGGCATACCTGCCTGCAATTGTTATCACATCAACTTGCCCCTGGAATTGCTGTGGACTTTTTCAAATGGGTTGGGAAAGTGTCACACTTAGAAAGGCACTCATCCATTAAAAAAACCTTGACTGCAAAAAGTGCTAATGAAAAAGATAAGGAACGGCAAATCAGTGCTTATCCTAATTAAAATGTATGCCAATCCATATAGCTGTTGACTGAATTGGGTTTCGGAGGCCAAAGCGGCTGGAGCTACAGTAGCAGACAGTTAAACGTCTGTTCGCAGCTGTCCACCCATGAGCGGATTAGAGGACTCCCATATCTCTGCGGCTGAGATGCAAAAGAAGATTAGGTCGGTAGCTCATGAAGAGAGCCGGCCCGTCCTAATCTGCAGGACCGCCAGAGTGAGACTGCCTTTTTAAACTGGGCTTTGATGATTTATTGTGTCTTGTAAATGATGTACTCGCCTCTGCGGCTGCCTTTGCGTCTTTTATGGGTCGTTTGTTGGGATGAGTTTGAGAGTGAGGACAGCAGCAGCCCATGTGTGCAGGCCAGCATGAGAGGCAACCCACTGTGTTGTAAAGTTTTGCCAGAAGTGTACAGAATTGTTCCCTCTTATCAAATCAGTTACCGATAGGACTTATCTAAAGAAATTTACGCAGCATTCTCATGAACTGTGGAAATCACTAGTGGCCGCACAATACGATATTATCGCAATATGTAATATAAGTCACAATACAGCGTTATTGGGATTTTAAACATTTTGCGATATGCTGAGTTTTACAACAAAATATTGTGATATATAGCTATTAAAAGCTTTTTTCAACTGCAAATCAAGCCCCCAAAGAAAAACATGATCAACATCTGCATTATCTAAAAAGATAAAGTTTTCCGTCAGTTTATGTCACGTCAACCATTTTTATTTCAGCAAAATGTATTTAATGGATCAAAAGTTTAATTTGTATTTGCAATATTAATAATTTAAACAATAATAAAAACGATATTTGGCATCTTTTTATCAAAGTAATATTGAGACACAAAATATTGTGTTACTATGCTGCATCAATTTTTTTTTCTCCCCCCACCCCTAATTCTCATTTGTTGTTGTCATTTCTTTTTAATAATGAAATTTAATTTTTTTTTAATCAATTATAACGTGATCATATTTGTCACAGTCCTGAGGTTAAGAAAATAATACATAAATATTAACTGTGTAAATTAATAAAATAATAAATTAATAAATTAGTAAAATAGTAATAAAACAAACAAACAAATGTCAAAATAAAAAGGTGAATAAAAAAAAAGAACTAAAATAAGTAAGAAAAAATTGAATAAAAAATGAGAGGGTGTGGGGGATTGTAGTGATGCCTTAATGAGTCATAAACACACACATGAATCATAAAATGATGTGATGCCTTCTCTGTTCATGCCTCATTTTTGTTGTTGTTGGAATTTTATCTGCAGAATTGGGGAATATCCAGACCTCCATGTCTTAACTGTTTTTGCTCTAAACATTTTTAGCACACACGGATCCAATTGACAATGTGCAGTAGGAACATTAAAGATCGCAGCTCCAGGTGGTGTTCGAGTTAATGCAAAGTGACCAGGCACTGTAACCAGAGCACAGTATCTATCATACTCAAAGCGCTAGATAGTGGGATTCGATTCAAGCCGCTCTGCTATGCCACGACTACTTGGCAGCCGGTGTCTCCATGACCAGCACGGCCCGACGGAAACACTGGCCGAGGTCCCAACCTTTCAGCTCAGTAGGCTTCCCTGGAAACCTTGTTCGGGGTAGATTGTTTGACCTCGATGAGCGAGCGGTTGCATGTGGTGGTGTTCAGTGTCATTTAAACCCGGTCTTGATGCGTGACATCCTCGCCTCTGATGACAGTGACGGTTTAGCCCCTTATCTCTCAGCTCTCTGTCTGTTGCTCTGTTCAGCTCCTATGATGATGGAGGAGGGAAGGAGCTTTCTAACGTGACCCTGCCTTACGGGGTCAAACATTTTAAGGGCGTTCTCCATGGCAGCATTTCTCTTCAGGACGAGTGCTGGTTAATGAGTAACCAAAAGGAAACGGGTGCTAATGCACAGCAAGTGGAGCATTTAGGTTGGAAATGCTGGCCTTAATGGCAAGTAGAATTGTACAACTGTCTGAAAATCTTCTTATGTATCCTGAAAAAGGTTACTAGAAACTCTTTCAATGGATAATGAATTGCTTTGATGATGAGTAAATTACAATTCCCTTCCTAATTTCAACACTAAATGTAGTCTCTCTGTTACAGCTGGATTGTTACCTTGGGATGTGCTGTTGGCGTCCTCAGTTGTCATTTTATGGCGGCTCCTCTGAGGATGGTAAGCAGGGCACACTTGCCACCGTTTCATTTAGCGCTACAGAGGAGAGGAACATTGTGAATACAATTTCCTAGGACAAATAGTGCAGAGTGTAGGCTTCAGAGAGCTATCACTTGAAATGGTATGGGAATTTGTTTTAAGGCTATAAGGAACAGCTTAGATAATCCCCCTCATTGCCAGTGATGTCTCGCCTTTTGCACTGACTTGCAGCCCCGGCCTCTGTTGCCTCATATAGCACTGAATTTTAGCTCTCAGGGTTTGTGCCTATGCCAGTCTTTACTAACCTTGTGGTATTAAAATAAGATGTCTCCCCCCCCCCCCAAAAAAATCATCTTTCATACTGAATTCCAGCGCTGATGCTCTGCTCTAACAGCACTTGACTGCAGACTCTTCCTTCAAAACCTTGAAAAATTGTGGTTTTCACCTTTTTATATGCTTGTCAGAGAGCGTAGGAAACTCTCTCACTTCATTTTGTCTCACATTAGTTTACAGTGCTCAGCCAAAGGGCAATAGGACACACACAGTCGCATGCACACTCACACAGGGGCCCTCTCACCAGCTAAGAAAAAAAACAACAAGTGTAAAGCAAATGTAAACACATTGTTGCATCTCTGCTCCCACCCCCAACTTTGCTAGATGGGTCTGATTCCATTCATGGACTTGGGAGTCGGCCCGAAGAGGGACGAGGGTCTGTGTTATTGAATTAGTAGCTGTGCCCCCCCTCCCTCACTCCCCCCCCCCCCTCCCTCCTCCCGGGAAGGGCAGGACTAATCATTGAGAATCTCTGCCCTCCCAAGAGAGGGTCGAATACTTGCCTTGTATAGAAGAGAGACCAGAGGGGCTCTGTCTGTCCTGTGTGTCTTTTGTGTGTGTGTGTGTGTGTGTGTGTGTGTGTGTGTGTGTGTGTGTGTGTGTGTGGGCGCATCCGTGCCTATTTTTGTGTGTAAATGTGGCTGTGTGGTGTTTGATTTCCAGAGATTGTCTATACCTAGAGCAGATTAAATGGTGCGTCTGGACACAGGGCTCCTGACCCCTTAACCCCTGATGGCAAGGCTATGTAACAACTGCGTGTGTGTGTATATATGTGTGCTCGCATGTGATGCAAAGCAACAGCTGTTCTCCAGATGTCCTCAACCCCCCCCTCTCCAAAAAAGGGGGTAAAAAGAACACAAACCCAACAGAGGTATAGACGAGGCTCAGGGAATATTTACTGTAGTTATTCATTTATTTGTGAGTCACATTAGGTTGATTTACACTGGGCCCATGCACTGTTTGTCCCACTGTATTTGGGTTGTAGCAAGTGTGATGTGCATGTTGCTGTTGCCGTATGGGAAATTGATTTTATGAGTGCACAGCATTTTCATAATATATGTATACTATTACTACTTAATTAAGTCCAGAGGTCAAACGATTACTTAATTAAAAAGGAGCAGTAATCGGCAACTATTTTCCTTTTAATAATCAATGAATTGCTTAAGTAATTTTTTAAGCAAAATTGCCAAATTTTGCTTTGTTCCAGCCTCTTAAATGTGATGATTTGCTGCTTTTCATTTTGTCTTATGTTTAAATTAACTGAATGTGTTTGTGTTTTGGACTGTTAGATGGACAAAACAAGCTTTTTGATAGCGTCAACTACAGCAAAATACATTTTTAGATTTTTATTAGGGACACACAGTGAGGCAGTTGCCACAGACAGTTCGTACAATTTACATAGGAACTATTTCTTCTAGAGAAAATAGTTCAAATTAAAGATGTTCACTGGGGAAATCAATTTTTTTTAACAGATATCTTCACATGTATGCATAATCTGTAGACAGTGGGACAAGATATTGGTATCGGAAGCCTTCTGGTTTCTGTTTGTAGTCCAGTTGTGCTAGTCCAAGTAGTATTGACCAATCATGTTTGAGTGGCTTGCAAACAGTCCGTGAAGAGAAACCGTTTGTATTGGCCGAAATGCAATCTCTGAACCCATCGATTAGCATCTAGCTTTATATAAGCTTTATTAAAACCATATCTACATTCATGAACGGATTTCTGTTTATAGAGATTAGCCAAAATGTCCGGCACACGGAAGGGACACCTTAATTCAACATAGTCAAGAGTTGATAACGCAAAAGCACATAGCAATACATATCATCCATGTATGATTATCAGACACAGCCCATCAAGGATTAGAGTATGAAGGAACAAGAAAACCATAAAGGATAGTTAATATGTATATCCAGATGTGGTCCACATCCAGATGCACTCATTGAGTCCAGATATTTCATAAGAGGACCCCAAGATTCTTCCCATTTAGATCACATTTTGGATGAATAAATCACAGTTTTTCTATGTGAATAACCAAAACAAGTTCACACAGCCAGTTTCTGAAGCATGGTGGATTTGATGAGTTTTTTGACTAGCACCATGCCCATCGAAAGAGCTGTCTGCATGTATGATGGACGTGTTAAAGAGACCTTTAAGCATCCAAAAAGAGCCAAGTCCTTGTCAGGGAATAGCGTCCTATGATAAACCCCAGAATAAAAGACAGTTGCACATTTTTAATGTTATGAGCACATCAGAAATTTTAGGGTGATACATCTCAAAACTATAATGGATAACAACAAAACTAACTGCACGGGTTGATGCCCTGAAAGACATTCCTATTACTTTTTCCATAGCAGCCAGCAGGTATTGATGAAATGATATACTTTAGTTGAAACAGGAAATCATCATCAATATTCTCTGTTTCCAGGTCAGTGAATAACTACTCTTTGATTTCCTCTCCGGTCCTCGTTCTTGCTGCAGGACCCAGTTCCCACAGTCAGTCTGCACTTCTGTTGAAGATATATTGCTACCTCATATGTACACACACACAGCGAAGGCAGATGGTTTGTGTTTATAGAGATGCAGTTTATAAAGATTGTTATTGGGAGCGGTGCACTGCTGCATTCTGCTGAAAACTGGTGTCATTAACTCTCTCTGTTACATTAGTGAAATTCTAGCTGATACTTGCACTAAAAGGTTACATTATCTGCTTCACACAGGTGGCAGGAAATATGAATGTTTGTTCACTTATAATAGAACTGTTTAAATTTGCACATTGATCAGTTATTTTTTATGGGTGTCTTTTCTGTCTCTACTTTCCTGTAAGTCTCATTTTTCTAGAGGCTAATCAGCTCTATATGACTGAGGAGTGCAGTTCCAGACAGGTGTCTTCCAGTGAGAAGGCGGTGGGTAATCAGTCCCCCACCACACCAGGAACTCCCTCCCCCTCCATTTATTAAGCCCAGATCCCATGGACCCATTTAGCTAATTGCATATCTGGGTCTGCTACTTATCCATGAGATCAGTGGAAGACACCAGGGAATTAGTTAGTGGGCTTTGGTCAGTCTGCGCTGTGAGGCTGAGCTGTGATGTTTGCCATGATTTAGGACTTTTAATCCCTTGCTAAAGAGACAATCGGGAAGCAGCAGCAGCAGCAGCATCGTCCTCAGTCTGTTTTTCTCTTGGTGTTGCTCCTCAAATTTCAGGCTTCAGCATTGGGTTTCTTTAATGCAGTGTGGTAAAGCTGATGGAGAGGAGGTGTGTGGATGTCAGGGAGGACTGAAATGATTGTACTGCCCTTGATACTAATGTTTAATGCCTAAGGACATGGTTGCAGAGATGGTTATGTCCCAGCAAAACGACTGCACTGAGCTAGTTATCATACTAATGTGTATTAAATTGAAGAATGTTTGACTAGATCCACATTTTGGATGAATGTTTAGATGCAGTACACTTCAGTGTACTTGAGAAGCTAATGCATTTTAAAATTCTTTTGCCAAGGTACACGAGACACAGGATTTTCTCTGATGTAGTGCATTAGATTAAAATTTGCAACCGGCTCTGGTGATGTCATAATTGGGGTCAATGGAGTCAAATAGTTAAAGGAATAGTTTGACATTGTGGGAGACATGCTTATTAGCTTTCTTAAAGTTAAAGTTAGATTAGAAGAGAGCTTAGTGTAGCATAAAGATTAGAAACGGATAAATAGCTAGCTTGACTTTGTACAAAGGTAATAAAATCCACCTAACCACCCCCTCTAATTTTCACTAAATAGCAGTAGTATCTCATTTTATTAATATGTAAGAAACCCAACTTGTTCAAATGACACATTGTGGTTTTAAATATCTTTCTTTTTGTATCTTTGGACCGAGCCAGGCTGGCTGTTTTCCCCGTTACCAGTCTTCATGCTAGGCTAACCAGGGGAAACTGGAGGGCGGGCATTACATTTCAGCGATGACAACGTCTAGATATCAGCGGTAGCCGTCAAGTGCAGATGAGCTAGTCAGTGGGATACACACATGTACTCAGTTATACCTGTGGCCGACCCACAGAGAAGCTCAGATTACAGCACACAGAGGTGGAAAGACTTCATTGTGCTCAGGACATTATTACTCCACTATATCTGTACACATATATTGATGCTATGACTGTCGCATACAGCACTTTTAATGGACAGATAAGAGACTGGTATCGATCCTCTCATCTAACTGTTGACCTGTTCCTTTAAGAGAAGGTTGTTTGTGCAAATCTTTCAAGAGTTTGGGGCGAAATATGGATGGGAATGAGTAATGCTTTCCCCTCAGTGTGCAGCTGCTGTTGTTCTTTGAGGTGGCCTACAGCAAGGATCATAGCACCCAGCCCCCCTTAGTTCTGTCAGAGCTGCTCAGTGGCTTCAACTGTGTGTGTGTGTAATTAATCAGGTTAAAAGGTTGAATTCAAATTCATGTTTCTGCTTGGTGGCTGTGCTGTGTTTCCTCCCACACACACACACACACACACACACACACACACACACACACACACACACACACACACACACACACACACACACACACACACACACACACACTCCCTCCCTCACTCATATTCGTACACACACCTTTGGTAAATAACAAGAGTCGCTGCTCTGACCTGTGTGTAATCCAGCTGTGTTGATGGTGCAAGATGTTGAGGAGTCATAGTGGGCAGTTTTATTAAAGCCTCATTTTTTGGGGGGCTGGAGAGAGGTGTTTCTCAGGCAGGCACCACATTGTCTGACCTGTCCCCACTCTGTCCTCCTCTGCAGCGTGTGATTAATGAAACTGCAGGCCGGACGGAACAATGAAGTCTCCAGTGGCATATTGTGCTTCTTAAGATTGCCAGTGGCGATGTGCCCCTGCGCCCCACCTCTGGAAGCCCCAGGGGGCCAGAGGAGTTTCCCCTCTCATTCAATTCTTCACCAGGCTTATTTCCTGTGATTTCTTTTGGTCTTGACAGAGTTGACAGGAATTCATCTATCAAAATATACTGGTAGTTAATGTGGATTTTTAGGCACATAGTCACTGTGGTTTCTTAGAGTTTTCACACCCCCAGGTGGTGTTTCCTAAACTAAGCATGTTGGATTTTGCTCGAAGCAATCCCCCCCAGGCTCAGGGAAGACAATTACAGGAATGCAAATGTCTCTTAAGTTGTGTGAGATAAGGTTTCTCTCTCCTCCAGCGTGTTTTGTTTAATTCGGGTGCTCAAGTTTATTTTCCTGGAGGCAAAATGCTCAGCATTTCTCCTTGGTTACATTATTTTCAGCTCTTTCTAGAGACTCCCTCCCTTATTGTGTCATGATTTGATCTGTGAGAAAGTTTCCCTCTAATGTTTTGATGCGGGTTGAATATAATATGAGGCCCTGTGACTTGGCATCTTTAGTAACCACTTACTATTATGGAGCATACACATTGTAGGATGCAGTTAAAGTAAATTTGATGTATAACAGTATCATTTAAATGTCAGAGTGAAACTGGATCAAGTATCTTGATACTTTGCCAGTTTGAGCAAACAGATTTTATGAAATGTCAGTTCCTGTTGTCTTTCAAATTAAAGAGGAACTCCCCCATTACACATTTGATACTTGTTTACAGGTCTTGTAGATTACTACTGCATATGCGAAAAAAGAAACCTGCTTCAAGTGATGTTACTCGAGGCAACATCAGTTGAAGCTGAAGATAAGACAAAAAAAAATCTGGGGGTGTGAAGCTGTGTGAAGCCAATTTGACATAGTGGCTGGACAGTGGAATTACAACTTCTAGGTCTGTGACATGATGCCATTGGGCCCAGAAAGACTTTTTCCAATAGATTTTCACTGAGAAAGAGGTGTATGATAATCCATGGGTAAATCTTTTTGAGCGCCAAAACATGTGACTTGTTTTATTATCAATATTTGATCCATTCGGTCTGGTAACATCTCAAAGGTCTAGAACAGCCACACGATTAAATAATTTCACCCTCATTAAAGTTAGTGGAGGCCTTAACCAGAAGTAGCCAGCTCGGCCGGCGAAAGTCTCTTGTGCATTTGCTCATATATGGGCACCATGATGCGGAAAGTTTGGGTAATTTTATAGCCGGGAAGTCAAAATGACTTGGGACTGACTGGGGCCCTGTCTCCAGGGCTGTATCCAGTTCTCTTTATACATCCATGGTGTGGAGTAACGAGATTTGTTTTTACAACCAGCACAGGTGTGACAAGATGAAGTATTTTTCACAGGAAAACGGAACTGCCACATTTATTCCGTCAATGAGTCCATCCAAGAGCCAAGAATTCCAGCAGTGTGGGTGAAATCCAAACCGCTGCATTGTGATGAAAGCAAACATTGCACTGACCCGCCCACCGCCAATAACGACCTCTATCGGGCTTCCGATTACCTGCTTTCTCATCAGACTCCAGCTAAGAGTTAGCTCAGGCAGCGAGCAGCAACAACCTGTCCCTTGAGTGTAAGCTCAGTCCTTACTAGGCCTCATAAGTCCGCTAATTAGCCGCTACTAGCATAACACACCTGAATCCCTGCTCAGATTGTTGACCAGTTGCATTGTTGGTAATGTAGGCACCAGGTTTGGACAAGAAAGATGGATGCATGGAATAAAAGGGACTTTTTCGCTGCATTAATTTTTTTGCGCTTTTTAAAAAAACAAAACAAAAAAAACACACACCTCCTTAACCTTTTTTTTCTTTAGTCGTTGTTCTTTAGTGGATGTACAATGCTGGAAACCATAATTTTTTGTCCCTCTCAGTGGAATTTGAAAAGTGAGTCACTGTGTTGAATCAGTTACCTCCCAGTAAGAAACCCAAAACCTTCCCTACTCCCTGCCAGTGTCAGCGAGTCAATGACACTCAAGGGACAGGTTGTTGCTGCTAGCTGCCTAAGCTAACACTTAGCTGGAGTCTGATGAGAAAGCAGGTAATTGGAAGCCGGATAGAGGTCGTTAATGGCGGTTACCGGGTTGGTGCCATGTTTTCTTTCATCACATTGCAGCTGTTTGGATTTCACCCACATTGTTGGAATTCTTGGCCCTTGGATGGACTCACTGATGGATTAAAATGTGGCAGTTCCGTTTTCCTGTGAAAAATACTTAATCGTATCACACCTGCGAAAACAAATCACCTTACCTGTGGATGGGTCTGCGTGGGTGACGCATCATTGCTGACAGCACAGTCTTGTTGAGTGTGTTTTTGAGTGTTGGTGTATCTGCAGTGTGTGCCAAACCTCCTGAGGGGGGGAGGACCTGCACGACAGGGAGAGCCTGCAGCTTTTCCCTCCAGTGATCCACCTTGAGAGTTTCTCTCACTTGTCCCCCATCAGTCTCCAGCCTGTCAGTGGAGTGGCTGCAGCCTGTGTCATTAACTCTGGCTGTGGGCATGATGCTGTACAGCCTGGACAGGTGTAATAATCCACACTGCACATTGTGAAATATTCCAGTTGTCCTACCATAGATTATTCCAGTCCAGAACATTTGGAGACTTAAACCACATCAAAATAAACACGTACCAAACTGACTGCAGATCATTCTGTACTTGACAACATTTGGCTTTGTCATTGCTGTGTTGTAGACTTGCTGATGCTTTCACAGCATATTAGATGGAGTGGACTTTGTGTTTTTACTGACTTATAAAAGCGGAAGAAGAGTGCAAGAGCCACATTTTCAAACAACTATAATGCACTTCAAGCCATTAAGAATGCCCCAACTCTAAGAACATCCCTGCACTAGACGATTGGTATAAGGAGATATTACAAATACTTCCTTTGGAAAAGCTTAATTAAATACACCTGGCACGGCAACCAGTCTTGGCCACAGTGGACCCCTCTGGTCTGGTTCGTTCTGATTAGTTTGGAAACTGATGCAGCACATCCTCATAATTTGGATCTAATTATGTCGGCCTTGGGGGGTGTTTCAGTTATCCATGCCAGCAATAGCTGTGTCCAGGGGCATTATGTCTTTGGGTTCTCTGTCCGTTCTTTTGTATGTCTGTCAGTGTCATTCTCAAGACTATATCGCAAGAACACCTTGAGGGTATTTCTTCAAATTTGGCACAAATGTCCACTTGGACTCAAGGTGAACCTATTAGTTTTTGGATTTAACAGGTTACAGGTCAAGGTCACTGTGGCCTTGCATCCATCTCATTATTGTGAACATCTTGGAAGAATTTCTTCTACTTCGATTCAAGAATGAACTGATAACAATTTGGTAGTCAAAGGTCAAAGATCAAGGTCACTGTGACCTCACAAAACATGTTTTTTTTTTTGCCCTAACTCATATGCTGATTATTGCAAAACTTCACACAAATGTCTGATAGGATACATTGATGACATCATATATCCAAAAGGTCAGAGGTCACCTTCACTGTGACATCGTAATGCTTTCCAAAAACACTTCTCTGGCCATGATTCGATGTCGTAAGTTAGGAACACCAGCCGAGACATTTGGTCAGACGCTGAAGGGGTGACACTAATCTTGAGTGCAAGATTACAACTGCAAGGCAGTAATTCTAATTGTTGTTTTGTGTTGTTTGTAAAGTTGGTGACTCTTACTGGTCTTGGGGTTTGTTAAGTTAGTTAAAAACTATGAAAAAAGTGGCCCTGTACATTTTCGGAACTGGAAGTATATTAGGTGTGCTAACAGTTATTTTGTGAAAAATAGTGAAAAATGCTTATCACAGTTTCCTAGAGACCAGAGTGACATCTTCGAATTGCTTCTTTTGACCAACCAACAGTCTAAAACACAGGATTCGCTGGCTTTGGGCACCAAATCTGCTTGGTTCAACATCAACGATAAAGCATTTAAAAGGCTTCAACCAGCAAATGTTTGATTATTTTTGCCTAAAAGATGACTAAAATAATGAAGTGATTATTAAAATATTTGGTGTTCATTTTCTTCTGATCAGTTATTAATCAGCCAATCATTTTTTTGCAGCTCTAAAATGTGTGCAATGTTGCCACAACCTCAAGAAAATAAAGAAATAGATAAATAAAGAATGTCTCAACAAGTCAGAGGTGAATGAAAGGATTATTTGGTGACCATTTTGACAGCTATAATAGCTACATCATTGCCTGCAAATTTATCCAGCTGTAGCTAATTACTGTTGATTGTTGGAGCAGACCTAACTACAAAGCAAAACGCTTGTCTGTCATCTGGTGAACGCTCCCTTTCCAATCAGCCAAAGATCGTTTCGCCGAGAAAGAAATGCCACTCCGTGTTATTTTCATGTTTACAAAGATTAGACAGTGGACTGTGTTTTTGTGGTCTCACAAAAGACCAACAGAGTGGTGGGTCTTTCTCTACATAAACAAGCCGGCTGATTACAGACATGTAGCTGGCAGCTCGTTAGTAAAACGAGCCGCAGCTGGTGGTTACTGGAGGAGTCAGGATCTCGCAGTTAAAAGTTCTGACCAAAAAACAAACCAAAAAAACAACCTTGTGTGTTAAATAATCAGAAACAAAAAGTCAGTTTAAACTATGTGACTGCTCTGCATAGCTGTGATGATTTGTTACTGTTGGAGCAATGTGTTTTTTCTTGACAGTGACAGTTTCCAAAACTTCCCCTCAGAGATATTTACATTTTCAAGGCCCATGCCCCATAAAGCAGAACTGATTCAGCTGTAAGGTCCATAGAGGGACACCATAGGGAAAGCAGGGATTCTGCTGCAGCTGCTGTCATGCAGCCTACTTAGATTTAAAGTTTCTTTTAGATTTGCAAGTCCATTGTCCCCATTATTGTGGTCAGGGAGGGCTGATATACCCAAGGACTCTGGATGAGCTGTTGTTTGATAAAATGAATGAACCAGCAGCAGTTCTTCCAATATGTGCTGCAGAATATCCACAATTTGTATTAAGTGACCAATCTTAAACCCCCAAAAATGCTATTGTCAGTTGGATATCTTTAAATCTAAGTGCTGATGGCTCTGTATTTGTTCATGTCACTTTGTGGTTGTTAAAACATTGTGTAGCTGGGGCAGGTTTCAGAGCACAGTAGGGGGTTTTTGAAAGCTGCCATACCTGGAGTGCAATGGGTCAAAATAAGCAAAATATTTGGAGCTGATATGATCGACAACAGAAATGCCCTGCTGGCCTCAATAAATGCTTTACAAACCTCCTTATAGAAAACCTTTGTGTAAATATTTGCCTTGGCCTCCACTGAGTAGGACACCTCAAGTTCAACCTCCAATAACAAGTTAGAAATGTTCTGTGTAGGTAATGTGTTGAATTATTTATCTAACAATGCAGTCCTATTATGCTATTTTACTGTAATAGTTTTTGTTCCCCCTATACTGCATGTTCCAGCCTGCCTGCTTGAAAAAACCTTATTTAAATTGGTGCGTTGGGAAAGCAGCTAAACTGCCATTTCCTCTCTGTTTCATGAACACGCCTTTTGAATTTGCAGTCATCCACTTAACCAGCTGTAATTGTCTCCTTATTCTTGACAGCAAGATTCTAATGAATTTGCATATCTTCATTTTGTTTTGCCTCGGGGTATCGTCATGTGCCGCCACATATGGCACAGCCTATTACAAATATCTAAAAATATAATGCTGAGCATTTTGTGCCTGGAGATCTCCACGGAGCAGCAGTGCTCCTATGTGGGATCCATTTGTTACATTCCTATTTACAGGAAAGATTGTAATTATCTTTTTGTGTAAAATCTCTATATATATACACACACATTGTGTACAGTTGTCTCACACGTGTCCACCATTGGTCTTTTCAGCTGTGAAGATCAGCAGACATCCAAGGCTGCAATTTCCTCAGCAATAAGGTAAGAAGCTGATAATGGAGGATGCTGTGTACATGTATGTGTGTGTTTTTAGCACTACAGATGGTGTGCAACATCACTTAGGCATGAAAGAGAAGGAGCTGGAAATATGGGATTTGGCTCTTCGTGGCACTAAATTAAGGCGTGAAATCACACATTCAAATGACTGTAATAGAAACATTGCACTTTGAACGTTATGGTGAACCTTGTGTTGACACAGACTCTGAGCCTATTGAATATTCCCATTTGCCAGCACCTTGTTGGTGCCATGATGCAATTATACTGGTTCTGTGGCTCACAGAAAATCACATACATTGTATTGCATACACTTTGGACACACATCTTGGTAGTTTGGTTGGATTAAGTGTGGCTAACATGCTGCTACACTGGAGGTGCTCTCAATTGCAGCAGCAGCTACAGTTTCTCTATATTTCCTTGCACTTGTAAGTTGATGTTTTGCCTGCTTCCCTTTTTTTCTGTCTTTTATGATTCACTCTTCTCTCTTACACAAATGCAAAAAAAAAATCAGTGAAAGCAGGGTGTTGGACCTGCGTCATACAGGGTGCACTTCACCTCTAGAACTCATTCTGAGGCATGATAAATCCTATCAGTCCTATCCGTCTACTTCCTCTCCATGAGTGTTTACCCAGCAAGGCTGAGTGTATGTAAGTCAGACAGACCTGGTTTTAAGGCGCTTGCCAGGTGCACTGTATCAGTTACTATATGACCTCGCCTGTGGACACAAAAGAAGTCGCTAATTGCTGTTAGATAATTAATAGAAGTCAATAGAATGTGTAAAAATAAAAAACAAATGTGTGTGTATGTGTGTGCCTGAACATCTGCACCTCTCCATGACAGTATACCATAATGTACATTTTCAAGCTGACTCAATAAGCAGCTTTCAGAGTGCAATTACAGTAACTGGCAGCATCTGGTGCCCAACCTCTCGCTGCAGCCATGCTCTGCTCCACAAATGAGCTTTACAGTCGCTATAAATTTTCGGTTCCCAACGATTAATGAGCTCTAATGTTGATTTGTCTCATGCCATGCCTCAGTAAACAGCCAGGCCTCAGCTTAATCAGATGTGCGTCGAGTCCAAAACTGAAACACAATGAGACTAGAGGTTAAATATTGGTTTTTAGAAGTAGTACAATGTAAGCGATCCTCCGGTTCGTCTGCTGAAAGGCACTCCTGTTTTTTCCCTTTTGGCTTTGACAGCAGCGTTGCTGCAGGTGGTCTGGAACACACAAGGCAGAAAACAAATCAGTGGTTGAGAGCAAACACGCTCTGTTTTTAACTTTAAGGTTAGGAAACAGCCTCTAATTCTGACGGGACTTGTGTTAAGCTTTTCACATTCATACCTCTGTATTTAAAACATTCTACAGTACATTTTAGAAGGGTGCTATAAAGGTTATGTATATGACATTCAGAGCATAAATACAGCAGCAAACGATGTGCCATGTAAAGATACAGTGGAGTATTGGCGCTCTGAGCAGAGAATGAAGTCACAGTCCCTCTGTGTGCTGTAATCTGAGCCTCTCTGTTCTTTGTTGTGATAGCTGGTCCAGCTGCATGTACATTTTAGTGCATGTGAGTCCCAGTGTGTCCAACTGGCTCGCCAATAGCTGCTGTCTGCCACTGTCCCAACTCACGGAGGCAGATCAGTGTCTCCCGCCCATGTTAACTCTGCGAGCTCTGTCAGCACTGTCGCTGTAGTTAGTGCTGTTCGTGCTGTTAGCACTGCTAGCATTGCTAGCTGCTGATAGTGCTGTCCTGACCTACAGTGGCAGAATGGCGAGCCCATTGTATCCTTTGAGTGCACAGAGCAGCAACTAACCATCGACTTGTAGAGGTAGAGAGATGAAAAGAAACGCTCTCTGCAAAGAAAGACAGCTGCTGATTCTGTGGACTGGCCGGAGGGATGTCTAAAACATGATGCATCATTAATAACTTGTTCAATAAAACACCACAAAGTAAGTGTGGTAATCAGCCTGTACGTGTCGAAGATGTCAGCTGTTTCTGAACATTTATATGCACATGCAGTTAGGCTTAATTATCAGTTAGGGGTCTCACAGTCAATGCGAGGGAGTCGGCAGCACTGTAGTTTAAAAACAGGTACATTTCTGGGGATGGCCCCAGCTGAGACAGGACAACAAAAATGGGGACTGTCCCCATACCTCCCGACCTCCTTATTGATAGCAGTGTGCAGTCAATCCTGGCTCAGACTCTGAATCATAGATATGCTCTGAATGTCACATACAGCTCCTTTAATGTGGTGGAATACAGTCTGTCTCGTACTTATTTAGCCTTGACCTTGTATCTGTTATGGCTGTACTCAACTAGTGTCATTTGTCTCCTGTCCAGTGTGTTTGCTCACAGTTAATTAATCAGTTGTGACTTTGCTTCCAGTGTTTAGTCTCACCGCACTTTCATGAACTAATTTAAAATACAATATTTACAGTATTGTCTGTTGTCTACATGTGCTACACAGCTGTCAGTCTTGGTTTTAAAAGCAGTCGTAGGCAAAAAATGTTTTGTTTGAATACAGAATTTACTATCAGTTTTTTGTCCATATTTCATACTTGGACTATCTTGGATAATGTTGAAATGCTCACAAGGCATCTTTCCTTTTGCTTTTGTTCCTCAGTGACTAGTCCACGGTGCGCTTCAGGGGCGCTGTCTGCTTTACATTTTATTGATGACTCTTGCTTCAGTAGATGCAGCCTGACCCAGCAGCAAATCAGCTTTCTATAATTTACCCATTTTGGAAGGAATTAAATTACAGTCACACATGCTGCAGCGCCTCACTTTGTTTTTTGACATTTATAAATGACTAAGAGCTCTGCTATCGATTGGGCAGCTGCACACCTAATTTTGATATTTATTAACACTCGTCTTTTTTTTGTTACCGTAGCAGGCATAATTTAAGATTTCCCTCAGCCAAGAGGAATAAAGCATTTAATTGGACCAGGCACATGTTTGTATCTCTAGTTATGGCAAATATAATTACTATGTAAGTAGCTTTATTACATCTTTAACATCCCAACTTTTCCTCATGGCGTAGCTTCGAGATGTCATTCTAATTGGATGTTTTTTTCCGGCTGGCGGTGTACCGTCAGCCACTTTCTCGCCAACTCGATCAATTAATTGTATAGACCTTTAAGTGCAGCTAAACAGCTCTGCCGTGTGTTTTTTTTTTCCTGGAGAGAGAAATGTCTGTGCTGTAGATGGCTTAAGAGGTCCATTCCCAGCCTGACCGATCTCATGTTTAGACGTTCCTCACAGAGTGTATTCCTCTGGACGTGGGCCAGTGGGCCCCAGCCAGGATTGCCTTTGCAGTAATTCTCCGTAGACTGGGAATGCACCCAGATTCAAACTCAGAGGGGCTGCAAGGGGATAACGATCAGTGTAACAGACTGTTGGACATTTTCATTATGAATATTTTGTATTAGTTTGCCTTAACTGTTGTCACGGTAGACTTGAAGACTGAATATAAAACCAGATCTTAGACATCCTTAGCTGCAGTTTTTTTTTTTTTTTGCCGTGGCTTGACCCCCCCCTGTTCATGAGGAATCATGCATGATTGTGGTTGACACAGACTTTATTCAGTATGATGACTATAAAGGCAGCGGCCACATCTGACTGTGACCAGATGTTGTGGAACTATTGAGTCAACACAGCAGCATTATTTAGCAGCGCTGTTACCTGCAGTTAATAAAGGTCCATTTATCAGAACCGATGACAGCTGGCTCTCTTACTCAGCTCTTCGCGCTGACTGTGTTTGGACTTTGAGGATGTGGTTAGTCTGTCAAGTGTTCCCTAAACAAGCTCTGCTTTGCTGTCCTTGGTAAACAAGGAGATGATGTCACACTCAGCTGAACAGACAGGTCTGGAGCAAAACTTTCTTGCAAGGCACCATTATACACTCATTTTCAAGCTTCTAGGAAGTGAGTGTGTCACAAAAATCGGTTTAAGCTTGCAGGGCTATAGCAATTAATCATGAGAAACTGCTGTTAAACTCTGTTTCACCTGGCAAACCAAATATTTAGTGCAGACCCTAGTTGGATGTGAAATATCAGTGACAGCAGGAGAAGTGAGCCTCAGGGCTGCGACGTGACGAATCATTCAGTTTGTCAACTTGTCGTTCACTATGTTTATGAGAACTTGTCTCATTTGCCTGGAAGATGACTAGGTCTTGACCACATCATAAACTCTGACTCCTCCACGCTGTCACTGCATTCCTTCCACCGACAGACAGTTTACTGGTAAGCAATGATCATGCTTCCTGGTGGAGGGTTGGGGTGTTGGGGGGACTGAGGCCGTAGACCAAGGACATCACCACAGCAGCTGGCTGGCACCGCCACAGTGAATCACCTGTTTTTCCAGGCAGGGTGGCCATCCCATCCAAAGGGCTGTGTAATCTCAGTTGCATCACTGCCAAATAGAGCACGCCTCAGAGTCCAGAAACCCCTTTGCCCTCCCTGGCATTCAGATCTGGGCGGCTACTTTGGGTCTCCCCTTTGGATTTTGTTTCTGACCTCATATCATGCCTATGTTTATGTGTTTATTGATCGAAGCACGCTGGCCCTGATATGTTTTTAATGAGATGGCTGAAATTTCATGATACTATTGAATAAATGAGACCAATTTTACCCCAACAAAATCAAAACAGTTGCATTTACTTATTCGTCTTTAACACTTGGATGCTGTTTTGTGGACTAAAAGCCACTGAAATAGAAATTGGGTCATTATGAGATGATATTTGATTCTTGATAATGGGCCAGTATTGGCCTGATATTGATCAAACCACAGTCATTTCCTTTTTTCCCTTTTGACCTGTAATCATACTGTGTCATGTTTCATACTCGTCAACCCGTCCTCATTCCCAGGTCATCAGATACTGACACTTTGTCAACTCCCCCTCGGCATCTGATACCGACACACATTGCATCCTTTAGCATCTGTATGGGATGCACAGCTGTCTCCAGGGTGATGAAACGCTTGCAGTCAGGTTTAGGCAACAAAGTACTTGGTTAGGTTAAGAAAAAGGATCGTTGTTTGCCTCAGAGTAAGCAGGCCTACATTTGTTACGGGGTTATAGATAGATGTAACATAATGTGACATATATAGGAGATGTAATTACATGAATACATACATACGTCTATATGTCCTTTGGTTATGAGGACATAAGGTGAAAGTCCTGTGTATGTGTGATCCATCCAGCCACCGTGACCTCCGGATTTTTTGCTCCTTATAGCGGTTGCTTTAAGCGTCTAATAGTGCTGCAGATGGGTTTACATTGGAGTTACTTGAAAGCCCTGTAAAAGGAGTGTTGTGTGTAGGTATCAAATGCCTGGGGGAGCTGACAAAGTGTCGGTATTTGACAACCTTGAAGTTAGACCAGGCTGTACTCATTAGACCTGCAACAATGTCAAGACTTCAGTGTAGCAGCACTGACTTCAACTGATGGTATTGTTCTCAGCATCTGATTCTTACTGCTGGTTTGAATACATTTTTATAGCAAATATGATTCATCCTTAAAGTATTCAAATCTCTTTTCACACTGCAGAAGGCAGTGGAATTATTATTGAGGAAATGGCTCAGGCTAAATCTTGGTCTGACAGCCAGAATAATCCCAGGCCTTTAACTACACCAGAAAGGCCCACAAGAAAGGCAATCCCCTCAATAACTGTTAAATGCACACCAAAGCACAGAGATTATGTGGACCTGCACTACATGGCAGGTTTTATTGATTCCCCATCCCTTTATGATTTGCCCGTGCAACTGCAGAGTTAAAAGGTGTTTGTGTGACATGGGTACAGATGGCCAAAAATGCTACAAGTCCTGCCTCAGGCCTTATTGATCCATTATTTAGGATATAAAAACACTTAAATACTTACTTGTCTTGCTGGAAGACTGTTGGCTGTTTGATTGGCCTATGAACAAGGGATGTAAGGCAGAAATCAAGTGATCTTTTTAACAGGTAAAAGTACAAAGAGCACAATATACATAATGCAATCATAATTTTACTTAAGTTCATTCTTTCATTATCCATAACCGCTTATCCTGGTATGGGGTCTCATGGGGGCTGGAGCCTATCCCAAATGAAAATGGGATTCGAGGCAGGGTACACCCTGGACTGGTCACTAGACTATCACAGGGCTGATACTAGAACCCTCTTGTTGTGAGGTGACCGTTCTAACCGCTGTAAAACCGTGCCGCCAAATTAAAATGTTGTAGGAGCAAAGTGGACTTAAAGCGAGACTATCTGCTGTATAATAACCACTGCTGCTACAAGTTTCAGTCATGGTGTTATTAGCTGAACTTCTATTTAGCGTTTAGCTAAATTTCAAAGCTGTTGTAACGGAAATGTAAGTAGAGAAGAGTCATGAAAGTCAGCAAACTGACTCGCCAATGTTTTTTTTTTAATAGCAAAATTTAGGTAAATATTTGCTAACATTAGCCATCATTTCGTATTGCTCATATCAGACCAAAGATGGCTGTAGCAGTAGCTACTAAATGTTAATTTTGAGTTGTCATCTGAATTCATTGTTTTATTTGCATATTTTTAAAGTACTTTCCAGGCACATATATTCACATATTGGGATATTAGGAATGATAAGCTAGTTTACAATATTATTTTACTTTTTCGTCATTCTCTATAATAGATTTACCCAATAATCCACTTTTCGTAACATAAACTGTAGATCCAGCCAGTGGAATTTTTTCCAAATTATAGTTAGCACATATAAACATACATGCCTCACAGACATTGGTTCACCTCTGCCTGTCTCTCCTGTTTTCCCAATGCTGGGAAGCGCTGACACAAGAGTACAGCGAGTCATTTTCCATGTGTAAGATATAAGTGGTGGGGTGGTGTACGCCTTGTTGGGTGACTCCAACATCTATCAGTGACACAAAAATGCAGCTCAGCTTTCCTCTGAAGTATTCAGAAAGCAGTGAGTGCTAACCAACTGATGCATTTATGTACAGTGTATTGACCAGTATGTGGTCTGTATTTCTTCTCCTGGAGACTAGTGTGTGAGAAAACGTGGATGACCCTGGTTTTACTGAAAGCTTACAGTTAGTTTGTATGTCTGTGGCTTTTGCAAGATGCAGCTTTTTCAGATTCTTGTATTTGAGAGAGCATAAAAAGAAACATCCAAGGGCACAGTCACACATGAGCTAATGTAGGTGAGTCACCATCACCTGCTGAGGTCATATATGTGCTGAATGTGGGCATTGACAGGTGTGACACTCACACTGAGGCCAGTCTTCTCGCTAATGCTTGCTAGATTGCCAGTAGTTACAGGAAAAATATACCAAAACCATCATATTTCACATGTTCTTACATTCCATGCTTGTCTCTTGACTCACTGTTAGCCAGGCAGCATCTCTCATAAGGGGCAGCTTGTATTTTTCATGGCCGATATCACATCATATCGGCTGGTTAGACGCGTCAAGAATCAATGTCTCCTCCACACATACTCCTTTGATATTGGTTGAGGCTGCAACTTTGCCAGTTGAGGATCATTAAAGTTGAACTCCTCCAGCCCGCACGTCCAAGTATCCTTGGGCAAGATACTGAACCCCAAATTGCTCCAGATGGCTGTTCCATCAGTGTGTGATTGCGAGTGAATGGTTCCTGAGTAGCAGGTGGCACCATGTATGGCAGCCTCGGCCACCAGTGTGGGAATGGGTGAATGTGACCTGTAGCGTAAAAGAGGTTCGAGTGGACGGAAGACTAGAAAAGCGCTATACAAGTGCAGTCAGTTTACCATTTACAATGAATATTCGCCAATGTTAATTTCACTCGTGTGATGCATTGAGAAGGGAAGATAATTTGTTTCAGGTGTTTATGAAAGTTGCCCTAACTTGGCTCCTAACCAGTCATTTAGTCATCATGCTCACTGGTTGTGTGTTTGATGTAGTCATGCTGTTGTGTGTGAATGATTAACCCCTCTAAACTAATTGCAGGTTTGCACTTGGAAAGAATGTGTCACTCAGTAGATACCTGTGTGTATTTTTGGCACTTCATGCAGAGCTCCTTATGTGATGTCATTGTGACTTTGTGTGGGTTTAATGTTTCCATCCTTCATCATGGGCAGAGGCAACAACTGGAAATGGATTACAAGCAATGTGCGTGGTTGCAGGAGAACATAGTTTCTTCAGTCAGTCTGTTAAATGTGCAATGAAAGCCGGTTCACTCTGCTTTAAAGGGGCTACAAATCCAAACAAAAGGTTTTATTAGTCTATGATGTAGTGGAACTTTTAGTGCCTGTCTATGGTCTGAATTCAGCTTCTTATAAGAACAAACTTCCTTTTTTGTCTTTGTCTCTCAGAAAATTGCTGAATATACACTGAACAAAAATGTAAAAGCAACACTTTTGTTTTGGCCCCATTTTTCACAAGATGGAATAAAAGATCAAAGATTGTTTTAAGCACAAAAAAAGGCTTAGCTCTCTCAAATGTTGTCAACATAATTGTTAAAATCTGTTTTACCTTGGCCAAGATGATCCATCCACCCGACAGGTGTGGCAAATCAAGATGCTGATCAAACAGCATCATTATTACACAGGTGCACCGAGAGATGGTCACAATAAAAGGCCACTCTCAACTTTATCTTGATAAAAGACATTTATTACTATAAGCTCAACACACCAGCCAGGAGTAGCTTGAATCCACAAAAATATATGAAGCAGCAAGTATCAGTTGAACTCTTGTGCTTTTTCATTTCAGTGTCTTATAAAACAGATCAGATATTAGTCAGGCCACAACCAGCCTCCGTAACCATGGCAACCGGTATTTGAACACATCCTCAAGTGGTCATAGACCAGTCGGAGTAATGTTAAAGGATGGATCTATACTCCTAAATGGAAAACAAAAGCTATGTCCTTTAAAGGAAAAAATGTGGGTGTGAGTGAGGGCTGCAATTCGAGATTAACTCTGAGCCGAGGCTCATAAAATGCGTAGTCTCACACAGCCCCCCCTTGTTTTCAAGTATCCAAGTTGATATTTAGTGTGTGCCAAAAGATGGGGGGGTGACTGTGGTTTGGCTTCAGATTTCAAATTGATTCCCTCCTCTGGTGAAGAGGCTGAATCGATCGCAGGTTCATCCCTCTCATGGTTTCCCTCTCAGCTCGGAGACACTTAAAAAAGGAGACAGGAAGGAGAATATGCTTGACTTAAAATAAACCCCACCTTTTCTAGCAACTCTTCTTTCCTTTTTATGGCCTCATAAAAACAACAACAAGGCAATAAAAATAAATTACCACGTTACGTGCGCCTCTACACTGTATTATGTTGAATGAGGCATCACCGACAGGCTCCGTGTTGGATTTGTGGGAGTGCTGGCCGACTGTTTGCCTCTCCTCTGCTCTGCATGAAATTTGACACCTGCGTTGGTGCTGCCGCCGACAGAGAGGCATCACCTGCCTGCCTGAAACATTTGCCAAGCTCGCTCTTTCTCCATCTTTCCCTCGCTCATACGCACGCATGCAAATGTGCACATGCAAAGACACACAGGCAGACATGTAGTTTCTGTCACTCGGGGGGTATGCAGTCTGTCACCAGACTCCACCACCAACCAGGTGGATAATTACGCTAACAGGCTTTATTTCTCACAAGTAGCTTCCTTTTCAAGTAGAGTGGTGTGAAGAGGCGGGTGTGACTCTGTGCAGTTGCGTACATGTGTGTCAGATCTGTCTTGTGCCATAGTGAAGGGCAATTGAACTGGAGATTGTAGCTGTAAATATTTGTATTACCTCTGGCATGTAAGAGAAACCTATTAATTAAATTTGTCTTGACATTTCTGCAGAAAATAAATAAGTAAAAGAAAGTAGTTTGCAGCTACTACCATACTCTGATCTCACTGCCTTTTAAGAAATGGATAAAAATGTGACTTGTGGAAACATTTGTGCCACCCTGCCCCTCTCTCCGTCGCACACAAGTGTTATAAAAACCTTCTTACAGGCTGAAAAATACTGAACAGCAGAGTTACTCTTAAAAGATCTGCATATTTTACTCCGATAGTAGCACAGGAAATCAACACAGGTCTTGCAGATGCGGAAGCCGATCATAAATATTCATCGACAAGTTTACCTTGAAACCTGATGCATGCATATACTTTCAAATTCCTTCCCGTAGACTCTCTTTGCAACACGCTCTCTTTGACAGATCTGAAAGACTTGCAACATTCAATCAGCCTAAATATCAGGCAGAGCAATATTTACCCAGTGTACTCTTGTAACCTCCTGGCCACCGCCGCCCCATTCAGCCGGCTGGATGACGATGACCTCATTCTGAACTGTGCTGACTCACGTGTATGCTTCAGATCAATTCCATTTCTGTCCGATCATTAGTCATAGAGAGCGAGTCTCTAATGTGTTGTTTATTTGCTCAGAAATGACGACAGTGGTGCTAACAAACTGGTAGCAGAGGTTACTTAAAAGAAAAGGTTGGCTTGCTCCGGGAAAACTGTTTGAAACTGATTCATCATGGAATAATAGTCAAGCCTTCCAACCCTCTGTGTATGTGGGAGGGGGGTCTGTGCAGCGGAGAAGACACTGATTAAATGTATTTAAACCCTTGAAAGGCCAGTAGAGATCGGTAGCAATAGAACAGGTCAGCAAGCTGTCAGCTGTGTATGGCGCTTTAATAACAGTGATATTCTGTATTGAAAGTGTTTGGACTGTGGTGTCTTTTTTTCTAAGCTTTTAGGAACTTAAACTGTGTGTTTGTCTGTATGTAACCTGTAAACATTAGCATGCCAGTCTACTACTGTACCTACAGTACATTACATTGTTTTGTGAGGTATGGGTTAAGTAAGGAAAAGACCTGTTTAGGACTGGAACATTTGCGCTGTCTTTGTCCTGCTCTTTATTTGAGTTGGTGACGTTTATGTTCCTGCAACTCCAACCAAACTTGCGTTAAGTTAGTGTCGAGTTTCCTCAAACTCATTGGTTGGTCCTCTTTCTAAAAGCATTTCTCTAGTGGAGGTGAAACCTCCAGTTTGAAAATCTAATCTAATCTGCCAGAGCAAATAAAACATGAGTTCACAGCTTTGTCTGGTTCCCAGGCTAATAACCTGAACCTTTGTCTCGCTTTCTGTTTCTTATAGTAGGCATCTAAAACATTTCATGAAAAAAATAACATTTTAATTACAGTTTTTGTGTAACTCCACTAAATTAATGTGACTATTACAAGGTACAATTAGTTAGTGTGCTGCTTCTTTATGTTTTCTACATGGATCATTAACTGATAAAGATACTGACTTTTCCCTGGGACATGCAGCTTTAGCTTTAGTTTTCAGTAGGATGTTTAACTATTATATCATGTATGTAATACTACTTCACAAGTTGTTGTTTGTTTTTTTAATTCAGCGGACAGTGTTTCCAGCCAACTCTCTGAGTTTTAGCGTTAGCTCATGCTAGCCAGCTAAAATTCCAGCTGACAAAATCCATGTCACCAGCTCGAAATGAGAAGCCTGCTTTTGTGCTCTATCAATGTTGTCTATTGTCAGAGATGTGGACTCCAGTCAGGCTTGAATCACAAATTTGATGACTTAACTTTTAACTCAACTTTACAAAATCACAAAAAGACTTGCAACTCGACTTGGACTTTAAAACCAACGACTTCACTTGGACTTGAGCCTTTTGACTTGAAAATACCTGATAATTTTCCCCAAGCCCAAAGATTAGTAAGTATGTTAAGATTAAAAAATGCCATATACAATACCAAAATACACAGTATTTACTATTTTACAACATATATGTGAAGAATCCCCTCTTGTGACTGTGACTGTGGCTGTTTCAAGGCACACTCCAGTTCGTTGTGCTCTCCTAAACTGCCCGGACGCACAGGGCACACTGAATACAGCCAGATGTGAGAAGGAAGCGTCGGAGGGCCGAGATTTGTATTATTCTATCTCATCCAATCCTCCAAACATATTGACTGGCCCGATGAGTGATTGCCCATAAACCATATGTCAATCAAATCAATCACGAATCATTATTACCCCATTACCTTCGGACAATGACATCATTCATTTGCCTGGGCTGTAACCCTCCTGCCTAGATTCATCGTCAATACAAATTCTGAGCTTTAAAATCTGGACTTTGCCTGTGTTTGTCTATAAGTGAAGCCAGTGAATGGGATTCAAGTTATCCAATCAAAGCAAGTAAGTAAAGTAAGGGAAAGTAAGGGGAAAAAAAAGATTCAAAATGTTTGTAATTTTCATATACTATTGCTCTGCTGTTAAAATTGCATTACATTTGGTGAGGGGCGCATTATGACTTGTCCAGGACTTCAAACTCAAAGTTTAGGACTTGGGACTTGACTCTGCAAAGACTTGAGACTTACTTGTGTCTTGCAAAACAAAGACTTGTCCCAACTGTCTCCTTAAGTGGGTTTTAAGATAAGATAAAGATAAAGTAAACTTAAATTAAGGTGTCAGCAGCAAAGACGAAGTCCAAAATGAATTCATGATATAGATAAATAACACTCGTTTGTACAGAACATGGTCAAAACTGTACGGAAAAGCTTCTAGTTGTACAAAGTGTGAATTAAAGCCTCAGATTTAACTCGACATGAGCCAGGAATAATTTTAATAAAGCTTGTCTTACACAGTAGCAGACAAGCCTAATTTACACTTTTCATCTTGGTGTCTGCTTTATTATACATAATAGCTTTTGAAATGGGCTTTCTCTGCAGACATATTCATTGTTGAAAACAACACGATTGACTTTCCAGCAGCTCTTGCACTCGCTGCATCTCCCGAGGCCATGTGTGGCGTCAGAGTGAAAGCCACTGTCATTTGATAAGGTTGTATTGTGCTGTGCTGTGCCGTTTTCCATCACAGAGCCAAAGGGCATTGCCTTGGGTCAGGAACTGTATCCTTTTAACTCTACATTAGACAAAACTTCAAATTAAAGTCTAATTTCAATCACAATTAGTTATCTCTTTTTGAAAATGCAGTTGCAGTTGGACTTCAAACAGAATGCTAATCAGGGGTAAACCAAAGAAAGCAGATGGACTCATTACCATGCCTGTGTCAGCCCAGTTCGGCCCTGGTGTCTAAACTAGGCTACAGACATGCTCTGGCCAAATGTCTAATATGTTCCCTGGTCCAGAACTCCTCTAGGATTGGCCTGTTTCACTTGTGGGCTGTTCTATTATTGGATTAGAGGCCATGTTACTGTAACAGGGCCTGGGCATTCCCAGCAGGCACGGCTCTGCCTCATTGATCTATTGAACAATAGCTACACGTTCCAGTGCTCAGTCTCATTTTCCTTTTATCTCGTGAGCCTTTGTCCGATTCTTTGGATGGCAGTTTTCGCCAAATGAAATCGAATTCTGTGCGCAAAACGTAACCTGCTTTCCTCTCGATCTCTGGTGTTCTGCATGCACAGCTTCTGTCCTCCTCTGGTGTGATGTCTGTATTTACTGCATCTGTGTCAAAGCCCAGCTCTCCCAGTTACTGACTCAAACACAACATTGCTGAGCACAAACGATACCGATGACATCTGTCAACACTTGTTCTCTCATTTCCCGGCTACAGTAGAAAGGGGCTACAGCCCTCATCCTGTAAAAAGGGAGAAGTCTTGTTAGATCATTTGATTCTTGACAGGTAACCTGCTCAATTAAGGTCCAGACACACCATCATGGAAAATGATGAAATTTCTCTATTAATTCCAATAGAGTTTCCCGTCTGTTTGTCTGACCTTCTCCACAATGACACATCCAGATTATCTTCACTTCTGCTCCAGGCCACTCTGTTGTTGACGAGTAGATACAGTATCAGTTTTCCCAGTGGCCTCACCACCACAATGCTTTTGGCAGCACGTAGATGTACATCTTCAGTGTGCGCTTTTGTTGTGGGATCAATGTGATACACCACTAAAAAGCAGCTTCAGGGCTTGGTGGCTTGAATGCAGCTGACTCTCTCATGATAGCGAGCTGTGGTTTCTCTGTACTTACCTAAACTTAGTCCCAGATTTAAATGTATTGACCTGAAGCTAAGCTGGGGTCCTTATGAAGTTTTTGCCTTTTCAGAATCTTGTGAGCAATAATTTTGACATGAAAGTAGTAGTTTAACTAAAATGAGAGTCTGCAGCCATGCTAGCAGCTCTGTGAGGCTAACCTTTTTAATAGGCACAATGCAGAGTAGCTCAGCTGATGGGAAAGTCATAAGTTTTGCAGGTAGGTAGTCATAAACCAAAGTACTGTGTAAAATTTTTGACCAGATGTTGATGCCAAATGAAAAAATCAGGGGATCAAAGTTCCTATAATTTATCCTCTAGTGACCATGAATGTGCTAATGTTGCTAATAAAACAATAATGTCAACCTCATGGTAGGGCCAAAGGGAAGGTTTGGACATCAACAAAGTCTTTGATTTATCCTCTGGAAACCATAAATGTCTGGCCTGTGAGATCTTGTTGAATTTGCTCAGGGAGATGCATCTGGTCCCTGTCCTGTTAAGACAGATTTCCACCCGACGTGGCTCAGGTTGGGCGAATCAAAAGCGTTTATCTAATACAGGGCGTATTTCAGGGCGATGACTGACAACTTGCAAGGCCTTTTCAATAGGGGTGGGGGGAAAAAAACGATTCAGCATAGTATTGTGATATTTTTGTGTGCAGTATCGTAACATCACAGAGTGCCAAGTATCATTTTTTTTATTCTGAAAATGATTAATATTACAAATACATTAAAATTTAGGCAGCCTTCTAGAATAATATAATCAATTGCTTTTTCAGTCAGCTGCTGCAAAAAAATGGCTGAGGTGAGATGAACAGACTGAAAACTTTATCGTATCAGATAAAACTAATGTTGACAACGTTTTCTATCAAGGACATAATTTACAGTTATAAAAAGAAAATTTCTAACTGAAAAAACTTTCTATTGAAGTAGTGTTTTCAAATTCCAAAACCCTTATTTACAGACAGATCCTACACCATCACAGCTTATCTTTGCATTCTGTATGTCTACATTTGCTCAGTGCTTCGTCATCTGTTTCACTCAATCAGATTGCAGTGATTGAGTGTAGGTCTATCTGATTGCGTCCTGAGACATTTTTGTCTACAGCTGTTAATAATGTCCCCTGGAAATTGAAAAATGAACTGAGAGGTTCTGGACTAACTTGCATTTGCAATTTGATCTGGCGATGTCAGGCTAATGACTGTCTGTACAAAATTTATATTCATTCAATAGTCGTTGAGATATTTTAGTCTGGGCCAAAGTGCTGGACTGACCGACAAACGGATGTTGCCGTCCATAGAACGATGCTGCTAACATGGCAAAAAATTCTTAACTCAAGGCCCACTTGCTTGCTTTGTCACAAGCATTCACTCGCATCTCATTAGCATAGAGTTTGCTCAGTTGTCATGGAGATGGCTCAGTTGTCATCATGTGACCTAAGTACTGAATGTGATGAATTCATACACGTACTGTATAAGGGCTTGTCTTCCTGCTCATATATTTCTGAAAATCACTATGAATTCAACAGACGTTCGGTCCGTTATGATTTAAAACCACATGAAAAATGTTGCTTACAGCAGAGTGGTACTGTTGAATATTCTTTGTTATGTGAGCCCTGCAGTAGATCAAAGGCGTGTAGGTGTAACTGGTGCAGTTGGGTTTAAAGTCAGGAGGGGGAGAGATGCTTTGTGCTTATGTATTACAGTGTGGGAGTGCACAGCGTATTAATGATTATGGATTTGTGCGTCCTCTGTCTGAGTGTGTTATTTTTTCCATGCACTGGTGGTCGAGTAGTTACAGTGCGTGTGGCTAGTGGGTCCTTTTTCTCTGCTCAAAGGGTTTCCTTTGTTAAATTTTGGATGTAAACATCGCATTGATTTTCTTTGACTAATGACCGCAAAGGTACTTGATGCTGTGAAGGGCATCACTGCTCCTCTGTTGTTTGGCATTGATAGTTAGGAGCAAAGCTGAGAGGCAGAGGAGTAAGGTAGATGGATAAAGCTGCAGATTGACGGCACCCTGGCGCAGCAGGTGGATTGGGTCTTGCAGTCAGGTATGGCTGGCAGGTAAATAAAGCATGAAGGCAAACAGATGGGCCTGTAGCCAGCAAGCAGAGATGGAGACAATAGTGATGGAGTAGGTGAGACTACACTGCTGTAGTCATCTCTGAAGATGCAGCTCTTCATCATCTCATGTAGAAACACCTCTTGTAGTATCTCTGCTTGCTTTATCTGTTCCTTGCAGTGTACAAGCGCAAAGTTTGCTGCCTAAACGTCTTGTGCTTGTGTCTGCATCTATAATTTCATCAATTTATTTGTCTTAATTGACCTGAATAGGCTGTTAAGTCCATAAAATGCCAAATCCAGGACTGGATAATTTGCCTCATTAATTCAATAATTTTATAAGGTTAGGAGTATGACTGACAATATTCCCTTCAAACATATTAAAAAATGGCACCACTTTGGTCCAGACTGATATATCTCTACAACTATTGGCTAGATTGCCGCAACATTCTGTTCAGACACTTGTGATTTTCTTCAAAAAGAATGCTGCACAAATATTTTTTAAAGGATCACGTGCTGATACTGATGATAGAGATAGCACTGGTACACCTCTGTCACATATGTACTTATTATTGTGATTACACTCTGCATTTTTTATACACATAACATTACGATTTAATTTTCTAATTAGAGAGAGCTGTCTGTTTAATTGCATTAGCGCCATACATGATTATTAAGAAAGTGGGTTTGTTACTGCTGTATGCACACTAGAGCCATATTCTCCTACTGGATTTGGTAGCAGCCTAATGAGTTGGTTGTGCTCAAGTGTTTTGGGGGCTTTTCAATCACATTTGATCTCGGCAAATCCTTTCTCATCGCACTGAAGGGAAAATGTATGATGGGATGCTTTGGTGGTAATCCGGCTTTGATGGAGACTATGCTTTGTGAGGATGAAGGAGAGATTTACCTCCATATTTTTTAATTGGCTTTATTGGAGTGTCACGCTCACAATCAAGCTCATAATTTGTTTTGTGAGACATGATTTGTATTTAATAAAATTAAAAGTTTGATGTTAAACAAGTTGGAGATGTTTTCAGTCGTGTTTGTAGATGAAACAAATCATTCTTTATTGTAAACATGTTGTTTTGAGGGAAATAGAATTCAATCAACATGATTTAAGGAAGGATGAATGAAAATAAACACCTTTATTTTCATGGCACAATGTTTTGTTTGTTTTGTTTTTAATGTGCAAATGTAACATTCATGTTTTGTAGAAATGTACAATGCCAACATTTTCTTCTGGCGACTGGGCTGACCCTCAACCATGTAAGCCAAACATGTTGACCATTTTTACATTTGTTTTTTCACATAACCTCCTGAGACCGTGTGCCCTCAAAAGCAGACATCGCATTTTGGGTTTACTACACCTCATACTTTATTCTGCTTAACTTAGACCTGCTGTCCTAATTCGTAGACACTTTTTTGTGCCATCTAGCGGTAGTAAGAGCGTAATTCGCGTACAAAAACTAATCCATGTAAAAACACGAAGGCAGCCATCTATTCCAACACAAAAGTGGACAAAGTCAAAAACCTGATCACATTTTTAATGTTGAAACTTGTTTATTTTTGATTAATAAAGTTTGTAGTTTGATATGGCAACAAATTTGACCAATTTTAGCAACAGTAACAAGCAAAGGCACTGTTAATTAGGAAGTACTTGTTCAAAGACATCGACTTTGTTGTCGTCGATAGTGTCTAGGTTTTTATATGTATTTGGTCCTACTGATCCCAAATTGCAAGGAGAAATTAAAAATGCATTAATTAATTAATCTAAAGCTAATGTACAGCTACATGTTGCAGAATGAATCTATGGCTCTACAATGAAAGAATCGTCACCTGACGTGACTGAATCTATTTGCACAACCTGCATATTTCATGGTTGTGTGGACAACGACCTGGCAACCACTTTTGCTTCGAGCATCAGCGCTGTGTTGACATGAATGCAATGGACGAAGGGAGGGGGAATATTCATTAAACTTAAGCACCGTAGACCTGCTGGTTTCACATTACAAATACAATTACAGTGAAATTGAAAGGCACCTCAGGGTGCAGTGGATTGCGACAGAGTTAAAGATATTGAACCATGATGTGGCGTAATGTTAAAATCCAAAAATGATTTCTGTGTTTGTAGCTGCACTGCTATAAATAAGCTTACTCTCTAGTTAATACATTGTAGTCTTGCTGAGCCTGCTGGTGGTTCCACTGATAAGCATTTCATCATATTATTGGTTTATCATCTTCTTTCCTCATCGCTTCCTCTTATCTCTTTACGTCTTCCTGCTGCTTGTCTGCCCATTCTTCAGACTTGTAAGCGCTGCTGCAGCAGCAGTGATTACAGTCTAAAAGAGGAATATCACATTATTGCTGTGGTTTTGCACAGTCTGTTTGTGGAGGCAAACAAATGCCACCCCAAAGGTAAAAGCCAGACCACTGAGGCTCCAGTCTGTGATCAAATCAAAACAGACAAAAGGAGGGGGGAAGAAGCATAACCATGACTGCACCAGATGGTGATGCTTGGTGGATTCACAGGACGATAGAGGATTTGTACTATTTCAAAAGTGCGTTCATATACTTGTAAATCATCCTCAGCCCCGTCAGCGTTTCTGCAAAGTCGCTTTTGTCGCTTTCATTCCCTGAAGCAGTTCTCGGGCTCTTTTAAGGGCATTGCTAAGAGTTTTCCTCTGCCTTTATCCTTCCCTTGTGAAACCTTTCTTTGTGAGGTTAGGTTTAACAGAATGCAACCCCTAGAATAACGGGCCATATCTGATTTAGGATGGTGTTTCTCCTTAAAGCTCAGCCAGGCTCTGACTATGTGAGTGATTGTAAGAAAGAGTTTGGCTTTGGTCCAACTGCTATCAACAGGAGGTTTGTAGAAGTGCTTGGCTGATTGAGATGGAGCCCAAAGCAATAACCTAGACAAATTAACAGGCTTCACTAAAACATAGTGCTCAAATGAAGGCAGTTATTAAGCCCCAAGAAATTATTTCATTATTCTTAGAAAAACAAGGAAGATATACTAAAGAGGCATCTTTGAAAGGCTGCCTGAAATGTTATTTGGTTTGTCAATATTATATTTAAATAAGCATGGTTCATGGTGGAGATAAATACTCAGCTCTTGTGACAACTTATTGTACATCCTTAAATAAGCTGTGTTGTTACCACAGTTGGCTTCAGGATACTGCAGAGGAGTGTCAACATTGTATGCCAGACAAACACCTTCACCCCTGTATGTGAACACATCTCACATAGAAACCAGATTCTGAACGTCTGAGTCAGGGTCAGCAGCCAGCGGAGCAGATGAGGGGCCGCCTGTGTACTTCAGCCATGGCCCCGACCGACCCTTCACCTTTGACCCATCTGGCACAGAAGAGCCCTGTGTTCCTATTTATCCTAGACAGGAGGTGGTCTGTTAGACAGACCACAGCTTTCTTCTCCTTCTTCCCGCATTTAATCTTTGTGAACCACAACAGTGTCGCATTATATTTTCATTCATATTTAAAGGGAAACTTCAATGAGCTTTGTATCACAATAACGTGGGTAGTATGTGTCAATGGATTATGGTGAACTTCCCTCCATCTAACCAGTGCCTGGATCTCCCTGCTCCCCTCTGTTGGGCTGTTGCTTGAACTACAGGCTGTACTTCTGCATTTTCGTATTGCCCACCATCCATGTCACCAACATAGATGCAAAAAGTATAGAAGTAGATCAGACAAAACTTGCGCTGCCTATTTCTCACCTAAAATGTCTCCAGAAATATATTTTAGTGCCCTGTTTAGCTGTAGTAGCGCTGTGGTTTGTAAACAGGAAGTTGGCACCATCCTTTCTCTGCACAGTACAAAAACGCAGGCTGAAAAAACTGAGATCAAACGGTAAAACTTGGCAGTACCGATAAAATATGAGCCAAGATTCTGTTCCTGAGTTGTCTCTTTCTCACCTAAAATGTTTTTAGAAACATGTTTCAACTCACCGTTTAATCGTAATACGTGATCTTTCGTTACCAGCTGGTTACCACTGTGTCAAACAGATGAGTTCACATTACGTCAACTACCACAGGGAGTGTGTATTGGTCTTGTGCGATGCAGTGTATTCTGGTAGTTGCTCATGTAGCACCAGTTTCAAAAGTATTATGTGTGTTTCTACTATACTGCATAGACAACCCAGGTTATGAAAAGATCATCTTTCCATTAGTGAAATACTTTTAAAAATCTGCAGTAGCTATTTTTTGGCCACTTGGGGGCAGAGGAAACAAGTTATGAAGACAGTGCTGACATATCACTGAAGTTGATATGGTGCACTTGTTGGCAAAGAGTTGATTTTATGAAATTCAGCAGTTACCATTTTTATCATCATTTGGAGTAGGCTTGGTGGCATCAAGGTATAACAGTATACTGGAGCACTTAGAAATCCTGATAAGATTTTCAATACCATCATTTAAAACAGACACTCCTCTTTCTATTAAACTGATACAGCAATGCTGTATTGAGGCGATCTATTGTAGTGCACAGAAGGCACCACCAGAGGTCAGTCTCTACTGGTGGAACACACTGTGAGTGGTGGGGATAACGTTACAGGATTAGTAAAAAAGAAAAATGATTCTGCTCCCGTTTGGGAGTATTGCCACTTATAACTTCATTGTCAGACAGTTTCTTCCAACTATTACAGCAGTTAATTAGCCACATGATTTTACTCAAAACATCATCTCTGTTTAGCCCACTGATGTGTCAGTATCTGCTGGGCAACAACGGTTATTGGGTCCTCCAGCAAGAAGGGTACTTATTTCCTATCTATTCATTATTCTATGGGCCATATGTATTTGTGCTCAGCAAGACTTGTTTAAGTAGGCTTATCACATATTAAAAACACAGCAATGTATAGAGAGAATATATACATATATACAAATACTGTCGCTAACGGTAAACCCTGGTGAAATATCAGCAAGGTGTGGATGTATAAAAAAATTAGACAGCATCCAAGCCTAATTTGTTGTGTTGTTCTATCGCCTCTGTTTTTGGTCGCTATAATCTCTTGAAAGACATATCCAGCTCTTTAACTGCCAAATGCTCCGCCGTGCACCACCTAGTTAGTTAGTTTATTCTCTGTAGGATTATCATTATGAGACTCCTTCACATTGTCACATTGTTAAAATATTGATGAGTACGGTTTTATAGTTTTCAATGTATAATACACAACTGTAGAGACATGTCTGTTTAATGCAGTGAGACGCAGACATTACATAACCATGAGCAGATGGAGTAGCGGGCTGACAGACAGCTCAACATATAGTGTTTTTTTTTATTTAAATACACTGTGATATTTGTGTGGTTATCTTTATATGTGGTATGAGAATATGGAGCATGCTAACAGTGTAGGACCCATACTGAATTCAGCTTTGAAGATAACAAGATTCAAATTGCTGTGCTGCCTCTGCACATGTGAAAATGATGTGTGTGTGTGTTCAGACTCTTGTTGATGTTTTTGTCACTGGCTGAGAAACAGATTTTAGAAGCGGAGTATTTTAAGAAGTGGTTTGTTTTACACGTCATGTGAAAATGATTGTGGAGCGTTGCCTCTTCAGTTCCAGTTGTTGTGGGTAGCTTTGGTGCTTTATTTGACCTTTAAATTCTCTTGCTCAGAGTATTCAGAGTCTTTTTCTTCGTCCCTAGCAGGGACCAGATGGCCGTTTTGAAAAAGTGATAAATTTGTTGTCGGCTCTTTTTGTTTTATGAAGCATAACAATGGCTTCACTGTGCACAAATTAGCACTTTCTTCACATTCATAAAATTTCATTGTTTATGACAGAGCAAGGGAAAGAAACATTTTCTCTAGTGTGTGTGTGTGTGTGTGTGTGTGTGTGTGTGTGTGTGTGTGTGTGTGTGTGTGTGTGTGTGATAACAGTGTGCCTAACTAGAGGAAAGCGCAGATGTGCGAGGAGAAAGAAGTCTTTTTCTAATGGGGAAAATAAAAAAAGATTTCACCTGTTTTGTCAAGCATAGCGGCAACGCCACAGTGGATTAATGAAACTTTTTATATATTCAAATTTGGAAATCACAATTATCCCATTGGTTGGAGAAATGTATCAGACTGAGTGCTAAGTGTATGCGACCTCTCTTTAACACAGGAAAGTCTCCACCAACATCTGCCTCATTCATCACAGTCAGCGAGTTTCATCACTGTGCTCAAGTTTTGGACTTCTTGGACTTGTGCCATGCAATAAACTCTGCTCTGCTCTGTCCTTCCCCTCTCTGTCCTCCTTGCTTTGCGCAGGTGTAGCTGCAGCCCCCGCTCACACCGCCTGCCAAGATGGTGGTGCTGTCGCTGAAAATCTGCGTCCGCCAGTGCAATGTCGTGAAGACGATGCAGTTTGAGCCCTCCACAGCCGTCTATGACGCCTGCAGGATAATCAGAGAGAGGGTCCCTGAGGCTCAGACTGGACAGGGTGAGAATGACAAAGGTTCACTGGATGGGGTGTGAACTGTAAAAGAAACTGATGCAAAGGAACAATGCAAGAGAAAGTATGCAGCGTCTATACACTGTGATTAGTCACTTTTCAGTGCTAAAAATAGAAATATATATGGTGTTACTCAGATGCCTTTGTGCTCAAGTGTTAATCACAGCATTTAAGGACTGTATACAACTCTTTTGATGATCTATACTTTTAATAGTTCTTAAATGTTAAAGATTTCATAACAGTTAAAACATAGAAATGGTAACATTTGTGTGGCCCTTGTAAAATATCTTTCATTTCCCACAGATCCCCATTTTCATGTTCTGTCTTTTGTGTCATATAGTCTGATAAACTAATGCTGGGATCAGACATGGTTTTTTGTTTATTTTGGCGACCTTGAAGTCATAAATTCTTAATGTGACTTGGCCAAGACACCACATGTTGGACCCCGATCAATCATAGCTTGCCATCTTCCACTACTAGCGTAACATATACAGGTGATCAGAAGGTGTCAGGGTCTAACTTTACTGTTCCACTTGACAACATCATCATTTGTGTCACCATGTTTACAGATTAGAGAGAAGGCAAGAAAAATAAATAATAAAAAAATAAATGCTTATCTTTTTTTGATGGGATGTTGTGCAGGGTGTTTTAGATGCCGCTGTGATTTTTTAATCCACTTTTGCACACTACAATGAGTCTGTCAGGTCGGGATCATTGTGAAGCTGATATTGTGTACTCTGATGCTGGCATAAGGAATAACTTCCATCACAAATAATCTCTAAAATGTGGATGTTTCTCCTCACTGCTTCAGCTTCAGACTACGGTCTGTTTCTGTCAGATGAAGACCCCAGAAAAGGCATCTGGCTAGAGTCTGGAAGGACGCTGGACTACTACATGCTGCGCAATGGGGTAAATACATCTACTTGTTTAACCCAACTAATACACACACACACTCTTCATATCCTCAACAAAGTTGCATTCATATGCAAACCATGTATGTTGTTGCTGTTTTAGTAACCTCCAAACTTCATGCATGATTCCAAATGTTTTAATGGCCGACCATTAGCCGAGGTTCAGCACAATGTGACTATCTTCAATTTAATAGATAACTGACAAAGTGCTTTATGATGGAGACACTATAAACAATTTAATTCATTTTATAATCCTTAATTAATCCAGACATAACAACTGGGAGCAAAGACAGTGCACGATATAATTTATGCTTAGATTAAACCCAGAAGTGCAAAAACATTGAAGCAGAATAAGAGAATAAAAGCACAGGATAAAATTGGATACCAAGAAAAAAAGAGCACATCAAAGGAAGCTTTTTAAAGTGACTTTAAAGAAGTGCTCCAGCCATCTGTAGATCCTTTGCCAGATTCTGATCCCTGCGGCCAAACGCCCGAGCGACTCTGGCTTGTCGTGTAGTGCTGCCTCTCAGTACATCTGTGGGTTTGGTTTTGCAGCTCTAAATGGTTTCTCCTCTTCAAATCCACCAAAGGCAACCCAGGTAGAAGGCATGACTGTGACCAATTATTCTGAACCAAATCTCTCCTCATTGTTGTGATTGGAAGGGGAGCAGCGGGCTGTGATAGGCAGCCGTTAAATAAGGTTTTCTGGCCTATATTCTCCTCTCTCTCCATGCAACCTGGTTGCATTTGATCATTTTCTCAGTGGGTACCTTCTCAGACGTTCTCTTTCTCTGACCATCTCTTTTTCTTACTTAATTCCTGCATTCCTCTCTCCTCTTTTTAACTCTTTTTTTTTTCGTCCTCTGCTCTCTTCTCTTTGTCTCGTGTGTTTGAGCAGGACATCCTTGAATACAAGAAGAAACAGAGGCCCCAGAAAATCAAAATGTTGGACGGGGCCGTTAAAACCATCATGGTGGACGACTCCAAAACAGTGGGAGAGCTGCTTGTGACTATATGCAGTAGAATAGGTACATGGTTTCTTTTACTAGCCCTTTTCTCCGTTTTGCCCTTTATCAGGTCTTTAAGGACATATGCATTACAGTTCAGTGTCCCAAAGTGTTAAAGCATTCTGTGAATCTGATAAGTACGTATTTTCCAATACTGTCAGTGCAAAACATGTAGCTCTATCTCTTTATCACTGGATAGTAAACAGAATGTGAATACACTAAATTAACAATTTTAATTGCTCTTGTGGGTGTGAATGTAAAAAAAGATAATCATAATCAAAAGAGATCATCATAAAGCATTCAGTGGGACCTAATATGCTTTCCTCATTTTACATCATAAGTGTAAAATGACAGTGTCAGCCTTTCGTATTAAACTTTGCCAACGTTTTAAATAATGAGGTGAACGTATGTAAAAGTAATCCCTGTGAGCAGAAACCTCGGACTGTTCTGAATACTCTGTTTTCCGTGTTGTTTCTACAACGTGACGTCAGCTTGTGATGGATTTCTTTAAATGGTCATCTGCTCCAAGCACACTACTGCAAGTGTTGACCTTGCATAACCTACATTGCTACATGTAGCTACATGCTAACATCAGAGAAGTGTGTGATGTTGGTTGTCGATGTTGTTCTCTTCGATTTCTGATCATCTTGCTGCTAGAACATGTCTAGTTTTGGAGATTTTGGTTCAAAAGATTTTATTGGTGATTTTTCCTGGTAGGAAGGTCTGCTATACTCTCAGTCATTCTTCCTGCTGCAATGATGATGCAGGAAGACCTGGAAAGAATGACTAATCAGAGTAGACTAGGCTTTATCGGTAGGGGGGCTTAAAGAGACAGGCGTTAAAGCAGACCATCTGAGACAGACAGTGAATCCAGGTGTTGCAGCACGTGTGAGGAAAATGGTGTTTTTTGGCATTAAAGCAAGCAAACATGATCAAGTAGAAACTTATGAACTTGAAAATGAGCACAGTAGGTCCCCTTTATGAAAGCAATCCATTTAAATGCATATCTTTTTTCTTTCTCTTTTGATTCCAGGCATCACAAACTATGAGGAATACTCTCTGATCCAGGAGACGGTGGAGGAGAAGAAGGACGATGGGATGGGCACGTTGAAGAAAGACAGGACGCTGCTGCGAGATGAAAGAAAAATGGAGAAGCTGAAAGCCAAACTGCACACAGACGATGACTGTGAGTTCAGTAGCGTTGTATTGACCTGATGGTGTAGTTGCACTTTATGAAGCGCTCAGCCCAGATGCCATCTTATTGAATGTTGTGAATCCCACACTGAGTTTAGCCTTGTGCCAAAGTGGGCAGGGAAAAACAACTTTTGAAGGGATTTGCATTCTTGACAGCAAAGGTTGAAGGGAAATGTCTCCTTTTGTCAACCTACAGAAATCTGTAGATCCTGACTGGAGCCACTGGAGCATAGTGTGATTGTTCCTCTCATTAGACACAATTTAGAAAAGCATACACGTCCACACGTAACATTGCACCATTCAGTGTGAAGTTTTTGAACCGCCCTGACTTTTCATAGAGCTAGCCGGCAGGTAAACTCAGCAGCCAAACAAACAGACAGAGGAGGGAAGCCATCACTTAGTAAAAGATAACGAATAAAGGACTAATGGAAATGGCTTGGCGTTGATAGTCATATAATCTGGCTAAATTAATGCTTAAAACCGAAGGATCTTACAAGCAGTGTATTACTCACACCCAAACCTACAAGGATTTCCTCTATCTCTCATTGCTTTTAATTTTTTTCTGTCCCCGTAATTACACAGATTGGATCATTGTTAAAAAAAAAAAAAAAAAAAAAGTATATGGATTTTGTAAAAGCTGATCCTTGTGCTGTATTTTGTGTCGTCAGTGAACTGGCTGGACCACAGCAGAACATTCAGAGAGCAGGGTGTGGACGAGAGCGAGACGCTTCTGCTCAGACGCAAGTTCTTCTACTCCGACCAGAACGTGGACTCCAGAGACCCTGTCCAACTCAACCTGCTCTACGTGCAGGTCTGACTCTCACCCTGACATATTTACCACCAGAAGAGAGTGTTAGTTGAGCATAGCGTTAGTTCAGGCAGGACACGATGTCAAGCTCAGCTCACATCCCAGCTACATCGGCTGATCTCAAACAGCCCAATTAAGTGATGGATTAGCCTGTCTACTGTTGCTGCTTCCTCTGCAAGTCACTTTTCAACCTGCCTTAACCCCAGCTCCTCATTTTCATGCTGTGTCAATGTCATCTGTCATTGATGCTGCTCTCTTCTGTTCCCGGGGAGGTCTTTGCTGCTGCTATACCCACCATACCACGTAGGCGCATGGAAGGGCAGAGAGGTTTGCTCCCCCTGCCTCAGGCTTTCCTTGTTTGCACATGGAAGGGCAGAGAGCTGTGCTTTCTCTGTAATTGGCAATGAAACTACCTGAACTACAAACAGAGGATAAACAGTACCATCCATTTCTCCATCGTCACCTAATGGTGACAAATAGCTACTAAAATATGCAGACAGATAACTTTGGATACATTTTAAAGAACTGTGTGAGTCTTGCAAGCATTTTTTTATGATCTTGATTAGGATAACTTGATTATAGATACTTGACTCAAAGCTGTGATATAAGGCCTCCTCATTTTATTTTACCTTTGTCCCAATTAATGAAGGGTTGTATTTGTCTTTCAGGCTCGAGATGACATCCTGAACGGGTCTCACCCTGTATCGTTTGACAAGGCCTGTGAGTTCGGAGGCATTCAGGCCCAGATCCAGTTTGGACCTCACATAGAGCACAAACACAAACCTGGATTCTTAGAGTAAGCGTCTATCACACAAGATCATTTCTCAGTGGTGTCAGTTCTCAATAAATATTTTTGGAGGCAGCTTATTTTGTCTCCAGATTCTTTACCAAACATTTGGTGTAGAATTCAACTGATTTGAATTGAAGTTGACTAAAAATCAAGCGTTCAACTTTTATTAAAGAGCTGATAGAAACATTTGTATTCATGTTCTAAGTCCAGCTTTGGGAGTTTATAAAATGGACCTTTCATTAGAGTTTTAAGGCTGTGGCAGAAAAAGTGAGTTCATGCTTTTTGTATGAATTTCAGCGTCTTGTGTATCATGTTTTTTTCTAGCCTGAAGGAGTTTCTACCCAAAGAATACATCAAGCAGAGAGGAGCGGAGAAGAAAATATTCCAGGTGTGGTCACGTTGCCCTTTTATAAAATGCACATATTGATTGTTTTAACTCATTTGACAATTGTGCATCAACAGTTCAGATGCTGAATACATGTATAATCTCACCCTCAGGACCACAAGAACTGCGGAGAAATGACAGAAATAGAAGCAAAAGTGAAGTATGTCAAACTGGCACGGTCTCTGCGGACGTACGGCGTCTCCTTCTTCCTGGTCAAGGTAAGTTGTAACACATTTATTTTTGTCATTTCACAAAAATACACCATTTTAATGAAATACCACATCACTATTTTATTCAATGAAAAGATAATCTGCCTTCAAAAAGTGAAAAATCTAGCCTAAGGTTCTTTTCTCCTGTTTTTTAAAATTAGATTATTTAAAAAGGGGGGAAGCAGATGTTGGAATTGGTTGAAATGCAGTCGGAGCCTTTTATCTCCTGAGTATGAAATCTTTTCTTTGGTGTTGGTGTTAACTGGATAAAGAGGCTGAGGGCAGTATGTAGCAGGTGGGGAGATTGTCTGTATTCACCTGAATGTTTAAAACTTCTCGTGTCACCCAAACCAAAATGGGAACATGCCCTAAAATATGCAGGTAGGGAATTTTTGGGGGGGATAGTAAAAACAAAATCTCCCAGTTACATTAAAAAAAGTAAATATCTATATACAATATGTTTTAAAAAATGTCTTGATATATATATTTTTTTACTTAATTTAAAAAGTATTTTTATTAATTGCAAATGTCACATTTTCAACCCTTTTTAATCTTGGTTAAAAAACTTAACCCGGTGGCTTGTGTCCTATGTACTGCTGTGTTCAGGCTACCAGTGACAGCAACAGGCTGCAAGTCATTTCCAGTGGAAGCTGGTGACATGAAGCTACACACGGATATCTGACACTTAATAATGACATTAATAATAGATTAATTTGGTATAGCACCTTTTACAGAAATAAAATTCACAAAGTACTTTACAAAAGAAGCCCATAAAAATATACAATCGGTGCTGTCAAAGGCAATGCAAAAGTAAAAACAAAAGACACAAAATAAAAGTAGAAGAAAACATAGACCAAATACAGGCAGCTGAGGCCCCCAGAAGAAACGCTCCAAGGAACATGCACTGGACATGTAAGGGTAGGACAAAGGCCATTTTGAAATGATGGGTTGACAGTTGCTTTTTATAGGCTTCTGCGGAGACTGCAGACTGTAGACTCATAATGGAAGAGTGTTGGAGCCACGACTTTAAGCACAATCACCTTTTGCTTTCAGTCTAGTCCAGCGGGGAATAGTCAGCAAGCCCTAAAAGTAATAATGCATTTTGTTTATAGGCGCCTTTCAAACGCTCAAGATACAGTTAAAAAAAAAAACAAGCGGCGATGTATCCGCAGATCATAAAATCAAAGTCTGTAATATACAATAAAAGCAAATGAAGGTATAAAATCATCATCCGTGCAAGTCTCAATATGTGTGTCACCATTAAATCAGGCTGAACATGCCAGCGTAAAAAGGCTCTAGAACCCATGGTAGTCAAGTAGGTAGATGGTGATGTGAGTTTAACCAAAGAGTGAACGAGAATATTAATATTTAGTAGATGAAAGTATGCAGACCCAGTGACATTAGTGATGTGGGTCTCAAAGGACAATGTACTGTCCAGGATGACACACAGACTCTTAACTTTAGGTGATTGGACGGACCTTGGAGTCATTTGGGTTATGATCAGATGACCTAAGAGATTTGTCGGCAATATAGGGATGGAGAGCGTCACAGATGTACTCAGATGCCTCACCACGAAGGGCTCGATATGTAAGAACAAGTACCTTAAAATCAATCCTAATCCTAATGGAAAGCCAATATAAAGAATGTAAAATGGGTGCAATGTGTGTTGTCCTGCTGGATCTGGTTAACAGCCTAGCAGCAGCGTTCTGGAACATTTGTAGATGGTTCAGAAATGGGACTTGTCGCACTTGTAGGGTGGCATGCTACAAATCAAAGTTGAGTTGGCCTCAACTTTTTTGTCAGCCAGTCTTATGTTCGTCTGAACACAGCATAACTATGTCAACAAGCACTTCAGCAACACTTCACTGGCCATTTGGTGACAATGTTGCCGACCACGCTGTAGCTTTGTTGCTCGTGGTGTCACAGACCATAAGGCTGAGTCCTTAGCAGCGACCCTGGGTCAATTTCGACCCGTGGCCCTTAGCTGCCTGTCATCCCAGCTCTCTTCCCGTTTTCCTGCCTATGTTTGGCTGTACTATCTAATAAAGCAAAAAGTTAAAAAAAAAAAAAAAAAAGTATAAAAAGAAGGAGCCCTTAGGTATTTGCGTGCCATACACTGTTCCTCTGTTCACGTCTTTTACGTCTACTCTCTGTTTCACTCATTCATCAACACATTCAAATGCACACTGGCAGCACCTTTGTCTGCTGGGAGTTGTTCAGCGTGCTCCGAGAAGGAAACCAAATGTTGTTTGTGCAGCCGAGTGTGCCACTAAAGATTATTTCAGAGCGAGATGGGGAGCAAGTGGAGTGAATGAGGGAGACTAGGAGACATCGCACAGGCAAACCTGCGACACTTACTCTATCAAATAAGTCCAACTGCCAGCGAGATGCCTGCTGAAAACGAGCAATTTGCTGCCTTTTTTTTTTTTTTTTTTTACCCTCACATCATTTGTCGCCGTGAGGACATCCTGCATAAAGTCATGGGAAGCTTCCCTGCCTCCATCGATAAATTGCTTTCCACTTGTCACCTGTTCTGACTTCATTGCCGAGCTCTCGTAGAAAATGAGATCATTTCTGGTAATTGTTCGGAAAAAAAAGTCACTGGTGCCGACTCTCTGCCAGACAGTTCCTGGCTTTTCATCAGTAGCTTTCAGCACCAGAGGATAAGGGTAGAAATGAAGTATAAAAAAAACACAAACCCTCTATTAGATCGGAGCTCACCTCATCAAATCGTCATTTGCAGTAGCTCAGACATTCCACAGTCCTGCGAGTCTACGCTGTATCTCACCTTTTCTTCCTTCTAAGTGTAAAACACACAGACTTAAAACCATGTCCCACCTCCTGGCCTCGGATCTGTGTTCCCCTTGATCAGCTTGACATCTTCTCTGCTCACCTTTGTCGTTTCCGTCATCCTCGAGTGTAATCCAGTGGAGCAGAAACATCTTAAAAATAACCCTGGAAAAAATGCAGCCTATAGTCCCTAACCCATAACCTCTGGAGGCCCTGGAGAGTTTACAGGCCCTCCAGGACTTTTACACAAGTCACCTCTTTGCCCTCACGTCACAGCCCATCACTGTCTGTCCATCTGCTCCCCGACTACCGCTCCTGAAGAAACGCTTTCTCTGTCCATGCAAGGCAAAGGAAAAGAAGTCAGCTGTTCTGTAAGCTCAGAGAGCGACTGGAGTATGACACTGGAGGCTTAGTGAATACAAGGCGGAGGTTGAGAGTTTTTGACAGGCAGATAAAGACATGATTAAGACATAATGCTTTAATTACTAACTGGGAAAAGTTTTGTGTTTTTTTTTAAAGTGGTAAGACAGTTGAATACCCATCTTGGCAGATCAGCATGACAGCAAAATTAGAGTTTCAAGCTGCCAGGCCTGTGAATTTAAATTTTGTTGCTTGAACTGTTAATCTGCCTTTTACTCTAAATGCCTTTTATTCGGGTAATTCTCTCAGCAGGCAGGGAAATATGAAAATGAAAGACAATGAATTGTTGGCTGAGGGGAATACAATTGACATTTAAAATGGTTTGTATGCATCATGGGGGTTGGCGGCTTGTTGGCTTGTTCTACTTTTATTTATACAGTGTGGTCCAATAAGAGTGAGCCTTTAGCACAAGTGCCCTGCATACATTAGACAATAAAAATTAGATATAACATGTTGCTATTATAACACGGTCATGAGCATGGTCACCAGCAGTCAAACTGAGACTACCTGTTGCACTATGGTGGGTAATGATCGCCCTACTACTAATGCAGGCAGTGTTATGAGCACTAAATGGACAAGGCCATTGCCAGAAGTATAAAGGATTGTGATGAATCATAGTGAAGTTTAAAAGAATAAAAGCAGACATCAAAACAGTGATAAATAATGAAATACAAACTATGGATTCAAAACGTTATATAAAACGAAAATGTCTCAAAAGAAAATTCAAATGAGGATAAATTAATGAGTTGTACTTCATCTAAATGAAGAGAAATGTTTGATGCTTTTTTTTGCCAAGTTTATATAGAAAAATCCTGTTGTGAGATCTTTTTGATTTCCTTAAAGGAATCCTCACCACCAAGATGATAATTTGCATATCAGTTACTCAACATGTGTTATGTTGAATCTGTGAAGAAAACTGTTTTTCTCGTATGCCTCCACTGCAAATGAAGAATTTAAAAACTGAGAAAATCCCTGATATATTAAAGCCATGGGGGACCAGGTTTAACGAAAGCAAAACTATATCAAAACATTCATTAACAAACTCCTACGCAACTCTTGCAGTATAATCCAAGTCTCATTTATCCAGTCATATGCTCAGCACTTCCCAAACACAGCTAAATCCTGACTTAACGTGAAACACTTTTTTAAGCCAGACTCCATTGACAAAAACAGTAATTTTACCTCACTGAACACAGGAGCTGCTGGTCTACTGCCACCATGATCATGAGGTTTTTTTGCATTATTGTGAGACTGTGGTGTTTTAAAAGGTTAGTTCGGGTTCAGCAAAGTCTCACAGTAACAGAAACAAACGAACTGATCCAGGTAGTGGTCGACCAGCAGCTCCCGTTCAGTGAGGTAAAATTACTGTTTTTGTCAATGGAGTCTGGCTTTGAAGAGAGCAGAGATGAGTTTCTCTCTAAGTTCAGTTTTAAATAGTAAGGTTTGTATGTGTTTGGAAAGTACTGAGCAAACAACTACATAAATGAGACTTGGATTATACAGTTTGTAAATGGATGTTTTGACATAGTCATGCTGTTGTTAACGGCGGCCCCCCTTTGACTGCAATTCATCAAGAATTTTCTCATGTTCTTGGATTCTTTGTTTAGCTGAGACGTGTGAAAAACAAAGTATTTTTTCACAAATTCAGTGCAACACAGGGTGAGTACTTGATACACAAATGGTCATTTGGTGGGTGCAGTATTCATTTTAGCGCAGAAGTGATAGAAGAATGAAAAACAGTTTTCTTACACACACAGCAAAGAGTGCACATCTCTTCCAACTGAGAGGAAAAGGACGCTTGTGTTCCAGTGTACAGAGTGCTTTGTTAAACCCAGCCGTTGCTAATGTCAGACCACTATCTAAAACTGTGACTGAAAATAAAATAAGAAATTCAACAAACAAGTTGCTGCCTGACTGTACGAGAGAAACTATCACATTACCAACCGACGCTTGAGATAATAGGTTGAAACCTGTTCAGTGTTGGCACCTACTCTAACACCACTTTTGGTCTCTGAGTCGTCAGCCATTGCCAGATGATGTGTTGTCAGTATTTTCATCCAACAATGGTTGCAAAATTATGCAAGTGTTAGGTGTTTTTTTAAGAAAGTTTGGAAGGATTAAAGGCAGTTAATGTTTTTTTTTTGCAGGAAAAGATGAAGAGTAAGAACAAGCTGGTGCCGCGGCTCCTGGGGATCACCAAAGAGTCTGTGATGAGGGTGGACGAGAAGACCAAAGATGTGGTGCAGGAGTGGCCGCTTACCACCGTGAAGAGGTGGGCAGCATCACCCAAGAGCTTCACCCTGGTAAGACACACATGCAGAAAACGTGTCTCTGAGTGGAGGCTGATCCACCAGGATTTATCACCAGAATTCACAAGGTTTCGGTACTCCTGGCTTTGTTCTGTCGTTTTATCTTTTATCATTCAGTCTACACTGAGCATATATATCCCTAGCAGTAAATCAGAAGGACAGGCTCACAGTAAACCCAACTGTTCTCTGCAATGGCTGTAAAACAATCACCGTAGTGCTCAGTCTGCCTCTCCTTTCACTCCCTCGTACACTTCAGTTATTGAACAGACTCTTTTGTCTTCCCTGTCAATATCTCTCCTTTGTGTCAGCACCCAGAGTCAATGAGCAACATGGATTTAATCTTGCAGATCTCACAGATGTACTGTCTCTATTAAATTAACAAACTCTCTGTTTGCTGTTAATTCGGCAGGGTGTTTTGTGGTCTGGGCTGTGTGTTTTTGTGACGCAGGGGTTCAGAATGGTTTCATAGGTATGATTTGTCCTTCTAACATTAAAGGAGTCGTACTTTTTGATCTGTTAGAAAATGGATGGGGCCACCCTGCCACCCCGTTGAGTTACAGCGAAAGTGTTCCCATAGGAGGTCTTTAGATCTTTGCTAAAAAAGTCCTCCAGCTCGGTTTCCTACAAAAAAATCTCAGAGATGCTTCTTGCTTTAATCTGACTCTCTGCGTGTTGCAGCAGTTTGGTGTCACCCAATGCAATGTGTGGTTTTCATCTGACACTAGCTGGCTCCATGGATTCACATTAATCCTCCCCAGTAAATCCTCAGCCTGTGTACAGCACGAGCTCTGCTGTGGTTACTTTCCTTACAGTCCAGTGTGAAATGCATGTTAAAGATTAGACTGTGAATGTCTATGTGTATGTGTGTGTAGGACTTTGGGGAGTACCAGGAGAGCTACTACTCGGTGCAGACCACTGAAGGGGAACAGATCTCTCAGCTTATTGCCGGTTACATCGACATCATCCTCAAAAAGGTGAGACATTGATCTCTGGAGACACAGATGAATCATAATCAATCGATAAAGTCTCAGATCTGTTAAAGCTTGACATGCTCAGGCTGCTGTGTTGTACAGCTGTGGTTAAATCAAAAGAAGAAAGAACTCAAATAATTGTTCCCTACATGCATAATACTTCTTTCCTCAGTTAAGAAAGTTGATACAAATATGCAATTTTTTTTTGCTTATACCTTCAAAATACTGAAAGATATTTCTGCACACCTGTCAAAGGGCAGCACAACTTGAATAAAAACTAGTGCACGCTGTTTTCCTTTCTCCTGGTTTCTTTCTCATGGCATTTTACTTTATGTGGCCTTTATCTGGTCCATTCAGAGTCTAGAAATAGACATTAAATGTGTCAGTCTCAGACCAATTTCCTACTCTGAATCACTGGGTGAATTTGGGCCCCAGGTTTCCTTTTATGTGACACTAAAGCCAGCATCTAAGATCAGGGTTGCTTTTTGTTTTTTTAAATTTAATATTTGTTGATTCAGTATTTGGTGTGTTTTTCTCTCCGCTGCAGAAGCAAAGCAAGGACCGCTTTGGATTAGAGGGCGATGAGGAGTCCACCATGCTTGAGGAATCCGTGTCCCCGAAAAAGTATGTAAATTAGTAACTTAAAACTAGTGAAACAGTTTTGACTTTTTCCAGCCATGCAGTGAGCATGACTCAGCGGATATGAGTCGGTGGACTCAGAAAGTCTTGGATGGATTGCCACGAAATATGGTGCAAACATTTGTGTTCTCCATATGTGTTCTGTACCGTAATAACTCAATCTGTCCAGTGTTTGGGTTCATGACCTGCAAAACTTCATGCTACTTTGTGTTTAGTGCAAACCAGCACATTTTAACATGCTTACACACTAAACTGAGATAGTAAGTGTTATAATTGCAAACATCACCATTTTAGTAGTGTCATCGTAAGAGTGTTAGCATGCTAATGTTAGCATTTAAGCAACACAGTGCCAAAGTATAGCCTCGCAGAGCTTCAAGCACGGCCATAGATTCACAACCTAAGCTTGCTGAAACCAGTCATTGTTGGAGACAGTTGATGTCTTTCTATTAGCAGGACAATGCTGTAGAAAACATTATACTTGCATAGAGAAAGCCAGGGTTGAAATCAACTTTGTGTCCCACATCTGTCCCCGGTTTTACTATCAGCTGTCTCAAACTTAAAACCAATGTCCCAAATTTAAGTCATTGTTTTCATTTTACATAATAAATGTAGTTTTATTATAAACTATGCAGTTTAACTTTGTTTGACTACACGACTCACTCTGGCCCGCCATGGAAGATCTGCTGGTTGCTTCCTGCACTTATATCTGGGGAAAAGAAAGATACAACCCTGGCCTAGCAGTTTGACCACAGACATTTTCCATTCTTCTTTTAGTCATTGGTTGAGTTAATGTTTCCTGTTCACTTCTAAATGTTTGATTAATGAATGCATCACTGCAAACTGGAGTGCAAAAATGCAAACCTGTTTCTGATATCGGCATACAGCGATGGACGTTGAGTTTCTGTTTTTAACAACACTATAACAGCATCATAGTTGAACAATAAGTTAAATTTGAGTTCATATGTACATCCTTCTCGTCACTATCTCCTTGCTGCTTTTCCCTCCCTAAACCCATCAGTCTCTCACACACACTCACACTGGCTGTCACTGTGGCTTTCATCAGGGGGCTTCCTGGTTTTGCTGCCGCCGCTGATGTTGTTTAGCCACCTCAGCATTTTGATGACCGCAGGGTTTTTGCACCGTCACATCTCTCTCTATGATTGATACTGTGTGTGTAAGCACATGTGAGACGTAGCTTAGAGCCCATGTCACGTTTTTGAATTTTAACACCTAACAATTAAATTGAGATATATCCCATGTTGCATACATGTAATAATTCAATTTATACTGTTGTCCCAGACACCGTATCTTTGTATCCCAGGTGCTGTTTTTATTGCCCTTGGGACAATGGGACATCCTTAATTTCGAGCGCTGGAGAAAGCTTTACAAAAGCAAGAAAATGGAAATAAAGCAACTGGACAACAAAGTTGTACAAATTAATCCTCTGAGTGTGGTTCCTATTTGACAGTGTTATAGTCCAATAGAAACTGAGGTATGATGATGGTTTGTCCATAAGCTGAAAGCAGCAGACAAAGTTATTGCATATTATCCTCTCAAAACACAATATCAGACTGGGTCCTTTTTCAATTTCCTCCTCACCACCGCCCTTGACCACAGCTAACACATCCATCTTCCAGGAACTCATTTCACCACATGAACACCTCCTCAGCCGGACTTTATCCTGAGAGATAATCATTATGTGAGGAAATTTTGCAGCACTGGACAAGCAAAGGCCTTATCTGAACATTTCCTGATTAGATGTGTATTACTTCATTTATCCTCGGTGGACTCTCTGCACGTAACTGAAGCCCCTCTTTCCTGTCCATCCTCAATTGATATTGCTTTCCTGCTTTAAAACTGAGAGAGGATTTGCTGCAATTGTTGTTGTATTTTCCTCCCTCTTTTTTTTCTTTCTTTTATCTGGGTGTGCGCGCTAAACTGAAGGCAGAAGTCTTTAATACTGCAAACGCATAGCAAGCCAAACTCTGGAAGGTCTTATCTGAAGAAAAACAAAACAAAGCTTTGTCTTCCAGAAGTACACAGTGGGAAGACTCTGCAGTGTCGGTCTGCTTTGTGTTCGTGGTCCCACTGTCACAAACAAACACAACCACATTTCTTGGTGTTAAATCCCTTTCCTGAACACACTCACGCACAGTCAAGAAGTAAAAACTCTCTTTTTGTCTTCTTTTTACTCACTTTTTTCTTCTTTACATTCTTGTCTTGATGTTTTTTGCCATTGTTACAGTTTATCTCTGATGTATAAGCACAGTGCAGCTTTATTTTACACTTCTTCTGTCTTCAGCTCCATTAGCAAGCTCTTTGGCTGATGGTCCTTTTTGTGTTTGCGTCTGTATATCATGTTAGTGTATACATATTGGACTATGTATTTGCTCTGTTTTTAGTTTGTTTGTCAGTTATTTATTGATCTGAATTTGCTTTCGATCACCCTTTTCACGTCTGTATAAGAGAAATGACAAACTCGAACAACATAGTACTTTTCTTACACTGAAATGTGCTTTGCTCTCTGTTAAGTATTTCTAAGCCGGGCATAGCATGCAAGGTAAGGCAAATTAATGATTCTGTCAGTAGAGAGCTGCAGGGTTCACATTTATTTGTCGGCCAGCCCAGAAGTTAGCGTCACCCTGGTTCCAATTGGATTTTTTTCATTGGATTTTGGATTATTGCACATAATCAGCTGCATGGCAAACTCAAGTTTATGATGCACGTTTTGTGTAGCGAGATAATCTTCACAAATATACACCACTTTCATTTTATGTAGTGTATGCAGTCACTGAGTGTTAAGCTACCGAACCATAAACGAACTACACCACGGTCTCATGACTTCAACGTCACCACCCTGTAGTCTCATTTAGCCACTTGTTAGCAACTGCCTTTTTTAAGACAATTAAAGCTTCAGAATTCATGAGTGGGGTATCTACTGAGTTTGTTTATGTTGTTGAACAAAAACCTTTCAAGCTTGTGTTAACCACAGCCCTTACTTCAGGCATCCAACCAATAACACATTAAAAAAAACTCATTGACTTTAATGCAAGAGAACCAGGAGTGCAAAAATGCAAACTCATTTCTGGGTTTTAGGACTCATCCGTGCAGCACTCTGTACTGCCCAACAAAGACAAAGAGCAGTAACTAAAGGCATGTAAGCTAAACTGAAACTGATAGATTAATATTTTACACTCCGGTTTGGACAAGGTAAGCTAAGATAGGATTTGCTGGACTACTTTAGCTGTTACTTCTTGTCTTGGTTTTATTTGAGTTAGCTACTGCCTCATTTATGTGGGATAACACAACTGGATTATTAATGTGTTAGACTATCAAAAAGGTTTTTGTTTTTTTTACAGTTACAAGAAACAAGTTGGAAAGAGCACACTTAGCTGTAGCTAAGACTAGCTGCTGCTATGTTAGCAGCTAGCTTTATCAGTGTGGTTTAGCTAATTCATGTTAGCTACTGCCCCATTCATGTGGGATAACACAACAGCAGTAGCTAAGGCTAGCTGCTGCTATGTTAGCAGCTAGCTTTATCAGTGTGGTTTAGCTAATTTAAGTTAGTTACTGCCTCATATGCGGGATAACACAACAGGATTTACTTATCTGTTAGACTATTAAAATACATTTTACAATCACAAGAAACAGGTTGGAAAGTGGGTATGTTTAGGTGTAGCTAAGGCTAGCTGTTGCTATGTTAGCAATTAGCTTTAACAGTGTGGTTTAGCTAATTTAAGTTAGCTACTGCCTCGTTTATGTGGGATAACACAACAGGATTACTAATGTGTTAGACTGTCACAATAAATTTCACAGTTAAAAGAAATAGGTTGGAAAGAGTGGGTATGTTTAACCGTAGCTAAGGCTAGCTGTTGCTATGTTAGCAGCTAGCTTCAACAGTGTAGTTTAGTTCAGTTTTGTAGTTTTGCAAACTGTACATGCTATTTTTTTTCCTCTGAAATTACAGATTTCCATGGCATATTGACATTTTACATTGTAAAACACATATGGTTCTAACTCATTATTTGACCTCATATTTACTTACTGCATTTGGGCTTTGTAGGGCAGAATAGCTTCTTACTGGGTGACATGCACAGTTGTAAATTTAATTTTTAGAATCTTCACCATCTGTCTCTGGTTAAATGTAAATACATCACCCCACAAATCTGCAGCCACTCGGCATCCAGACAACTATTTCATTTTCCTACTTGGAGAACATTTGGTGCACTTTCATCATCATGCTCCACCATGATTGGCACAGCTTTTTTAAAGCTGTGAGACAAGTAATTTGAGTGGCTGAAAGGGATAATAATTAATAACCACTCCCCCTGATTTATTTTTCACCTCACTCCCTTTGGTGATAAATGCCAGTGAGCCTATATGAATAAAATTAGCAGGTGTGCTTGGAAAGCTTTCATTCTCTGTGCTGGTCACTGCACAATTTAAATGGATCCCTGCAAGTCTCAGGCTTTATCAACCAAGCACACATTAACTGCGATTTTCTCAGCTTGAGCTGTAAACTTCAGTGACGGCGTGATCTGAATCTAAATTATTGTAAATGAATGTAACTTGCCAGATTGACTCTCTAAAAGAGAATGTTTGAATTGTTTTTATTCTGAATGTACCATTCTACTTTAACTTAAGAGAGGACTTAATTTGAAAATCATGGTATTTTAAAGACAAGTGATTATCCCATAACATTTCTAAATGTTGCACTAATTTCCTGTTTGTGTGTCTGCAGGTCCACCATCCTTCAGCAGCAGTTTAATCGTGTGGGCCGGGCGGAGCATGGCTCAGTGGCACTGCCGGGGGTGATCCGCTCCGGCTCCATTGGCACAGAGTCGCTCAGCATGGGCACCATGCCATCTGCTCAACAGCAGATCACAATGGGTCAGATGCACCGTGGACACATGCCACCGCTTGTAAGAACAGTAAAATGGCTCTCAGTATGATGTTTGTGTAGTTTCTATTCACTGATGAAGTCCTGTTAAAGGAGCCACTAACACAAGTTTGTTTTAAGCTGATCCAATAGACAGGTGTATTGTCGTCTTTTTTCTTCCTACACAGAATAGAAATTAGTTTCAAAGGGGCCAATCATCTTCCCTTTGTAAGCTCTCTGTGTGAAATTAACCTGTTTGTCTTCCTGTATGCGTAGAGTTCAGCACAGCAGGCTCTGATGGGAACAATCAACACCAGTATGCAAGCTGTGCAGAAGGCCCAGATTGACCTAGGAGAGGTCGACAACCTGCCACCACTGGGACAGGACATGGTATGAAACACTCACACACTATATACATATACTTAAATGCATGCTTTCAGTGAAAATCATCATCGTCATACAGGGTTATAAATAATGGTGCTGTCTGCAGCATAACAGCCATGTTTGGGTGCCTATTATACATGCAAAGTACTGACTTTTGGTGTGGTTTCCCTGTGTGTGCGTAGGCGTCCAAGGTGTGGGTCCAGAACAAGATGGATGAGTCAAAACACGAGATCCACTCCCAGGTCGATGCCATCACTGCAGGAACAGCCTCCGTTGTCAACCTCACAGCTGGTCAGTGGCACCAGCATGACTCAGCAGATTGTGTATTGTTAATTAGATATCAAGGCCTGGATTTACAGCAATTCACTGGAAGTGAAACAAGCAATGTTGCACAGTCTTTGTGGGATTGATCCAAAGCTTTTCAGGAGTGCTTAATGAAACCAGCGAAAGTGTTAAATTGTGCCCACAGTTTAACAAGTGCATTTTAGGAGTTTTTCTGTAGAGTTAAAATTATCTGGCCAATTAGTGACTTTAAAGCAGATACTTTACGTCAGTCTGGTGTTCATTAACATCACCGTAGAGCCTGTATAAAGTCTAATAGTTCCCCCATATCCTGCTGTGGTTTGGTTAATATGGACTGGTAAAGGTGTCTTTTGGCTTTTTGCCATTCTGAGCCATTCCAAGTATAAATCGGTTGTTTTAGGTTTTATCTGTGCTTTGGAGTGATAAGAATTTACCTATAATTTCTGTACTTTTTTCAGCTTATTTTCCTTTTCTGACTGATGTGTTTATGCAGTCTCTAATCTCAGTTAAAGGATAACATTTTTGTCTTTTGGTTGAATGGTGAGGCTGTTTACAAGAGTCTGTGAATCTTAAGAAGAAGCACCAGAGTGCTGTGGCATTTTTCTCTGTTTGGGTTTGGATAAGCTTTGTTTTATTCACTTCTCGAAGCTTTGTTTTATTCACTTCTTCACTATTTATCTGATGGCCTTTATTATTCTGTCCTCTCTCACTATACTCAGGCGATCCGACTGACACAGACTACACCGCTGTGGGCTGCGCCATCACCACCATCTCCTCCAACCTGACAGAAATGTCAAAGGGTGTGAAGCTGCTGGCTGCACTGATGGAAGATGACGTGGGCGGAGGTAATGACCTGATGAGGGCCGCAAGGACACTGGCAGGGGCTGTGTCTGACCTGCTGAAGGCCGTGGAGCCGGCTTCTGGAGAGGTGAGCGAAGGAAGCCCACACCCCGAGATAATGATAGTATATCTTAATACTGTACATTTTAGTATCATAACAACATTTCTTGTCTTCATTTTGCTTTTAAGGCCAGCTGTTTAGCATAGTCTTCCCTTCTTTCCCTTCCCTCTGTTTATCTGACATGTTAAAGGTGGCGGATGTACTTTGTTTTAAAGTTGAAGTTCAGTGTGGCAAATAAAGTCTGAAGGACATAATGGGAAATATTAGTGTAGAAATAGAATTGTAAAAGGAAGACAAAAAATTACACGCCATATTGAGCCCAAACCAAATGTAGAGTTAGGGCACATGAATAGAGAGGGTGGATAAAAAGAGACAGAAAATGGAGAATAATGTGTGAAAGTGAAGCCTGATGCTGGATTTGAGCCCATGAAGCAAGCAAACTTTTCACCATTTGTGTTACTTGTAATGCCAGATTTTTGTGAGTAATTGTTTGTCTACACAAATTTTTTTTATATCCAAATTGACAACCTAAAAAGTTAATCAAATCTGCCGTGGAGTACCTCTGCTCTGAGACAATGTATGATCTCTTTATAATACAGTTTCTCTCCTGCTCCTCCAAACTACACCTGATTATATTAACATCCTCCACTGCTGTCTGGCGTCAGCTAACTGAATTGTCCGTGTCGGTCTTAATAAAGACCTCAGACTGAGGCTGAATGTCAGTTTGTGCCTTTATGGAAATAGAACTTGCTTAAAATCTCTGCAAAGGACACTTAATAGGACTCTAATGTTCTCACTGATGTCTATTAAGAGTTTGGTGTTGTTTTCTTGTGGAAGTATCATTCAGAGGTTAATGTACTGTACAGTTGTAGGTTGGTAATCTGCATAATACACAGGTCTATTTAGCTGTGGGACAACCCTGAGCTATATGCACTTGTGCATTATGCATGCAAGTAGTTGGGAAGATAACTGGAATCCTGGAGGGTAGTTAGACAAAGAGATGTGGGCTCTTTGTTAGAGTTAACTTTGTCTTGGTGTAGAAATATGATAATTGTTTTGTTAAAACCGATAACTTGTGAGGCACTGTGCAGTGTGCAGTACTCAAATGGCACTGATGTTTTTTAGATGCAGCATACAGCACAGTAAAACACATTACAGGTTACTTAGAAGCCATATTTCAAGATGCAAGATGATGCAGTTTCCAACCAAGCGTCCAAATGCAGTTTCACATCCTGATGGTTTTCTGTGTGTGTCTTTGTGTGTGTGTGTGTGTGTGTGTGTGTGTGTGTGTGTGTGTGCGTGCAGCCCAGACAGACTGTGCTGACAGCAGCAGGCAGCATCGGCCAGGCCAGTGGAGACCTCCTGCGCCAGATTGGAGAGAACGAGACAGACGAGAGGTTCCAGGTAACGCTGCACCCTGTCCATTTATCATCGTCATCGCCGCCGTCTGTGTAATATTCAAAGAAAGCTCAGTCCTCAGGAACTCAAGTTAATCAAAAGCAGATTGTAGCCAGGGGACTATAGAGGGGATATTTTCGTTCTCCAGCAAGATGGTTTTGTTTGAATCGAATGCTAGCTGTTTAACTTGTGTATTTCTTTCCTGTGGCTCACACTTGGGTGACTCACGGCTGTTTTGATTATTCAGTGTTTGCCCAGGCTGCACATACACTAGATCATATCAGCGCAACTTTTCTTACACCCTGCCTGTTGCCACGCACAGGAGTGTGTTCCAGTGTTTTAAATTAATTCAGTAATTATGAGTTGTACATGTGTGCAGTGGGTAAATGTGTGTTGTTGTTTTTTTAATTAGACTGTTGATGCTGCTGTTTAATGAGTTTACACAGTCAATTATATAATATACAAAAGCAAACACCACTGCTTTTCCGGTTAAAAAATTAAATGAGATGGCAGCTAGATGTCCTATTTCTGTGAATTGTTTCTTAACTCCCTGATTTCCTCTCTTTTAGTGCAATTACACACAACTACTGATATAATCTTATGACACAGAGCTATAACTAATAATGATTTAATGTTTTCTACATCTAAATGCCAATGCCACAGCAATTTTCATCTGTTTATAAGAATTACATGAATATGTCAGAGGAGACACTGTGCAGGTATAAGATTTTTTTTCATCTCTGCCACCATTGTTGCAGGACATCCTGATGAATCTGGCCAAAGCAGTGGCCAACGCCGCAGCCATGTTGGTCCTGAAGGCCAAGAACGTGGCCCAGGTTGCAGAGGATACCGTGCTTCAGAACCGGGTCATTGCTGCCGCCACCCAGTGCGCCCTGTCCACCTCTCAGCTGGTGGCTTGTGCCAAGGTACAATAATATGCTTGGGACTCTTATTTCATGCTCGGTAGCATGAAATGTTAGACTCACTCTGCTAAATGACTCAAATCGTATCAGTATTTGTATAATATGCACTCAATTCCCAAAAAGCAAATTCAGTGGATATTATGCAAATACTTGGAAGTGATGCACTGGCGGTGTGATGTGTTCCCATTTATTATGTCAGATCTGTCTCGGATTTGAATATTACACTTGCACAGTGGCTTACGGATGTCTTTTGGGAAGCTATTGTTACATCTATTTGGTTGAGTGCACAAGATGACTCCTCATTTGCTGTGTCATCTTCTCTCATAAGGACACTGTGCAGTGAGGTTTGGTAAATAGAGGTTCCTCATATACTTAAAAAAAAAACTCCAATTTATCTGCAGCTAAAAAAATGAAAATGTGTGTTTTTGGAGAGTGAATATATCAGGATCCACTAAGGCACCGTTAAATACCCTGCGCCCGCATCGTATTTGCACATCTTTAATTGTACAACCCACATGCCTCTAATTAGTTTAAATGCCCTCCTGGCTCCCAATCAGAATAGTTGCATTTACTAAACAAATCCTCACCTCTCTGCGTGGCAATGTGATGAGAACCATCTGCTGAATCCCTTTCAAATAATTTTTTCCCCTCTCCTTTTTTTCCTGTTTCCTTTGTAGTCTGTGAAATGTGATTTGTGATTTAATGACGTACGGAAATGGGTTTATCCCAATTTAAAATGTGTTTGCTGTGTGTGTTTGAGTCACATTAGGGAAGTAAGATGGAGATTACTTGGGCCAGATTTTTATTTTACCATTTAGATATTTAAACTGGAGAAAGATGTCTGATATTTCGTACCATGTGATGCTATTGTTTCTCTCTTTTTCACACTGGAGATCGATTCGATTTTTTTTTTTATGTCCCTTCCTCCTTCACTATTGTTTTCGTAGGTGGTGAGTCCCACCATCAGTTCACCGGTTTGTCAGGAGCAGTTAATTGAAGCCGGAAAGCTAGTGGATCGCTCGGTGGAAAGCTGCGTCCAGGCCTGCCTCTCAGCAACAGAAGATGGCGAGCTCCTTAAACAGGTCAGCTTGATTAATGTCTAGACCAACGGTGCCCTCAACTCTACTGTTCCACGTATCTTTTCTGTTTTGTCTCATCACACAACAAGATATATTACAAGTTTGACCCAGAAAGTGCTAATTAGCAGCAAATGAGTTGACCGGTTTCCTAGAATCCTGATTCTCAAGCTTTTCTTTTTTTTAAAATTTAAACCACACAGGAAGTTTTTCATTCAGGGTATTCAGCTTGTGTACTAACCTCCAGCTTAAGAAGCAATGAAGATAATTAGTCCAGTATGTTTCTCCTCAGCCTGATGGAAACAGAATAATGCAGCTTAAGAAACACAGCACTAACGTTAATGATGTGCATCTCTCGTGTTGAAGGTGAGCGCAGCAGCCAGCGTGGTGAGTCAGGCTCTGGGAGATCTCCTGCAGCATGTTCGTCAGTACACCTCAAGGGGCGAGCCTATTGGGCGCTACGACCAGGCCACAGACACCATCATGACCGTCACAGAGAGTATCTTCAGCTCAATGGGAGACGCAGGTGAGTCCAAAAGAGGATATTTGTTGGTGATAAAAAGTTGAGTTAATGAAGCAATCACACTTGTGCATCCACATCCAGCCATTTTGGGGACTTTTTCCAGCATGGTAAATATTATAAAATACAGATATATGTTAAAATAAATGCACTTTTTGTGAACAAGTAGTTATTTAAGGAAGAGGTGGATTTATTTCCCTTTAGCTGAAACTTTATTTGTGATTTAAGAAGAACTCCTGGTTTAATCAGTCATTATTAGTCAAGTGCAACTCCACAGCCTGCTACACTGATCTAGGGATGGTGATGTTGTTCTTTGTTTGGTCAAGACTGAAATATCTTCACAACTGTTGGATGGATTGCCATAAAATACTTCACTGGCATTCATGGTGCCTAGAGGATATATTCTGACCTCTCCTGTAGCGCTACCATGAGGCTCACATCTTTAGTTAGGAGTCTTATAGGATGGATTGCCATGAAATTTCCTACAGATTTTCATGTCCCCCTCCGTATAAATGATCACTCTGGCAAACCCTTATCCTCTTCATCTGGAGCCATCATCAGCTTCAGCATCATCAAGATTAATTTGTCCAATACTTGATGAAATATCTGCAGAACTAACGACATGTCCATGATCCTCAGCTTGGTGTTCGTACTATTTAGAAAGTATCAGCTGATTGATTGATTGATTGATTGATTGGAACATTGTTAACATTATACCTGCTAAACACCAGCATGTTAGTGTCATTGTGAGCATGTCAGCATGCCGATGTCCGTGTGCACAAGAACAGCCCACAGAGCCATTAAGCATGTCTGTAGACTTGTGAACTTCTAACCTTGTTAATACAAGTGTCGTCTGCAAAGAAAGAATTAGGCGAAAGACAATAAAATGGCTTTTATAGGGTTATTGACGCATTTGGGTAGAAGTAAAAGCCAAGAAGCTATGAACAATGTGTGCAAGGTACCTGATGGTTTGCAAGAAGAGCTCAGAGTTGGATGATTGCAGTGTTTTTATGTTTAATATCACACAAGCTGTCTTGTTTTGAATTTTATTTGGCCACACTGGTGGCAGATGGGTGCATTTCACACATTGTGAGACCTGACAAAATAGTCCGAAATCTGCGTGGTACCAACCTCAAAACCAGCATCCCATGTCATGCTACTCAGCGCAACCCATCATAGAGTTTCCATATGATTGCAGTACATTTTGGCTACTGTCATGTGCTGAACTACTGGATATATTTCTCAGCCAAATATCTTGTTTTTAAACAGCTGATGAAAAAGCACATCAACCGTACAGAATCTAAGCTTCAAAAGTTGCTTTCCACAGCAAGTCTGCTTTCTGAGTGGATGTCTCTGTATCAGTTCGTGCTTCATCCCATCTTCTCCTCAGAGAGACTGGCGTGATGGTGGGTTTGAATGGACTGCTGTCAGCCCTGTCGAAGCCACAGAGAAAAGCTGACAGCGATGTTAGCAAATCTGACAGCAGAGAAAAAGACAGACAGATAGAAAGAGATTCGCAGAGAATGTCCCGGGCCGGCGGTCAGCTTAGCAGAATTGATTGGTTTGATAGACAAGTAGAATTTCTGTTTGCTCTGCTGAGGCTTGAAAAATGCAGCTAGTTGGAGAATACCGCCTTTGAACCGGTGTCAAATATGTCAGGTTGTGTCACACCTGAAGAAAAAAACAGAGCGAATCCTTCTGTAGTGGAGTGTTGGCAGACAACTGATGCATTCACATGAGTTATCGCCAGATAGCTGGTTTGGTGTGCCAGGTCTGCTTTGACAGAGAGAATATAGACAACAATCCTTTTCTTATCCCTTTAGTCGTACCTCATTAGTCTGATTCTAAGAATATTTTCAGAGGGAATTGAAAACACCAGGGCTGGTGGAACAGTTGCATCTAATTGTGTCTTCACAAGTCACCTACAGGTGTTAAAACAGTTTGCTCATGTGATCAGGGAGCACAGTACAACTGTGCAAAAAATTCAGCCACACAGAGCTGAGTGAAAGATGTGCGTTTCTTTCATATTTTGTTTTCTCCCACCGATGCTTTTTTATGGTGCTGACGTTGAACTTTCTGTTTTTAAAGCTCACTATTGTTTACGACTTCAAACAGTCACAATATGAGTAACTCACCATCAGTCATTTTAACAAGTAAGCTTCAGATTTCGCTTACTGATACAAAATGAAATGGTGTCAAATTAAAAATCTGTGTAGCTTGTTGAAATATTTATCTGCTTCACAGAGATTTGCCAGCATTACATCATTATCCTAAACATGCATAATTATCCCCAAAGCACAAGAAAGCAGACATCAAGCAAAGTTTGATTATTATTGCAAGTGGTGGAAAAAAAAAAATGAAGATTTTATTTTAATCCAAATTGCTCATGCCAGTAAACTCAGGAAGATTTCCAGCTAAAGCACACAGCTATGCAGCTGAATTGAAACAACATTATTGTGTTAACACGGCCAACTCTCATTAGTATGACTCATCCATTAATCCACTTCTCTCTCATTTTTCCTCATCTCTCTCTCTCTCCACTTCCCCTCGCCTCCACGTTACCTCTGTATCGTTGTCACGCCTCAGGAGAGATGGTTCGTCAGGCTCGTGTTTTGGCTCAGGCCACCTCTGACCTGGTGAACGCTATGAGGTCTGACGCAGAGGCTGAGGTGGACGTTGACAATTCTAAGAAGTTGCTGGCAGCTGCTAAATTGCTGGCTGATGCTACTGCAAGGATGGTGGAGGCAGCAAAGGTAAGCAGCTTGTGAGACAGGAAGCTGAGATTTCTGTTCTCGTAATTTTACATTTATATCTCAACTTAAGTCAACAAAAAGCTGAACTGAGAGGCTTCTGTGAAATAAGCTTTATTCCATTCACGGAGAGAAATCTTTTGGGTGAATCTTTTTAGGGAAATTTTTTGGTTTTAATCACAGTAGTGATACTTTTTTAAGATCAGATACAGGGCTGGGTTTTATTCCCTTGTCTGTACAGGCTGACCTGTCAGAGGTGATAGAAGCTGGGCTGAATGCTACAAAAACAAGAGTGTGTGCGTGCTTGTGTGTATATGCAAAAAGAAAAAGATTAAGGATGATGGTTTTGGGAAGTGACTTTCCTTTGATTTGTTGGTTAGATGTGATTTTGATTAATAAAAGATGACCCTTTCAAATTGTCTTCCGTAAAAAATCTTTAATTTGGAAACACCCAAACGCCAGGGTGTGTTCCTGGAAAAGGTTTTACAGTGTAGTTTTTTCAGTGGCTCTGGGTCTCAAATCTCAAATAATTGGTCAAATCTATCATTTTTATATTTTACTGATTTTTTTAAATTGCAAAATTGGTCTTAAATTTTAAAGTTTATTAAAAAAATCTTGAATGTCTTAAATCTAACTTGCTTTAAGCTGTAGGGACCCTGATTTGATTATTCACTCTCTACGTAACAGCAGCAGGGTGTGTCTTAGATGTCCCTTCCAGACCACAAATAAAATGTGCTTGCTTTTAGTGTGAATGGGTCAGCACAAAAATTTGAGCTTTGCAGCGCTCCCAACCTGTGTTACTAATGGAGTTGCAACAATCATTTACTAGATACTGGAAGCAACCAGGGGCTCTCTATGCCACTTTTTCTTTTCTCTTTAATCTCAAATATACAGTGCATGAACATGATCTTTTGCATTAATCATATTAAAAATGACCCAATAAAAGGTCCATTGCTTTGCTGGCAATATGCACCATTTTGAAAATCCAGTTCAAACATGGTAGTGGACAGTTTTAATCAACTAGAAATGAAACAATCCTGCGTAGTACATTATCCACCCTGGCCTCATTCTTTGGTTTAATTGCACTTTTTTTGGAAGTGCAGTGAACAGCAACGGCCAGGAATTAGCCTAAGACACCAGAGCACAAAATGAATAATCAAATACAAAATGATAGGGTTGAAATATCATAATCCTCACAGTGTTTAAATTTACCATCCAGTTCTTCTCACACCTTAACTTTTCAGTGTAACATGATTAAGAATAAGAGGACATCAAACTCTTTCTTCCCAGACTGCTGAAGGGCAGACTTAGATTTGCCACTCATCCCATCTTCCTCTATCCAAACTATTTATCTGCTATCTCTCTCCATCAGTCTCATTATCTGTCGGCAGAATCACACACTGATATTAATAACCCTCCACTTCCACCATGATAATTAAATGACGCCCTCCGGCTGGTTTGATGGTCGAGCTTGATGCCAGAGTTATCACCGTCACAGCTGTACATTTATCTGTGTCAATGGAGGATGAGACCTCAGCCTGCTGTTGCCTTGGTAACTGATTGATTGAGCTTGTGCAGTGTAGTTTTTGGACTGTTTGTTTTACAGCTGACTGTGTTTATGCTTGTTTTTTGTACAGCCTATGTCAGGTGATGATTTGCTTTAGCGAGACGCTTAATGTACATTGTATCGCTATAGAACAGACCTTGCTTTTTGAAGGCTGGTTCCCCATTATGAATTCCTGCATGTGATAGCTCATGACTTCCTCTGGAAATCAGCACTTTTTAATAATTATGCAAATTGGTGGTTAAATTTAAATGGTGTCAGCAGTTGCCAACAGGCACATGTCAGCTGCAAACACTGATTTGAAGCCGGTCACTTGCGTCATTTTACTGTGATTAATGCAAAGAGTCAAACGTTGAAAACATTTTAAACCTGTGAAATTACTCTAAATTAACATCATAAAACCTTTTCCTGTTTGTACACTAGTATATCGTGTTCATAGTGACATCTGTGTCTATGGTGTCTGTCAGTAGCATCTGTGCAGTTGAACATTACCTTAATGACACAGGTTTTCTGTAGCACACACACTCGCTTCTCTGTGTAGCTGCAGGTCAAGATACAGAGTTCCCGATTAATTAACCTAACGGCAGCAGGCTCAGCTTTCGCTGCAACAGTAGGAGACACGGAAGTGCCGAGTGACATTAGCCTCTACAGAACCCAGTTAACGTTCTCTGCTGGTTTCACAAACAGGAAGATAAAAAGAGCTGCTTCTTAGTATGAATAAACAGCATCTCTTGACATTTAGCCAACGTAGAAGTGGTGAAGAAGAGCTGCAGCTGACTTTGAGTGCAGTCATTTGAATCTGCGTCATTTTCAAAGGTCTGACTACGCTGAGTGGATATTCCAAGATGACATGTACGCGCTGATGCCAGTGGCGTGGGTGTGTCTCTGTAGGTGTGTGTGATGTGTTGAGTGCTGACATGTCATTTAGGAATGATGATGTTTTTTCCAAAAATGAATAGTACAACAGAAAACCATCTTTTTAAAGATTGTAGAAAGTCAGGAACAGATCATTCTGCCCTTTTTGTTTATGTCGTTCCATCTTTTCACCAGCTGTTTTCCCATCCTGCTCACCTGTGTGTGTGTGTGTGTGTGTGTGTGTGTGTGTGTGTGTGTGTGTGTGTGTGTGTGTGTGTGTGTGTGTGTGTGTGTGTGTGTGTGTGTGTGTGTGTGTGTGTGTGTGTGTGTGTGTGTGTTCTCAGGGCGCAGCGGCATACCCAGAGAATGAGGACCAGCAGCAAAGACTGAGGGAGGCTGCGGAGGGTCTGCGTGTGGCCACCAACGCTGCTGCTCAGAATGCCATCAAGAAGAAACTCATTAACAGGCTGGAGGTCAGTGATACTGGCTTAAAATTCTTCGCACTTTGCCCCAAGAGATGTGGCTACTTCAGGAGGAGGAATCTGAAAATATTTACATTAAAACATGACATGAACATGAAGACCAATCCTAAATGTCACCATCTCTGTTTCCACAAATATTAGGATGACACATCACCATCTATTAGTACAAGTTAAGGATCAGCGAGTATTAGATGTTGATTTCAGCAGGATGTCTTTTCACCATTAAAGGCTAACTTCATTATTTTTTTTAACCTGGATCCTGATTTCCCATGTTTTTGTGTCCAAGCAACTAATGGGACTACAATTTTTGCAGCTGGTCCAGTACGAGGCATAGTGCTGGTATCAGCAGCAGCAACTGGTGGGTTTAGCGACAGCTTGTCAGAGCTGTTTCAGGTTAAAAAAAACCCATCTTACTCTTTCACAAAAAGGTTTATCTCTGTAGGGACCTCTCCACAATGATGTCAGACACTGAACATAACAATCTGAGCTCATCTGTGTCAAAAGCAAGTTCTTTTAGTGGATGGACAAACATGCCAAAATGTTTCATAGCAGTCTGTTTTGTTCCTGCTGGCTGCAGCAATCTTACTCAATACTGGACCAATTTAAAAAAATGTTGTCTCCATTATTCACTTAGACACAAAATCATGAGAAAATAGGGTAGAGGGTTGAAAAATAACAAAGTTACCTTTTAAATGTCAGGGTTATTACAGGGATATAGGTTTGCTGTTACTCTTTTTAAATGGTCATCTATCATAAAAATTGATTTAAAGAGCCTAATTTGCCTCAGGGTTATTTAACTCACGGCTCAATTTCACTTCAAACTAAAATATTCAGCTCATTAATAAAGTTTATGAATTTGACAGCATTTGTTACGTGCTTCACTTTTTTAATCACTTTTTTTACTGATACATACACACATGAACAGAGACAACTGATAGCTGATTACACTTGAATGTTTAACCCACTCCCCAACCCTACCTCTTTCCCATGCCCCAACTGACTTTGGAGTAATACCCACACAAACAGAGCAACTTTATTTTGATAGAAGATCCTTTAAAAAAAAGATATCAAATACTTCCACATTTAAATTGTGTTTGGCCTTGCATCACTGACTCTTGCTGATGATAGTTACAGAACGTCCAAAAAGCTCTGGAGCCAGTGGGAGGTTTCCAACGCTGGACTAAAATCTTCGTAGCTGCAGTCAGGCCTGCCAGCCAGCCTTTGCATGTTCTGTCCCTAAGGGAACGGTGGGAATTATCATTTAGAAGATGTACAGTGAATCCATTGGTAATTAAATCCCTGTTAGTTCTGCAATGGTACTAATAACCTACCCCTAAAAACCCTAAACTCCTGGACATTTCCATACAACATGTATAAAAGAACCAGTGGTGCCATGCAATGAGCAATAAGGGTCAGGTACCAGTCCCATTTGATCTCTTGTTCTTGACATTAGATACACTCTGTGATTAAAATTTCAAATGTATATGCTGGTGATTTTGGTTTCTTAAAGCACCAGCAACATTGTCCGAAATTGCATCCCAGTTTAAACCTTGTCCCAGTTCAGACATATCCCTATGTCACGCTTTCATTCCTGATGTAGGCATATATTTTTGTGAAATTAATTTATCATAGGTATGACACTAACCATCTTGAAACATTCTGTATCCAACTTAGAATAGGACAGTCTTTTAAATGTGACTCACAGGGAACCCCACAGGCTGACCTTATTCTTAGTAGGAAAAAAGCTATTCCTGTAAGTAGAAAATCCTTTGACCTTGTTAGCGTTATTAACTCTTCTTCTATATTTTTCCATGATGGAAATTTTATCCTCCTCCATTCAATAGCTGAGACCTCTTCATACAAATCCCCAGTGATATAGTTGAAAGTTTGGACACACCCGACCCCATCTGACTTTTCGAATTGAAAGGTTGACCTCTTTATATTGGATCATTTAACATTCCAAACATAGTGCCAAAATAATAAGTCCAGTTTTTGCTAATATCTTGCTGAAGGTGCTAGTGGGATCTTTGAGCTGATAAAATAAACGTGGGGCAAGATGTTAAATTTGATGATGGATAAATGTTCTGAGACTGATGCAGGCAAGTGTCTCCATCTTTTAATATGTTCCTCAATTTTTTTTTCCAAATTTAAGAACAATTTGTTGTAGCCATACACAATAGAGAAGTAATAACTTTAATGCCCAAGTAAACCCAATTTGTAACATTAATCTTGGCATCAGTGCTGATTTTGACAGATTAACCTTGTATCCTGAAAGATATCTTAAGTACTCCAGTGTTTTTAAAACATAAGGGAGAATTTGTTGGCCATCTGCCATATAAACCAATGTGTCGTCTGCATAGAGTGATATTGAATGTGATGTTGCACCTATTGCGATGGGGGAAATCTGAGGATAATTTCTAATTATTGTGCAAGTGCCTCCATAAATATATTAAAAATTAGAGGGGGCAGAGGATCCCCTTGCTGTGTGCCCCGTTCTACATCAAATAAACCTGACAAGCCCCCACCCACACATACCTGGGCTGAAGGATTAACATACAGTATTTGAATCATATTGATACATGCTGAACTTAAATTCCTTTAACCTTCCAAAGATATTGCCATTCAAGATGGCATCTTAACATAGCAGGCCAGAGGCAGGCAGGATTTTATGTGTTGCGTTCAGAATGTGTAATAGCCTGTTACTACTATCAGTGGTGAGATGCCCTCTGAAAAAACCTGTCTGATATTAGCTAATTATATTACCAACCCCTGTTTCAAGTCTACTGGCTAAGACTTTGGAGAATATTTTGAGGTCCGCATTAATCAGTGAGATTGAAAAATGATGGGTGTATTCCAAGGGTCCTTATGGGGTTTAAGGTACAGCTGTAGTTAGGGCTGTGTTTAGATATCTGTTAAAAGCGCTTTTTTTAATAGCGTAGTTTTGTATTTCTAACCATACTGATCCAAAAATATCCCAAAATGAAGGTAAAGCTCCACAGGTATGCCATCGATACCTGGTGTATGGCCCTTGTTTGTAGCTTTAACTGCTTTGAGTGGCTTCTCTGTAATAGGAAAGTCTAGAGTTTTGGTTTCCTCTACCAACGGTACATGCTTTAAAAGATGGGTAGTCCCTTATACTTTCAAAATGTGTTAAGATGTGCAGATGTTTGCGTATTTTACTTCATGATTATTAGTTGTGGTAATGTTATGATTTTAGGAACACAAGGTATTAAGACCTTAAACTCAATTTGAAAATTTAAGAACCAGACTTTAATTTTGCCATATTTACACTCAAATGCACAACAGTATGCTATTATTGATTAACTTATTCATGTAGCCTACATTGATAGAGATGCTGTTTGCTTATCATCTTGTGGAAAGAAATTTTGGAAATATAAGGAAACACAAACCCGTGTAGAACCATTATTTTCAGTGTCCTATACCACAAACTCGAGAGGAGAATCTGTGAATATCCAAACTGAAAAGCACAAATGTGACCTCATAGGTCTTTGCTTTTAATGGACACATGGGGACAGACTGATACAAAGACATACAGTGAGCTGCTGTTTGACCATATTTTACATGTGTTTTTATGGATTTTTATTTTCCTCAGAACGCTGCCAAGCAAGCTGCTGCTGCAGCCACACAGACCATCGCTGCTGCTCAAAATGCTGCCGCCTCCAACAAGAACACTGCTGCTCACCAGCAGCTGGTGCAGAGCTGTAAGGTGAGGATCACTGCTGACAGTAGGGCGCCATTTCGTTTTTGGTTTATTCCATTATCCTCCTTTTAATTAAGAAAAAGGTCTACTTCACAGTTTTTTATATCCTTATCGAGCACAGCTGTGTAACATCTTCGCATTGTGTGCATATAAATTGCTTAATTGATTTATAGAACAGTACAATAGAGATACTTTATACTGAGGCTTTTGATTCAACTGTAAAGTCTTTCTTTTGACTGTATGTAAGCCTGTGTATATGCATGTGCATGTGTGATGTGTGTGTACAGGCAGTGGCAGACCACATCCCACAACTCGTCCAGGGGGTGCGTGGCAGTCAGGCCAAACCAGAGGACCTCAGTGCACAACTAGCGCTCATTATTGCCAGCCAGAACTTCTTACAGGTGTAGTACACACACACACACACACACACACACACACACACACACACACACACACACACACACACACACTCAACCTTACCATTTTTCACCTTTTGCTGGAGGGGAGATTCATAAAACTTTATGTCCACTCATTCAGACTCAGAAACTTCAGTCCTACATTGGGAATCAGGCTGAACAAAGTATAAATAGTTTTCTGCCATGTGGGGATCCATTGAAAATAGGCCTGTAACCTCTTTTTGGTGTAAGCAGGCAGTTAAAGAAACCGTGGTGTGTTGGGATTATGTGTTTAATGCCTCAGTTGCACTTTTAGAGCTGATGGAGGAGCGTGGGCTCTCACAAATACCAACTCATAATTCAGCCTTTGTTCCTTGTTGCTGTCCAGAGCAGTATTTAGTTTTCTAGGCAGTTCCTTAATGCTAGGGAAAACAGAATTTTTATTGAAGATTTTTAAAGGTCAAAAGTGTATATTTTTTTCCTTTTCCTTTTCCACACTGCAGCCTGGTAGTAAGATGGTGACCTCGGCCAAGTCATCCGTTCCCACGGTGACGGATCAGGCTGCAGCCATGCAACTGGGTCAGTGTGCCAAGAACCTGGCCACCTGCCTGGCTGAGCTGAGGACTTCTGCACAGAAGGTAGAGCACAGACACACAGAGGCACTCACATATGTGGCAGTGCATGCAGGAAGTCACCGCATTTTACATGCAAATACATGCAAAAACAGTTTGTTTTGTGTATAGCTGTTGTTTGAGTTTTTAACGACCCAAAAGTGACGACTAAATTTTTTTAAAAGTCAGTACTTGGTAATGACCCTTGTAACTATGTGAATGGTGAGTAACAGCAGATGTCCTTTATTTTCTAGGCTCATGAAGCCTGCGGTCCCATGGAGATCGACTCTGCACTCACAGCCATCCAGACCCTGAGAAGTGAGCTGCAAGATGCCATGCTGGCTGCTGTTAATGCACAGCTGAAACCACTGCCTGGGGAATCAGTAAGAAATGCTGTTTGCTTCAACATGGAAATAGCACATACTGACTACTAGCAACTCATTGCCTAAAGAAGGGTCTTAAGGGTTTGCAGCCTAATATTTTTTACTTGCACATATAAAGCTGCTATTTTTTTTTCTGCTTTAGCTGGAGAAGTGTGCTCAGGATCTGGGCAGCACCTCTAAGTCAGTGGGATCCTCCATGGCTCAGCTGCTCACCTGTGCCGCACAAGGAAATGAGCACTACACAGGTTGGTACTGCTGACATGCTGACTTCTTTAAAACCTCTGACATGGATCAAAAGTCATGTAATTGCCTCTATCCCCCTATCCACCCGCTTTTCAGTTTTCAAATAAACATATCTCCTGAGTCTTTTGTCATAAATTTTTAACTTTTGCTGTCAACAAACACAGTCCCAACAGCCACAATGAGCATTGACATATTTTAATAGATGATCCTTAATCTTTTACTTTCATGGTCACTGCCTCAAACATTTTTCCTACTGCATCAGCATCTCTTGCTTTGCAGAGCGCAAATCTTCTCTCTTTTTTACATAACTTTGAAATATTTGAACTACCTGAGATGTGATTGAATAATCTAGTTACCCAATATGCAGTGTCAAAAATCTGATAATATTATGCCTTGATCTCACATAGTGCTCTAAATAGGCTGCTATGTATGATGCAGTTGGGTAAAACATTAGCTATTTCTGTTCCCTTCAGTTGTAAAAATGTTTTCGAAAGACTTTTCATTACCTTTATGGTGTCATTGGTTGAAATGCAGCACGTTCATTTGCTTAAAATAGCCACTAAATCTGTATATTAATTACTCATCCCGTGCTGCGTTGAATTCAGGAAGACAACTTTGTTTTTCTCGTATGCTCTCACGGTTAACAAAGAATCTAAAAGTGGATAGAGCTCTTGATGAATTGAAGTAGACTGGGTTTAACAAAAGCAAATCTATTTACAAACTCTCACACAACTCATGCAGCATAATCCAAGTCTAATTTATCCAGTGGAATGCTCACTGCTTCCCAAACACATGTATTTTCACTAGAACAGTAATATTTAAAACACTTCCATAAAACCAGTCTCATGTACTGAGGGACGAATAGCGCTCCTGGGCAAGTGGCTGCATTTGATCTCTGCTTAAATGCATGAGCACAGGTGCGCTACTCTTGTGCTGAAATGTTTTAAATAGTAAGGTTTCAGTGAAAATACATGTGTTTGGGAAGTACTGAGCATATGGCTGGATATATGAGACTTGGATTATACTGCACAAGTCCTGTCAGAGATTGTAAATGGATGTTTTGATAAAGGTTGATGATGTTAAATGTGGATACATTTATCTGCAATTTATCACCTGCAATTCATTCATCCATTTTTGTATTCCTCATTCATTGTGGAGGCCTGTGAGAAAAAAGTTTTCCTACCAATTCAAGGTAGCTTGTGCTGAGTAATTGTTATACAAATGGTCATTTTGTTGGTGATGTCTTCCTTTTAATGTCGTCCATAGAACCTGAGAAGAAATGCACCCATTAGATGGAACCTGGTTTCCTTTCCTTAAGTAATCTTGTTAACTGCTACATATAAAATGGCTTCATTTCATTTGTTCTGTCCCATTTAACTGATGTGTTGTAAATGAGATGTCAAATTTCTCACCAGACATTTGTTGTTGGTTCCTGCCTGTGAGGCAAACACCTTGGTCTAAATTACATTCTCTTTGTGTCTGTTGTTGCAACACATTTGCCAGAACAGAGGAAATACTTATTCTGCATATATGGAAATATGTCAGTCTTTAGGACTTTAATATTAGCACATGATAGTGACATTATCTTTTCATAAGATTTCATAGATGCATAAATGATCTTAGATGTCCCTGCAGTATTTTCCATTCACATGTGCACTCTCTGTTAACTCTGATCCTGTGTGTAGGAATAGCAGCCAGGGAGACAGCTCAGGCCCTGAAAACACTGGCCCAGGCAGCTCGCGGTGTGGCTGCCTCCACCACAGACCCCAAGGCTGCTGCTGCCATGCTGGACTCAGCTCGGGATGTTATGGAGGGCTCGGCGCTTCTCATTCATGAGGCCAAGCAGGCACTGATTTCCCCCGGAGATGCTGAGAGTCAGCAGAGGCTTGCACAGGTGAGATGGTTCTGGATTGCCCGGGGGTTTGGAGTCTAGTCTGCATGGCTGTGCTTTTTAACACTATGAGTGACGCTTGATGCTGCAGGCTGGAAGATGCAGTCCAGCCTTCATCTGTCCGTCAGACTACAGCACTGGTCGCTGCAAAGACAATGCTGCTGAGTGTCAAAACAAAAACACTGATTCACTTGTAATTCAACCATCATTCTTCAGTTTTTTTTATCTCATCTTCTCCACCCTTAAAATATTTAAGTTAAGAAAATAATTCAGTAATATTTTTCTCCCATATAGTTTTATAAATGTTACATTATTGTAGTTACATCCTTGATTCATTACACACCTAATACATTATTTTAACTTGGTGCTCTTGGATGAGTCCAATTTTGGACTTAAACAGGAAGTTGTATGAAGCTTAACATTTTATAGAGTTCGCTGAATTGTTCGCGATTTACATAGAAGTAATATGACTTTTAAAGGTGGCTAAACACAGTGGGTCTCATTCATGAAACGTGAGCATAAGGAATTTGTGTGTAAACTGTTCGCAGACGGAAATTTACGTGCATGTCTGCATTCATCAATATTTTACTAGCTCCGATCTTTTCGTAGCTACTAACAGAATCTACTCCTGCTCCTGACCACTCGTAGTGCTTGTGTAAATTTAGTGAAGCACATAAATATTGCTTTTCACTATTGGAAATTACAATTTTAACTTGTATTGCGCTCTGTTATGTACACAATACACAGATGCCTTTGAAACACGTAATCTAAACATGACAAAATATTAAAAATATAACACATTTAGTTAAATTATTTGGCAATTAGCAGGTGTAACATCCAGATTACGTTCATGATTATGAATTATCTATGTAAATCGACTCAGTAGATTACACGTTCTTTCTACATGTTGAATGATGATTTAAAAAATCCATAAGGACAGCCGGATCACAGCCTCTTCAGCCTCGGTGCCTGGGTTCAGCAGGGGCAGCAGGAGCAGCAGATGGTGGAGCTACGAAGGAGCTATGCCGTCTGAAAGAATTATTTGAGACAACACGTTGTTTTTTGTTTATTATTTTGGGGTTTTTTTGTGGCTTTTTGATCATTTGAATGAATAAATCTGATTTGAAAAATGTTTAATTTACATTGTATAAAACAGCTTTAGGCTGTAATTTGAAGATGATGCATACAAAACTGCTGTAGGCTATATGTTATCCCATTTGTTAAAATAAATGTTAAATAGCTCTACATTCCGACAGCGATCACTGATTTAGAGTTTATCCATTACGCACAAAACATCTCTGGTTTCCCGTTCCCACTTCATTCAAAACCCCACAAATGAATCTTCTGTTTGTTTGGTGACCGCTGTATTTTTTTGTGGGTTTGCTTATGCGTTTCTTTGCCTCCAGTTACATATAGAACCATTTACGCTTCACCTCTGACATGGTTCTTTGTACTCAAAGAGACAACATTAACAGCACCTGTTACCTCCCTGCAGGCCTTCGCTTTGCCTGTCCTTGTCACCAGGGCCGTTGCAACCGGACAGGCAAACTAGGCAATTGCTTAGGGCCCCGAGCTGGAAGGGGACCCCCAGAGATGGCTGACATTGGTCCATATCAATGACAATATGATGGAACCCCTATAGAAACTGCAACAATGACAACACATTGGAATCCCCCCTAATGGGGCCCCCTACTAGCTGCTGCTTGCAAGTGGCAGTGGAAGTAGGGTGACCAGACGTCCCGCACTGTGCGGGTCTGCACAGCATTTATGTCTCTTTTCTGTCACGCAAATTGAGACCATGTCCCGCATGATTGGTTGCCACCCGCACTAGCATTGTTGGAGTACTGTAGTACTACGGCACCTCATGGTACCTTTACTGCCCACTACTGCACGCCGTTATTGGACGGCAATAATGGCGTGCGCTGGCCACCTGGCACTCAATATGCTGCTGCGATGGTTTGTATCCAGTGGCATTTCAGATATTAGCTGAGCTATTGAGTATCTTTAAGCAGTGAAAGTTACTATTTATTTCTAGGTTAGATTTGTTTATATGTTACAGTGATTTGTTTTCCACAGAGCTCTACGGTGCGAGCATTTTATTCACATTTGCGACTAAAAATAGTTGTCATATTTCCCTGCACTACCTTGAAAACTACATAATGGGCAGAGGCAGGCCTGAAGTCAACAGGTCAGAGGTTTTCAGATGTCATTTCACCCCATTAATACCATGGATGAGGAGATATTAATCATGGCAGTGCACCGAGATGTCTGCCTGGCGGAGCTACACACAACAAACGCAGCCGGTGGGTATTGACGGACGGCCGAGCACGCAGCGGATAACCAGTGCTGCTGTTCCGCAACGGACATGCATCCAGTGGAAATCCGGCGTAAAGGCATTTATTTTTTTTATTTTGATCCCCCCTATGTTAATCACTTATTGATGCTGTTTTTGAAATATGGGGAGAAGGGGGGGGGGGGCTCCAAGGTGCCTCTTGCCTGGAGCCCCCAGAGTGTCTTGAAACAGCCCTGTCTGTCACACCACTACTAACTGAAGAAAATAAAATGTTTTTTCTTAAGTCCATTTCACCCCAAATTATTCGGATCTCCGCTTCAGAAAAATTCTTTTTTCTTTCTCTCTCTTTCTTTCTTTGCGCCATGACTGACAGGTTGACTGGATGCACCTATACCTCCTTATATGATGGTCATTGGCTATTGGCTAGCTTTTTTACCCCACAGCACTTCTTTCTTTGCTTGGTTTATTTTGCTAAATATTTTCTTGTGGAGAAAAATCTGAGCCAGATGAGCACCTACATCTGCTTAGGAATACATGAAAGTGAACACCTGTCAAATACAGCGAGGGACTGCTGTAATAAATCTGGTGGCACATTTATATACCAAGTGGCTTCATTATTTATGTCTCGTCCTCCTCATATTTTCTCCACAGGATGAGATTTTTCTGAACAGCAAAGAGAAGAACACAAATAAGGCTGTTTTTATCTTGGAAAACAAAATGAAAATGTTTTCTCATTTAAAATTGCAGTGGAATTTAAGTATGTCGCTTATTGGCCCTTCTTTGCATTACTAAGGTCCCTGGCCTTTGTGATGTGACACACATACACACACGCATATATTATTTGATATTCATAGAAGAAAGAACACAAACATGCAAAATAGTGATATGAGCTATTTTGCAAGACTGCCTTGCATCCAATTTTTTGCTTAGCATGTTCGCCATGTGTAACCCAGTCTGCTGTGAACCTGCTGTGTGTTCCAGGTGGCCAAGGCTGTGTCTCATTCCCTGAATAACTGCGTCAACTGTCTGCCCGGCCAGAAGGATGTGGACATGGCTCTCAAGAGCATCGGGGAGGCCAGCAAGAAGCTGCTGATTGAGACTGTGAGTTCAGTCTGTGACTCACCAGACCTCTGCCAGTAAAATCAGCATCATGTGTGTCTTTAAATGCCCCTCAGCAAAAAGATTCACAAGGAATGTATCAAGATTAATAACAAATTAAAGTTGACGTAAAACCGACTGCCAGAGAGAGAGGTTTCTGGCATTATTTCACATTCTTTAGATATTTTAAAGAGCTTTGTTCAACAGGGTCACAGCCTGACAGGGCGAGAATACTAACATTTTATCATTTGTATAACAGGGAAAGTGTCCTGATTTTACATTTGTTTTGTTTCTTATAGAAAAATGTGAATACAGCACACAGTTTTCTGAGTACAGACACAGTCATTATTATACACAGCACTATTGCAACTGCTTCTACTGGGCTTAAATACGGTAGTTTTTAGACTGTGACATTTTTTCTGTTATCTTAAATCACTGGGTACGTTTTCACAGTTTCCAATAAACTGGCATTGTGGTTGCTGTCACATCTACTGTGTATGTAACTGTTATGTGATAGCTTTGTCTATATAGAGTCAAATGTCTTTCTTTCATTGTGAACTCCTTTTCTTTGTCCTCTGTTCAGATCCCTCCAGCCTCCAAGTCTTTTCAGGAGGCCCAGAGCGAGCTGAACCAAACGGCAGCAGACCTGAACCAGTCAGCAGGCGAGGTGGTCCATGCCTCCAGAGGCTCCAGCAGCCAGCTGGCGGTGGCCTCTGGAAAGTTCAGCGAAGATTTTGATGAGTTCCTGGACGCTGGTATAGAGATGGCCGGGCACACTCAGGTCAGTCTCGTTATAACGGATTTACGAGAACATCAAAGTCTTTACAAAGCGCTCTAACAGACATAACAGCTTTTTTCATTCAGTTAAAAAAGCGGTGGAACTTTTCAGATCAGGAGTTATGGCTCAGACCTGTATGTGGACAAGATTTGAGATTATTTGGAAAACAATTTTCATATGTTGATGATGTTATAATGATTTATTGTTTTAGAAAAAGGACGACCAGGTGCAGGTGATTGGTAACCTGAAGAACATCTCCATGGCTTCCAGCAAACTGCTGCTGGCAGCTAAGAGTCTGTCTGTAGACCCTGCAGCAGCTAATGCCAAGAACCTGCTGGCTGCTGCTGCAAGGTAACACAACTACCCATACTGAACTGTGGTAATATTACCCATCAAGGCAAAGTCTGTGTTGATATAACGTCCATGTTATCAGCAAAATGAATTCAGTCATCTGCTCATGATTAAAGTCACAACTTCATTAAAGGCTTTATTGGTTCTGGCAGCTGCCAGCCTCAAAATTTTCAAAGACATGTTAAAAGTTATGTGAAGAATTTTCAATATTTGCCGATTGTGTAAACGTATACAAGGATGGATGCACAGGCTTTGTTATTAACGCACTCATACCTCCAGTAAATGTGCACACACATGTCAAAACCTGCACACTCACAAGCACTTGTTCCCATACATTTTCAATAACTAGGGTGTGATTTATTGTTTTTCTATTCATTTGTTTGTTTCAGAGCTGTGACTGACAGCATTAACCAGCTGATCACGCTGTGCACACAGCAGGCGCCTGGCCAGAAGGAGTGTGACAACGCCCTGAGAGAGTTGGAGGTAAACAGAACTTTACAGCCTACTGATCAAACAGGGACAATCCGCAATCCCATCAGAGGAGGACTGGTGGGAGTTTAAATCTAGGTTTATTTACCATGATCTATCTGAGTAGTACCCAAAGACATTTCTACTAATTCTCTCAATAGCCAGAGAGGATTGTGTGAAAATAAATAACCTGTGAAATACAATCTAAGACTCATACAGCTCACTCCTCTCCCAGGCTGTCAGAGGAATGCTAGACAATCCCAACGAGCCAGTCAATGACCTCTCGTACTTTGACTGCATTGAGAGTGTGATGGAGAACTCCAAGGTAGGCCCGCAAATCAAACAGCCTGGTGATCAAACACAGAGAACTCTGCACACACAGAGAGCTTAGCATCCTAAGCATTCCTCTCTTTCTTCGCTCTTTGTTCTGCTGACCTGCCCTTCTGTTCGGTCCAGGTCCTGGGAGAGTCTATGGCAGGTATTTCTCAGAACTGCAAGACTGGAGATGTGCCGGCATTCGGAGACTGTGTAGGATCAGCGTCGAAAGCCCTGTGTGGCCTCACTGAAGCTGCGGGACAGGTACAGAATGTGGAGAAACAACTCTCACAGTACAAGAGCTATTAAAATATATCGCCTTTTTGTTTGTAGTGGAAATGCTGGTGAATTCTTATGATTTTTTTTTCCTCACAGGCCGCCTACCTGGTGGGTGTGTCTGATCCCAACAGTCAGGCAGGGCACCAGGGGTTGGTGGATCCTATCCAGTTTGCCAAAGCCAACCAGGCAATCCAGATGGCCTGCCAGAATCTTGTCGATCCAGACAGCAGTCCTTCCCAGGTACATGCACTTACAATGTTCTCTTTATAACAAGCATCCAAAAACCTGTCCGTCTCCTCAACATTATGACAGGATTAGGTGTTGGGTGGGGATCTTAGCTTTTCAGCAGAGATGTGTCACAGTATGATTTATTATCAGGTCAGAGTGTTGCATGGATGAGTGTTAAATCTTAAGAGTTATATTGCTGTTATTATTGACTGTTTCATTGCTCAGAGTACATGTACATTTCCTGTCATGTTGGTCTGGTATAAACATTTCCCTGAATCCGTTCCCTCATGCTGCCACATCTTTGGACATGTTACACATTTAAATGAGCCCAACTTGTAATGAGAGGAAAGGTTCAAAAAGACAATGTGGTGTTTTATAATTTTACCCCCTAACAGGCAGAACAAAATTACATTTTCTTAAAGCAACTGAAGCTGACAAAGACATCTTTTCAGAGCACTCAAAACTGTAAACTATATGGAAATACCTGTTGCAGAAATGCCCAACTGTGTAGCCAGATGCCTTCACTGCATGTCTGAAAGTCCAATATTTCACTCATTATCACCTTTATTTTCTTCAACATTATTTGTGACAGACCAATAGTTTTTTGCCTTATTATAGGCCCCCCACAGCTCTCTTACGTAAGTCACCTTCCAGCTTACCAGTCTGTGCCAGAAGTTTAAGGCTTTTGTTTTGTTTTTTTACCTGGACCCTATTTTCCAATGTTTTTGTGCCTAGACAGAGAATAATGCAGACAACAAAATTGGTTCAGTATTGCGTGAGTGGGCTGTAGACAGCAGCAGCACATCAGGCTGCATTGTAACAATAATTGGCAATTGTGCACTGTCAATTTACGTCCACTAAAAGTGCTTATTTTTGCCACTGACAGGCTCTGATTGTTAGTTTAATTGTCTGACAATATTATGGAAAGGACCCTACAGAGATAGACTTTTTGTTAAAGTGATAGCGTAATCCATTTTTAAAATCAGAAACAACCCTGAAACCGCCATCGCCAATCCATTTAGACTCTATTTAAATAAAAAGTACACTTCACACACTTCATTCAGAGTGTACAGAAACAGAATAGAACTCATAAAAATTGTTTGTCTTTAAGCTGTTTCAACAATCAACAAGTCTGGTTTGGTTTGGAACCTTTAAATCACCCCGGCAGATGTGAAAATATGCCCGCTCTATACGTGCTAAAATTACTGTTTATTTAAAAGCAGTCTGGTGGTTTGGTGATAGCGATTTGGGAGCTGATTCTGGTTGTCTATCTCTGCAGTGGTTCTTTCTGTCATGTTGTCCGACACTTGAAATAACAATCGGAGCCTGTCAGTGGCAAAAACAAGCACTTTAAGTGGATGTAAATTAGCAGTGCACAATTGCCCCAAGTGGTTACATTGCAGCCTGTTTCCAGCTATCGGCTGCAGTGCTCGCCCAACAGTGGACTGGTTTCAGAAATTATTGTTCCCATTAGTCAATTAGACACAAAAACATGGCAAAATAGGGTCCATGTTGAAAACTACTGAAGATGCCCTTTAAGAAGAGGTGCATGTTAGTACCGTAGTAAATACCTTTTAGTACATGGGAATGTCTGCGGTACAAACTCTGTACTTTACATTGCTATAGTTCATATAAAATCTGAGTTACATATTTAACATTGTGTTTTTTATAATGTGGCAGGTGCTCTCTGCAGCCACCATTGTCGCTAAGCACACCTCGGCACTGTGCAACGCATGCCGTCTTGCTTCCTCCAAGACAACCAACCCAGTTGCCAAGAGGCACTTTGTCCAGTCTGCCAAGGAGGTGGCCAACAGCACCGCCAACTTGGTCAAAACTATCAAGGTAGGATTTCTTTACCAGTGTTGCCAAGTGCTGGCTCTGTCCCCTAATCAGTTCTTCACAGTACAGATATGGATTTAGCCTTGACAGTAGTGTAATTGTGATTGATGTGAAATGAATTTAATGAAACATTTGTGATTCATATCCGCTCATATTTGTTCCCACAAATAATTTCTGCCAAATGTCTGTAAATGATTTGATTAACTCTTGACTCTTGGGTTAGATAACTTAATAGGCAGTGTGGTTTAATCAGAATTGTGTCATGCAGCTTCATATTCCATCTCTCTCACTGTCCAGGCTTTAGATGGTGATTTCTCCGATGAGAACAGAAACAAGTGTCGAGTTGCCACGGGTCCACTAATTGAGGCTGTGGAAAACCTGACAACATTTGCTTCTAACCCAGAGTTTGCGAGCATGCCAGCTCAAATCAGCCATGAGGTACGGCTATGTGAACATCAGTGTTTTAAGTATTCATGCACAGCTATTACATGCATTATTAGATCAATGTAAGTTTTATAACAAATAGTGGCACATGCTGAAAAAACCAAGACATTGTAATAAATGCAAACATTTCTACACTCGCTGAAGTTCAAGTTTTTTCTGTAGGGCTCTGCGGCACAGGAGCCCATCCTCCACTCAGCACGCTCCATGCTTGACAGCTCCACCTACCTGCTCAAGACTGCACGCTCACTGGTTATCAACCCCAAAGACCCGCCCACCTGGTCTGTTCTGGCCGGTCACTCTCGCACCGTGTCGGACTCCATCAAGAGTCTCATCACAGCCATCAGGTTAGTGAGCTAAAATGTAGTCAGATGTAATAAAAAAAAAAGGGTGCCAAATACAATATCTGATTGAAGGAATGGTTCAACAGTTTTGGAAACTAGCTTGTATGAGAAAATTGATACCACTCTTATATCAGTACAGTAAATATGAAGTTACCACCAGCCAACGGTTAGCTTAGCTTAGCATAGAGACTGGAAACAGTAGAAAACAGCTAGCTTGATTCTATCCAAGGTAGCAAAATGCACCTTCCGGCACCTCTGTAGCTCATTAATTAATGCACTATTATATCTTGTTTATTTAATCTTTTACGGGTAGTTATGTAACAGGCTATTTTTTGGCCCAGAGCAGTGGCTTTGTAGAGTCTTGTCGTTGCCGTGAGGCTGCCAAGCAACCAAGGGAAACTCCAGGAAGTTACCTGAACATCATAATTTTGATCCTTTACCCCATCCTCACACCACTGTACTCTGTTTCCCTGCAGTTATGTAGTTATTTCTGGATACACAAAGGGGATTATGGGAGGTGAAAATTGTAATTAAGTTTTGATTCATTCCAGTGTTCATTCATTGCTCTATAAGACGTCTCTGAGACTAATGCAGTGTCCTTGAGAAAGGATACCCAAATACTGTACCATGGCGTGACAAATGCTTGTTCTTTACCTCCACAGCTTAAATTTTTAATCTCCTCTTTCATAGCTTTTGTACCTGACCTTGATCAGAACAAAACTGATGCCCATGAGAGACTAATTCCCAGTGTCAAACGCGCTGAATTTTAAGGTTCCTGCTCGGCTCAGAACATCTGCACGTTAGCATTCCCACGCAGCCAGCTTAGCATCTTGAATTCTGATGTCCTTATCACAGTCTTGCTTTTCAGACTGCGAATTGTGTGCTGAGAGTTTGTCCGGAGCCTTTTTAATAGCATCCACTGATACACTGCGGTGCCAAATAAGAATGCACTCCGTCCCTCGAAAGCCGTCCTCATAGCTTTGTTAGTCTCATTAAACACATGGATGAGGTTGTATTTTAGTTTCACTTTCAGTGTGCTGCCGTGCATGAAAATGGATGTTTAACTTAACTTATTCTGCCCATGTGGCCTGAGCCCCAGACCACTCACAGGCTTCAAAGCTAATTTGGCTGCCCAGCTTGATCTCCCTGTATGGTGACGAGACCCTACAGGCCACATTTCAGCTGTGTGACCAGAGCAGCAATGAGATGAGGGAGCCAGTGGAGAAGATGTTAAAGAGACATCCTGGAACCTGTCTGTGTTTTAAAAAGTGTTAGATGTGTTAACATTTGCACTTCTGTCTTCCAATAGATTGCTTCTTCCTTTCCTTCTCGCGCTCTCTGTCCCATTTTTTTCCCCGTATACATCATAATTTAACTTTTTTTTCTTATTTCTGTTTCCAAACATTTTTATTGCTTTCTGTCCCTCTTCCTTTCCTGTCCCAATTTTGTTCTCAGGGACAAGGCCCCAGGCCAGCGGGAGTGCGACTCGTCAATTGATAACATCAACAAATGTATCCGGGACATTGAGCAGGCCTCTCTGGCAGCAGTCAGCCAGAACTTACCCAGCAGGGATGAAATCTCACTGGAGGTAAGCAACCATCAGAAAATAACTTGACACTTTCCACAGACAACTGCTGTTATCTTTCTGTTTGCATTTGTCTGTATCTGTATGTCCTTGTCTGCTTGTTTATCTCCATCGTGTCCTTTTTATTTTTCTTTCCCCCTGTCAGTTTTACAGTTTCTCTGCTTTCTTTTTCTAGTCCTCGTGCTGCTTTTTGTCTCTCTCTGTTAAATTATGGATCTATTATTGTGGTTTTAATTAGGTTTCTGTCCATTCTAGGTCACCAATAGCTCATTAGACAGAAATCAGGATTTTAATGTTGATTTAAAATCTTCTGCAGTGAAAAGCATTTTTATTCATCCTTCTGGCAGCAGACCCATATTCCACTGCATCTGTATGCCCCTCTACCTGTGATTGACATATTTTAAAGCAGAACTGGTCACAGAGCAGATTTTGGCACTTGCACCACTTTAGTTGCATTATAACGAGTTCAGGCTCACATATCAGAAGCTAGAGTAGCTCTGGGCAAACCTCTCCCTGTTTAGTTCCCTGCCTGGTGCTTTTTAGCAGCTGACTAATTTGAGTGTACCTCTGTCTCACATAAAAAGCAAGACAAAAACCAATTTCTTTTTATTTCCTCTCTTTAGGCACTACAAGAGCAGCTGACGTCCACTGTGCAGGAAATTGGCCACTTAATTGACCCCGTTTCCACCGCTGCCAGAGGCGAAGCTTCCCAACTAGGACATAAGGTATATAGGGCAGGGAGTTAATTACTTGACTTATACACTATAGCTGTGGAGCAACACATTAATACTTTTTAATGAGCAGGACTATTTCATGTTTCCACACGTAAGGAATGGGTTGTCTGGACGAAGTTAGATTTGTGATAAATATATAAATAAATGATCATTGACTGTCACTGACATACTGTAATTCTTCTACTCTCTTGAAAAACTTGAATCCTTTGCCTCAGGTGACCCAGTTGGCCCGTTACTTTGAACCGCTGATCATGGCCTCTGTGGGCGTGGCATCTAAGCTGATGGACCACCAGCAACAGATGACTTTCCTGGACCAAACTAAGACCTTGGCTGAGTCTGCCCTGCAGATGCTCTATGCTGCCAAGGAGGGCGGAGGAAACCCAAAGGTAAAACCGTCATGCTCCGTCTTATATGTTGCTGCTCCACCCCTGGGAGGATTGTCTGGACAGTCTTACTTAATCACAATCAGGTTTATTGCAAAGTAGGTTTTAGCATACAAGGATTCAATGGTGAAATGTAGCCAAGTACATTTGCTTAAGTACCATACATAATTGCAAATTAGAGCTCCTTGTATTTTTACTTTAATTTTCTCTTTTTATTTCACTTTATTCTAAGCCACAACATCTTAAAGGGAAATGCACTTTTTCATCATTATATTTATCTGACTGAAACTTTACAAATAAGGATTTTTGCATACAAAACATACGGAGTAAAATAATAAAATGACTACCCAATAGTGTATACAGATTTTTCTGATTATACTTACATACTTTTACTGAGGTATTTTTTCAGTGCAGGACTTCTACTTGTCTTTTTACAGTGTATATTAATACTTTTACGTAGGTAAAGGATCTGAATGCTTCTTCCTCTGCTGAAGGATTTTGCCCTGGTGTTTTGGTGCATAATAATCCTACTAATATATTATAATCACTTGTGTCTCGTTGTCACACCTCACAGGCATCCCATACCCATGATGCCATAGCAGAGGCAGCCCAGCTCATGAAGGAGGCTGTCGACGATATCATGGTGACACTGAACGAGGCTGCCAGTGAAGTGGGAATGGTGGGAGGAATGGTGGAGTCCATCGCAGAGGCCATGGCCAAGGTGAGTGCTGCTCCAAGTTTTTAATACCAAGTTTATGATTGGCGAAATCGATTTACACTGTTTGGTTCTTTCATAAGATTTAAGAGCAGCTACAGGCAGTAATCTCCTCCTCCCACTTGTCCAGTGGCAAAAGACTAAGCAGCAAATCCCAGACATCCTTTTCTGGTTTTCCTTTTCCACTTCTCGCTGCAGCAATTACTGAAATGAAGTGAGGACAAAGTTGTGGTTGCCTGCGGCTACGCATCAAATTACCATTTCATCATAATCTGTATGAGTTGGCAAAATTGCATATTGCATCATGTTTTGGCAAGGGCTGCAACGTAAAGAGCCAAAATACTGTCGACAAAACAAGCGGAATAAATCTGTTAGAAGTTGATAGTGAGCGCAGAGGAATTTATTTGACAGATTTCCTTTTTTTCCTCTTTTTTTTGTTACTAAGGATTTCCTGTTCCTGTGTGTAACGTCTTGAATAAAACCTCAGTGTTTCCTGGGCACCTTAAAAAGTCACTCATTAGCATACTAATAAAAATCACAAGCCATCAAAGCAGAAGGAAATTGACTGTCAACACAGCCACCCTCAGCCGGTGTTAGGCCTCTGGACCATCTTTCCAATTAACAGTCAAACTATTGGCAAACACATAAGGTGTGAAGCAAGAAGCAGCCTTTTATCTCAGGTACAGACAGAATAGCATCAACTAATTAAATCCCTCCTCGCCTCTCTGAGTGAGACTTATCGCAGGGGTGAAGAAGTGTCTCAGGTGTGGGTCACCGGAGGGAACAGCATCTCTGCATCACCTTTCTGTGGCACGCCATGAATAATTAATGAAAGCAGATCATTTTGGATCGGTGTGTGTGTGTGTGTGTGTGTGTGTGTGTGTGTGTGTGCGTGCGTGCGCGCTCTGTCCACGTGTTACTCAGTGTGTGCATGTCAGGAGTTGATTAAAAGGAGATAATCCATCAACATGATGGTCACTCTCTGCAGAGGTGATTTAAAGGAACTTTAGCCACTGAGTCAAGACCATAGATTCGAAGGTGTTACCTCATGTGGCGGGCTAAGCTAACACATCATGTACATGTGATATTGTAGACTGATTTTAGTGCCAGCCTGGTTTTCCCCATATGGCGTCACTTCTCTCGTCTCCTCAGCTTTGCCACGACACTGTGTGATATCTAATTTAGCAGAAATGCTAGAAAAGTAATGTATGCACTGCAAGCTGGTGATCAACTGGTTTTGTAGTTGATGCTATTTGAAAGCTGTAATTACAGAGTGGATTTGGCGGATAATTTATAATGAGTGTTTATCATTCATTCCAAGTGTTTATCTGAATGTAAAATTGCATTAATGTTGGTTTGCAGATGAACTGATGCCTGCGCACCTGGCAGAATTATTCTAATTGAAGGGTAGATTAGATTGAATATGACACTGTGGTTTAAGAGCTGAATGATTGATTGTCTTCATGTTTGGAGATGTTTGTACCTTTTGTGAAGGACAAACCAATCATGCGTTCAATGAAAATTGCAGTGCCATTTTAATCATGTGTGTGTGTGTCTTTGTTTCCTTCCTTAGCTGGATGAAGGTACACCGCCTGAACCTGACGGCTCATTTGTGGATTACCAGACCAGTATGGTGAAACACTCCAAAGCCATTGCTGTCACTGCTCAGGAAATGGTAAGCTCTGAAAATAATTGTTTGTGTCATTATATTTTGGGAATGTGACCATGACTTGTGATTATATTTTTGCTGATTAGATGGAACAGCTTTTGAAATGAAATGCTTTCAGAATTGTCAAAAATAAATGTGTTTTATGTCGCAGCTGTTGGCGTGAATTTTGTTCCTTACTTCCTGTTTTGTTTAAGATGTATTAATTAGTTCATTTTGCCTATAATGTCGTTATAAGGAACACTTCGCTTTTTATAATAAAGCACATTCTTATTGCACAGGCAGCTGGAGTAAATTGTGTGTCTGAGCTTAGACTGACAGTCTGTGTGTGTGTGTTTATCCCTCAGATGACCAAATCAGTGACATGTCCAGATGAGCTGGGAGGCCTGGCCTCTCAGGTCACCGGGGACTACAGCCAGCTGGCCATTCAGGGACGACTGGCTGCTCACACAGCTGAGCCAGAGGAGGTGAGGATGTGCCTGGGTGTCACCCAAAGACAAATTGTCTACCCCATTATACAGCTCTGCTACATCAGTGTGGCAGATTTATCTCTTTAACACTTATTGCTGCATACATGTAAATAAATGGCGTGTGAATAATTAGCACATAGGAAATATGCTATTGTCAAGCTGTATAACCATTTATAGTACGCTATTTTATTTCTGTTTCAGTTGTCTCATATAAACTGGATTTTGAATTTTTGCACAAGGGTTAGTGCTTAGTAAATTTGTATTGTGCTGTGCGCTCTGTTATCCAGATCGGTTTCCAGATCAAGACTCGAGTGCAGGAGCTCGGACATGGCTGTATCTTCCTCGTCCAGAAGGCAGGAGCTCTGCAGATCACTCCCTCTGACGGCTTCACCAAACGAGAGCTCATTGAATGTGCCCGCGCAGTCACAGAGAAGGTATGATCCTGCCATTAAAACATCTGGTTTAAGTTTTGTTAAGGGTGTCTGCAGATCCTTAAGAAGTCTTAAAATGTCTTGAATTCAGTTTTATGAATATCAGGGGTTAAAAGTCATTAAATCGACTTTGTTTTTAATTTGTGAGTTTGTTTGTTTTTTTTTTTTTACCTCAAACATTTGATTTGCCAAAATAAGTTGAGCCCCTCCACGCAAGAGTCCACCTATCTGTTGTTACAAATCTTTAAACCTACCACTGAACCTGTTACTGTCGTTATTGGCAATATGCAGTTTAACCTAACTCACTCTAAAAACCGTATCCTTACATACAATCTACATCTCCACAGGAGCACATATCTACTTCTTACCTTAACACTTACTGCAGTACTTATACATTTAAATCTTAAATTTGGTCAATGGTTATCTTGAAAAGATCTTAAAAAGTACTGTAGCAAGTTGAGGAGCCAGATACCTGTTACCTGATACCTTGTTGTTGTTGTGTTTCTACGAAATGTACATAGTTCTGCCAATTCATGTCTATTTATGTATTTTTGTCCGATATTGATGATCTAAACTGCTTTTATATCTTAATTTTGTAATTATGTTAATACCAAATCACTTAGAGAGATTTTCCTGCTCAGTCTAGTGTGATCTGCACCAAACTATCGCGGTACAATGTTTTCTGTCCTGGATTACCAAAGCTTTATTTTGTAGCTACATAGTTTTACACCAAGTGATTTTGCTCTTATGAAATTGTTACGACAGGCTTGAAATCCGCAGCATAAGGAGAGGCGCAACACTGGGTTAGATGTAACAGAATAACATTTATTTACAGAAAAAGATCAAATAAGAGAACAAACAAAAAACATTGTGTCATGCTTGAGAGTCAGAGCGTGGGCAGTTTGAGTAAGGAGCCATTTATATACCTTCAGCCCACACCTTCACACAGGTGCCCTCAGTCAATCATCTGTCATCAGTTAGTCAATCAGTGAGCAGCACCTAGAACACATAGAGCAGACACACACGTAAGCAAAGCAGCAACAGGATACAGCATGTCACGTAACAGTGTCAACAAAATAAGAGGGTTGGTGCTGTGATTTATTTTATCATATGCCTCCTGAGTTAGAGCATTTTGGAAGAAACCATTAACCTCTGGCTTTAGCCTCAGAGGCTGCCTGTTTAACTCACAGTCCCTGGCAAAACACATTACCCTGCAGACTGTTTTAATAATTCATGCTTTAGTATTGCACCGGTCATATCCAAACAGTCCAGCATTATAGCACACATCTGGCTGGTGAATGCAAACAAATTCCTCTAGAGGTATTAGTAGTGGGGAATCTCCTGAATTTTGCTGTACAGACAGCACTCTCGAATTAAAACCATTTTTTTATTATAAAGTAGGAGTTTCTTCTTTTGTTAATGACAAGAAAACAACATGTCATGCTTATTCTTCTGCTAAGCTATCATTTCTAATATGCAAGAACTCAAGTCATTTTTATTCTTTAGCAGCAAGAGTCGGGAAACATCAGTTAATCAATTTCTACTGCCACTCAGGCATCTGCGAGGAAAACAAATGGAGTCTAAACCAGTTTGACACGTACTCATTTCACTGAGTGAGTGATGCTGTGCATTGCTCTGCGCTGACATGGTGTTTTGCTGTCACAGCAGATTTTTAAATCCTCTTGCGACTAACGGTTTGGGCTTCTCTGTTGAATGCATTATTTATCACGTTCCAAGGAGATGCATACAATGCAGAATGGAAGTGTTTGTCAGAATCTTTAGCAGTGTGTTGCTTTTTTCTGCCCAGTTTTGACCGGTAAAAATGTATTCAACTCCAACTGACCAAAACACAGTGATACTTCTGTATAGAAACTAACTCAAAAATAGAAAAAAGAACACCAATCCTGTTGCTTTGCAAACACTTCAGGTACATCAAATGCACGTTCTGCCTCAGGTCAAGATGTCTGCACATTCTCACCTGTGTGATTATAGGGCGTTATGTTTGTGTGTGTCCTCAGGTGTCCTTGGTGCTCTCCGCCCTCCAGGCAGGCAACAAAGGCACTCAGGCCTGCATCACAGCAGCAAGCGCAGTGTCTGGCATCATCGCCGATCTCGACACCACCATCATGTTTGCCTCTGCTGGCACACTCAATGCAGAGAATGACGAGTCCTTCGCCGACCACAGGTTAGAGCTGGGAATATGCCCGATTGTGTCAGCATACAAATACAGCTGCGCGGGACATCACTAATTCAACAAGCACAAAACATGACTGGAGTCTGAGATTTGCCCTGTGGTTATCTTTCATCTGAAACTGACACAATGACATATTAGCTGGTGAACAGGGGGCAGGAAGTCTCTGGAGTTGGAAACTACAAATTACCCTGAGGGTTTGAAAGATAGAGGAAGTGTCACATCTCTTAACTCTTATTGCTCTTAGACTAAAGACTCCACTCCAAATTCCCATGGTGTGAAATTTAAAAAAAGGATTAAATAATTGTGGTTACCCTCTGTGAAATCCCACAGTCGCACAAATGTTAAGTAACATTGTCCATAATCTACTGTCTGACTCGTATTAAAGTTCTTTTTTTAATAATGTAGGTCAAAGAGACACATATCTGATGATCCAAGACAAGACTTGGTGCATTACATGCCGCTATGACCAAGAATTATTAACCCAGATCCTTACAGATAATTGTTAGTGAAATTGTACTGTACCTCACAGAAGAATCATGAAAGCAAAAATGTACAGAAGCCCTGCCGGGGGAGGATGAAAGGGAATTGGATCACTTTTTATCTCAGATTATGTCATGCAGCCCACTTAAAAATCAAGACGAAGTTTTGCAGCAGTTTCCTACAATTTCCCTTGTCAGTTTTAAAGAAATAACAGACTTGACTCATGTCATGATCTCACCTATGCAGCTTTGATGTACAAATGTCTTTGACATAAAAAGAGATGTGCACCAGTGTGCATCTGCATTTGGTGACTGATTCACACACATTTACATTTTTATTTCATCTGGATTGCGATGCCAAGATCAAGTGCTTCATTCATTGAAAGATTATCCACCACTTTTGTCCTCCTCTTTTCCTTCCCTTTCTGCCTCCTCATCTCCTCCCAGGGAAAACATTTTGAAGACGGCCAAAGCTTTGGTGGAGGACACAAAGATGCTGGTGTCCGGTGCGGCTTCCGGTCAGGACAAGTTGGCTCAGGCCGCCCAGTCTTCTGCCAAAACCATTACCCAGCTCACAGATGTGGTAAAACTGGGAGCTGCCAGTATTGGCTCGGACGACCCCGAGACGCAGGTTAGTCAGTCTTGTTTTTCTTCCCCTTCGGTTTTCTGTTTGTCATTTATTCAGTGTGCCCGTTATCAGAGATATGGAAGAATGAGCTGTAAATGGCATTTTTTTCTCTCTTTCCAGGCTGAGTCGAAATAAATTGGTGTCTATCTGTGTGTCCTTTCTCTAGGTGGTTCTGATAAATGCTGTCAAAGATGTGGCCAAGGCGCTGGCTGAGCTCATTAGTGCCACCAAGTGTGCCTCTGGCAAGGCAGCAGATGATCCATCCATGTACCAGCTGAAGAGTGCTGCCAAGGTGAGGGAGCAGGGAGTCTGCAAGTCCTGAAACTATGTCATCTAATTTGAAGGCCTCCAGTGGGCTTCGGTACAGTTAAATATGGTGCCTGTGACGTCTTCACATTTAGAAATCTGACATTAGCATAATCAGCTATGCTAATTTGTTTTCTGTTTGGCAACAATTGCTGTTATTTTCTTTTTTTTACACTGATAATGATAGACTTGTTTTCCCGTGCATCTGATATGAAAAAAGGTCCATTAAAAATCTCACATTCTGCATGTATGCATAGCAGACATCCTCCTCTTCCTCAGGCAGGGCCATTAATCAGCCCCAGCACCCTTCCTGTCACTATGAGACCTGTTCACATGAGTTTAACTGAACACTGTGTCTCACTAATATAAATAGCCAGGAAACTGATGTTCTGGATAACAGGAAACTGGGATATTTTTGTCCAGGATAACTGAATCCTTGGCTTCAACACATACAGTATGTAGTGTAAATTTTCAAAGCCTCTTAATCCACCGATGACACTGCTGACTGTTCATTATCACCTCAAGCTGTGAAGTTTTAAAAAAAAAAAAAAAAAAAAAAAAAAGTCAGTTTCACAGTCTGTGGCAGCTCAGTGTATCAGGGAGTCATGGAGATGATCACAACATTCCTCACATGTATTTTAGGACCTGAGAAGAAAAAGAAATCTTGTAAATCATTTCTAAGATTTTTACTTCAGGTCTTGAGGGCTGGGGGCTTTCTCTGCATGGGTGCTGTGCGCCCCCATCTGAGAGGTTGAGGAAATACACCCTCATAGTCCAGGGCACAATGCTCGAATCACAGAACAAAACACTAGGGACTAATTTCCATAATCACACATAAATATGCTAAATATGCTTACAATGTTAGACTTATTTAGTGGGAGTCACTGTGAGACATGTGTAGTTCAAGTTCTCGTATTATGTTGCAGTGTATCCATGACTTAATGTGGCGATATATGTAGGTATCAGTTGTTATTGCCTCTGTTTGTATTTCTCTTATTCTCTCATTATTCATGGCCTCAGTATTACAAGTATTCAATATTTTTTCCACTGAATCAAAATGGATTTAATTATACCTAAATCATCTACACTGATGCTAATAATTTGGTTGCATTTGTGACAACCGTTAATCATACTCCAGAGCTCCATCCTTACAATGCCAGCGTGAATGGACTGTTTGGGGTTGGACAGAGGGTAATGATGTTATTTTATCACGCCGTGATAGAGAGTATATTAGGTTACAGAGTTTCAACTTGGTTTTATCAGTTAAGTTAAAGTCACAAAGAAACAGACGGGTCCACACAGCAGTGAAACTGATGGAGTTGAGGGAGTGTCCCCTCCTCAAAATACTCTTTGAAATGACTATAGTTAAACAGGCTAGGAAAATTATTTCAGACCCCTACCATGTCACGTATTCAGAATATGAGCTGCTCCCATCAGGTGGACGCTGCAGGGTTTCTGTTAAATATAGGAGGAGATACCTGACATGGTATAAAACTCTTTCATCCCTCTGTTAGTGAATCTCCTAAACTCAGGACATAAGGAGGGTGTGAAATTACAGGCGGTGTTGCACGTATTTGAATGCACTTTATGTTTCCCCTTGTGTGTGCCATACACTTTATATCTATATTGCAATATGTATTTTTATGTGTCAGCTTTTATGGTCAAGGCAAATTTCCCTCAGGACAAATAAAGTAATCTAATTTTTTTCTTTTTTTCTTTCAGGTGATGGTGACCAACGTGACGTCCCTGCTAAAGACGGTTAAGGCTGTAGAGGACGAGGCCACTCGGGGCACCAGAGCACTGGAGGCCACAATCGAGTGCATCAAACAGGAACTGGCGGTGAGGACGGGTGTAGGGCACGTGCATGTTTGATAACAGTAACGCAGTATCACTAGTATTACAAGGATCACATATGACTGATATACACTGTATGAAGTCTTAAGCCCTGTTGGCACGGGACTAGTATTACCTGGGGATCTCTGGTAACACACAGTTACACAGCGTGGAGACCCTTTGCAGAAAGAACAAGCTCAAATCCATCAGAAGGGTGTTAGACTGGATGTGTCAGTTAATCTTACTTCAATGCCATCTGGTTAATTGAAAAATAAAGACTCTTTGTGAGGTCTGATCCAGTCTTCTTAGTCATTTTTAGGCTGTCACAGTACTTCCTTTGCATGTAGTCCAGCCTTGACATCTAATTGGGGGCATGATGTCAGTAAATTTGAGTAAAATACAGATTGTGCTCATCCCATGCAAATGAGCTGAAACACAGACATAGTTAGGGTAATGACTAAATCAAATGCGATCCTCTGGTAATGCCTGTCCTGTGTGTATAGACCTATTCATAATTTTTTTTCATTATGAAGCACCTTTCACCCTAAAACTGATCTGATCATGAAAATAGGAAGGCACAGACTCAAATCTCTGATTAGTTTTCTTATATTGGAGATGTTGTTTTTATGAGTCTCCCAATCAAATTTGTATACCACCTGTTAATGACACCCACACACTTTGTCATCCCCAGGTGTTTCAATCCAGGGATGCTCCCAACAAGACGACCACACCTGAGGAGTTCATTCGCATGACTAAGGGAATCACCATGGCAACTGCTAAGGCAGTGGCTGCAGGGAATTCTGCCCGGCAGGAGGACATCATCCATACAGCCAACCTCAGTCGCAAGGCCATTTCAGACATGCTCAGCACCTGCAAGGTTCTTTTTTTCCACCTTACCAATAGAAAAAAACCCATTCATGTATTATGTCTGAATGTCTTAATGATGTATAATATATATACATAATATATTTTACACATAAAAGGAAAATATAAAATTCCTGTTGAATCTGGAGCGTACATGTTCTTGTTTTTCAGCAAGCAGCATACCATCCAGAGGTCAGTGAGGAGGTGAAGAACAGAGCACTCATGTTTGGATCAGAGTGTACAACTGGTTACATTGATCTACTGGAACAAGTGCTACTGGTAGGTTTAACATCATAACATAAATTGTGGTCTTAAATGTTGCTTAAAAACAATGTAGTAAAGACAGACTCACTGTGTGTGTGTGTGTGTGTGTGTGTGTGTGTGTGTGTGTGTGTGTGTGTGTGTGTGTGTGTGTATGTATGTGTGTGTGTGTGTGTGTGTGTGTGTGTGTGTGTGTAGGTGCTGCAGAAGCCAACTGCAGATCAGAAGCAGCAGCTGGCAGCTTGCTCCAAACGAGTAGCAGGAGCTGTCACAGAGCTCATCCAAACCGCTGAGGCCATGAAAGGTAACGGCTCTCACACACACACTCCACACACTTAATGCACCGACTCCTTTCACAGTGTAAATCTGATGAACTCAAATCTACGCTGAACAAAAATATGAACTCATTTTGGTTTAAATTAAAGATCTAAGGCTTTATCTATGCACATAAAGAAATAATCTCTCAAATTTTGGTCCCAAATTTGTTAAAATCTCTGTTAGTGAATAATCCATCTACCCGACAAGTGTGTTGAATCAAGAAGCTGAATAAACAGCATCATTATTAAACACGTGCCTTGGGATGACCTCAATGAAAGGCCACTGTAACATGTGCAGTTTTATCACAGAACACAATGCCACAGATGTTGCAAGATCTTAGGGGGCATCCCATTGGCATGCTGACCACAGGAATGTCCATCAGAGCAAGAATTTGGCTGTACATCCAGCCATCTGCACAACCGCAGACCACTTGTAACAACACCAGCCCAGGCTCTCCACATCCAGCGTCTTTACCTGCAAGATCCTCTGACCAAACCCCCAAACAGCTGATGAATAACTGGTTTGCACAATCGAAGAAGGTCCGCACAAACTGTTTCAGGAAAGCTTATGTGCATGCTTGTCAATCTCACCAGGGTCTTCACCTGACTGTAGTTCATCGTCGTAACTGACTTAAGTGGGCAACTGCTCTCCTTCGATGGCCTCAAAATCTTCTCTTCACAAATGAATCTAGTGTGACCAAAGAAATGCATACTTGTAGCCCTAGTCATGTGAAATCCATAGTTTATAAAGCTTAATAAATGTCTAGGGGCGTCGGTGGCTTAGTGGTAGAGTAGGCTAGGCGCCCCATGTACAGGGCTGTTGGCGCAGCGGCCCAGGTTCGGCTCAAGCCTGTAGCCCTTTGCTGCGTGTCGCTCCCTCTCTCTCCCCCTTCCCCCTCTACCACACCTGTCCCACACCGGGTGGATCATCTTGGTGAAGCAGAAGTGCTCACTAACGTGAATTTTAGCAAATTTGTGCACAAAAATGGTTGCGAAAACAATGTGTTGGGTTTATATTTTTGTTCAGGGTACATCTATAACTTATTTCTTTACTAATGAAACTTCCAACACAATCTGTCATGTTTATAATCCCCAGTAGGAGGCTACTACACCTTTAAGAGAATGTGCTTTTAATTTCCCAAATAACAGCAAAACCTTCCTTTAAACCAACTTTTGGTAATACCCCTGTCCTCTCTCTCTTGCCACAGATGGAGGTAAGTTAGCATTGTTTTCTGAACTGTGACTTATTTCACCAGTTGTGAGCTGTCCGACACCTTCTCTCCTCAGCACTAACATTGATTCATTTTGAAGTCCAGCTGCTGTCAGGCTTCTCAAGTACATTGAGTCAGCTCCATCCATCGCGCTTCATTTTATGTGCTGTCTCATTTTGAATAAATCACTCCATCTTCATTGCAGTGAATGGCAGTTTGTGGTCTCCATCAGCTATGCATGGGATGCAGTGAAATGTGGCACTCTTTTTTCTTTTTTTTTTCTTTCTCTCAGTATGATCACAGTGTTGTTTTTGTTGTGTGGCATGATCTTTACCACTTTGAGAAGTATTTTTTATTTATTTATTTTTTTTCCATAAATCTCAATTGCGTATGTGCATGCACATCTCAGGTTCAGAGTGGGTGGACCCAGAGGATCCGACAGTGATTGCAGAAACAGAGCTGCTTGGAGCAGCGGCATCCATCGAAGCGGCAGCTAAGAAGCTGGAGCAGCTCAAACCTCGAGCTAAGCCCAAGGTGGGTGACCACATGCCTGAATACTCACTGCGACTTTGTCAGTGTATGGGGAAGGACAGGAGATAGTGATTCCACTCCAGTGTTGTTTCTAAAGGAGCTACAGAGCCGTACAAGAAGATGGCTTTGCTCTGTTTTCAAAACTTTAAAGGGACAGTTCACCCCAAAATCAAAGATATATACGTTTCCTCTTACGTGCTGTGCTCTTTATCAGTTTAGGTTGTTTTGCTGTGAGTTGCAGCATGTTGGAGATATCAGCCATGGAGATGTCTGCTGTCTCTTGAATATAGTGGAACTAGATGGCACTCGGCTTGTCGTGCTCAAAGCACCAAAATAATGTATTTGAGAAAGTCAACAGCAGTGTCTCTTTCCAGAAATCATGACCCTGTTACTCAAGATAATCCACAGACTTTGTTGTGAACAGTTTCTATCATCACGCGGCGCCAAAGGAAGTGTGCATCTACTCATGGACCTGAGGCTCGTGCTTGTGTGCAAAATGTAAACATAAATGGCGTTCTCCTCGCCTCAGCTGTAACGCTAGCTTTCTCAGTGGCGCTAGGTGAGCTAGCAGTAGATATACAGGCTTCCCTCTGAAGAGTGATACGGTTTCTCCAACACTCAACAACTCAAACCATATCAACCTAGATTAAAAGAAAGGGACAAAGATAAGAGGAAAAATTATAAACTGGATTTTGAGGTGAACTCTCCCTTTTAATGCTACAAGGCCATAACTGCATTAGAGGCTTTTCTAACTACAAAAGGAAATGTTCATTATGAGGTCATGACTCATAAACACCAGCTTTCATTACAATAGTAATGTAAACTTAAAGGCAGAAAGGGAAGGCACTAGCCAATTCTTTAGTGAAAGAAGTAACATCACAACGTTGAAATGGTCTTTTTCAAGTAAAAGTCCTGCATTCAGAATGTCACATTAGTAAAGTACAGATTTATCATTAGCAAAATATACTTTAGTATAAAAAGTAATGACCTCCTTTTTAAAGTGTTATTTTATTATGTCCTTATTTAGGGAGTTATTCATGTTCTTCTTCTTCTTCTTATTATTATTATTATTATTATTATTATTATGGATGCATTAAGAAAAATTGACCTGCTTTGTGTACTGTTGGGTAGTATGTCTCCAGTGGTAGAGGAAGCACTCAGATCCCTTACCTAAATAAAGTACCAATACAACAATATAAAAATACTCCATTACATACATAAGTAAAATTCCAGCATTCAGACATTTTCTTTGTGTATATCGGACAGTTTTCCTGTGAAGCTACGTTTTGAAGTGTGACTTTATCAATGTTATGTTGCCGGTCTGTAAACATCTCTATGCTGTTGTTTGTGGTTTATATTCCAATTTCAGTGTTAATGTTGAGCGTGTGATTTCACAGTAACAAACTGAAACATTTTTTACATTCACAGAAAGGGTGCTCTGTGTCTCGTGTCGTCTCCTCCCTGTTTACATATTTCCATCAAATTTTCTTTGACCTTGATTTAAGATCACAACGTCACCAGAATCTCTTAATTTGAACCTCCCATAACAATCACAGACACTCACCTTTTACCCATCGTTAGCTGTACATTCCCATCAGAGTTTGACTTTATGAGTTTTATCTCTGATACTTCCCTCACTGTTGAACTGAAAACTCACCAAACCATACTATATTATCTTTAGCCATATTCCCTTCTTCCATACAACACATCTGCCATGTTTCCCCCTCCTCCTCCTCCTCCTATCATCTGTCCATCTGTGGTAGTTCCAGCTAAAGCCTGTCCCAGTATATGTCCTCTGGCTCCCAGTTAAACCCTCCCCTCCTTCCCTTCCTGCCCCCACCACCGGAGGCCTTCTTTGCAGGGCTCTGTCTGATATGTTTGATATATTAGGTTGTTATTCAGTCCCAACTATATATCAAACATATTCCTACAGTGTCCCGCTCTGTCTACAGACTTGTGGTGTGAATGTGTTTGTGCGAGAAAACGTGTGTGTGTGTGTGTGTATGTGTGTGAGTGTGCGTGTGTATGTGCACATTTGTTTAAAAGGGCAGACATGAGTGTGATTGGATATGTAATACTGACAGATAATCTTTGTGCAGAGTCTTGTCTTTTTGGTTGCATCTAGCTCCTTATCAGCTTTGTTTAAAAAAAGATGCTTTGTATCTGACTGTGTGAAGCTTTTGGAAGTCATCTTTTGTTTCTTATAGTCACCCAGTGTGTCACTATTGATGGCAAAGTCATAAATCAGATGCAACTTTTCCCATCTCAAAGTAAAAGTTCTCTCAGTGGCACTAAACTGAGTCGACCAGAGTCACATTCAGGAGAGGTCAGCGATGATGCGACATGGCATTTCACTTTAAATCCTAGTGGTGCTCAAGTTAAGAAACTTTAGCCTTGTGAAGGATCTTGTCCGACTGATTGGTCTCCTTCCCCCTCAGCAGGCGGACGAGACGCTGAACTTTGAGGAGCAGATCCTGGAGGCAGCCAAGTCCATCGCCGCGGCCACCAGCGCTTTGGTCAAATCAGCCTCGGCTGCCCAGAGAGAGCTGGTGGCTCAGGGCAAAGTGGGCCTCATCCCTGCCAACGCTGTGGATGATGGACAGTGGTCCCAGGGGCTCATCTCTGCTGTAAGTGTGTATTGAAGGGCCGTCTTACTCAGTTTACAATCTGAAGCACAACTCTGCTAACAAACATTTTCTTCTCTTATTTTCCCCTCCAGGCACGTATGGTAGCTGCAGCAACCAGCAACCTGTGTGAGGCAGCCAATGCCTCTGTGCAAGGCCATGCAAGTGAGGAGAAGCTCATCTCTTCAGCCAAACAGGTGGCAGCCTCCACTGCTCAGCTGCTGGTGGCCTGTAAGGTGAAGGCTGACCAGGACTCTGAGGCCATGAGGAGACTACAGGTGCAGTACAGACATACTCCAAACAAGATGCCAGCATTCAGTTCAGCTGCTTTAAAAAGTAGTTGTCATAACATGCTGCTATTGGCTGTTGTCAACTGATCTCCTGCTTTAATAGATTGCTGGGAATGCAGTAAAGAAGGCGTCAGACAACTTGGTGCGGGCCGCTCAGAAGGCAGCGTTCGACAAAGCAGATGAAGACAACGTGGTGGTCAAGACCAAGTTTGTGGGTGGAATAGCACAGGTAAGCACATTGAGCAGCATTAAATTCTTGAATCGTCTTTGCCACACTGTCACAGTTTGCTGTGCACTGACATGTGCCAGCGTTGATTAGACGCCTCTAAGAAATATTGACCAACATCTGAAACACCTTCAGCTCACCCCTTTTTGTCTTAATGTTTTTAGTATTCTCAGACAATACATCATTTCTCATCTTAATCCGGTACTTGTGCCCATACTGTATTTGTAAATTTAGAAATGTGGGAATTAAGCTTAGCACACCTGCATGCTAACACAAACACACTCATTCTTTTGTTAATACTTAGCCTACTATAAGGATATGTGACTACAGAGTTGACTAATAGTGTAAGGGTAAGTTCAGTATTTTTCAACCTCAGCCATGTTTTTGTGTCTAAATGACTAATGGGAACAACAACTTGTAAAATTGGTCCAGTATTGAGCGAGAGTGCTGCAGCTGGCAGCAGTGAAACAGACTGCAATGTCACCCACTCAGGGCATATGACACCATCAATTTCCGTCAACTAAAAGTGCTTGTTTTTGCCACTGACATTTTTGCCACGGATAATTATTCTATGTGTCTGACAACTATGGAAAGCATCCCTACAGAGACAGACCTCTTGTTAAAGATTATGATCCTTTTCGTTTAAGCAGATACAGCCCCAAAATCTCTATCACAAAACACATCAGGCTCCATTAAATAAACAGTAATTTTGGCGTGTATAGAGCCGGCATATTTTCACATCTAACAGGGTGAATTACGGGGTTTTTTTTCAGTCAAACCAGAGTTGGGGATTGTTGGAACAGTGGAAAGATGACAGTTTTTGTGAGTTTTATTTTGTCTCTGTCAACTTTAAACTGTAAATAGACTGCACTTGTATAGTACTTTTCTAGTCTTCTGACCACTCAGAGCGCTTTTACGCTACATGTCACATTCACCCATTTGCACAGTCACACACTGTTTGCCGAGGCTACCCTACAGCTACTCCGCAACTCAGTACTCACTCACACGCTCTCAAAATTTGGGGATACCCAAGGATACCTTGACATTTGGACTGGAGGAGCCAGGGAGTCCAGTGTGTTTTGTGATAGAGATGTTGGGGTTGTTTCTGGTTAAACAAAAAGGATCTTACTCTTAAACAAAAAGGTCTATCTCTATCCTTTCCAGAGTTTGTCAGACATTTAGAATAATAATCTTGTCAGTGGCAAAAATAAGCACTTTGAGTGGACGTAAAATGAAGGTGCCAACATGTCCTCAGTGGTTACATTACAGCCTGTTTCACCGTTTACTAGACCAGTTTCAGAAATTCTTCTTCCTAAGAGTCATTTGGACACAAACACATGAAAAAATAGGGTCCAGGTTGAAAAACACCGAACTTATCTTTTAAATGTTAAAGGCATTGAATTAAAAAAGAATTCTGTGTGTGTCTGTTTAGATCATTGCGGCCCAGGAGGAGATGCTGAGGAAGGAGAGAGAGCTGGAAGAAGCCAGGAAGAAACTGGCTCAGATCAGGCAGCAGCAGTACAAGTTCCTGCCCACCGAACTACGAGAGGACAACAACTAAGCATTCAAACTCGCCGTCACTGCTGCTGCATACGCCTGAAGCAGTGCGAAGAGCACATCTGAATTTTGCGTTGCGAGTTTGTGTCCTTTTGACGGCACACTTGAACAGGTACGTGGCCTACAGCGACGTCAGATATGTAGTGACTGATGTAACAAACCAGTAATGCCCAAGTCTGCAGTGAATCCACACATGGGAAGATCTCAAAGTCAACTACTTGCAAGTTTGAAATATTACTGTATGGAACTGACTACTTTCTGGAAACAACCTAAAGATTGTGGTGGTTCAACTGAAGAACTGCTTTTTGTCCTCATGTATAGCATTAAAACTACTTTGAATGATCCAGTCTGAACCAGAATGTGACACGTTGGGACAAACAGCACAGCTCACACGCTCTCATGTTTGCCCATAAGCTACAGTTTATTTTTTGTTGTTGTTGTTGTTTTACAAATTGCAGCTCTAGTTCATAAACTTCTAAGATGAAGGAATGATTGTATTGCCGTTCATGTGATATAGCCATTTAACTGCAGCGCCACTCGGAGAGCAAAAAAGATTTCAGCTCGGTACTCTGATATTGTATGAATGTCGGCCTTTATGCTCCAATCTGGCACCTTAATATCTGTTAAAATCATGTGACGTGTCTTGACTTACATCCAGTGGTCATAACCCTAAGGAAGGCGGGATGCTTGGTAGTGTTTCATACTGTAAATCTCAACAACAGATAGCTGTTTGTAGGAATCCTTCTTTAAATTAGACAGTGATATAAGCATCTGCTTTCTTCTTGTCAGTTTCTTTATGTGGATATAGATGGGCTGTACACACAGTGTGTTTTTAAGGTGCAACAAACTCTACATGTTTGTCTCAGCTCTTCAGTATAGGTATCATCGCTTGCAGCCACTCAGACTCAAGTGGAATGTTTAACATTACCATGTGAATGCTTTTCTACACGGGAATACATATAACCATAGAAGGAACGTTTATTACTCTCGAGTATTTTTAGCAGAGAAGGGTCACAAATGGTCTCACTAACTTACCGCCACTCGCAGAGCCTGTGGTCAGGTATTTTCCCCAATCCCCAATCCTTCAAACATCTTTTTTTATTCCTTATCATTTCAGGTATTGAGACGTACATACAGTATAAACACAATCTGATCATGATGCAATAACATGGATGGTGCTTTAGGGGGCAGTATTTGTTTCCCTTCCACCATGCAAACTTACAGTAATAATACAGGAGATGATGTTGTATAACTGAGTGCTTATTTTACTTTTGAAGAATATGAGGTTAGAGTAACGGGGCTACAACGTCATGCAAATTGAAAATACCTGTAAATATCTCAGACGTCTTGAATAAGTTGAATGCCGTGCAGTGCCGCTTCTGTGCTTTGTCTGATGGTTACTGCTCCCTGGAGATTTATATTGGCTACTCACTCACTGCCAGGGTTTGATTTAAGTCACATGCAAATCTATAAATTCGGAAAGCAGCAAAAACCTAAATCTGAGTTAACTGTAACAAATCAAACTTTTAAGAATTGATGTTAACATAATAAGTGGATTGAAAGTGAAGTGACTGCAACACTAATCACAGCAGTTCATCTCCTTTTTTCGTCCGTCAGCCTCTGACTTTAAGGGTGCTCTGTGCTACTTTACTGAATACACCACTCGCTGCAATAGAAGAACCTTTTTTTTTTTGTTTACCGAGTTTGATTGTAGTGTGTTTGGTTCCTCCGTCTTACTTTACGGGCTGTGTTTCACTATTAAACTACAGTATATCGTAAGATTAGGTCCTGCTGTGAAAATGCATGGCTTTGTGCTTCAGATGCATCTCTTTGTTTATACAGCGACAGAGTTAACGTCGATGCACTGAGTGATTCTGACCTCCACGTACAAGACAGTATACCATAGCAAACGGCTGAAGACAGTCACTTTTGTGTTTTTTTTAACAGTCGGGGCTGAATGCAGAGGTGTTTTCTGACATTGTATTTTGTGTGTGAGTGTGAGAGGGCGGGGCGGGAGGGGTCCACTACTCATCAGTCAAGTCTGTAGTGTTATTATTAGTGCCTTAGTCCGTAACCCATACAGTGTCTGGTCTGCTTGAGTAACAGCTTCACCTCATCGGTCAGTAGAAGGTACTGGACGAGCAGTTTGTTTGGGAATGTAGGTTCATGTCCATGGGGTTTTTTTCTAACTTTAGTTGTCCCACTTGTTAACGTACTGTTCCTCCAAGTGCTGAACTTCATCCCCTCTATCTTTCTCTTTACTCTATCTGCCACTTGTAAGGCCTTTTGGGGATGACAGAGGAACTGTCCACCAGTCAAAAAAATGTGTCGCTGTTTAAAATGTACCATCACTATACAGTATATATATATAAGTATGTATATTATATATATATGGACACGTTTTTGTACTGCATTCCATGGGCATGTACCACAGTGCTTCTAAACTACGACAGGCTGGAGATTTTGGTCTGTCAACTGCTTTATTGTACGTTATGAAGTCACTGAATTTTTAAGGATTGGCTTTCTTTTTTTCCTCCTCGTGCTTTTAAGCCTCTATGAAAGATAAATGTGATAAGAACATTTCGATATATCTGCCACCATGACAATGTCGTGACGCATTTCAATGATGTGGAGTAATTGAAGTGGTCTGTACGTTCTTCCCTTCCCTTAACTGAAATCAAATTATGAAGTTACTACAGTAAAGATAAGTGATAACATACGATATAAAAGATATTTATCTGGCCTCAATAAAACTATTTTTTGTATTCACTGAAAATAAAGCATTTCAATGTAACTTTGGTGTCAAGGTTCCTTTTGTGGTTGTTTCTTTTACACCGAGTGTGTTTTACATCCATCATATCCTAACTTTCTGGTTCATTAACACTTTGTGTCAGCTTTGAGACCTCCATTACCAGCCTTTCTACCATGTGTATTAGAAGTTCCCATTTTGTCGGTTGCCTTTTGGTACCACCATCTTCGTCATCTTCCAGTTCGAGGTCTTTTTCCGGTCTTGATCTTGTGAATGTAATTTTGAACCAAATCCAAAAGATGGAAAAACTGAGTCCAGTCCTGCCACTCAAGATTTCTGCATTTTCCAACGGAGAGGCTTGTAAATAAAATATCATTCAAGTGAACTGGTGTCACCAAAGTCTTCTCAACACTGAGCCATGGGCTTGGGGTATTTCAGTTAAACCAATCAATGAAGGGGTAAAAGGTAAGAGCCTGGAAATACAACTAATAACTGGGTACTGATAGTGCACCAATTTCTTTTTGGACGTCTGCCTTTCCACAGAAATCTAATCATACTATTTTTTTCCCCAGTATCTTGGAGGCAGTGCTAAAGGTGACATTTAACTACAGAAATTTATTCTAGGGAGCAAATTCATTTTAGTTGAGATTCTGCCCAACAAGAAAAAACTAAGATGCACTCTCTTGTTATTTGGGGCACATGACCTGTATCAGATTCTTCACAATCTCCAGAATCTGTGACCACATTCAGGGCCGTAGCTACCACTGAGGACACTGGGGTCATATCCTCAGTATTTTCTGTGTAAATGAGTGTTTTAGCAACCTGGAGGAAGTTAATGTTAGACAATTCAAAACTTAGTCATTTTGGTTATTTCTGTTCCCAGTGTTTTACTTTTTCAAGGCAAATAAAAAGCAAAGACTTTGGGCGGGATATCAATATTGGGGCCACTACAACACCTTACTTTGGGTAATATAAACTTATTTTTGACCATTTTTACTCTCATTTAACGTAACATATCAGTTTGCTCAATACATCAGTGTAGACTGGTTCTCAAAATGTACTACGGTTTAATATTTAGACCTAGAAGGACTCAGTTCTCCACCAGAATTTTATTCCTGTCAGTTTGGAGACAGCTTATTATTTTGGGATGTACAATGGACAGAAAGTAAAATTCGACAGTTGGCAGAAGATATAAAATATGAAACATCCAACTCTTCATGTGTGTCTGTTACATCATCTCACAATAGGAGCAGCACTGACAGGATGCAGAGCCACTTCAAGTTCTCCAGTCCCACCGAATAACACAGAGGTGTGTGCTGGCAAGTGAACAAGGTCTCTTTAAGTGTCAGTACAAGATGGTATTTCTGAGTCAGCACTAAACCTGAAGCTATATTGAGTCCATGCTATGAAGTGAGAGCCGCGCTAAATTTGTCCGGCACTAAAATTTGAGGCGGCAATGTCAATTACTGTGGCGCAGCTGCTACCAACGCTGCTTTTAAACCTGGGGTCCTTTTTCTGCCATTTTCTCTTAAATTTAGTTCTTCAATGCTACTACAGTATACGCTCTTCCAAGTGATAACACTCTGAGAAACTCTTTCAACATTTTCCAGTTCCTACTTGATCGGACTTGTAACAAGAGGCCTTGTTACACTGAGCTGTCTGAGGAGGAGACAGAGAAAACCCTGGCTAAAAGGACGAGGGCACTGAATTTAATGTGGACAAGCAGCTGATAGAAGACAGCTCATCTATTATTTTTATGCCCTAAATCTAATTATAATAAAAGTCAGAAAGCGGGTACGGTTACTGATGAGTGCTGCGTGCTACATAGCAAGGTTATAGGCCTCATCCACTGAAGACAGTTGTATTCAATATAATGTTACCTGCCCTGACTTGTAGGCACCACAGGCACAAACAGCTTCTTTTTTCTTTCTCTTCACTGACACTCCTTCATTTTTTCACTTTTTCATTCCCAATAAAAACACCTCTGTCACATCCGTTGTTGGCTGTGTGATTCCACTGAAATGGAGAATGACACAGCAATGACATGCGGTAACAAGGACATTGCACAGTGGTTTAACACACTCATCACAATGATATTTTTACATGACCTCACATATTAGCCCCCCCTGCGTCTAAACCGTTTTGATAAGCTTAATTCAGTTGAGTTGAAGCAGGGGCTAAAGTTTGACTCAGAGGGATTGGGTTGAGCACCAACATTCTTCCTCCTCTATACTTTTAATTATTGAGGAGGAAGTGGGAAATTCCAGTCTAGACACTAACAATGAAATCATCACAGTACTCCCGTTTTTGTCTGGGAACTGCTCACCCAGCTGTCTCAACACATCTATAATGAACAGCTCTGGGCTTTTATTTGCAGTGTGACGCTGCAGCATCAAGCTTTGACTCAACTGTGCTGTTACTATTTAGTCTGCAAACTGCTAAATTCCTGTAAAAATCCAACTTGAATTATAGCAGTCGATTACAGAAGAGACCACAAACAAAGACTGTGTTTAGATTTATGAGTTCTTCACAACAATAAATCAGTAATGCATGCATGGCCATCAACAGACAGTGGTCGCCTAATGAAATAAAACTTCAAAGGCCATTACACTTCAACTGTGGCTCTTTAAACGACCATAACATCATTGTTACAGGGCCAAATACTTTCCTGCATGACGGGAATTATGGGAATGCTGAGGGTTGTTTAATTATGACACTTGTAAGTGTAAATTTGACTCATAGTGAATTTTTTTTCTCCAATGAGCCGACCAATTAAAACAGCAATGTTTTTGTTCAGACATATATTTCAGCTGAGCAATACTCGAGAAATAATGGCTATAACGTGCAAAAATGAGAACAAGAAATTGGTTTAATAGCTGATCATTTAACCAGTTTAACCATTTACTCAAGTCTGGAGATGGCGAGTAAAGAATGGACTCATTTTAAATAGACTTGTAGATTGTAAATTGGCAATCCCTGCCATTAATGTGAATAAATGTGATTAAAAAGCTCAGACGACGCTGTAAAGATGACCACTAATATATAATAGTGTAAACATGTCCATGTACAATGACCCAGGCAAGAGAATATAAACATCACAAACTAAGTTAATTTAAAAAAGACCTCTGTTTGCACTACAGAGAACTCAAGGCCCGAGTATTTAAGAATTACTTAAACATCTAACCTTCAATCTGAGTAAATCATTACTTGTTGGACAGATACAATGTGTGGATGTTCGTCTCTCTCTATCTATCCGGGGCGCGAAGGTGACATGGATTGCACTGTGAGCCTCTCTGATCTCTGCATATGACTGGCATGCCTGGCTGGCTGCTTAACAGTCCACAAAACACATGGCAGCATGACAACACAGTGACAGCTGACTGCCTTAAAAAAAGCTCTATAGGTAGGATATCAGGCCGGACCGCCACAGAGAAAAACTATAGGAGCAGAAACCACAGACAGGGAAGGGACAAACAATTGAATGTAAAAAATAGACTTAAAACAACTTTTGCCGTAAAAACTTTGAGACCAGTTTGTTAGATCCTCCACAAGTGTTTCTGCATCAGCTGCATTTATTACTGGGGTCAGATTTATCCAGGTCTATGTAAGGCTGATCAAGACTCTAAGAACAGTAACATGTCTGGGTAGGACGTATTATTTAGGCTGCTTGTTTTCTCTGTTTTCCCTCAGTTTCTTTCACAAAGGAACCACAGTGATCTGCAAGACAGCTAAGGCCCCTTTTGTAAAAGTCAGGCTCAGTGCGGGTGGGAGTGGCTACAAGAGCTGTGGACAGGGTCAAGCAGGTGCCCTTCAAACAGCTAGATCCCAAAAATATACACTCAACAGAACACTAGCAGAGGAGTGGAGACAAGGGAAGACGGGGGGGGATGCTTAAGTCTCAAGGCTCCTTAGAGAATGGCAAAATACTGTCAGCGTGGGTTGTTTTGCTTCATGGACAAGAGACAGTGCTTTTCATATAGTATCACAAAACACTAGTGTGTGTGCAGCATATCTAACCTATACATCTTAGTTTCACCCATATTTGAAGCCTGATTCTTCTTCTTAAGGTTCAGTTTCTCTAACATGTGCTAAAAAATAAAATAAAAATGAATTACTGTAGTTGACTGTAAACTATTCTTACTCAACCCTGCACTCGTCCTGACCACAGGTTGTGTGTGACAGCTGCGGCTGTGCCAGTGACCTTGTGAACTATCGCAGAGGCGCAGCGAGGGGGGCTGTGGAAATGCCACAGCTCCTGTGTCTTCCAGCGTGCACGCCACTATATCCACCGCGGCCCATCTGAGATGTGACTCTCATAGCTGAGAGAGGAGTTGGACGAGCTCGATGATATACCTCTACAGACAGCAAAGCCTATCTGATTGCTGTTCGGATGTGAAACTATGCTGTGAGGGAGCTGCTGAAATGATCCCTGGAAGACAAACAAGCCATACTGGCTAATATGACACCCCACACAGGGAGAGGAACTTTCACAGGGGCTTATCCAATCAGATATATTTGTTTTGTATGAATAGCTCTGATGCATGGGGGGCTATTACAATCCAGTCTGGAACCAATCTCTGTTGAAATGTTGACATGTGTTGTAAGTTCATGATTAACTTGTTTGAAATCATTTATTTTGGCAAAAGCCATATGTAAAAAGTATAAGTAATAGTAAGACAATACTCAAATGATGTCTGTTGTTCTCACATGAAGGTCCTGGGTTATTTTCCTGGGTGATAATAAGGTCACAAATATCAACATGTTTGTCCCAAATAGCCCCCCTCAGAGGAGCTACTACTTCTTTGAGTCTTGACACTCCACTTCCTGCCTGTCACTTGGAGGGTGTTAGAAATAGGAGTGGACTGAGAAGTCTTGGTGTGAGAGGGGTGTGCCCTCCTGACGTCTCTACCCCATGTATAGTCATAGAAGTGGTCAAATATCATGCAAGAGCGAATCACTGAAGAGATCCAGAAAAAAGACAGGTCCCACGTTGACAAACAGCTGCAGTTGTTTCCAAAAAAGTATTGGGTATCCAGTAACTGCCGAGCCAAACTACATATTTGACTCACTACAACCCAGGCGAGCTCGCACTCCAGCTTGGCGTTCAGTGTGGTTCAGACGCTCCCGTCTTTTCTTTCAGTTTCTTTTTGTTTCTCGGTTTGCGCGGACACCGCCGACAATAAGCAGCCATGGATGCCATCAAGAAGAAGATGCAGATGCTCAAGCTCGACAAGGAGAACGCCTTGGATAGAGCTGAGCAGGCCGAGTCAGACAAGAAGGCAGCTGAGGACAGGAGCAAACAGGTTGGCATCCAGTGTGAGACGCGCTCTGGTGCTTTTACGCACCGGTGCCAGATGGCACAGTGCGCCTGGCGCAGCATGGTCACTGCATGGTCCAGCGTCCTGCGACTAAAAAAATGTGTCTTCATAAGAATAACTGGTAGAAATTATTTCCGCACACTTAGAGCTATGCAGTGATTCACCTTACCAGTCTGGACTTGATGTTTCCAGCACTTTGCCAAACCCAACCTGGGTGGAGCGATGGTTGTTCCGCACTGTCTTCATACTATTAAATTAACTTTTAAAGTTTCAACAAGTTGCTTTTTTTGTTGTTTATTTCGGCTGCATGAAGTTGGCAACAAAATGGGAATATTTTACATTTATTATAGGATTCCTTATGATTCAGCTATAATGCCTAATAATGCGCATGTTCTAACAGCCTAGAATGATTGTATTTCTAAATGGTTTATATAGATTTCACTATGCAGAGCTAACACTTATTATCTTCACACCTTAGAGATTATTTACAGACACTGTGAGGTGTCACATACTTGGTGTGATTGAGTCTGAGGGTAATGATGTCTGTCTGTCTATATGTTATTGAACCTCCTCTTGTTTCCCTGACATCAAGCTTGAGGATGACCTGGTAGCACTGCAGAAGAAGCTGAAGTCAACTGAGGATGAGTTGGACAAGTACTCTGAAGCCCTGAAGGACGCCCAGGAGAAACTGGAGCTCGCTGAGAAGAAGGCCACAGATGTAAGTTTGGGCTGACGGTACCACTGACTGGTGGAGAAGCCCCAGTGGGTCGCCCACATCATAATAGTTTGACCTTGAACCACCCCTTGGGCCCCATCAGGAAACTAAATTGCCAGCCCTCATTTAGATGTACTCTACTGATTAAAGTATGCAATAATTAATTATAAGAAGGCTATGGGCTGTATAGGTTGAAAATGTGGATAGTTAAATTTAGCCCATGTGCTGTATATGGTAAGGTCACTGCTCACTGGCTTACCAGAGCATTCCACAGCCATTTGGATGAATCTGAGGACCAGTGTAGGGTTTCACTGGGGCATTTTACACGCATATTTTGGCGTGTAAAATCCTTGACAGATTTGTGGTTGTTCTGGTTTCAGTTGGCAGTTATGTCAGACCCCGATGAAGTTACAGTTTACTGACTGCATTTAATGTCACACCAATTACACGTAATTGATGCCACAACAACAACAACAACACAGCAACAATATTATCAAGATAAGACGAAGGTAGATGCACTGTGATTCCCAGGATGAACTTTATTAATTGATTGATTGATTGATTTGAAACTTAAAAAGTGCAAAAACAGATGCATACCATGGACAAGAGAAGGAGCCTAAAAACTAGTACATTTTGAGTATTTGCTACATAAAGAAGTGTGATAATTGCAGTACACCAGGGACAAATAGAAAGTGCAGGAGTGTCTGGTTGAATCAAATGAAATCACAAACAAAATCAGGGCTTTATTAACTTGTAATTTATAAATAAATACAAAATGCACTGGAATGTACAAAAGTGGTGGGTAAAGTATCCCGTGTCTGTAGACAGCAGTGTCAGCAGCACCAGATACATGTATTGCACTTGTAGCAGGTAAACAAAATATGTCAGATCGTTTAGGGACTGTTTGTTACTTATGAGGGGAAAGGGGGTGGTCCAAAGGAGGGACTTGGGTTTTTTATTATTACTTTGGCTTAGGAAAAGGAGATACAACTTTAAATGGTTGTGTTTTGCATTTATTTTAAATACCCTCTGAGCCCCCAAATCCTGCTGGCAGGTTTGAAAGGCACGTTTTCTGTAAAAATCACCAAAATTACACCATTTATCAGAGCCTGAAACTGTGAAAACAGGAATTATCATCAATTTTCAGATTTCTGACAGTCCTTTAACGCATTATTTTTAAAGATGATTCTCACTTTGCTCAAGAAATTAGCTTTTTGGTTTTGTGACAACTCAAACTTCTCCGTTTGCTTGTTGCATCGGCTCCAATAAAAAAAAATATTTGTAGCTTCCAGGAGGGTCAAAAAACAGTTACACCTCAGCCACCCCCTTTCCCTCACTAGTAAAGTACAGTCCCTTAGTAGCCCCACAAAGGAACAATTAATATTACTAATGACAAGAGGATTTGTGTTTTATTAATAAATTAGAGTCTTAATAAGCTCTGTGTGGAAACAACTGTAGCTCATGACTGAGTGAGAAATGTTTGGGGCTGTGATTTTGGTAGGGTCAGCTCAATGCACCAGCAGGGGATGCACTCAAAACACCTCATGAATTAGACAGTTGCACAGCCTAACTAACAAAAAGTAGAAGAAACTACATGACTTTAAAAAGAAAAAACACTGGAAATCAGCGCATTCAATATATTTTATTTATTCGTTTGATACATTTTATGACTTGCGTGTGAACTCAAGTACTTCCGGGATTGATGGCACGTCCCAATCCTCATCAGCGGTTGATTAAAGGCGGTGGGGGCAGGGATCAAACGCGCCGCATCTCCAAGTGTGTGTGTGTGTGTGTCTGCGTGGAGGCAGGCATCCGACACCGAGCTGAGGGTGAAACTAGCTTAGCTGAGACACAAAAAAGGAGCAAAAATGGCCGGCGGGAGCTCTCTGGAAGCTGTGAAGAAGAAAATCAAGTCGTTGCAGGACCAGGCCGATGCGGCGGAGGACCGGGCAGCGCTACTACAGCGGGAACTGAACCAGGAGAGGAGTGCGAGGGAAGCAGTAAGCCGCTCCGCTAATTATTTAAGGCAATTAGTCTGCAGGCTGTCGACGGCGTTAGGCGTAAATCTGGTCAAAAAGCGTGGCTGCTAGGCCCAGACAGCGACGCTTTATGCTCAAATGCATGATGCTTGAGATTAGCCCGCTGTAGGATGCGAGTTAAAGATGGGTGGATGAAAGGACTCCACCCGGCTCGCCCCTGAATAAACAAACAGCACTGTAATAAGTAACATTAGGCTAATGCTGCCGCAGCAGCACCACAGGTCCCCTGGCATCAAATCCCTTTGTGAAACTCCCGCAGCTCTCAGCTAGTTGGAGCACAGAGGAGCTGCTTTTTCCTTTTCTTAAATACCAAACTGTAACCGTGTTGTGTCGCCTGTGTGTCCATGAGCCAAGATACTGCTAAAATCACAGAGGCAGGCTTGACTGGAAAGTGGGATGGAAGAGTAAATAAATGGATTGTTTTTACAGGCTCTGCTAACATGTGGTAGGTCTAAAGTCTGTGTTAAAAGAACAGAAATGAACAAAATCGGCCCATTAGAGTCTCCATCCCTCCCTTGGGTTTGTCCCTGACCCAGCCCAAGCCCCCTCCTGAAGGAGTATGGGATGGTTTGAGTGTTGTAAGGCTGCAGAGCCAGTTGACACATAGTACATGATGTTAAGCTATACAAATGAAGTTGATTTGACTGTATGAATGTGGTGTTGTGTTCTCCTAGGCTGAGGGTGATGTAGCTTCCCTGAACAGACGTATCCAGCTGGTTGAGGAGGAGTTGGACCGCGCACAGGAGCGTCTGGCCACAGCGCTGACCAAGCTGGAGGAGGCTGAGAAGGCTGCTGATGAGAGCGAGAGGTGGGCACCATGCACCTGGTGAAAAGACCCCACTTGGTCAACACGATCCACTCATAAACTCCTTTGTTAGGTCTTGGTATTTATGCAAGAAATCATAGCTGCACTTTTCATATGTGTAGTCCTCCACCCATTAGTTCTTCTCAGTGAAATATATTCCTTGGTAAAGCATGATGTGGCAGGGTTCGGACAGGATCTTTGTAGTCAAACAGAAGATAATTCAGCCTGGAGTCACTGCACCGATCCGGTCACATGCTGCTGCAAACATTTTGGAGCACAGCGGTCATGCTGCTGCTGGATGACTTTAAGACAAATAGGACAACAAGTTTTATGTCTCTGGCACTGAAGTGCTGTATTCTGCTAAACTACAGTATGCTAGCAAATCAAAGATTGCACCTGATTCATGATGTTGGAGTACCACTCCTCACATCCTGCTCAGTGCTGCCACTGCTGGCTGGAAGTCATATTGCACTAATGTTAAAGAGGTGTGGTACTGGATTGAAACATGGGGCTGGGAAATTAGTTTTCTTTGCTGACATTTTGCATCATAGCATGTCTGCACAGTTGTTGATATCCACATTTCTTTATGTTTAATACAGTAACTCCTGACCAAAAGTGCAAAGCACAGCTGTGACATTTTGATAGAAACTTAGTCTTTTCATGCAACAAGTGTAGGTGTTAAAAGCATGGATAATACAGTCCCACTCCTCACCATGAGTGTGTCATGCAGTACTTGGTGTTTATTCAAACCTGACCGCTTCCACACAGTCCATCATGTACCCAGTGTTGTCCACTAGGGGTGTAATGATAAATCAATCCGGACTGAAATATCGATTTTAATGATCGATGACCCAGTCTCATCAGTGCAGAGTGAAATTATTGATACATATCGTCATCTTTATGACGATTTTACGTCTTTGTTTTGAAATTACCATGACACGTCACAATTTCCATTCAAGCACACCTTCCCTAAACATTCACACACTGCTAGCAGTCTGATGCCAGGCAGAGAATGGCAAACAGCCAAGAAAGAGACAATGAGGGCATTAACTGGTATCATCTCATATCGATCACAGGCTCCTGAATTAATCAAATCATATTTGTGGCAGACTTTGTGATATCAGCAAGCATTGTATTACTGTCCAAAGAATCACTGTCATCTATTGTCCACCACTATGAGATGACATATGAGTATATCTGTAAAATATCCAGACTTGTTGTTCAAATATATAAGTGCATGTTAAAGTCTCTGTAGCCTGTCTGAAATTTCAGACCACCTTCTCACTAATGAGACCTCAGTAGGAGCCATGTGCTTTGTGTAAAGTTTATCAGTTTAAAGTGGAATTTCCTGAGGCCTTATAAGAAACTACTCTTTGTTAGTTAATTTTTTATTATCAGGGAATTATCGAAACATATTGATCAGCTGTTGTGCCTTTGGTTTCCGTGTCTTAACCCGCCACACTGTGTTCTCTCCCCTCAGAGGCATGAAGGTCATTGAGAATAGGGCAATGAAGGACGAGGAGAAGATGGAGCTGCAGGAGATCCAGCTGAAGGAGGCCAAACACATTGCAGAGGAGGCTGACCGCAAATACGAGGAGGCATGTTTCTCAGCTGTTCACTGCACTTTGAAGTTTGAGCTCAGCATTTTCTACATTCTTTTACTTAAATGTAGCAGCTGGCATCAATGGACACTTTGTCAGATGCATATTATAGCCACATTGTCATAAATAGAGTTACAGACACAGAAGAAATTTAGTTCCGTTTCACTGCTGATGTATTAAACTTAACTCTGTACGTTGTGACTTCAGGTGGCCCGTAAGCTGGTGATCATTGAGAGTGACTTGGAACGTACAGAGGAGCGCGCTGAGCTGTCTGAAAGGTAAAAACGTCCTTCCCTTTTCCTCCCATCTGTTCCTCCAAGTCACAACTTAAAATCACATTTCAGACAAATTCTGTTTTGTTTTCTTGCTTGTCTGTGGCATCTTCCTGCTGGTTCAACCAAACCATAAATCAACAGCAAATGCTCTGAGCTTGAGGAGGAGCTGAAAACCGTACAGAACAACCTGAAGTCTCTGGAGGCTCAGGCAGAGAAGGTAGGGCTGCTGACCAGGACAATACATTGCAAATAATCTACAGTATAAACCCTTGAAGTGTGTTTAAAATTGTCCTATGTATATACACCTGACTGTGGCCTTTGTATGCAACCACAGTACTCACAGAAGGAGGACAAGTACGAGGAGGAGATCAAGGTTCTTACAGACAAGTTGAAGGAGGTGAGTTGAAATTAGGTTGGCAAAATTTACTAGTGAGTCATTTTTATAAAAAAAGATGCTGTGTTCCTGTCACATAAGCATTTTGTAGAACTACAGTAAACGTGAAGATTTAAATGTTGCCTCTTCAGTTAATTAAAATGAGTATGCTGACTTTACATTTTTGTTTTTATTGGAAGTGATATTCTGTTTTCTTTTACAGGACTTAAGTGCTTAAAATGCTTACAGCGCTGTGGCTGGTAATGCAAACCATTTTAATATGAATTGTTAATGTGAATTGTTAATGTTTGTTTCACTCAGGCTGAGACTCGTGCTGAGTTCGCTGAGAGATCAGTCGCCAAGCTTGAGAAGACCATTGATGACTTGGAGGGTATGAATCTTTTCTACTTTAATTTTTTGGCATTTGAAAACACAAAATATAGGGGTGTGTTTGTCATAGTGCAAACTTATTCAGGTTTCCTCCATAGAGTGTTCTTCTAGTTCTTCTAATTTCTTAAAGTGACAGTTGTTAAAAAAAGAAACAGTGAGGTTATTTATTTATCTGGGTAGCAGGGTGTTAAATAGACCTCAGGACACATATCTGCATGGCCTATGGGGGGACGGAAACAAAGCAGCGATCCACATAGGCCACCGTGATATTATTCATGTTGGCAACATTTCTCACCACAATGCTGTTTGGCATGCTGGTGTAGTGACTGTTCAAGGCCAGCTCGTCCCAAGCAGTCCTCTCAGGGTCACGGAACATGTGATGCAGTTTCTCAGTGACTCCTCAGGAATTTGACACAACATCAGCAGCTGTTCATGAGCACTTCCTATTTCTGTCCTGCTCTCTTTTTTTTTTCTTTTTCAGTTTCTCTATTTGTGTTTTTCCCCTTTTTGACTTCTGTTCTCTGACGCTATTATTTCTCTGCTGTCTTCTTGTTTTATTCCAAATCCTTCACTGCCGCCTCACAATAATTACCACACAATAGATGAGCTGTATGCCCAGAAACTGAAGTACAAGGCCATCAGCGAGGAGCTGGACCACGCCCTCAACGACATGACTTCCATGTAATTCACCACATGCTTGTTTCTGCTCTGTGCCTTAGACCTCAGCACCCCATCACCGCTTTTTCCAAGATACAATAGCTCCCTCTCCTGGCATGTTTGAGTGCAGCTATTGCTTGTCTAACCATGATGTGTGTGTGTGTGTGCACTAAAGGTGTTTGGATATATTGCTGACTAGGTTCTTAGGCTAGATTTACTAAACCTTTTGGTTAACTATTAACTGCACTTAGTCGTAGTGTTTTTTTTTCTCTTTATAGCTTCTCACAACATAACCACATTTCTTCATAAGCTTGATTTTCTTCAGCTTTTCTGGCTCAGTTCTGCATCCTTTCCTCTCCTTTGTTCTGCATGACATTTATCTTCCATTCCTCCTTTTCATATCTCCAACGCTTTTTGTTCTTCTCCTTTTTTTTCACAGCTAAATTTTTACACCCCTCAGCCCAGAAGCTGGTTGAACATCATCGTCTCTCTCCTGTGCAGCGCAGCCCGACTCTCTGTCTCTGTATTTCCTCACTGCCCCGTCACTACTGCACACCGGGCTGTCGCTGCCGCCATCCATTTGTTCATCTCTCATACAGACCTTTGAGCCGTATTGCTTTGTTTAAAATAAACATTCTTCCATCTATGCCAGCCCTTCCCCCTTTTCTCCTGCGATGTTTCTTCATTTCCATTTGTCCCATCTTTTCTTTTTTTGTCTTCTGTGTCTTTTTAATTTGTTTTGTCGAGTAGCTTTTGAATAAACTCTTGAGGCTCCTCTCCCACCCACTGTTCCTTTTTCTGTTTGAGAGGACGGTTATTTGTTATAATGGCAGTATTTTAATTAATCCTCTTTATTTGTAACAAAGAAGTGTTCGCAGGAAATACAATGGTTGTCCTCTGTTTTCCTTTTGAAATAGAAAAATAAGGTAAAATTTGAGCGGCTGCTTTCTGTATTGTAATTGTAAGTTTCCAAACCCTGATGCCTTAAGCACACCTTTTGTGGTTGAAGGATAAACTGCATCACCAGGGATTTTAAATGTAAATACTGACTCAAACCTTAACGATCTTTAGTGGATGCACCCTCCTTTAAAGGTGCAGTGTGTAGGATTCAGGGGGATGTATTGACTGAAATTGAATATAATATAATAGGTATGTTTTCTTTAGTGTTCCTGGAAAATAAGAATTGTTGTGTTTTCTTTACCTTAGAAGTAGCCGTTTTATATTTACATAGGGAGCAGGTCCTCTTCCATGGAGTCTGCCGTGTTGCACTGCCATGTCCCTACAGAAGCCCAGAATAGACAAACCAAACGCTGGCTCTAGATAGGGGCCAGTTGCGTTTTTGTGCTGGCCATCTTAACTAGCAGCCCCTCTATCCATGATTGCATCAGAAAAACACAGATTTTTAATGTAAAATTGCTTTCTTCAGTGTTAAGCAGTATAAATCACCAGGTCCATTTGTTTTCGAGAGAAAGGGACCTCTGCAGATAATTTGGCTCCCCCTAAAAACTTCCTGAACATCTGGATCTTAAGTTATCGGAGAAATAAGGTGAGCCAACATTAGCAGGTGTTTGACTAGTGGCACATCTGCGACAAACCGAACAGCGTTCGAGAAACTTATTTGTACTGTAATATGAAAACTGCTTTATAACTGGTTTTAATCACCCAGTCTGTTTTGTTTTGGAGAGGAACAGACTTCTCCATCCTCACCACTAGGTGCCACTAAATCCTACACACTGCTTCTGCAAGGAAGGGGGGGTCTGTCATTTGATTGGTAAACTTTTTAGAGCAGTGGTTCTCAACTGGTGGGTCGTGGTTCAAAAGTGGGTCAGGGATCCATAAATGGACCAGAAGTGACTCTCAAACGTCACACTTTATTTTGAAGTACAGTGAATTTCCGGCACAAACTTTTATTTTGAAGTAACATTTACAGCTACTTAAGAGACCGTTAACTAGCTGGAGGACTTAGCCAACATAAGTATAACACTGAATAACGCTTGTGGACCGTGAAATACCGACTCAGGAGAGATCTGGACCCCGTGGCTGGACCAGTTGGGAAACCCTGTCCTAGAGATTGATTTTTAGCTTTGATGTTTCCAGCTCAATAGCCTAGCCTTGGTCCCAGCACCAGAAGCCAGTGACTTTGAGTCTGTACTAGGCTTTGGGTATTTATGTGTAGGCTTCTTCCCGGCTATCCTTAATATCATGGACACACAAGAAAATTCTCAGTAAAAGCTTCAGCAAGCTCTAAAGGAATAATCTCTCAAGACAGATTCTGCAGTTTACATTGTAGAAAGGAAGAATTTTTTTTTTTCTCCTTTACCGATGGATTTCCAGATTGCTAAAGGAATAATGAGAAGGTGATGTTGCCATGGGTAACCAGGACAGAAAGTTTAGCCACCTTTTTGGAAATGCTTTAGTTTGATGTTCATGAGGTCGGCACTTCAACAGCTTGAACATGAACTTGTCACTTGTTTTGTGATCAGCTCCACTAACTCTTTGTCTTTTGTACTAACCTGCCTTCTGTCTCTTTCCCTTTTTCTCTTTACCTGCTTTCTGACTGTCAAGACCACCTATACAAGCAGCTTGAGAAAAACCGCCTTCTGACCAATGAACTGAGAGTAGCCTTAAACGAAGCTTAATCTGGAACGGCTCTCGTGTGCTTTCATTCTTCTGAATCTCAAACGTCCAGGCACATTGTCTAATGCTGTGATATAACTAAACAAGTATAGACAACCGTGTCTATGACACAAAGCTTTAACCAAGTAATGGTTTCAATAAACGGGAATACAACGTAAGATTTTAACATTATGCATGCTCAAACTGCGGCTTTAGAAGGGAGGTTGGAAAACCTCAGGAAGAGTTGATGCATTTACTCAGTTATCGACAGGGTTGTAGCATATCAGTTAAAATCTTCATGGTGCTGTTGCTCATGGGGTGAAGGCTGGGGAAGGCTCATAAAATGCTGTAGGGGGTCTAGAATTTGTATATTCATCATCCCCTCTGTAATGTTACAATAGCTAACCTGAAAGACAGACAGGTTTGAAGTATGAATTGAAAGCTACAAGACAGGAATGTAAAACCAAACTGCCCATAATTTTGGTGCGAATGTAGATCTAACTTGCTCTCTTGTTGCTTGTTGGACTTATTTTTTTTCTTTGAGGGTTGTCTTTTAATCTGTAGTACATCGGTCAGAACACATGTCTGTTTTTTTATTACCTTTTTTTTTTATATAATACATTTGATTTTCCTGACAGGCTGTCCCTGATCTCACAATGAGCGTAAACACATTGAACAAACAAACCTTCAGAATTCACTGAAGTCTAAATCTAGTCGAAGTCTAAATCTAGTCGAAGTCTAAATGGCAACACAGGATGAAGGAGTATATTTTGGTGTGAAGCTGCAAGGATGCAGTGCTGACTACTGATACATATGAGAGTTCACATACATGCCTGTTAAAGTAGTGTTGCAGTAGGGTAAACAGCATTAGGGGTAGCTGTGGAGGGAAATCATTTGTTTCTATAGAGGTCTCTTGGGGTTGAATTGGTGCTCACGTTTTTTTGTCTTGATTGGCCCGAAACTTCCTGGAGATGGTGTCTGGACTTGATACTGTAAGCCATGAGCAACATTTAAATCCATTGCCAAATCAGAGTGGGCAAAGCACCATTGTCTTGCCCTAAAACCAGCTCACACAGTCTTGACTGAATCCCTGTCTATAGCCTGAGTATAATATTTCCAGTGAGTGGGCTCACAGTTAGCGTAGTTGTGGATATGTGGGGCTTAATGAATGCAAACTGCTGTTAACAAATATATTATGGTGAAATTTCTCACACTCTTAAGGTTTTCAACAACATCCAGCACATGTCTAACACTGTTATCCTGGGCTAGAGCTTTGTCTGTTTATACTCTGTGCATCTCTGCGCTGTTTCTATGATTTTTTTTAACCGATGCAATGCTATATTAACAGAGAAACTGACACGAGCTAAAGAAGAAGGCCTGAGCGTAAAGCAGATGCTGGATCAGACTCTAATGGAGATGGTTAACATTTGACCCAGCTCTGTTCCTCTCCCTGCCTTGCCTCATCTGCTCTGAGTATGGCTGGCTCCCATATACGGCTGCTACAGATAACGTCGGGCCTTGTGTTTGTATATGTCCTCTGACCTTGTCATCCTGAAGAGACGAGCTCCACTCAAGGTAGCGCACGCGGCTCCGGTGAGCTACGGTTAAATGACACTGTTTCCGTTACACACTGTAATCAAAGGTCAGTTAAAATTCACTGCATATGTTAAGTTTACATGTACATGTTGGGAGATTTGCACTTTTTGGGGAATCATACTGCACATAATCTTCGTCAGCAAAGCCATAAGTTAAGACAAGGTTATATTAAAGGGACTTTTATTATGTGTACTTTTGTAAAGTTACTTGTGTGTCTCTGTTTCTTCTGTATTGTAAGCATTTATTCACCGTCAGTGATGTTGTATACTTCCAGTTTAGCAAGGAAGGAATTCTTAGCACAGTTGCTTGAATGTACTATTAGGATCAGTCAAGTAAAAGAAATGTGTGCACGTTGTACTCACTTTTGTGTTCATTTTGAGAAACTCTTTTTTTTTCTATTTTTGTCTCGCCCATTTTATCTTGGCAATGTAAAGATCATGAATAAATGGTTGGATCCAGTATAACCTATTTCAAGTTTGGTTTTATTGCAAATGTTTCTTTGGAATGTTTGTGCTTCTGCGCCAGCGCCAACCTCGTCTGCAGGCATCATGTTATCAGGTTGTCTGTATGTTAGTATGTACGTCCCAATCTTGTGATGTACGAAATCTCTTTAAAATCTCTTTAAATGTGGCACAAACGTCCACTTGGACTCTAGGATGAATTGATAAGATTTCTTGGTCAAAGGTCAAGACCCCTGTGACCTAGTCCCTGTCATTCTTGTGAAAGTGATATCTCAAGAATGCCTTGAGGGAATTTCTATAAATGTGGCACAAACGTCCACTTGGACTCAGCGATGAACTGATTAGATTTTGGTGGTCAAAGGTTACTGAGACCTCTCAAAACATGTTTTTGGCCATAACTTAAGAATTCATATCTTATGACAAAATTTCACATAATTGTCAAATGGGACATAATGAGGTGATGACACAAAAGGTCAAAGGTCAACTTCTTTTTTCTGGCCATTATTCAACATCATAACTCTGTCCACCTTGAAACTCGCAATTCTATAGATCCTCTGTGCTCTTGGTTAAAGAGGTGTGTGAAGCATCCATGTTTTTGAATACGTAGCTTCTTTGCAGCAGCATCCATATTTGAAGCACTGTCATGGCTACGTATGAGAGTGGACAGACATGGATGTAAACTGTAACTGCTACATGACTGGTTTGCAGAGGCATACAACCACAAGGTGATAACCGTAGTTTGATATTGCGAAGACAAAATAGAGGTAAATGTACGATGTGTCATTATTGTGGCCTTCTGACATGAAATTCTATACATACCACTTAATTTAAGCCATGCAAAACAAAGCACTAAACTCTTACAGTAACATGACATATTTTAAATAAAAAGCACAACATGATGTATTAATGTGGAAACATGCACTGTAAGCTTTTGGTTTGATGCAGTCCTCACCTGTGCAGTAATATATGACTTATGTCACTTATGAAAGTATTATTAGGCAGTAATTCCCAACCTCTTTGTGCTAGTATTAAGAAAAAGAAACATGTCTACTTATGACCTATTATCACAGGTTATAGCCTCAGTTCAGACATGAGGTGCAGGCAGTTAAACCAAGATTGATTTTCCCTCTGGAATAATTTTGTTTTAGGAACTTATAAAGTGAGTATTTCACACGGGGGAAAAGCTACAAAAAGGAATAAATCTCAGCAGAAATAAACATGATAATGTGTAACAGAAATGTTCTCTCATGTGCAACTACAAGTCAAAACAAACTACAGTAAATCTATGCCATAGCTCCTCCTCGCCGCAGGGGGCAGTGTGTCGCGTCTGCAGCGGCGGAAGAGCAGAGGTGAAAGTTCGTAGCTTGGGAGCAGTGCTGGAACAGACACGACTTGAGAGCGAAATATGGGTGAAAACCAAGACTTTAGCGTCTCTTTACAAGACAGCAAGGCTTCATACGTACTCAGCAATGTTGCGGAAGTGGTGGAGCGGATCCTGACGTTCGTACCGACCAAATCTCTCCTCCGCATCGCAAGGTAACGGAAAATATTTGTATGCTAATGAGTTAACTTGGCTAACACAAATGGCTGTCGAATGAAGTGAAACTAGTTTTCAGACACACACAGGACAGTTAGAGAGCTACTGTGACAGACAGAGTAATTTAGGAGTAAATTACATGTATGTGAAAGTTATTTGCATGCAGCTGCCTGTCCCTGTTTAAATGACAGACGCACGAGCTGAATTGCTAACTTGACTCTCTGGCCAAGTTTGGACCGAGCTAGCAGGTGAAGCTGAGTGTGTTTGTGTTCCTCCTCAGTGTGTGCAGACTGTGGAGAAACTGTGCCCGCAGAGTGCTGAGGACTCAGCAGCAGCTGACCTGGGTGTCAGCCTGTGGACCGTCCAACACAGAGGCCCATGTCCTCTGCAGCATCCTGGCTGAGGAGGTGGAGGTAATGCATGGAGAGCTGATTGGGAAATTTGCAGTATAGGAGTAACATGGATGATGGTAGTGGTAGATAATTAACATCTTGAAATGATCTCTCTTGTAGTCCTGGGGTGACAACCTGAAAATGTGTTCTGGAGCTGATAAAAAATACTTTATCTCATGTTTTTTTTTTTTTTTTTTTTTTTTTTTTTAAATGACTAATAATGTGTGGTATATTGTTGGGCCATGCATTGTGCCCAGACTGCATTCAGCAGAGTCTCTAACACTGTTTTAACACATGTTCTTTGCTTCTGATTTGTCACAGAAAGTGTTTCTCCTGCCCAAAACAGTTCTGGCATTGGTAGACTGTGAGGCCTTCAATGGACAAGAATATTGCTACAGACAGAATAAAGGTACGTATTAGATATTGGTACTCAATGCTGATGGACTTTACTAGTCTGTGTTTGTTAGAGTTTGTTGTCTGTGAGGTGCACATCTGTATCATGCATACATTGTGGTATGGAAAGCAGTGGTGGAAGAAGTATTCAGAGACTTTACTAATACCACACTGTGAAAAAACAACACTACAGGTCAAAGTCCTGCTTCCAAAACCTAACTGATGTAAAAATATGTATTACCAGGAACATTTACTTAAAGGTCCACAAGTAAAAGCATTCATTGTACAGTAAAATATTCCCTGTCAGTGTTTTACCATGACAGATGATGTTTATGGATCAATATACTGCTGCATTAATGTCTACATTGCATTTTGCCGCTGCTGATGGTAAACTTGGTCAGCTGTGCAAATTTTATCTACCGTATACATTGTTGGAAAGTTTAATCTATTACATTGCATCCTATTCTGTAGGTACATCATACATTAGCATCGCTGTCGTGTGTGAATCGCATATATTTTAAAAGTCAACTTTTCATGAGCTCGGAAAAACAGGTTTGTTCTCAGCTTCGTGATGATGCATTTTCTATATTCATGGGTTTTTAAATTGTATATTTAGCTTAAGAATGAGGAGAATTTTCTCAACCCACAAAGGAACGTTATACTCTTCGGTTTATTACAAACATTCACATTAAAAATCCAGAAATTTGTAGATACATAGTTTTCACTTCACAGGAATGGTTATTAAAATTCTAATCCTTAAAGTAACTAAAGCTGTCAGACAAATGTACTGGAGTGAAGAGAACAACATGTAGAAGTAGTTGCAGAAAATGGATACTCTTCCTGGTAGAAAGACATGTCCTATGACATAAGTGGTGTAACACAATCCTTCAGCAATTCAGATTTAGTTACAACAGCATTATAATTGTGTGAACGTAGGTGTCTCATATGCCAAAAATAAATTTGGGATGCACAGATAACCTGTATTATGTGTATTTTACACATATGTTAAATATGTGAAAAGGAAAGGAAAAAATGGAAGGAATAAAAAATGTTAACTATAAAAATCCCTTAAATTTAAAATCATACATATATGCACATCCATTGGGGGAAAAAAAGTACAAGAATGTTGTTTTTCAGGTTGTCTGTGTCACTGTAGTCTTGCCTCTGTTGTTTTGTTAGTTAACCATAGGGGTGGAGTCATGCCTTTTCAAAGCAAGAGATTTTATCTAAAGTCCCTGCTTCAGACTCCTGTCTTCTAGTTTTGTGTTGGAACAAGCGATTACTGAAATATAATATAAGATGGATCTCTCTTTGCAAGTACTACATTATTAACTAGAAGCTGCTAACATGGGACAGACTACTTGCTGCACTATTACATTCACAGGGCAAAGTAATCATAAAACAATAAAAGGAATCATGTTGTGTTTAAGCTCACAGTCTGTTCCTGTTGGTCAGTTTCATCTTGTGACCATTGTTCCTCTTTGTCACTGCAGTTTCATTAGTACATGTTATTGATTAGAACCAACAGACACCTGCCAGCCAACCAAAAATTGAAAGTTAAGACTTGTATATTAATTTCCTTGTATTTGTTTCTTATAGATCTCACTAAAATTTAAAAATTCTACTACATGTATTTAGTGGTAATTTTCTACATTAAAGGAGCTATATGTAAGAAATCTAAAGCAAATAGTCATAAAATCATCCTAATATGTCACAGAGACTAAGGAATAATGTTCATATAACGTACTGATCTTACCGACAACAATAGTACAGCCAGAATATTTACATCTAAAAAATTTTTTTGCAGTCTGCAAATAATGTTTATGTTTTGAATTTGTTGGACATGACTCGCGGCAGTATTTTGAATTTGAGTGCAGTAACCATTTTGGCCACATTCTTACATACAGCGCCTTTAAGAAAGTAGATTTACAGTCTCATTGCTAAGAAAGAGGAGCTTTGCTGATGTAAATATCTTTTAATCTAAAATAGTTGCGTAATAGAGTTTTTATTTACAGCAACATGTGCTTAATTTTATTTTGAAATAAGCATTTGGCGACCTTTCTCGTTAACATCTTTTTTCTCTAATACTCTGTAGCGAAAAGGAGTCGTCACAGTCCAGACACAGCTGAAGAACTGAACCTGCTCTTCCCCAAAGGCTGTGATATCATGGGCATCTCTACACCAGGCATTGTCTGTAAGTGTGCCGTCTTTCTTGCTCTTTTACATTCCCTCATTCATGTAGAAGAAAATAAAATCCCCACTTGCCATAAAAGCATAGGTAACCATATACAATAGGCATGCCATGATGGTAAAAATTTAGTAATCGATATCAATACCAATGGAATTCCACGATTCTCAACACCCAATTCTATACCACGGTAAAAAACAAAAACAATAAATGTCATGTACTTAAACATACACTCTGTTATTAAAAACATTTAAACTGAATAGAATTGAAGTTTTTTGGCGGAGCTGTCGCTGCAGCAGCATTTATCGCCATCTTCTATGTGTTGTTTTTCTTAAGCGCTGGTAGGTGTTCTTCTTCCCTTCAGCATTTAATGGCAGACACTGACATTGGCAGGCATTTACGCCACCCTGTCAGGTCCAGAAGAATTGTAAACCCCCACTACCTATGTTACTGGAGAATTTTGGGTTTCAAACTATCGGTTCTTGAGACGTCCCTCATATACAGGAAATCATTGAGTTCAGTGTCGATATAAAATTGTTTCTTAAATGAGCTTAAAAACGATGCCTTAACTGATACCAACATGTAGCCATAGCATGTTCATCCACTCGGGTGCTTTTCAAAGTATGAAAGCTAATCAGGTGTCTTGGGTGTATCAAAGTGGCACAGTTCACCTCTCAGCATAGAGGACTACGCATTAATCCCCGCTGCTGCTGCCTAGTTGGAAAGCACCACTGGTGGCTGGCACTTCCCTGCCTCTGCCTCTGATAGATTGCCTAGTCTGCCTGGTGCTGTGCTCCCCATTTCTCCATATAATCACAACCCTGCGGAGATGTGACTCTCCATCAGCCATGTTCTCTTTCCTCAAGATGATGGCTTATCAGGCTCCCGTCGTCTATCAGGTTTAATGGCAGCCTCAGCTGTTTGTGATAACACTCATTTTGTGATATTGCAGCTGAGGGTCACCGCAAGGTCACCCCGCACATCAAATTCAATTGAATGAAACCTTTGATTGGATAAGGTTGAATCCATAGATTACTTGTAATAAGTCTGCCATATAGCCTCGAGTGCATCTAATTATTTCTGCATGTTGGCACTGGGGCTGCACAGTTTTCAAATGATGTCTTGTGATTAAACTAGACTTAGTATTTTTTGCTGTTGTTTATGAAATCCATAAACTGCAACACAGTGGAGGATGAGGACAGATGAGATACTAATGTGCTGTATATGCTCATTTTGAAAACAGTCAATGTTTTCTGTAATGCACAAATGCAGTTGCACACCAGAGGTTTAGCTCAGCAAAAATGTAAACCTTAAAATGTATAAGGTGTGTGAGTGGTGAATGAAGCCTCTCTAATGAACATGTACATTTATGACTGCACAGCCTGAAGTTTTCTCATTTGCCCGATAGCTCATCTGTCTGCTAAACTGCCTTAACAGAGCTCATTTAGAAGGGCATTTAATGCCATGGATTGGGGGTAGTGCAGTTATACCTGGTGTGTTGGTGTTCCAGATGTATGTGCTGGTCTTTTTGAGGTTATAGTTTGGGTTGTTGAGCAAAGATCCTATTAAGTGTCATTAAATCAGTAAAGTTGGTGAGGTCAATGCTATGGTACCTTGAGCTGCAGTTTCTCTAATGGCCACTAGATGCTGACTCAAAGAAACTATCTGTGCCAAAATCAAAAGACTGGACCTGGCTCCCGGCCTGTCGGTGTCCCACTAAGCCATGACAGTGAAACAGTAAGCTAGCATGCACAATATCAGGACTCTGAAACTTGTACTCTTACTCGTATTTGTCGTCCTCCACTTATCCGGGTCCGGGTCGCGGGGGCAGCAGTCTCAGCAAAGAAGCCCAGACAGTCCTCTCCCCAGCCACTTTCGTCAGCTCTTCCGAGGGAACCCCGAGGCATTCCCAGGCCAGCCGGGCGATGTAATTCCTCCAGCGTGTCCTGAGGCGGCCCTGAGGTCTCCTCCCAGTTTGACATGCCCGAAACACCTCCCAAGGGAGGCGTCCAGGAGGCATCCTTACCAGATGCCCGAAGCACCTCAACTGGCTCCTCTCGATGTGGAGGAGCAGCGGCTGTACTCCGAGTCCCTCCCGGATGTCCGAGCTCCTCACCCTATATCTAAAGCTGAGCCCAGCCACCCTGCGGAGTTGGACTCTGAAACTGAAGCAGCTAAATAGAATTCCGCGTTATTAATTTAATTTCATTCATTTAATTAGTTACACCTGTACTTTCCTAATTTGACATGTTAAAGAGTCATCTTTAGCAGCTGTGGCCTCTTGCTTGTCTCCTCTCACATCTATATCTCCTCTTGTTTTTTCCCCCCAAGTTAAATGATCTGGCTCCAAGATAACAACGAGCAGTAGACCCAAAATCCAGTCTTCAACCAATAGTGCATTAAGTGTTGTCAAGTAAAAAATAGGTAAACGGGAACTTTTTCAACTGTCAGCTCACATCCATCCTTCCAGACGTTACTTAACAAGGTGTCAAATAATAAATGTAAAATCTGGAGAAGTTAGGTTACCTTAGGTTAATTTACACAGAATGTTTAAGTTCAGAGTTTATGTTAGCCAGCATACGCTGGCTTTTGGCCGGTATCAGGTGTAGTTGTCCAGCAGGTTAAAATATCAATGGCCGGATATATGCCAGATCAATAAATGGATTCATTAATAGCATATTAAATAGCCTGATATTGTGTGACCTATTAGATATGTTGCCAGGACAACTTAGATATAAAATTATATTATGCAGAACAGATTTTCAGATAGTAATTTCCAACAGATCTAATTATCCACTGAAGCAGTACAGCATGCATCCCTGCCTCATCGGAGCATACGCCACAAACAGAGCAGTCACGGTGTTTCTTCTTAGTAGACTCAGTGTAGTTAGATGACGGCATCAAGGATCACGTTCTCCAGGAAGACCTCCAGCACACTGCGGGTCAACTTGTAGAAAAGACCGGAGATGCGATCTGCAGTGACAGTTTTGGCGCCTGGTCTTTATTTTCTACGAGCTGCGAGTGAATTTGTCAGGAAAATACACTAATGATGTATTATGAACAATGTAAAGGTTGTATTATAAATGATCTGATTAAAGATGAAATATGCACCCCATGCCTCCATGTATTTGTCAGTTGTGTCTAAACAGAGAGGGAGAAATACGAGCAGACGCACACAAACACGCATGCACATTCGCACACACAGGCAGACAGAGACAGAGATTAGAACAGAGCAGAGGAGTAGAATAACTTGCTGATCAGGGCAAAGAAATGCACCTCTGGTGTGAATGACCAGGCAACTGCATGACAGTTGACACATCAAGGCGCACTGAGTCTTTTTCCTCCTTTACTACTGCTGCTAAACCTCTGATTAGACACTTGGTTCAATAGGCGTCTTCTTCATGTAAGTTATTTTCAAGTTATTTAATTTGCAGTGTTTTATTGGTGTTTAAATGTCGGCTATAGTATGGCTATTTAAAACATGTCCAGGAATTGTTCTCTATAGCTGGAATGTCTGTTAAAAAAAGTCCAAGTTAACACTGAAACAGCTGATTTCTGTGATCCGTACAATGTCAGCCACAGAGGAGGAACTCACGTGATGAAATAAGCTGCTTGAAAGATCCGTCAGACTCACGGGCCTCCATGACACGTGGCGTTTGTAAGTTACAGTATATAACTGAATATTATGCCTGCTCCTCTACAGTGACTCCCAGTGGCTCTTGCTCCAGCCTTCCTCAGGAGTACCAGGAGGGGGAGGCTGGCTTTGCCGTCATGTTCCCCACCATAGAAGGTGTCCACATCAAGCCTTTTCATTTTTGCAAGAAGTCCATCTCTCCAACAGCCCTGAAAGAAGCAGGTGAGTGTGCTCACAATAATTACTCAATAATACAAACAGGGAAATGCAACATGTGTAAAATCTTGAACTTGTGTGTTTGCATCACTCTTTTGTTTGTTGTTTTTTCACTCCAGGACTGGTTGACAACCCAGAGCTGCGTGTGGTACTGATTTTTGTATATGAGGCATATAAATCTGGAGGAGCACGCTTCCTCAGCCAAATATTGGAGCCACTGGCGAAGAGCAAAGCTCTCATCGCTGGAGGGCTGGTTGAGAGTGTCTTCTCTCCTCCCAAAAACTGGTGAGTTAATGTCTTTCACCACACATTAGATATTTATTAGCTAACTTGTGAAAAATAAGCCTTTAATACAAAAATAACAATTGCAAGTGATTTCCTGTTCAAATATTTTGAGGCTTCCTCAAACATAGTTTGACTGAAGGGCTTTCCATATGTTGTGGGTAATCTCCCCTCATTTTGATTTCTCTATTTCTCCGTCACTTACACCATTTATTGAATTGCCAGTAGGCTTTGATTAAATTTATAGATAAACAATTGCATTGGAATTTTCTACACCATTCCCTTTACAATATTCACAGTCTCCCTCTCCCATCATTTCTCACTCTGTAGCTGTAGCCAGGGTGCATATGGTGTGGTGGGCCTGGCCCTGAGTGGCCCTAAGGTGCAGGGGGCATCTGTGCTCTTGGACCAAGACATCAGCAACCCAAAGGCGGCTGAAGCCACAATCCGGCGGCTAAAGGCAGCCAAAATTCCCGAGCGGAACACCCTGGGGTTCATGTTCGCCTGCGTAGGTAGAGGCCAGAACTACTACAACAACCAGGCCAACGTAGAGGCTGACGCCTTTCACAAGGTGTTCCCCAACACCCCGCTCTTCGGCCTGTTCGGTAACGGCGAGATTGGCTGCGACCGAATCGTCAAAGACGACTACACGCTGTGCGACACTGACACGGACAGTCTGCAGCACGAGTACACTACAGTCATGACCCTGGTCCATCTAGGCTGAGTGAGTGACCCACAGTGACACTGGACAAACTGGAGAATAAAGACGACCCGTCATGATCCTGTTTGCAACAGCAGTCGGGATCAACAAACATTTTGTACAGAGTGTTACTCACATTACCACTCCGGGTATTGCTGTCACCATTTCTGCTCGTGAAGCAGGAAACTGATCCCTGTAGCCATGAATGTAATGGCATCATTTAAGGAAATCGTGTCCCTCGGAGACTGTGTGTAAACATAGCTTCATATTACTAGTGAGTTTCACTAAGTTCAGATATAAACAAACCAATTATCTCTTTAGTATTCAGATGTGATAGAATACTCTTGTAAAATATATGTGTATATATTTTTTTCCCAAATTTCGCACACATTCAAGGCATATCTTACCCTCTGACATCAGCCTTGTGGTCTGTTTGCGTTGCGGGTGAGTAAAAGATATACACTTGTGTATCCCACAAGCTATTGTTGTAGTTTTTGATTCAGCGCAGGCACTTTTTATTAAGGCAAGTATGAGGAGTATGGCCCCTCTTCCACACCATCAAGGTGATCTTGGTTTGAGTGCTCTTCCTTTTTACGTAGGTTTTACACTTACGGTTTTTACACTTTTGTTTCACCAATGGAAAAAAAACATAAGCCTACAAATTAATACTCTTTTTGTAAGATATCTATTTACCGTGGTTAAATGTGGCACAGGGAAATCAGTCAGAAACTTACAGTGCCTCTTTTCTTGTCCATGTCAGGTCATATCTCTACTACCTAGCTCCAGCTGTTAATGCTTGCTTCATCTGGTCTGCTTCTGCAGCTTAAAAGAAAAAATAATAATTCTAAAACAGAAGAGAGAGCTGTGCAAGTGATACAGACCAGCAGAAACTCTCGATTTCCCCTCATTATAGCCTTGCTAACTTCACAGTTTCTAATTTCAGGAAGCAGTTGTCGCAAATTAAAGATATACTGCCCAGTGTTAAACACAAAAAGATGTAATTTGCATAGATGATGATGTATGTAGTATCGATTGCAATGGTAAAGGTAGTTTTTGAAACCATGGTCGTTTAGTCTGAGACTAAAAAGCTGCATGTTTGGAAAAAAGTCCAAATTTGACAGATGCCTTTATACAATGTTAACGCATTATTTCTGATGGCATACTGTTTTCCTCACTAAGGAGGATATTTTGATAACATGAAGGTGCAATTTCCAATATATAAACAGTTGGTGATGTTATGTTGACGTTCAGCATTTTCTGTTACAAAAGCTGCAACAATGATAGTTGCAATAATTTTTGTGTTTGAGAAAATTCCAATATTTTAGTTTGTATGAGAAAAATGAAAGCTCATTTTGTATCATAATACACCTCTGCCCTTATAGGTTTCAAAGAGGCAATTAAAATGTATTTCAAGTTAGTGTTTATGGCTCATTGATCAAAGTTATTTTGGTGTCGATGCACTTTTCTACATGTGCCAAATCATATCTGCTCATATGATCTGCTCATTCCCTCAATAAATTACATTCAGTACACAAATGTGTGCTTTTTTTTTTATTTTTATTTCCCATGTATTTCTTTAACTCCACAGCAGCATCTCCAGAGCCAGTCCCTAAGCACACTGGGCGTTACGCATCCTTCCTCGGTTGTAACTACAGGCCTACTACTGTTAATTCAGATCACCGTTTCTCCTTCTCCTTTTGCGCACACCCTGAAATGTGCGCCTCAGCCTATAACATCTCCAGCAGCCCACGTCCAGGCGTGTTTAAATAAAGGAAGAGACGCTTGAGATTGATTGATGTGCGCTTTAACCATCGACTGGCTAATCCCGATGAATGACAAACGGTTAAGCCAATTGCTGTAAGGGCAATTTATATTCCCATAGTATCTTTATTTTGGGAAACCATAAAAAACGCTCATGACACGGAGAGGGACGACCTACCAGGCGTAAAGCTAATAAAATCATCTGTGGCGATAATCCGCTCTCAAATTGGCCTCAATCGGGAACTGAGAAAATCTCACAGGCTTTCTTTCTCTCTCACACACACATATACACACACACACATACACACGCACACACACACACGTCCACCCCACGACCAACATTTTTAGACTGCTATGTCGTGACCGGAGCGATGCAAATGTCACACGATTCATTGGCTACTGTCAGTCTCCGGCACCAAAACGTCAATGTTTTGATGGCGTTTGGGTGAAATTGGCTCAGTGTTGCCCGGCCGCCGCTGTGGGGAGAGGGGGGTCGGTGGAGAGCCGAGGCTTCGTCGGGCTCGCTTCAGCACCTGGACAGCTCCTTCCGCAGGGTTCCCCGCTGCGCTCGCCGGGGAAACCCTCGGCTGAGGAGCGGGACCTGGATCTGGATCTGGAGCAGCACACGCAAACCCGAAGGAGACTGCACTTTAGATGGGGGTCGTCATTTGATCAGACTGAATCACACTTAGATGCTAATATGATCTTGCCGAGAGACGATGCTTCTTGCATTTGAGCTCCAGCCCCTGTTTGGTTTTGCACTGAAATCTAAGCATCGCAAGTGGGAGCAGCAGCAGCAGCAGCAGGAGCAGGAGCAGCAGCAGCAGGAGCAGCAGGAGGAGCAGGAGCAGGAGCAGCGGCGGCGGTGGTGGTGGTGGTGTTGCTCGTCCAATGCAAAAGTGCTAAGGATAGCTGCAGCCTACACACACTGCGAGCCTGCTGCTGCTTCACTTACTCTCATCACCACCGAGGGAGACATTACTATCAGCAAGGGGGCAGCGGGAGGCACGATTACCCGTCAACAATGTAAATCTCACACAGGTAGGTCCCTTTGCTGCGAATAAATAATTCATGCATGTAGCTCTCAGTAGCTGTGTGCACAACTCTCATTTAGTTTGGATGTGATACTAACAAGGGAATCAGTTTTAACACTGGTGCATGTATTACTCTGATGGCAGGGACACAAAAGTCTGTAGAGATGTTTGATCCCAAAACTGTAAGCAGATAGGTGTTGATTAAAAGTTTACATTTACAAAAGTTCCCTAATGTTTGGGGCTGCAGCATCTTTTGGTGACTATGTGGAGTGTAGGCTAGGTAGCCTAGTCTTCATTTTCATTGAATTAAACTTTTCATAAACTTAAAAAGCAGCAAGGTTGGTGTTACTGGTCCTGACATGTACCGCTGTCACTGACCATACTGAGGACAAGCCCTCAGATACGTTTCTCATGATTTGTCAAGCCTGAATTGAAAGCAATAGAAGTTGTGACATATTTTTCATCACTAGATAAAAGGAACAACTCACAGGGTGCAGCTGAGAAAGAGCTGTACTCGGCTAACCGATTTCCTGACAATGATTTCTTCCTAATATCAGAAGTTGCTGCAGATAACAGGCCTAAATCTAACACTCTGCTGTATTTAGAGTTGCCACCCACATTGCTTTTAGTCCTGTGCGTAGCATCACTAAATGTTGCTATGTTTGTAACTCTTAAATATGCAATAACTTTTTAAGTAAGTTCCTCACTTGCAATAACGACCATGCTCTTCCCAGGTTCAACATGAAAGCCGCATCTATCAGGTGAAAAGGTCAACTGCAGCACTAAAACAGCCACAACTGAGTGGAAACCTTGCGACAACCATCTCCACATCTCCCCTCTCCATCAGTGAGCACCATGGCAAATGCTGAGTGAGTAAAGTCATTTCTTCCTCGGCTCCCACACTCTCTCCTCGTATTCCAAACCAGCATACAAAGACGTGTTTTCACCACATGAGGCAGAAAAAGGTTGAGGTGTAAAGTCTGTAAAAATGTTTGGTTAAATGTCAAAGGTGCAGAATTGGTAATAGTGTGTCTGTAGGACATAGACGACATTCTTATGAATTCCTTCTTGGTCTCAACTTCTTCTCTTCACCCAATCTCCCCTTCTCCCGCTGTTTCCCAGGTTTCCGTGCCTCCCTTTTCCACAATAATGACCTTTATTCACTCAGACACTGCTACCGTTGAGGTGTCTCTTACCCTCGTCACTCTGAATGCTAAACACAGGCGCACACTGAGATGCAGAAACACACCTGCACAATGCTGATTACAGAGCGGCCATTCTGCAGCCGTAAACACAGGTCACTATGTTAATCCTCTCTGCGGAGCGACGTGCAGTATATTGATTATTATTATCCACGATTATTAAAAATTAACACATTTTTTGCAACAACTCCTCTCCACCTCCAGTTTTCTCCCAGCTTTCCATTTTTAAAACTGTGCTCTCCAAGTGCGTAGTGAGAACAGCTGATGCATTACCGAGGGAACGTGCTGTAGCCTGTGTGTATGTTTGTGATTGTGTGAGTGTGTGTGTGTGTGTGTGAAGACAAAGTAAGAGGTAAGGGAGAACACTGAAAATCATTATTCTCTGTTAACTCATGATTCTGCTGGCGTAGCATGACTCTCTAATTTGTCTCATCTTAACTAGCTGCATTTATTCTCTTGACCTAGATGAATAGCCCTAAATCATTGCTCTATTTGTGCTTTTATAAGAGAACCAGTTCTGCTCGTGGTCCCATACAGAGCTCAGCTCAGCGGGTCTCAGTAGAAATGTCATATCACGCTATGTTTAAGGTGAAATGGATCCTAAAACAGATGACTATAGCTTGCAGTCGTTCTCGACAGTCCACCAGAAAGAAGCTTTTCACTCTTGAAAACTGATGAGCGTGTTGTTAAGATGCAGTATAAATGATAATCTCAAAAGTGGAACAAACAATTCCTCTTTTTATTGTTCACCCATATGTGCCTGAGTATTTTCACACTGGTATTTATAGTGAAGTAGTATTGGTTGAACAGTGTGTTCATCATTTATACGTAGTTATTATGAGGAAAACAGACCTTTATTTACACAAATTAGTGTTCAATTCTATTTTAAGAGTCTGACATATTCTCTGTTTCATTAAGATTAGTATTTAGATTTAAAAGTACAAGCAGATAATGAATCGGTGTGCTGTCAAATCAGTCTCTTATTATTAGTGCAAGTACTCAGATCCTTTATTAAAGTAAAAGTACCACTGAAAAAGTGTAGAAATACCACAAATTGCTGCATTTAAAATCCTGTTTTAGTATTAGTAAAGGAACATTATCATTCATTCATTTTCCATAACCACTTGTCCTGTTAGGGGTCATGGTGGGGGCTGGAGCCTATCCCAGCTGACATTGGGTGAGAGGCAGGGTACACCCTGGACAGGTCACCAGACTATCACAGGGCTGACACATAGAGACAGACAATCATTCACACTCACATTCACACCTACGGTCAGTTTATCAACCTGTATGTCTTTGGACTGTGGGAGGAAGCCAGTGTACCTGGAGAAAACCTAAGCTGACGTGGGGAGAACATGCAAACTCTGCACAGAAGGGCTCCCTCACCCTGGGTTTCAAACTAGGACCCCTCTTGCTGTGAGGCGACAGTGCTAATCATATTTGCCACATAATCAAAATGCAACTTAAACTATCAAAAATAAAAATACTAGTTATGTGGATAAATGGCACCTGTGACTGATTATTACATAATATTATTAGAGTGTTAATACTGATGCATCCTTTTACTGTTGCAGCTGTTTGAGGGGAATTGTTATATACTGTTGAGATGTTGAGTCCAGTATGGACTTAGGGACATAGGGGTCAGGGACCCTCCAAAGGCTCACAAAGTAAATCTCAGGGGTTGTGAGATAATTGAATTGGGGTCTGCTGCATACATTTATAGACTTTAGACTTTTCTGTAATAATTATTACATTTTTGTGAATTATTGGACAATTATACCTCTAGACCAGGGGTTTTCAAACTTTTTGTGCCCAATGCACACCAAAGGACAAGCCGAGATCTCAAGGCACACCTGTATCCATATCTGTGCACACTAGCTTCCGTGTTATCACTTTTATCACGACATAAGACAAAAAAAACACAAAACAATAAAACAGGTGGCTTTTGTGATACTGTCTATACTGACAGTTTTTTTTTCTCTTTTCTTTCGCTAGGAGGTCGTCTTTGCTGGTGCTTTGTTGTAATTTGCTCCGTACAATAAAGCCATCCATTGTCCCACTCACACCTTTCTCCTTTTAATTAGTATCGTCCCTCACACTGGCTGCCAATCAGGGCTTTTGATGTGTCACACACTAATAATCCCCATGTGTGAAAAGTGACAAATAGGTCCCTTGTGAAGTTTTAAAAAAAATTAATTAAATTACATTTTTTAGCTAGTGTTTGTCTCTTTATAAGGCAATGGGTGCACACAACATACTGATACAGTCAGTTAAAAATTAATCAATAACTTTCTGTATAGACCCAGTTGAATATTGCAGTAATAATGTGTGGTCATCACAAAATGCCACAGCAAACTTGGATTGGCATCATGGCACACCATTTGAGAACCACTGCTCTAGTCACTGTTCTTTCATGAGAGGGTAACAGTCTAAACTGGCTTGGAGCCACTAGTTTAATATTTGGGTTTTTTTTTACCAGCTAATCATGTTTTCTTCATCTAAAATCTTAATCTGAAAAGTAACCAGTGACTATAGGTGATAAATGTATTTGAGAAAAAGTACAGTATGTCACTCTGAGATGTAGTGAAGTAGAAGAAGACAGTGGCAGAAATTGGAAATACTCATATGAAGTGCTTCAGAATTACAGTTGAAGCACTTTACATGAGTATTTCCAATTTCTGCCACCGATACTATGTCACTCTTCTAACGATGTCTGAGATTTGTGACTGAACCGCTTTAGAGAAAAATTTGTTTATGTCTGTAAATCTGAAGAGTCTTAACTTGATGGGATTAATATAAACACTGAATTGCATTTTAGGGTGGATATTCCCTTTAAGATTCTGAAGGGTCCTCTGCGCTGGTCGAGACCATTCATCTTTCTCCCCACGTCGCTGTTTACCCTGTTGTTTATTCAGTGGCAGTGGGAGGGTGGAGAGGTTGGATGGCTTTGCCTCTTTTGTTCAGAGAGTGGGAGATGACAAGCACATGGTGTCTTTCTGCCTGTTGGGAGAAATGCTGCCTTCGAGTGGCCCCATATTCTGCCTAATTGGCTCTTTTCATAAGTACACTGGTATAATGTACACCGTTTATTAGCTATGGATCACAGCAAATGTTGGTGAGGAGATCTCTGTGATGTGCAAGAGGTCTCATCTGTTGTAAAAAGAGAACCGTGGATTGCAAAGGTGTACAATGCAGGATTGTTGGTTACTGTTTGGAAACGTGCTTTGACATTTTCTAAACCTGGCCGCACAGTCTTTGCAGCTAAACGTAACGAAAGTGAAAGTGAAATTTAACAAAACTGCTCCCAATACCAACGTGCATTTAATACGCCCATATCTATTTGACAAGTGACCACCTATATCATTACAGCTCCCTCCATTTTAATGTTGTCATTTTCAAACTAATCAGTCTTATCTGTGGGAAAAGTCTCCCTCCAGTAAATTATTCCTGGAAATGCCATTAAAATTTTAATTATTCACTCTCTCTTTACTGAATTAAACATTCACCATTTAATAAGATAACAGCTGTTGCTATGAATTCTGCATAACGCTCAAGATGCAACAGGCGACACCTCAAATACAGACATACAGAGTAAACTTTGTGTCTCCTATGTTTGCCCTATATGCAAAAACACAACTCCGTTAAGTCAGTTTCACGAGTCCACAGAAATCTGTCTTTTCACTCATTAAGTCTTTCAAAACCCGTATTCCCTGAAGTGTCTGCAGAAATTAAAATAATCTATTATTGGAAACTGACACAGTATAGAAAGGTCCACGGACCTCTCCATTATGGAGAAGGCTTATGTACATCTGCTGTCTTAGTCCTGCCCCACGAGGGTCTCTGTGTCTCCTGTGTCTTATACAGCTTGTATCTGTAAAGGTCAGATAAGAGACTGGTCACACCAGGGCCAGAACAGTCCATTGTGCAGTCCACCAATTCATCATAGTTTAATCTGTAATATTATTAATGAGCTAATGTGCCTGGCAGACTTCATTAATATCCACTGGCATGAAATTACAAAAGTTTCTCTGTAAATTGAATTGGGTATTCTAAGAAATTACCTGAAGCCATTTGTAAACGCTGTAGAAGTGACAGGTGTTTTGTCCTACAACATGAACACGAAACACACACATGAAACGCCAAGTTTTATTTTCCAAGCTGCCTTGTAAAAACTGGTGGGTGAATTGACTGTGGTGTATATTGACCAGAATGCAAGTGGTAGGAAAGGTGAGGTGAAGTTTTTCTTTCTGCTGGTAAAACTGTTTTAGCATGTTTAATCTGGGTGCCAGTAAAGTCCCGTAGGTAAAAGCTGACAGTCTTTCTTTTGCCTCATCTTCATCTTTTGATGTGAAATCCATATTACGTAGTATGTGAGTCAGCAGCAAAGACAAACATTACTCACTGGCTTCACTTTCTGAGCAGCAAGAGAAAGACATTTCTTTAGTTTAAGGTGCTACATGTGTGAATTGTCTCTATGCTGTTGCCACAAAGACACAATCACTACATTTAGTTATTGAGTTTGACTATAAGTTAGAAGTTAGTACAATAGTTTGCAGTGTTGGCTGTTCTGCCAGCAGTGTACATCCTCATATGCGATGAGTCTGTAACACTAATACACAATGATGTCCAGCTTCTCCAAAGTTCTCCACAGCAGCTGTTGGGAGCAGAGAACATCTGCTTTGTGTCTGCATGTTCTGGCCAAGTTTTGGGTGTGTTTTAGATCCTCAGGCGTTGTGGTCAGACAGCCTAATCTAACGTGTGTGTGTTGATCTTGTCATCCGCCGAGGCCTTGGTGAGTGCTCAGGATAAAATGTGCCTGGATGGAAATACATTTTCTTTACTTCCATGGAAAGTGTAATTTCAAAGCTGCCACTGGGCGTGATAAGCAGCGTAACATGTATGTTTGTTGTAATGTGTCAAAATAATGGCTCATAGTTTATAGGTTCTATTTTACTGATTGATGCTTATATGTACACTATATGTCAAAATATGAAAGCGGGCAATGTCAGATTCTTATTTCAGATTTTCACACGTTTCCATTTCATGGCCCCATTTTCAGCTGTAGAATATATTCCACCTGACATACAAATATCCAGTACATCATGTAACCACACTGTATCACTGCTAATAGGACTGCTATGTTGGGGTAAATTTGATTCAGAGAATAGTAAATCTTATTTTCATAATGCATAATGTTGATGGAATTTCAGATTTATGAACAGTGTCCAATAAAAGTTTAAACAGGGTATTAACACACTGAGTTCACTTTACAGCACTTTGAAGCCAAATTGATTCTCCAGGAGTCAGACTGTCCATACAGTTTTTATCAGGATTTTCTATGTTACTGTAGATAGGCTTCCAAAGATGTTTGAATCAGGCCTACTTTTTGGGCATTTTATGCTTTAATACATAGATGTTCCCTAAACACGACCAAGGGTGTGTTCTGAATCTAACGCTGCAGCTGCCCTTAAAAAGTATGTACTGTTGCATGCAGTGTGCACACAATCAGGACGTACTACTTTCTCATAACAATACACCCCGAACTTTGACCCTCTTGCTTTTGTATCCGTTACCTTGGAGATGAAACAAACGACACTTACCTAATTCGCGAGAGAGGAAGATCAACCTGGAGAGATCTGCTATTGTTACTTTGCAATGTATGTCATTTAACTTTAAGGTTATAACTGCATAGACTGTAGATTCTAACATATTATATTTGTGACAGCAAAATTACACCTGCAGTTCTCTGTCATTTTAATTTTTATAGTTATGTCCTTTTGTTGTTTGCATACTGCAAAATTGGACTGGATGTAGTAGAACATCCTGGTTTTTTTGGCATACTGCATTTGACATATGTATTGGGACATACTAAATCTTTTTCCACCATACTATATAGTATGATAGTATGGGTATTGGAATGGGCAGTAAGAGTCTACAGGCAGGCCAGCAGCTTTGTTAAGCTGCAGTAATGAACAGCAGTGACCTCAGCTAACTGCTAACTCCAGCATGCTAACATGCTGATGTCCATTAGGTATAATCTTTACCATGTTCCCCGTCTTTGTTTACTGTCTTAGGATGCTAACATTTGCTAATAAGCAAGCAGAGCCTAATTATTCCTTTTCTTTCCCTGCGGCTGCTTGTAAGTCTGTCTTATTGCACAGGGGTCACGAGGTTCACAAGTGAGACACCTCCAGTTGTCGGAGGAAGAACATTCTTTAGCGCCACTGGCTCCCAGTTACTTACATGACCTTCTGTTTTGGTCAGTAAAGTCCCTTGAGCAACTTTTGTCGCATAGTGACCTTTCCTACCTGGCCCACAACTCTACAGTCCACTGTGTACTTTTATCTGCCACCCCGAGGGAATCCTGCTCCCCTGAATATCACTTCTTTCCTGTGGGTGCTCTTCTGCACTCGTAGTCTTTTTAGTCTTTCCATGAAATAATGTTATTGAGAATTTTGCAATTTCCACTTTCTGTTAGATAAGAACACAGAGGATACTCAGAAAGGTCAGTGTTTGTTTTTAAACAGCAAAAATGTTGTATTTATATCTGTACTTGGAGAGAAGCAGAGGTGGGTTTGTCCTTTGGGTTTTTTCATTGACATTGTTTGGATATTAGTGCATTAAAGTCATTACCATGTATTGTATTAATGAATTATAAGACTATTCTTGCAAAATTGTCTGCTGAACAGCACTGATTTAATGCAAGGAGCTGGAAAATTCATATGATCCCTTCAATGAGTTCATATTTGTTTATTTTTTTCTCTTTTGGGTTTAATTTCAATTCTTTTATCAGAAGCTCGCTTTGTAAATTAAACTGTGTGATCACATTTCCATGCAACATTATTGTAACTTTGACAGAATGAAATAGATATGTATACACTGCTTTGAATTACCTCACCAAAGCAAGTTTAAGTCTTTGCTTATAGCAAAACAGACATTCACTGAAATATCAAAACTATCTCCAAATGCATGCCCGACCCTTTAGCTTCACATAAGAACTTTGCTGAACATCGTACAAATCCATGGGCTGGGTCAGCAGCTTTTCCCGATATCTCAACTGGCAGCCAGGCAGCGCACCAGGTACATTACTGTAAGCTGTGAGCCGGCGGGCTCTGGACAGCTTGTGTCTGTCATGAGTGGTTATGTGTACGGTCCTGATTGTTTGGGATGAGAGCCAAAGCTGCTGCTGTGCTGTAGATGAGAGGTGGTATGGATGAGATGTTGTGTGTAGGGGAAGTGTGGAGAGGACAGCATCTATCTGACCAACCCGCTGTGGCCTTTTACCGCACTACACACTTTCAGAGCGGGAATTAATTCTTTGCAGAGTAAAGTAAGTGTAGAGGTATCTGTCATAGAGGCACATTGACAACTTCCACAGTACAACAATATGCTAGTCTATCCTGACATATATTGACTATAGTGTGACGTGATGACACTTTGCATCCTCTTGGTCAGCTGGTATTTATTTAGTGCAGCACTGGTTGCAAGGTTACTAAGTCAGTGATTATAGATGTTGCTTAGGAAGCTACTAAATGTAAGTCATTAAATATAACTGGCAAGCTTGAATGATTGTATAACTACAGTGGGGTTATTGCGTTTACAAAATAACGTGCAAATTCTTCTTTTTGTTACATATTTTTTATTTCAGATAAGTGACACTTGTAATAAAACTTTAAATTGTGTTTATTTATCTATAACCTTAATATTTATTATTAAATATGCATTGAGTTTAAGTTTGGAAAAACATACAAACATCCTCGGGGATAATTTAATATGCATTTAATAGTCAAAAACTTCATAGTAGCCTAGCAACCCCACAACTGTCATATCAATGTACTTTAAATATTTCAAGGTCCCATATTCGGCTCATTTTGAGGTTCATAGTTATATTTTGGGTTTCTACTAGAACATGTTTAAATGATTTAATGTTCAAAAAACACTTTATTTTTCTCATAAGGTCTGCTGGAATATACAGTTACTCACCCTCTGTCAGAAATACTCAATTTTAACCCCTACCACAGGTTCACCTGTGGAAACTTGTTACGACTTGTACTCCTTTAGATAGTCGGGTTTGATTGTTTTCTCAGAACTCCGCCAGGGCCGATGAACCAATCCGAGGACCTTACTAAACCATCCAGTTGGTAGTAGCGACGGGCCTAGTGTACAAAGGGCAGGGGCAGGGACTTAATCAACGCGAGCTTATGACCCACACTTACTGGGAATTCCACGTTCATGGGAAATAATTGTAATCCCCAATCCCTATCATGAGTGGGGTTCAGAGGATTCTGATTGGTCCGTGTTTCCAGGTCTATCAAAACTGATGTCTCTGTATCTCTGCGCTGTCTTTTAAGCTGGGGGAATTACAGAACTGTGGCACTTTCTTATAGATCATTTCATCGGTGTTGTGTTGCTAGGCAGCAGCTTGGGACCATGTTAACTTCCTGTTTGCTGATGTTATTCACATATATCGGCAAAACTTTCTGACAGGAAATACAAAGGGATCCATTTCGAATGATTATGTTTCAAATTTAAAACAGTCTTCATGGTATAGTTGTGACATCACAACTATACAGAAGTCCTGACGGCTTGTTTAAAAGCAATAAACGTGTTTCTGAATATGGAGTGGGTGCATTCCTCTTTGGATTGTGTCTTTTGATACTTCCATAGTATCTATATAGCAAAAAGTGACATGAAAATCTGAGTTTTTAAAACATGGGACCTTTAAATCCTGATTAGCGCTCAGAAATTGATCCACCCCACCTCAAATCTGAAATAAACGAAACTTTTCTAACTTTAGCAGAATAATCGTATGTTTATGATTGCTCTCATTGCTCATGAGTAAATGGCTTTTCAGGGCCTTTAAAGGAAATTGCCAAATTGTTGCATAAATTGATCACTTGTAAAGCCTGCCTCAGGACGGCCACTTCCTACATCACAGACATTCTTACCTCTGTATAACTTGTTTGAGGATATAAAGCTGACTGGCTCTGAAGTCCTCTTTTAAGTACATTTTTTAAACTTTATTTTTAGACAGGCTTTACAAAATTTACATTTACAGATCCTCATACATCTTCTGTCCTACTGTCATTCTCTTATTCTGTTCATTATTTCTTTTTATTTGTATGCATGTATGTATTGTACCGATACGTGGGTGAAATCATAGCATCTTCTGACCAGACTAGAAAAGGCTGCCGCCTACAGAAAAAGAAGTAATATGTTTTTTACTTTAATATCCATTTTCTTCACTCATATAATACATATTGCATTGTACACGAGTCAACATCATCACAGCCTTTGGTGACTGTCTTTTTGACTATATGGAGTATGTATCTTCAATGAAATGTAAGGCCCTCTTGCCAAGGGAAATAATCCCATCAAATTGGGATGAGGGCAGCAGCTCTTGAGACGAGACTGCAATAACACTTCTTCCTGAAAACAAAAGGGTTTTTATTAATGGAAAACAAATAACACTGCTTCTGTATGGTATACATGCAGAGATGGTAGACTAGGAACTGCTGCCACCTCTACTTTTTAAAGAAGCCTTTACACTTAACTTATATCTTAATATCAGTATTAAGCTTTTCATTGTACTGACTTTCTTTCAATCTGCTTGGCAACCTATATCTAAGACGCCCTGGAAGAGCACTCTTATTCAGCTGTGGATCACTGGTTGTAGAGATGACAGCCAGCATTAAAGGAAAGTGACCACTACTTTTTCTAAAGTAAGAAAATAAGTCTTTTTTAATCTAAAACATAAACAAATGATTCTGGCCCTTTTTTCTGCAGAATTTCCATCGGACCGAGAGTGTGCACAGCTAAAGGTCTTTGCAGCCAATTGGCACATGCTTACTCACCTGAAACTGTTTTTGAGAATACACCTGCTTACAATGCTGTGAATCGTTCATGTGGTTGTTGTGTTCAGTGGATTTGGTGTGGTAACACAACTACAGCTGGTGCCTTTTTTTCTTGTATTCATGCTCTGTTGGTGTTCACAAACTGTCCATCCATTCGCTTGTTGGGTTTAATGGGTCGAGGTTGCTTTGCTTTATTGTTGGTTCAGGTTACATACATGTTCATCACTTTGACTACAGATGCAACTATTGTCATTTTTACCAAATTATTTATGTTTTAACCTCAGATGCTTTTCACAGTGCATCTTCAACCTATAGCTTTCTATATTTAGATCAGGAAAAATGGGATTCGAGATAAAGCTTTATAGAAATGTTGTAATACTACCATTAAGAGAGTACCCCACTGATTAGCTTTGGATTCATTTGACATTGTTGGACAGTTCGAATCAATGCAGCAGAACCAGAGATATAGCCTTTTTTATTTCACACAACCTTCCTCCCTGTCAAAGCCTCGCAACGACATTACCCACAGTGCAACTCCCCCATAGACAGTTTGATCGGGTGAGATTCAAGTGTGTTATGCTAGAAGCAGCTAATATAGCCTTGAGCTGCTAGCTTCAAACAGAGCTCACATCTCTCCAACTCCACACCCCCAGTTTTTTTAAAATTTCAGATCTAAATGACACTCACTCAAATGACATCACTTGAAGCATTTTTTCAGGCTTCTGCATTTCCCCATTGGAAACACAAAAGGCTTTGTAAAGCTTTTTTCAACAGGACTCTCCAAGACCTGTAAACAGACATGTAAAATTGGTGGAGTTCTCCTTTTAAGGCCACAGGGGTCCTAAAGTCATCATGTTTCAAATTTGCCTGCTAGCAGCTTTAATGCGTAAGTTAACTGAATATGTGCTTAGACCAAACCATTGGCAACTCTTAGAATTTTTTTTTTTACAGACATGGCCAAATGTGGCCACTAAAAATATTGTGTTGGCACACCAAAACCAAAAGCCATAACTGCCATAACTTCAAAAATTCCATTTGTTGTTGTAGTATATAGCTAGACTGAAACTATATCAATATGGAGAGTTCAGAAATTGCATACTGATACACTTTGGTTTCTAATTTTGCAGTTAATGATAATAATTATTTGATGTGCATACACCAAGCAGCAACCTCCACGGCTGGAAAATGAAGCCAACACTTAAGAAGCAAAAACTGCAGTTCTTTGGCTGACCACTTGGGGCTGGCTCCATGTGAAAAAAAAATCCCCATAGACCAACTTTACAGCAGAAATAAACATGTTTACAGTCTGGTGCCAAAAACAGTTTTGGTTTCTATAGCTAGTTTCCCTTCATAACCACTGTACGGGTGGGTGAATTTTTATATAACTCACCATTTATATTTTATTGAGGCTTAAAGTTACACATAATTCAGGGTGGGCTGCTTTGAGTGACAGGCTGTCCACCAGTAGTGTCCTCAGCCAGAAGACACTATTTAAAGTCTATGGCATTTATTTATACAGGTACAGTTAACAATCTGAGTTTTGCAATAATCTGTGTATGTACATGTGTTCGGTGATTCTGTTCTTCAAACATGCTGGTTGTCCTTTATCTTAACAAATACAAATATACAGCTTTAATTTGAAGGTGTGCATGGAGTTCATTGAAAGGTCTAGATGTTGCAATCCCTCTTGTAGCACTACTTCTAATTCATGAGAAGTTCTTGAAAGATGGCTGCTATGAGGCTTTACCACCGGGACACAAGAAAACATTTAGTGGAAACAGGCCTCCTCAAGTTAAGGGGAGACTTGCTGGTTCCCATAGAATAAATTTTTCTTCGAATATTTTGAGGTGACAGTTGCCATACCAGTTGTTCTTTTGCCAAAATTTTAGCAAAACTTTAGAGTGTTATTTAGCCCTCTTCCCAGCAAGCTATACAAATATGGTCGTCCCTAATGGATGCCTTAGGCTGTCTAGTTTCACTTACAGGCTAGCTAAAAAACATAACGTGCCACGGCCTCTTAAAACAGTCATGGTTTCCAAGTATTTTTGCTGCAAGGGTGGGGCAGCAATTGTAGAGTACCACTGAGCCAAACACAACTTCCTATTCATTTTAATGACAGATCGAGCAAGAGGTATGTGCTTCCAGCTGTAAATTTATCTTATCTTGTTCACTCCACATACAGTTCAATCTTATTGAACTTTGACCTGCACCTTAACAGCGCTGTTGCTCAAAGCTCACTTGGCATGGTCCTCTTGTTTCCTAGTACGGTCACTAATGTTTAAGTTATGTGTTTATGGCTCAGTTAGGAGCTGCTTGGTGCTTTCGATGAAAGTATAAGAAATGTAATGTTTTATTCTTGCTCATATTGTATATGTACTTCAATATGAAATTTTTATTTGGCTGGTCACTTCCTCACTTCCTTGTGTTAAGGTCACAGAGTCAGAGTTTAGTTCAAATCAGCCTTGGTGGCTTTGTTGACGTTATCATAATTCCCATAACAGGCTAACCTGCCAAACACACACACACACACACACACACACACACTCATTCGCAGATATTAGGATGCCCTCCAACAGCTCAGGTCACTCCAGATTGCATCAAAGGTCCTTTAACGCTCACATTATCACTGTATATTTTAGTAAACTGTGGTTGTATTGTGGGACGGGGTCATGTTGTGTGTGTGTGTGTGTGTGTGTGTGTGTGTGTTGGGAGGTTATCTGTTATCCGCCTGCATATCTATGTGTCCTGTCCTGTCTGTTTACCTGTCTGTCCTTTCCTAAAGGTATGCCTGTCTGTCAGATTGCGTGGCTCTGCTCTGAATGTTTTAGGTCACTCAGTGCTGTCTGTCACGGTAGTTTGAAGATGACTGTGGGAGGAGGAAGGAGAGGAAGTGAAGAATTCAGAAACTCAAAGTGGAGAAAGTGTATCAGTATAAAGCCAATGGCTGCTGGGAAAACCCTGTGTGTCCTCTCTGCTCACAATCGTCACTACAACCACTACAGTTTTTCTTGTTTTTGAGTGTTTGAGCCTTGAGGTAAAAGAGAATAAGCTGCAATATGTGATAATGAAAGTAACACACAAGAGTTCATGATTTTGACTGTCCGTTTAATAATTAACAACGTATAGCAATCTATTTACTTTTTTTTTCTCCTCTCTGAATTTTATGTATGACCTCCTGTTCTCCCCAGTGCTCCCCCTGAACCTTTGCACTCTTCTTCCCCCCCTGCCTTTCTGGTACATTTATTTTTTATCCATTGTCTCGTCTTTCATTGTTCATCCTTCCTTGTTTCTTTATTGCCCTCCCCTGTCCGTCTTGTATAACCCCTGATATCCTTCCCCCTTTGCTCCCACTCCTCCTCTAGTTTCCCCTCCCCATTCACCCTTTTCCTGACTTCCTTTGACGTTTGAAGGAGAGTGGGGATCCACTCAGCTGACAAAGGGAGAGGCGATGACGTCACAGCAGACATGATACACCAGCATCTGCTCTGGTCTAAAAATACACACCACAGGGCACACACAGTCAGTCTGCAGCTGCACTCAGCATTTGTTTCCACCTCCACGCTCCACTGAGATGGCCCAGCTTTTACACAACTGGGGCTTGTGGGCACGCTGGGTTACATGCTGCTGGCCCACAACTGAGGAGCCTTGTGTTAAGATATTGAGGTTTAAAGACCCAAGGTGGATGAGGGTGTGGGGTGGAGGTTTGCTGATATGAACACAATGGATGGTTGGCATGTTTATTACCATATTTATTGGAGTAACATCCAACCTGCCATTTTTTTTGCATGAATGAACTCAAACTTTCCTGTTAAAATTCTCATTGTAAGTTACATTGTAAATTATATTCATTTAAACCTAGCAAATGCAAAATATTGATAACAAATGCCTCGATATTAAGAGAAAACTGTTCAGGGTAAAAACTAAAACTAAACCAGAACTTGATTTACTGTAATAATTCATTCAATGTCTTCTTAGAGGTGAGCAAAAATGATCAGGTGGGTCTGTTTTTTTTTGTATTTCATATTCTGTGTATCCCTCAAAATACGTTGTATAAATTGTATTGTTACTCCAAATGAGTCAAAAATGATCCAAATGCATTTTCCTGTGGACGTTTTACCTCAGAAAATTTCACATCTAAATTTGTTTTACAGAACATTTACTTTAATTGCAATGATAGGAAAGAGTGTCTACCATTATGGTAATGGACTAGCGTGCTGCAGGGATGACGTTTATTTATCGGCCAGTATGGAAGTTAACATCACCATGGTTCCCTTGAAAAAAATATTGTAGAAAATAAGCTTTGTGGCAAAGGTATATGAGACTTGGACGTTTTGTTCAGCAAGATAGTCTTGACAAATTAACACCACTGTTACAATTTTCAAAACATAAATACATTCGCCTGAAATAAATAGCTATTGTTCATCTATAAACAAACTTCATCATGGTCACATGACTTCAACATCCCCACCACAACGAGGCTGTAAATCCGTGTTTGGCTTGAAGACGCTCAGTCTTCCTTAGTCACTTGTTAGCAACCACCTTTTTTAAGACACATAAAGGCTTCAATATTTATGAGTGGCTTTTTTTTACTGATGTATTTTACGTCACAGAACAAAATGTGAAATCTCTTGAGCTTGGTCTTGTGTTAACCACAGACCTTTTTTCAGGCATCTAACCCAAAACCCGTTCAAAAAAAAAAAGACTGACTTTGAGACGAGGGAATTAGGAGTGCCAACATGCTAACTCATTTCTAGGTTTAAGGACTCATTCATGCACCACTTTATTACTCTGACATTACAGCTAGCTAACTTTAGCTTGCCAGTTCACATTACAGGAGCTGTGGAAGAGCTTTTTTCTTCATTTTTTAATTTTTTATGTATTTATTCCATTTAACACAAGAAAGATAAAGGGTAGACTTTAGCAACATTGGAGCTGTAACACAATCAAATACACAAAAACGAACAATAGAGGTACCATTACATTAAAAATCAAGACAGAAAAAAGTTTTTTAAAACAAAAAGGCAAAAACACAAAAAAAGGAAGAAAAAGACATAAATAAATAAAAGAGAAACATTACAGGTAAGTGAACGAGGGGCACAAAAAAGCAGGGTAAGAGACATTAAAAGAGGGAGAACAGCTGTGGACAAGCTGTTGCCACAACTTAGAAGATTACAATAGTAAGCCTAGTTGTTCGGTAACATAACTTAAAGAGATAGACTAATATTTACAAGATGTATAATTTGGTGGTGAAATAGACAAAAAGACAGTGGAATCTTTAAATGATACTGGTGTGGCGTTTAAATAATTATTTTGAGCAAAATTCTGGCAGTGACAGCAGTCTGCACTTCAAGACAGAGAATCCTTTAGAGTTTTCGGTTTGTTTCTTATCACTCATCTTCCTCTTCTCACCTGCTTGGTCTTTTTTTATCTGAATTGTTTGTGTTGTTTTGTTGTGAATTAATTATAACAGTGGACTACTTGATCTGGAGAGTCACAAACCAACACTCACACTCTCCCCCCCGTAATCACTGTCTTTGAGCAAGGCACTGTACCTGCAGCTCCTCCGGTCCTCAACAGTGGAGGATTGTGTGAGTGCTCTGTAGCTTCCTGGTGCTGAGTGGGTGTCTGTGTGTAACCCTCTCTGACCCTGCCTTTACTCCCCGAGGCCATCACTGTAAATAAGAATGTGTTCTTAGTGAAGTAGCTGGACTGAATAATTAGTCTTTTTTATCTGCACTGCTTTTGTGCTCATATATATACACTTCAACAAAACCCTTTCTGTCCCTTTCTCCTGCTCTGTTATCTGAGCTATATTTGTAACAGTTATGATAATTGATGCATGTCATTATGCTGTGGTTTTGATATGTTAAGTATTTAAATATTTACCTGGAGTGTAAAAAAGGACAGCTTCTTTCAGACTACCAGAGAATGACACCAGCAGCTTTCTCTCTGAAGTCAGACATGACATCTGCTACGTCACATTTTCCAAAATAGCATCAATTTTAAATTCATTTTACTGGTGTAATCAATCTGAGACATGTGGTTGTTTTAAAGTAATATATGCCTTTCTCTGTTCTGTCTCCTCTCTGCGCTTGCATGTGTGTGTGTCCTGTGTCTTTCTGCTGCTGGTGTTGGCACATAACTAGGGAAGTGGAGCAGGCAGGTCTGGCGGACTTGGAGATCATCTCCCAGCCAGTGGAGGATGAGAACCAGTGCTTGGCTCCTCCAGTCCAGCTGGTGAGTTTTGGCTACAGAGATCTGCCCCTCGCAGCTCTGGACCTCTCGCTGGCTGGCTCGCAGCTCCTCTCCAACGCAGACGAAGATGAAAACAGGGAAGGGTGAGTGAAGCTACTGTTGTATAATGAGCATTGATGCTTTTGGTTTGTTTGTTTTCAGTGTGGCATGCCTCTGTGGCAGGTGTGAGTGACAGACATGTGATCATTTATTGGTTTCAAACGGCTTTTTGGGTGAATTCACAGTGACAGCCATTTGGTTCTGTGAACAGTTTGGCAACAGGGAGGTGTGAGTGGCACGCTGGTGGTATTTTTTCTACTGAAGGTGACTTTTCTGAAATCATTTGGAAGTGGCACAAACACACACTCACAGTCAGTGTTGAGCCAACAGATTTCTGCATCTTATGAGCACTGATTTGTTTGAGGAACTCAAAAGACCTGACTCCTGAACAAAACTAAACACATCACTTTTATCATCTGAAAAGCTCTGTTGAACATTACTTCCTGCATTTATCCTCTCCATGCCCTGAGCTTATCATGGCATATATTTGATAAAAAAACTTTCTAGATATTAATTAGATTTTTACCCATATAGCACCCCTTCACTTGTCTCTACTAACTTTGGATGGTTTCCCAACTTGATATTCACTTTTACTCTTGATTTAAGTTCAGGGTGTATTCAAACTACTAAAAATGTCTTCTATAAGAGCTTCAAATCAGGTTCAAATTGTTGTGACTAGCCTACCTTTGAAACAACCTTTTGTCAGTGCACATGCCAAAGTTATTATCATACTGGAATACGCTTCTCTACAAAAAAGGGTGTTGTTTAAGGGTTGCTGTAGAAGAGTACCTGTATGCATAATGTGAACATTTATTCACAGAAAAAAAACCCCTGCTGAAACAAATTAGTATTCAGAGCTTGTCACCTTCACCCTGAGGTGATTAAATTAGCCAAAACATCAGACTTCATGGCCAGTGACAGCAGTGGTAAGTCACTCACTCTCACTGGTCCTATCTTAACATACGTAACATTCAGCTACTATGAAGGTGTCTGCCTTTCAAATTGAGTGTTGAAGACCTGACAGATGCAACTGTCAGCAGTGTGACATGATATGATGTGATATATGATTTATAGCAAAGTTCTGCACTGAAAACACACTAAAGAAAAACATCATATTGACCACAGATTATTTATGTAACATTAGCACCACCACTGGTGTCCAGTGTGGAGCCATCACTGTGGAGAGGTGTGGGTGTGGGAGATTTGCGACTCCCAGGAGTGTGGCCTGTCATATCAGTCCTCTGAAAAGACCTCACACATTGCACCTTTTATTCTTCACACATCATCTAAATTTTGTGACCTCAGCTGGATAAGGCTGAATTCAAATGCAGCAATACAAGGGATTGTAGTTCATTTCAGCTACAGCAAGGGCCTTTGCACAGTGAGTCTATTTTTTCAGATGCGTTTTTTAAATCCATCATCTGAAAAAAATCATTAAGCACAGAAACCTTGCACATTGATTCCGATGCAGATTGTTTTTCTATCCATTGTGAAAATTCGCAATACTTTACAAAATAAAAAGACAAATTTCCTCCTTTGCCTCTGCACTGGTGTTGCCTCTCTGGCTTTAATGAGGAACGAAAGTTTTAGACTCAGTGTGCAAACGTGATTGACACAACGTGAAATCGTATTTATTTTTGGATTAGCGACAGTTTTGAATGAAAAGAATGGACTTGGTGTGCAAAGGCCTCAAAAGTCGACCCCAGTTAGATAAAGGTTTGTGCCAGCTGCTGGAAAAGTAGATTATTGGTGTCTATGCCAGAGCTCTAATGTCAATATGTAACAAAGACTTATGGGTTTTACGGAAAGCCTGTTTCACAAACTTGTAACAAAAGCAACAAATTAATTACTAGTGATAAGTCTCCTTCAATACAACATGATGTTCATTTCATAAATCATGACCCCATTTTTAGTTAAAATAGACAGCAGGGGTGTGCTTCGGGGTGTGCCGACCTTCTGATTGACAAGCTGCAACCATGGCAACCTGTCAGTCAGGATAGAGGCTTAGCAAAGCGTATCTGTGGCACTGTGTACATTACCGTGAACTTGTCATTGGTGTGTTGATAGTGTTTTCGTCTTCAAACTTTGACCCTCTAATAGTGTGGTTTTAGTTCATGAAAGTTAATTGGTTGCCCAAAAATGTGGAGCTTGACCCGTAGTAGGGACTAAGAGTGCTTTCACACCTCCTGTTTGGTTTGGTTCCATCGAACTCAAGTTCATTTTCCCCCTTGTTTGGCCAGGTTTGAACACAGCAGTCGCACTCTGGTGCTCACCAAAACAACTGCACTGAGACCTTCTTGAAAAGATGGTCTTAGTCCGGTTACAAACGAACTCTGGTGCAGTTCGTTTGTGGTGAGAATGTGTTCTGACCTCGATCCAAACCAACTGCAGTCACATTACGCATTGTTTGGGTTAAACAAGAGCATGTGACAGTGCTGGAGGATTATTAATGTGCACCTGCTCCTGTACTGCCTTAATATTGACATTCGGTGCATCCAGTGCATCAAAGCATTGTTGTCTAGCTGCGCCTCGTTTTCAAACTGTATGGTTTGCCTAAAATGAACAATGGACAGCAATATCATACAAGATGATCAGCGCTAAAATCAGCCCGTTATAGTTTCCCTTCATTGTGGCATTAGAAAGTGTCACATTTATCTTACTCTTCTTCAACGCCTGGATTTTTTCGGCGTGGAAATTCTGAACAAGAAAGAACAGATTTCTCACGCAAGGCATTTTATCCGGTCTGCTTGTAAATGGTGCCGTGAGAACCAACTCAAATTTCGCAACTTTGTAACAAAATTAGTCCCTGATTCAGACCAAAGCAAGCGAACTCTAGGTCTGAGAGCACCCTCAAAGTCAGGACGTTGCAGCCTCTGGTGCTTTGATTTTAACAGTAAAGCTCTATTTCCATTTGCTCTTTGACTACACTCTGTATTGAATATAGAAATATTTATTAATTTACCACTTAGTCGACTTTTTGCTTAACATATTTTCATAGTTGTTGTTTTTATGATACAATATATCAGCATGGTAGAATATTTCATATTACAATACATTTAATAGACTCTCTCTCACACACACACACACACACACACACATACACACACACACACACACAGACACACACACGCCCCATCACACTTGCATAAATGCCACATAGTATGCATGATTATCATCCATCATGTGTTAAGTCTCCCTCCCCAAGTCCTTGACTGGCTGTCCCTGTTGCTCAGTATTACGTCCATTTATCATTAAGTGACAACCTCTGGGTTGTCCAGCGTCCATAAGTTAACTGAGATCAATTCATCATTTCAGACTAAATACCCCCCCCACCCCCACCCGTCTGCTGACAATAGCGGCCTTTATTGTAAGTGACATTTTGCAGTGCAGGAGCTGATAACATCACATTCTTAATTTCATGTAAGTCTTTTGTACTGTCTAACTATACGTGCTGTCATGTTCACTTGTTGTATTGGGTCTCGCATGGATGATCAAAAGCAGGCTTAGGTTTATGCAGCAGCATTCCAGTTGTTTGATGCCATTAATATAGCACTGTCTACAGTTTAAAGTCATTCATGACCCACAAATTGCCACAGACTCTTCTTGACTGATATGTAGTGTGTTTTGTTTTTTGTGTGATTTGTATGTAACCAAGCCTCATTACATGGTGCTCACTTTTTGTTTTTACAGATCTTACTACCCCTCCCTGCTGGGGATACTGTTTGGATGTTTTACAAGGAAACATTTGAATCAGCCTCCACCGCACAATGCACACATGAGACTGCGTTTGCAGTTACGTCCCGTAAATTCATCAATAAAGATGAATTATATGGATAAAAAAAGAGAAAATATTATACCCATTTTCAAGGCTAAACATACGACCTGCTGATCGTGATTCTTGTGTTTTTGAGCTTTAACATGATTGTGTGAAATGTTTGTATGGCATATGGATATGAGGTCACATCGCAGCTGTCCTTTTGATTAGTCACGATTTAACTGATTTTTTTTTTTAATCTTGCAAAATCTGCTCACCGTCCAGTCTTTCCATTCTGTCCGGCAACTCTGACTCAAACCTGGCTCTTTGCGCAAGCTCTCACTAGGATGCACATAAACACCATAAGCTGTAGTACAAGATCCAACAACACACACGCCAAGTGCATACACGCTACCTCATCCAAGCACTCCGTTTGACACCAAATCAGGTCTCACTCCATTGGTTCCCTTCAGTTAGCCAGTCATGGCCAGAAACAGATGGATTTCACAGACGCACCGTCAACAGTAGGCGGTGCCGACACTCACACTGCGCTTGTATCGCAGCCAGTACAACCCTCATGTGTCCCATTTCATATCAGGGTCAGTGATGGCACGCATTTACATCCCTATGCATAATGGATAGACGTGTGTATGTTTGCTGTTATCGTCCTCGCTGTCTCGGGCTGGTGCTGTTAGGAAACATTTGGTTTACAGCGATGAATTATTCATGCAGCATTTCCTGTTGTAGTTCAACCTGTGAAATACCTGTAAGGCTGCTTAAGTTTAGAGTTGGCCGATAACTGGGTCACAGGGCTGCTGTTGTTGAGTAATCACAAAACAAGACTACCAATATGTTCAAATGAGCTTGGGTCCGAGGGCAAGAAACTAAAGTTCCTCTTTCTGGTCCCGAGGCTGAAAAACTGTAAGAACCCCCGCTGTAAGAAGCTCTAACAACAGATTTACCAGTCACTGCGGTGAAGGTTATTTTACCAGTGAGCCCAATTTACTCAAACTGTGCTTAGTGCGATGGGGTCACTATTTCATATTCAAGTCATTAGTGCGAAATGTCTTCCTGTAAAAATGCTGCCAGTGGGAGTTGTAAAAGTCATCATTCTTTCGTTTAGCTTTAATGAAATTCCATTTAAATCCACCAGGCATGAGCTCCAGTAATGTGTGTGTTACATCTCCACTATACCTTAAACGCCATACTAATCCCTCACATTAATCACCGTTACCTTTGCTTTGTGATGATAGAGGTGAAATATCAAGAGCCCTGCTGTTTATAGGTCTTTCATCATAGGTGTTTCTCAAACCTGTGAGGTTTTTAGACAGAATCCAGTCAAGTAGTGAGAATCAGCACTGAGAGAGAAAAACTGAGAACGTGTGAAGAAAAGAGGGCCTCCTCTGACATTAAGGCCACGTCATTAGAATCAGTGAGATGTAGCGAGAGTGCGTCTCACTGAATGTGTCAGTCAGCCTGCTGCACCTCCAGGACCCGATTCTATTTCATTCTGTGGATTTCAGCACCGCTGGGCTTTCGGTGATTACGCCTGTGCCTCCTTCTCCTCATTACCGTATCGATCTACCTCTCAAACAGACAGCGGCCATTAGCCCCCTTAAATGACATTCACGAGCACCACGCCCGTGCACCATCATCATGTTTTACGACAGCCTCCTGCGGCAGTGGGTGGGCGTCTTAAGTCAGCGCTTAGACATCAGCTACCTGTGAGTTGACTTTGTTGGGTCATAACAAGAATGTAAGCACCATCAGGCCCGTATCTGTGTTTGCCTCCAGAATGCAGATGGGAAAAACTGGAGTGCGTCTAGCAGGGAGACCGATTGCTAAACTCACCTTTAGGGAAATGGGGCAGAGGAAATGAACCTTTTTTATGGGCGTGTGGAATGATGAAGTAAAGTTGAAAGAAGGCGAGACGGCAGCGGTAAGACAGCAATCCACAGACATCAAAATGAAAACGTATGTGGGAGAGGAATCTGTTAGCTGCTCCACTGACTCTACCTGGGAAAGTGGATTGCCCCACCACCTCCACCTCCACCCCACACCCCTCCACTCCCAGCCTGCATTAGCTGGCTCATTGGCTTCCTGAGATAGTGAAGGAGCGTCATGAAGAAAGCTGTGCATGGGAAATGTTTAGGCATGCTCTGTAGTGATGTTTGGCAAAACGAGAGCACGCGCTCCTGAAAGTGAAAATGTCACAACCGCGGTAGAGGTGTTTCATCAACATGGTGATGGCTCATTGGGTGAGGAGTGGAAGTTATTTTCACCAGCGGTTTGGGAATGCCTCGCTGTCAGGAAAACTTTTCTCGTCGACTCGTTCCGGAGAGAAAGTGGGTGTAAATGAAAAATATGCAAACTAAACAGATACATCTTCTGTTACAGTGTGTTAAAAGTTTGCATCACATTTAATGTACCAGCTTGGAGCATATTTCAAAGTTACTGCGCTAATCAGTTTCATTGAGGAGCCCTTGAAATTGAAACCACAGGAAGAAAAATCACACATTTACACGTTGAGAGCAACAGACAACTCGCAGTCTGTATTATTTTTTCTCCTCACAGGTTTACAGATTAGATGCTGAACGAACAAAGCTTCGCGTTATCTTGGTTTGCCTATACTGTATGGTTGCGGCATGTTTCATAGCAGGAGGCAAGCAGAGGGGATTAATCAGGAGAAAAGGCTCTTGTGTCAAGCTGCCACCGTGTGATGAAGCACCTACTGTCAGCCATGTTTGCATATCATAGCCTGTAGCATTGTCAAGGTGGAGCTGACCTTACTGCTATCGCTCGTATAGTGCGCTGCCCTCACTTCACATGACGGCAAAGTAGCCACTCACACAAAACCCTCTCTCACATGCACACACACACATATATTTGTGCATGCATGAGGAGAAACACAGCACATAGAGTATTTATACACTGAGAGAGAGAGGGAGCAATGCCAGGCATGAAAAGCTTTCTCACTGCACTACATAGTGGTTGTTAATCTAATCCTCTGTAATCATGGTTCACTTCATATTCCAGTTTATACTGCGCTGTCACATCTCATTAGGAACAATAGTGTTCCTTCATTGATGCTTCTGCACATTTAGATAGGCTCCTCTTTCTCTCTCTTTCACCACCTTTCTACATATTTCTATATTCCTCCTGGTTTTTCTCTTGCTTCTGCCTCCTATTCCCTCAGTTTCTTTCTCTTCTCTTTTCGCACTCACTGTCTCATCTTTCTCCATCGTTTTCTGCCCTCGATATGCCTTCCCATACTGAATACCAATCTGCGCTCTAACTAAACTAAATGCCAAGAAGCAGCCCGTGTTTTCCTATCACTGTAAAATCATGCTGTACACACTTGTCAGCAACATCACGCTGACCAGAACTACCAGAGGCACCTTCACGAGCTTCTAGGCTCACAGTCCTGTGGTGAGGGTGAAGGCAGGTGGACAGGTTGGAGATTTCCAGCAGCACCCGTTTACTGTTGCCTAACACAGTGTTCCTATCAGGAGAGACGTGGGCGACATTGTGGGAGGTGGTTTTTCTAGCTAGCATCAGGGGGCAGTTGCAGTGTTAGCAGTTTTGGCGTCATGGTAAGTGGAGTGTAGTTATTAATAGAGTTGGGCCCATCCATCTTCCTGTCTAGGAAAAATGCTGGGAGGACCAAGGTGGCGTGGGCTTGTGTTCAGCACTTTCATGGCCGCCCACTCTCCTCCTAGTCATCAAGCTGCTTTTGTTTGTTTGCTCACTTTTTTTTTTAGGTTGAAGGGTTCTTTTGGTGCATTTCAGCTTGTAGTTGTGTAGGCTGCTGCCGGTTAGTGACTTTGTTGGGGGGGGAAATGCCGGGTGTAACGAAGAATGTCAATGGGAGATTTGAAGGGCCTAAGCACTGGCAATTTAATAGTCTCTGGCAACAGCATGACCAATTATAAAAATGATTCAAAATCTTTAAAGGGGAACTATGCTTTTTTTTTCAAAATTCATACATGTTATTCCTATGGTCTGAGATTGTCAAAAAAAGTAGTTAACATGAACAGCTCATTCCCAAAACCAAATGCTTAAGTGCTAAAGATCAAATTTGTGATGTCATAGGGTATAACGTCCGAAGCTGCTCCATAGACAATGACTTGGGGAAGGTATTCCAGATGACACTGAGAGCACCCAAGGGAACTGAGATCACTACTATAGAAGCTTTTTTGGGTATAAAAAGAAAGCAACATTCTGTGGGTCCACAAAAATAATCTCCCATTCATTGTCTATGGAGCAGCTCAGGACTTTATACTTGATGATCACAGATACCTGCTTTGCAACATCTGATCAGAGGGCATAAAATGCTGAGTTTTCAATGTTATATTGAATAATTATCTTGTAAGGCTAACTTCTGTCAGTATAAAAAAAAAAAAGGATGCACTGGAAGGCAATCCAGGCCCTCCAAAATATAAATCAGGAAGCAAAATATTAAAAGGCTAAAATGGCTAAATCATTAAAAGAGCCAACATGTTTAACTACTGAAGAAGACCTACAGTGTGTCCTGTTGTTCCCCGTTTTCCGTGAGCACCTGACCTATTCCTTTAACTCTGTTTACAGGACGGGCATCGAATAAAATGTTTCCCTGACACTACATCTAAGCTAAAGCCAATACCATGTAAAATACCATTGAACTACTACTTCTCAGCAAGGCACCTGACATGCCACAAGCTGCTGCAAAGCCTGCTATCTTGCTGCCAACATCTGTGGTATGATACGCTCATATAGAAGTATAGGAAAGGTCAGGGTTTAGAGTGTAAGGATGCGGGGAACTACCTGCGCTTATCGTTGTCTGAGGACAAGGGATAACACCTGGATAAAGGCCTGCAGTGTAGAAATATCTTAAGATTCAAGTTCCCGGACTGGCTCGCCAGACCACCCCAACCCTCCCCCACTGCTGTTACAAGTGCACACCTGAGCAGTGGAATGATGTCACCTCCCATCCCAGTGATGGGTGTGTGGCTGCCAGACGCGGAGACAGAAGCATATGTTGCTGATACGGCTGTTCCAAATGTGCAAGGAGTCCAGGGTTAGGTACCAACACCAGATGGTTCATCTAAATCTGTAGTGAGCAGGGGGGGAAAAGAGGAAAAAACAAGTGCTCCTACCCTCTGCCACCCACCAGCTTTAGGCCAAGGGTCCAAAAATGTTCCATTTTGGAAATAACTACTGGCCCGTTTGCAAGTCTCAGAAAGCGGTTAAAAAAAGGAAAATAAACATGGCCGCGTGCATATAATCGCAGCCATCTCTGGGGAATTTGTGGCAGGCATAGCTCTGAGACCCTCTGCAGTTTTTGCACATTATTAAAGGGACATTTAAGCATTTAGTTATTTAGTTACTTTTAACACCATACCTCCTTTTATAAGCAAAGTAGATTTGTGCAGCCATTCACTGTGGGTCCATCACCACATTTTTTACTCTACATGCTGCAAGTTTGTTCGAGGAGAGGAAAAAAACAGTCAAATGTCGAAGTCTTTCTTTGTATAATAATGCATTCTCTGTAGGCTCTTACCTGGTCGAGCCAGTTTGGCCTGATTTAATTAGAGAGCACAGGAAGTTGTCTGAGACGGCAGCCAGGGAGTGGCTGGCCTCCCTGTTATCTCCCAGGCTTCTTAATTCCTCTGCCACAGGGATGGCTGCTGGCCCGTGTGGTGAAGAAGCTAAATGTTCATCGTTTGTCAAATAGATGTTTTCTGTCTGTCTTGAGGAGAAATGGACATGGATAAACCTTTTATGACAGAGATTCGCCAAATGATGAGAAATGCCAAAATAGCACTTTTATTTCAGGATTTGAAATGACGTGTTAAAGATGATGTAATTTACCCTCCCGACCAGTTTAGCAGCCCAAAACACCTGACACTAAAACACCGTATGACTGGACTAAGTTTAAGTTTCTCTATCATTTATTACTACATCCATTAGTCATTAGCCATACAAATATCAGACAAATCGTACACAAACAAACACACTTGTGGCACATACTGTCTATCCACGTTTATACTTTCCCTATCCAGGTCATCTGTTTTGTATTTTGTCAGTCCTGCACCAACTTTTACAAACCTCCCTGTCCTTGCTGTCCACAGGCTCCACAAGTGCAGTATCAATAATATGATAATGGTTGCAAACAAATACCTGCACAGTCCCAAGTGCACATCAGTTAACCCCTACCCTCACACTCAGCTCCTACATCACCCTCAGAGAGGCGGTGCAGACTGGTGGCAGAGTGGTTAATATTCACAGACATGTGTGAAGTGTGACATTGCTTTTCCGGCTAATAAGGGAGAGGGATCAAGTGCTGAAGCAAAAACCTATTAGCGGAGCCCAGCTGGATGGCCTCAGTGCAGATGTAAGTAGATCTGTTTTCCTCTGTATTAAAAGATCATTTCGCTGGGTAAGAACAACATTAATTTAAACCCCAACCCAAACATAAATAGTAACACTGTGCAGGTGTTGTAGGTTTTAAAAGATCAGTTATAATAATACATAAAAACATTTCTCTGTCTAGAAAGTTTTTGTGTGATGTAGCAGGACTTGAAAATGATGTTTAACTTCATCTTATGTATGGGGCTCAAATTAATGCTAACAGTATGAATCGACAGGCACTATTACCACCTGCATGCCGCATTTGCTGCATCCTAAATGCACCCCACGATGACTTCTCATTCACATCAACTCACTCCTGTCACTTCAGCTGAGACTTGTAACTAACTGCCATCTATAGTAACAGTATACTGATCCAGGCTGGCTCTGATTGGCTTCACACATTAATGCACACATATGGCATACACGCCCAGAATACAGAATACATCAATGCGGGCGCTCACACACAAACACACACACTGACCTTCCTGTCCCCTTGTAACATACAAATGAGTCTTTCCCCAGCGTTCCCACAGGACTGGGAGGAAAAGCTGAACACCAGTTGCCCTTGTTCACTGTGTTGTGCACACAAGGACCTGTTCACAGTAAACTTGAGCCTCTAGCTGCAGGTTAAATATAATCTAAATCATGTATATCTGCGACTCTGCCATTCCTCTTGCCCCTTCTCTGCAGGGTGAGAGGATCTGTGTTGAAAATGCACCTTGGGGGCTTTCTAGTTTAATGTTTGGAGTGTCTGTTAGCCTTGTAAACTTTATACAGACATTCTCACCATGATTTTCATCAGATTATCAATCTCAGATCCTTTCACAGACTAACATTATATCATCTTTATTTAAGTCTTGTACGATATCAGATATTGATACTAACACGGAGTAAAACTAAGAAGCTGTTATACATTATACTCTGTTGATATGAGGTAAATGCTATATAGTAATATTTCACTTGTCATATTAGTATAAAAAACAAAAGCAGAGAACAAAAGATGCTCCATCCCTGAGCAGAAGTCAGTACCTCAGAGATTTCTGTCTTGACTCCAGGGTCAGTCATTTATTCTTTCGGTTCTGTTTCCACTGAAAGTGCTGCAGGAGTTTTAAGGCTTGCCTCTTCCCTGCTGATGTGTTGTGATCAATGGTGCACAGGCATTGGTAATGGGGAACCTTTCAAATGTAAAATTAATTACCTGCAATCTGACAGCATCAGGGAAACTCAGCATGTATTTTATGCTTAGTTGGTACTCCCCATTTTTCCACGCTTGCTTTAGCATGAAGCATTGTGTATGTATGTGTGCGTGTGTGTGTGTGCGCGCGCGCGCGTGTGTGTGTGTTTGTGAGTGTGGGCATTGGCTGTTGAAATGTGGAGCCTGCTGGAGACATTTGTTTCTAAGGGAGGATAGGATGCAGCTTGTCTGGTGTGTGCTTTGTCAGGTGAGACTGATTTTGCCGTCAGCAGATTTTGCTTGAAAAGACTCGTAATCGGAAAGAAGAGGGTCTTCCTGCACCTGTCCTTTTACTTCCCACTGAAGTGCTTCTTGACATCATGTTGTTTGGCTGTATATACAGTGATTTCACATCGACAAACTCTGGGCCTTGTGCCTCGAAGCCACTGATGGGAGCAGTGGCTGTAGGAGGTTCTGGTTTGGCACTAACACAAGTGAACAAAGATGGTGTCTTTACTGGCAGTCCAAAAAAAAAAGTGAATACTGAAGGGACGTAATGTATACCCAGCTTCATGATGTTTTATTTTGTGATTGTACTCCTCATGATAACAGAAATATTTTGTTTCTGTGTAGTAATTTAAGGAGTCTGTGAGGTCGATGTGGAGTGCAGAAAAAATCCTAAAATTACGTCACAGAAACATTATTTTTTCTTACTTACAATACATGGACAGATGTCCTGAGGGTTTCCCATGCTTTTCTGTTTCTGCTGATATGTGAGTAATGTTGCGTTACAAGTTGAGTAAACATGCCAAAGATTTATTGTTATGCTTGCTTTTGAGTCACTGTCTGATCTCTAGTGGTCAGATATTGCCCACTGCAGCTTTGAATGTGTCAACTGGGACTGCAATACCTGTACAACTATTACCAAAGGTTCTTTACTTAAAAAAAACAAAACAAAACTATACGTTTTAATTTGAAAAAGTAAGTGTCTTTGCTGCCTTAAAATTTTAAGTTCACTGAATTAGAGAAGGCAAGTTGAGGTACTTTTGCAATTGTTCAACTTTTCGTCTCAAATGCAGTCAAGTTAAAATTTTAAGGCAGTCTGGACACTAACTTTTTAAGTTAAAACAAATAGTTTGTTCCACTTTCGTGGCTCCCAGAGGATAAAGACGATATTGACTTAGTGAATCTGTAAAAGTGACATTCTCATTAGTCTCAGCTGTGTCTGTGGGTGCTAATTTGCAAAAAGATCATGCTCACAGAGCTGCTAGTGTGGCTGCAGACTGTTAGTCTTATTTGACAGAACTAAACAATTCAATGCTAAATTTAATGAATTTAAGTGAAAAAACAATGATATTGTTTCATCTCTCACTCTTTCTCTCTTTTTTTAGTATGGGTGTAAATGAGTTTCATCCACTGGGGTCACATTTCTTGCACGGCAACACAACATAAAAAGTGTTGAGACGATCTAACTGAACTTCTACATTCACAGTCGCACCTCTCATCCCAGGAATAGTTGTCATCATCAGTTTCAAAGCACCCCAGGCGATTAGCCAATAATAGAGTCAAAGAACAAAAAAAACAACTCATGAGTCATGAGTAAAAATTATTTTTACTTTATTTCATAGTAATTATTACAATTAAATGATAACCCCCCATTGAATGTCAGTTTGAAGGGAACAAGATGTGCTCCTGTTGTGTCGAGACAAAACATAGTGATCAGTTCATTTGCTTATTATAAATTGTCAGGACTCATACTGCAGCAACTCAAGTTGTTCAGTTGTTCATATTGTTTGGACTCACAATATTATATATATATGTATGTATATATACACACACACTATAAAAAATAATACCCTGGTTCAACTTAAAACAATCAGGGGAAACAATTTGCATGCATCTTTATAAGTAGTTCCAGCCCTGGTATTATTGAGTCAATCCAATGAGTCTTTTATTATCTGACAAACTTAATTAGTTTAGTACAACCAACATGATTTGCTTTGACTTCAAAAAGCTTAATTAAGTTGAACCAACATTATATTTATCCAAAAGTTGCAGTGATATTTAGTGATCAAATTATTTTATTTAAGATGGTTTGACCAACTTCTTACAATAAGTTAAACATGTTTGTGAAACAACACAATGTTTTTATGCTGAAAAACTTTAAAATTTATTTTAAGCATTATGCACTAACCCCATGAATCACTTTTTAGAGTGTATATACACATTTTGGTCGCTATGCTCATGGGCAAGTGGTTTTCAAACTTTTACTTAGTGAAGGTTTTTAATTTGAAAATGCTTTGCTCTTTTGAGCCAAAGTAAAAAAAAGGCAGCCACACATTAATATTTAAAATAAATTCACAATTTAGTGTGCAGTAGTGATATGCCCTTTACTTTTTTTGATATTAACTCTTTGCTTTTTACTGAGCACTACAGCTTGAAGAATTAATTTGGAATTAAGGTCCTGTGTTTGAATCCACTGGCCAACTGGGGCTTTTCTGCGTGAAGCTTACGTGTTTTCCAGTGTGTCCAGGTGCTTCAGTTGACTTTAGGGGTCTAAAATAGGGCGAACAAGGAATTAATAAGCTAAGGGTGCGTTTTAAACTATGACAACTCTTTAAAGAGTGTACATAAAATGGGGATTTTTTATCTTAAACAGACATCATATTACCAAAATTTGACCCTTCCAGGGCCAAACAAAAGTACTGAACTGAGCAGTGCATTTGTCCAATTTTCTTTAAGAAGCTGATTAAATGTTAAAAAAAAAAAAAGTTAAATACTTCAAATACCTACTATTTCAGTGACAGGACTTATTCTCTATTGCTGTCTGTTGGACTAAGGATGAATGAATGTTTAAGCAATATAACCCCCTTCACTGCAGCAGAGTACTTTATCTGATGAGACCATCAGGTGCTGTGAGTCTGACAGTCCCAGTGTTTGGTGGCTCACTCAACATGCTGGTATCGATTACTTTCCCTGATTTAATCTCCCTCCTCTGTTTCCCTGTCCAGCTCCACTCAATCTCACCGGCAGTGAGAAACAGTGACAGCTATATCAACCTGCTCAACACACACTGGCAGCAGAAAGGACGCAGAGAAAGAAGGAGAGATAAAGACAGAAATGTGGAAAGACAGCAATTGAAGACAGACCATTTGTAATTCATGTTTTTGTCCTAAAACTCAATTTGACTAAAATGACAACAGCAATATGACTGTTATTTTGTAAAACAATATTAGGTTGTGTAAAATGTCACAGTGAAAAAATCCATGCAGCCAAAGTGAGTTTGAAAGCTAGCAGTTTGAGAGGTGACCTTGTCCACTGTATGTGCTTGTCTACTAGTGACTTGGGCCAGGTGGTTCTGTCAGGCCGTCAGGGCTGAGCGGGTCAGAGAAACAACATTTGCTACTGTTCTGTTGCTTTAATAAGACTCATTAATATACTGCATGTGTCACCAGCAGCGTCTGACTGCGTCCCCTCTGGGCTGGGCTAGTTTTGGCATGACATGAAGTAAGGACACACACATTCACTGAATTCAGCCTATTTGTCTAACGTATCAAAGCTGAGTCTTTGCACTGCCTGTGAACTCACATCCCTTATTCATCTGTGTGTGTGAGTGTGTGTGATGCTGTGGCTTGTGCGGTGCAGTTAGCCTGTAAAAAGACGGTGCATCTTATCAATGCTGGGCAGATTGGAACTTACAGGTTTATTGCCTTGTTGACTTATTATAATATCCTCAGGTGATAGATGGTGATAGATTTAATCTTGGCCAGGATGCTGCCTTTCACTGTGTTATGACCCAGTGAGACACTGGTTACTAGATATTGTGCTTAAAGAGACAGTTTTTAGGGGGGACTTGGGGGGACAAACAGCCCCATGAATACCTTGTTCAAGTCTGTGTGGAATTTAAAGACATGCTATATGGTGAGATAGGCTTTTTTTCTTTGCTGAATCAAGCTCCACTCAGTAGTGGTGAAACATACCTTCTATGCCAGGGATACTCCGCATGCCCTGTGGCCACTTTTGTAGACCAGGGGCAAATTAGAGGTCCACTGTAGGGTTTAGGGGCATCTATTGGAAGAAATTGTATTTAACATTCATTTCACTAGAATAATCACCTGAAAATAAGAATATTGTGTTTTCGTTACCTCAGAATGAGCCGTTTACATCTACGTAGGGAGCAGGTCCTCTTCCACAGAGTCCACCATGTTGTTTTACAGTAGCCCAGAATGGACAAATCAAACATTGGTTCAAGATAGGGTCATCATCCACAGTAGTTCTACATGCTGGGAACTCTGAAGGAGTTTCAGCTGTGCAACCCCACCACTAGATGCCACTAAATCCTTCAAACTGGACCTTTAATAAACAGACATTAACAATATTAATCATTATATATAATACTTAAAATGAATTGCCTTTTTTTTTTTAACCTTTTGATGTTTGCTTTCCTCACTCATCATTGCCAAGAGGCAAATCCAGTCGTAGCAGCTCAGCACAGGTCAGGTGTATGCAGGGGCATTTGCCCAGACCTCTGCTGAGGGGTCCAGGGATCCTTCTTGGGCACTTTTTATTTTGGATAAATAAGCTCAATTTTAAACCTTTTTTAATGCACTCTTACACTTTATTTACATTCAAATGACATAAAACCCCAATGTTAATCAATTTATTTTCATTTTCAATTAGAAAATGATTGGCGGGCCAGCTGGCACCTGAGGATCAGAACTATTTTACACCAAGGGTTTCAATGAATAGTTTGATATTTTGGGAAATACGCCTGTTTATTACTCTCGACTTAGGTGAGAAGATTGAAACCACACTCATGTTTGTTTGTTCAACGTGAAGCTACAGCTAGTGGGGTGACAGCAGCACAGTCCATAGGGACCTGGGTTGGGAACTGGAAGGTCGCCGCCTCAAATCCCCATTCGGACCAAATATATAGTGTGGACTGGTAGCTGGAGAGGTGCCAGTTTGGCTCCTGGGCACTGCTGAGGTGCCCTTGAGGAAGGCACCCAACCCCTAACTGCTTGGGACGCCTGTCCATGGGCAGCCCCCCTCTATTGCATCTCTCCATTTAATGCACGTATAGGTCCTGGTTGTGCGTGTGTGTGTAATTCTGGCCTGTGTGTGTATGACAAGAGAGTGAGAAAAACTGATTTTCCCCTCAGGGATTAATAAAGTACATATTCTTCTTCATCATTAGCTTAGCTTAGCATAGAGACCAGTAACTGCTAGCCTGGCTCTGTCCAAAGGTGAAGAAACAAATCTACCTACCAGCAAATCTAAGGTTCACAAATAGAAATTATGCGCTTGACTATTTATTGGCCAGAAGCAGTAACTTCCCGCCGTCTTGTCATCACCATGGAGTTGCCAGGCAACCAAAACAAGAAGTCACTGCTTCCAGCAAAAAAATAAAGGATGTTTTGAGGAAACTTCGACCTCAGTGTACCTAAATTCCAGCTACTGCCCTGTAGGGTGGAGGGAAATAGTAAAATGACTCCATAATTGGTCTTTCCCTTTAAGTACTGTATTCAGTGCTGTTTATTGTGATTGGCTGCATTGTGATGTGATTCTCAGAGCCGTTAAAACCTGAGGAGACTGTACCCTTATAAAGTTTGTGAGGAGAATATTTCACTTTTACCACTTCTTTTTACTACTCCCACTCATGGAGTTTTATTGTTCTGGTTATATTTTTTTCTTATTTTTTGCTTCCCTGCAGCAGTTGAATGAAGCGTGAAATCATTTGATATAAGATGCACTTTGATGGACTATCTAATCATATGGTGGAAGTTTGCTAAACCATAACCTCTGGAAATGGAGGTTGTTTGAACCAGTGAGATGTTTGGATGACTGAAATGCTTAGATTTTCTTTTTTCTTTTGTCAAATCCATAAAGGTAAGAGAAGGTTATTACTGGAGGTTGACCGGTGCAAATCCCCAGAGACGATGTGGGTGGAGAGGGTGAATGAGTAACTCTCCTCACCTTCAACTACTGTCAAGGTGGCCTTCAGCAAGGCACCAAACTCCAACTGCTCTGGTGAACAGATCAGAAGCAGTCCATGAATATCTGAATGGAAAACAACGCAGAGCTGAAGGACGTCATTCACTTCGTCCCCGTTTAAGTGAAGAAACAATACTTTATATTTCTTGTTAAATGGTCCAATGTACACAAACGTGAATACTTTAAGACTCTCAGTGAAACAGTTATGTCTTGTGTTAATTACATTTGCGTAATTACACATGAGGCGATCTTAGATTGGTGCCTGTGATGACTATTTTGTTGGTAATTTTTTCATCAGGGATGTGTAATGTAGCAGCTTGTGTTAGCTTGATTTGTAGTTCCTTTAAGGTTGGGAGCATATGTGCTGGGATGTGGCTGGCATGCTTGTGAAATGAACTGCTGTAGATGTATTGTTGAAATTAATACTGATGATATATAAGTGGACACTGAGTTGTTGATATTAGTTAAAATTATCGTACTTGTACCTTGCTCACATGTTATGGTGGGATAAAGCTGCAAAGACCATCTGAGTCAAGAGAGTCATCACTCTAAAGTTCAGCTTGGTTGGTAGAGTACAGATTTTATGCCAAGAAGTCTGATCCAGAGTTTACATGTTGTTTTTTCTTCTTTCCTTGGTTATTAATATACTGCTGTTAACATACTGTATATCAATTTATACGAATACACTGATTTTATTTTTTAAATCATGTCCTCTGTATGTATATAAAAGCTGGCATAGGCTGGCTCCTAGGACGACATGATACCTGGCATCCGCGGAGTCTCGACAAGACTCTGGTGGAGCAGATTCTGCACCATCTGGAGCTCGTGCATTCGTGCCACCCCACCCAAAGCCAAGAAGATGATTGCTATCAGCATGATTACGCCTTTATTAGATTAGCTGTGCATTGTTTACAGGCTTGTGGCTCTGCCCATGCCAGACTTGAACGAATACTTTACCTCTGAAAAACTAACGGGAGGGTGGAGGGATCAACTCAACAGCAGCGGAAAACATTTTTCCTTGTTGCTACATATATGTGTTCCTCTGGGAGAAAGTCATAAGGAATTTTCATCACTTGCAGTTTATTCCTCAGTGATATCCTATATCTTAAGAAGCATCTGTTATTAGAATCAGACAAATTCCTAAAACAGTTTGACTGCTGCTCTGTTGTGGAGGTTGTGTGAAAGGCTCTCCTTGATCAAATAGCAAAAGAGCCACATGTGAAGTAAAAGAAGACACGTGTGGTCTCCTCAGAAGTTAATATGCCAGAGGTGAGGAGGTGACACATTATGAAAAAAAGTCTTCTTTCAGGGGAAAGTCCTGCAACAGCCTTAAAAATACTACAGTAAATGCTCTTGGTCTGTTTTGTAGCTATGTTCTTAAACAGACAGCCTAAGCACAGTACAGACTTTTTTCATGATCTGATGCAGAAGGAAGTTTGAATATTTTCTTGAAATACTGTACAATCTGTAATTTCAGAGCATAATTCAGTAAAGGAATTGGTTTCGGGATGTAGCTACACAGCGAATCTGAAGGTAAAAGTAGGACTTTTATTATGGCTTTATATGTTTCATTCCAGTATGGAGTTTATTTGATAGATGCTTAATCTCCCATTCAGATGCAACTCGTATAAAACACAATTCAAGGATAGGACACACCTTTATCCAACGCTTTTAAAGTGAGAACGTGATGTTGTTCAATAGGTTATAACTGGCATTAGATAAGATAAAATATCCAGATTCTTCCGTAATGAGTGCAGCGTAATCAGTTTTGAAGCCACAGTGAAAATGGAGCCATTTTGCCACCGTTGCAGCTCATATTAGCATCACGCCAAGGAATGAAGACATGATCAGAGGAGAGAAATGCACTGCCAACGTCTGTCTCCTCCATGCCAGTGCATGGGGAGAAGGGAAAGGTAGTGGGCAGAGCCAACTTTCCACTCCAGCTGGAGAGCTGGTGAGAGGCATTGTTTCTCTCATCTCCTACTGTCAGCCCTTGTAGTAGCCGGTCTGTAAGACTAGCCACTATTTCAAAATAGCATTGAGTCATCTTGCCAGACTCTTTAATGGCCTAAATGCTGGATTCCTACAGTACCTGGCAACATATAGCTTTTTTTTTTTTTTTTTTTCCAAGTCATTTTCCAAGAAAATGTGTACCTGCTATTTTCTCTGCAGGATGTTATGTGAATTAAAGGCTGACAGGAGGTTGCTCGCTAATGTGGTTGATGTTTCATTGAAAATACTTTGCAGATAAACAAACAATCCTCACATTGATATCTAGATTTGAATTTAACGTTTGCTTATATATCATGCTTTCACTTGTGTCTCAGGCCACTGATTTTGCTTAGCTTGAAAATCTTGCCTCCGGGCAGCATCCTCTACAGTGACTCCCTTCATTGCCATGTTAAAAGGAGTCCATCAATATTCCAGTCACACCTACGGCTGATGGTGGAGTCACTCGTCCACAGAGCCTCACTGTCCGATTCTCTGTCAATGCTGTCTCTGACCACACTTCCTTTCCCTTTTTGCTCCGGCCATCAGCTCCAAACTTTGCAGCTCAGATTAAACAGACATCATCTTTCTTAAGTGTAAACTACCACCCTCTGTTGGCCGTGTCAGGGAGTTCAAATATCAAGATCAAACCACTGAAATATTGCTCGGCATTGCACTCAGACTGGGAGGCAGTGCGAGCTGTTCTGGAATATTACTAATTATTCAGGTGTCACATCTCAGTATTCACATTGATTTTACCTTATTTAAAGGCAATACTTTGATTTTAAATAATTTAATTTGTGAAGATGAAAGATAAATAATTAATTTAAAGTTTGAGCCCAGTTTACTTTTATGATAAGTACCTTTTTATTCTTTTGTGTATTCAGTAGTCTAGAAATGCAATAGAATATTTAAACAGATCAACTTGATATATAAAAACCTACCTCTTGTTTTGTGTTTACTCTCCAGGTCCAACTGGCTGAAGCCGTGCTGCGGTCGTCGAGTGGCCCTGTGGCAGGTCTGTCTGCTCAGCGCTGGCTTCAACTGTATCCTGGTGGCCTGTGTCATCCTGGTGGTGCTTTTCCTGTCTTTGGAGCTTCTCATAGACACCAAACTCCTACAATGTAAATATAGCGTGCATGGCTGTTTATTTATTTCTCCTATTTTAACCTTTTTTTTTTTTTTATCGAGGGGGAATTTTGCTGAATATGCACATTCTTCTTCAGCAATGCACTGTGTGACGTTCATAAAACACCTGGGAGGCATCCGGTACAACACGCAGGAGCAGCTCCACTGGAGCAGCAGGGAGTTAAATGCTTTAGTGTCCTTGAGCATTAAACTGAATCCTTAGTAACTCCACTGGTGCTGCTCCTGCACTGTGATATTCCTGCAGACAAGGTCAGATTAAGAGAATTAATTTTCAGAAGTTATAAATCTGTATCAATGTAGTTACTACTACTATCATTTGCTGTACAATTTACACTGTTATATTCTTAAACCCAGTGGATGCAAGGCTTAGAGGTTATTGCAGTTTGCAACATTCCTTTGTGCCATCCCTAGAGAATAACTATCTAAAACTTCTATTGAAAGCCTAGTCCCAATTAAACGCCCAGTCCCTTTCACTAGCCTGAGAGAGAGAGAGAGAGAGAGAGAAAAAAGTGTTGACCACCTTTTTCTGAAGCTAAAATATGTGTCCATTCCTTGATTACTGGGTAAGTTATTTATATTTCTTTGGTCCGTAAGGGTCCAAATATGAAAAGAATCAAAAGTGTTTTTATAAAAATATCTTTACATACAAAAAACTATAGAATATGGATATTATAACATTATATACTACAGTATATTAAACCATGCAGTGTTTACAGCCTTTTTGGCTTGTGTACTCTTGCGAAAAAGCAATGTCTACTTGGAGCCCATTGTCACTTTTTGAGATGTCAGTGAGTTGTTAGCAGTTGCACCAAGAAGACATTCCCCCTCTTAACTTCTCACATGGTTTCCTTCAAATAACTGCTCTAAGTATATATAATATTGTATCCAATATTTCACAGAAAGAGCAAAGATTATTTAAAAGTTATGAAAACACATTTTTGTTACCATTCATCTCTTTCCTACCCTGTTAATGATATATCTATATGTATATATATATTTTTTGGTACTATATTGCCTCTGTCCTTTACATAGGTGGGATTGTGAATGCAGGACTTTTAGTTGTTGTGGAATATTTTTACAGTGATGTATTGGTACTTTTAGTGAAAGAGACAGTTCACCCCCAAATCAACAATACATATTTTTCATCTTATCTGTGGTGCTATTTATCAGTGTATATTGTTTTGGTGTGAGTTGCTGAGTGTTGGAGATATCGGCTGTAGAGATGTCTGCCTTTTCTCTAAAATAATGGAACTAGATGGCAGTCGGCTTGTGGTGCTCAAAGTGCCATGAAAAAAAAAAGGAACTCACCAGTTGTGTATCTTTCCAGAAATCAACATGAGTGCAACTTTGAATTATGTCCCTTATTCTGTTTCACTACAATACACAGGACAATTTACAAAGATTCATGTCTCAAGATCCCTTACTTTTAAGCGTTGTAGAAATCATCTTAACAGTCATGCGTAAGACTTTAGTATCCACTCTTTGCTTCACCGCTGTGTGTGCCAGTCACAGAGGAGCTGGCGGCGCTGGATGGTAAATGGCTGTGATGGAGAGTGATGGAGAAAGGCGATAATGAACCAAGTCTCTTGTCAATGGCAGCAGGCACACGTCCCCATCGATTACTGGCCAGCATCCAGCCTTGATGATACCTGAGTCTCGCTGCGGGGACTGCGGGACTCTAGTCACTTCAGATCTATTGTAATCCAGTGCTTTGTCTGCTGCCACTCCTGCAAGACAAACAGTGGAGTGGGCAATAAGGCGTGAGTGAGTCAGGGAGAGCACGGAGAGATTAGTGGCGTGGGACATGGATAGATACAGGTTGGCACTGTGGATTAATGGATGGACTTTGAGATATGGAAAACACTAAAAATGCTGATGGACAGAATGTCAAGGAGAGGAGCAGCAGGAGGAGTGCTGCCGGGAGACGTTCAGTATTAAGTCAGACAGGAGAAGTTTATTTTCTTTGTGGTAGACCTTCTTGAAAAGAATGATATTTCAACTGAATGGCACAAAACATGCTTTTACAAGATATTAGCTAAGTTACACAAAGTACTTTCCTTTATTTACACTTAAAGAGACAGTTTGCTCCATCAGAAAAATCCTCTTACCTGCAGTGCGATTTATCAGTCTAGACTGTGTTGTTGTGAGTTGCGGAGTGTTGGAGATATCGGCCATAGAGATGTCTGCCTTCGCTCCATTACTAAGCTCAAAATGCATTTGAGAAATTCAACAGTAATATCTTTTTCTAGAAATCATGACCTGATTAATCAAGATAATTCACAGACCTGGTTGTGAGCAGCAGTCTTATATAGGAACTATTTTTTCTACACCAAACTACACCCAGCAACCATATCACAGTGCAGGAGGAAGTGTGCATCTACTCATGGATGAGAGGCTCATGCTTGTGACAAAGCGAGGTGTAAACATTAATGGCGTCCTCCTCGGCTGAGCTGTCAGGTTAGCTAGCTTCAGTGGTGCACGCGTCCTTCTGTGCAGTGATACAGTTGGTGAGTCCCACATGAAACTGCTAACAACAAGGTCTGTGGATTATTTTGAGTAACAGGGTCACGATTTCTGGCAAGAGACATGGCTGTTTTTCAAAGTTTCTCAAAGGTATTTTTTTTTAAATTTATTTTGGGTTGAACTGTCCCTTAAAGTTCTTTTGCTCACCCTAAAGATATAGAAACACTTTATTCCCCTGTATCGTTTTTCGTATGGTCCTCTTTAATGTCTTGTTTAACATCTGTGCCGTTCCTTCTTTCAACAGTTTCCAATGCTTTCCAATTTGCCAGCATTATCCACTGGATCAGCCTTATCATCCTGTCACTCTTCTTTTCAGAGGTAAGACATGTGGTCCATAAAACCTTATTTATGGCACCACCACTAATAAAAGTCTTGTAGACATCATATACTGTAGTTCTCATTCTGTTATTTTCCTACCTTCCTGCATTTGGTCTCGTAAATTATGTTATATGGTCACAGTTCTTCATGGGCTCAAACCCCCGGATAATTGAACTGACACATTTCATAATTGAATAAACCAAACTAAACCTTCTTTAATTGTAGAGTCTATCCTATCTATAGAAATGCAAACCAGGTGCAGGCCTAAGGGAACCAGACTATGTGGCTGCCTTTTAATTTCCTTTATCGTCTTGTCAGGATTCAGCTTTAGCTTCAGAAATGCTACCTTGAGGCTGGATGGCCGGCGGAATGTCTATTGTGTAAACCATAATTGTAATTAGTCTTAATAAAATTCGAGCCATTGTTTGATAAGATAATGTCTTATCACCACTCTACAATTGTGAAAAACAAAATGGAGAGGGGAGAGTCTGGCCCACAGGCCTCCACTCCAGTGCAAACCAATTACCCTGACAGCCTCAGCCCCAATGCCCTAAACCAAACATTAATTACCAGTGAGCCAGCAGGAGCAATAATTAAAGCTGAGCTTAATGAGCAGTGGGGATGGGGTTACAGTGATACGATCCATCCAAACACCTCGCCCACTGACATCACAGAAGGAGAGTCATCTGGGGAATGGTGTTAGATAGATGTAGCATATCACCAGCCGGTCCCTCCGCACCAATCAGGAAAGAGGATTCGAACATGTGGGCGGAGTCCCTGCACTTTTCACTTGACACCAGCACTGTTGTCCAACATGCGCACAGGATGATGGATTAGCAGGACCGGTCGTACATGACACCCCATGCTAATTGGAGTGTAAATCAATGGCCCTGCTCAACAAAGGGTCCCACAACCAACAGCATTCGCAGAGCACAAAGTAGAATTTGATCGGATTACACGTGTTGCGTCGTCTTTTTGTAGGTCAAAGATCAAGATCAGGGGACAGATTTGCCACAGATATAATAGCTTCATCAAAGAGCCGCCTATAATTGCTTTCAAAAGACTGTTCACAGGCAAATCAATGGTATTGTCCTGTACAGTATGTGTGCATGTACTTGTAGCTGCAACATATTTTACACTGATCAAACACTGGTATATTTTGGGCTACTTTTCGAGTGCCTGGCTTCATATACAGCATTCAGGATGCTAAAATGCAGTTTTCCTCTTCAAATACTTTTTTTTTCTGATAGAATAAATTAATAACTATGCTGGAATCATTATTAGAAAAAAAAAGTATTTGAAGAGGAAAACTGCACGGCTCAAGCCTCTTCTCTTTCTAGTCTATGCTCTCACATCTCGACAAAGGGTGTTGGATGTGATGACAACTCAAAAGACTAAGAATATCACAAGAGCTTTTTATATGTATCAGCATACTCTCTCACCTATCTATTTTAATGCTTTCATTTATCTCCTTCTGTCTGTTTTAGACCGTCTTCAGAATTGTAGTGCTCGGGATCTGGGACTACATAGAGAACAAAGTTGAGGTTGGTGCTGGTGTTGTTTGTTTATTGGCAGATCTTGATGACAAGTGTTCAATTTGGTCACCTGTTTCAATATGATGTATCTAGATTTGATTCCCCCCAGAGTTAATAGTAGTAGTTGTTGTTCATCATTTTGTAGATACACTTTGCACACACAACAACATCTGCACATATTTGAATTTTGGGCATGCTTATGTGTATGACCTCTCAGGTGTTTGATGGCGCTGTCATCGTGCTGTCCCTGGCCCCCATGGTGGCCTCCACGGTGGCCAACGGGCCCAGCAGCCCCTGGGATGCCATCAGCCTCATCATCACTCTACGTATCTGGAGGGTCAAGAGGATCATTGATGGTGAGGCAGACAAAAAAAAACATGATGTGTCCATCACATTTATTAAAGATAAAATATGGAACATTTCTGCATGAAATGACAAAAAATAAGTAGACCTATGGGTAGTTGCATTATCCTGTTTCCAACAATGTTCAAACTGTTTGACAGAAACAGTAGTTTTACCTCACAGAACACAGGAGATGCTTGTCTATCACTGCCTCGATCGGTTAGTTTGTATTATTGTGTGACTTGCGTTGACCTCGGATAACAGCACAAGGCAATCCTACGTTTGAATTTGCCACATAACGTTAGCTACAGTAGCTGTGCAGTGTATTGGCAGCTGACTTATCTAACGCTAATTTAAGTTAGCAAGTTAACATTACATTACTTGTGGTCATTCATTAGATTAAAATGTATAAACGTGAACAAACGTGACTAAATGTAATGTGCATAAAACTTAAATCCATGAACATGATTTCTGCCAAAGTCACGTCATATAAATTTCATTGGCAGTGGTGGTTGTTTAACAATGAAGACAACAACTCCCATGATCCCATGCTACTTCATGGCGTTACTTAAGTCCATCTTTTGGTATTGTTTTGATTGAGAGACCCCTAGTGGCAGAAATGACATACTTTGTGTATGTGAGACTGATTAATTTTATGGAGCAACTCAAGGAAACACCCCGTCTTTCTTAACTCAAACGGACGACACAGCTGCATAAAAATCGGCGTGCCTCGAAAGAGCTAAATGACCCCATTCTCTCCATGATTATACAAATTATTTACTATTCAGAGCAATATTGCTATTGATCATCCCTCGTAGTGAATTGCTGCCACTCTGCTACTCTAACTTGTATTGATTGTAAGGGGATGGTTAAGTAGATTCAGAGAGGCCATAATGAATATAGCGGTTGTTCTTCCCTATGCTAATGCAGCCCGGTTCGATATCTGTTCGGAGGTCACCCTCGCCACGGGCCTCTGGCTGCATACAGGATCAGCTGCACACAAACCACACAGGAACTCGGTGTGCAGTTTGTGTTCAGTGAGACAGTGAATGAGTAAAGGGCTGTTTTCGCTAATATTTCATCTCAAAGCGATAGTTTGACATTTGCTGGAGGAGTCAGAGGAGGCTACAGCCAGCAGCTGGTCAGCTAAATACAAATAGAGTGTGGAGCAGCTAGCTTAGCTCAGTCTACCAGTGCCTCTTAACACATTATAACTTGTTTGTTTAATATGTCTACAAAAAAAACAAAAAACGTATAAAGCCAAGGAGGTTGTGTTTTTTATAAATATTTGATAAGGTTCTAAAAAGAAATTTCTGTCCTGGTTGATTTCAGGGTGGCTTTGGTCCAGGCTCTTAATCAAACATGAGTACATTGTTTTAATGAATCAAATATATTGAGCTAAAGGGGGACACATCATAATGACATGATTAATCATTTCAGAAATCAATACAATACTGCTTTCAGCATCATTGATTTACTCTGCTGAAGCCCGTTCAGCAGGAGCGTGTTTCCTGCTCCTTAACATGCAGCTGTGGTGCTGGTTTCCAGGGAATGAACTGGTGATTTTCCTGCTGCACACCTCAACCTGTTGGGTTTGATATTTGTGAGTGATTGAGTTTCCTTGTTAGGCAGGCGGCAACACACCTCAGAGGAAAGAAATCACACTCGGACCAATAAATGTACAGCTGAGGGACCGGCTCGGTTATCGCAGGCGAGGGATTGAGTCTCCCGCAGAATTAGCTTGACGTATGAAGTGGAGATGTTTGTGTCAGTCCGATGGGAGTGGAAATACAGAGCAGAGAACTGCAGCAGAATTTGTACAGGCTAGAAAGCAGAATTTATTAGCAGAGTGATATGTCAGATGGGAAATATTAACCTCACAAACATGTAGCAAACAGGTGATCAGAAAAAAAAGAATGTCGTCCTTTCCATCCTTTGCATTGACTCGAGAACCAACATTTTCTTGTGTCAGCACTCCTCACATTGTATTAATGAATATGAAGACAATGCAACAAATGCTTGTGCAAGTGCTTTAAACAGAGCAATTTTAACAAAGTCACTAAATTTTCCATTGTAGTTTTAGATTTTCATTTCAAACATGTAAAACAATTAATGAATACAAAACATACAAGCTGTGAAAAGCACTCAATGAACAACATACTTAAGTATTTCATGTCTGAAAAGAAGTAGGAAGACGTGAATACTTATCAAGTCCTACCCCTTATTCTTTATGTTTTATCAATTACCTTAATATCAAACATGAATATTCCAACTTTCCATCGCAGTAGTCATGATACACACTTTTGTCAAAAGAGTGAACTAAAGGAAAATTAAACATTCAGAATGAAACAATGACAGATCATTCAAAATAAATCAAAAATAACCTACATATCCTGTGTTACTGTGCTTGATAATCCAGTCATATCCATTAAGTCTGTTGCTTTTGAAAATGTGTTAAAAAACTTATATATATTCAACATGTATGTATTTCCTCACTACAGTTTTTCCATAAATTAACTGTAATACACTGTTTTCCATCAGTCCTCCTGAACATACTAATTCCTCTCAGTTCATGTTGGCTTTCTCTCATCTCAGACAACCCTTGGACAGTACAGGGGTGTTGGGATAAAGCGGTATTGATGGTAAATGTAATATTTAAAAATAAGATATTGCTATCATAGTAATACTACACATATGGTGATATTGTGTAAATAGCTAGCTCTTGCACAGTGGTCCCCAACCAGTGGGTCGTGGGTCCATTCTGAATGGACCACAAGCGACTTGCAAACGTGTCAGGATTGTAAAAAACACACTTTATTTTTAAGTACAGTGAATTTCTGGCAGGGAGCTTTTATTTTGAAGTGCTGTTTTCTACTGCAGTGGAAGTGAATCAAATCTTTACATTTAGTGTTTTTAATTTGATCAAGAGTGGGTTTGTTGCCTCTCTATAAGTTGTTTGTTTACAATTCTTTTGGCCATGAAGGACGAACATGGATTTGTGAAATATAAATGGTGAAAGATGATGAGAAATATTTCTGAGGCAACACACATATACTTGTAGACAGAAAACTGAGTCCTACAGCAGTTTTAAATGCAGTGAGACAGGTTCTTGTGGGTTGGTGTGTGATCTAAGTCACACAGGTTTGTGAGAGCAGTGAAACATTTGACTCTAGGTGAGAGGAGAGTGGAGTTGGGACCTTGTGTTAGCCTCTGTGAAGTCGTGGTGTGAATTACACTGCTATGTGTGTACTGCCAGCAGCTGTCAGTAAGGCTGTGACACACACACACACACACACACACACACACACACACACACACACACACACACACACACACACACACAGTATAATCATGCAATCAACACTGTGCGCCTGCAAACACATACTGACACAGATACAATATGCAGGAGCACAGATGTGTGCATATTGTGTGGCTAAATAATGAACTTGTGATTAAGCTTTCATGCCTGTTTGAATCCTGACTGGACTGACCCCATCTGATGTCCCCACTATTGCAACGTGTGTGTGTCGACATGACTATAAATAGGTACAAGGAGCATGTGGCGATGGCTGTGTGCTTTGCTCTGCCCCCCTCAGTACCAGAAGGGCTGTTTCATTCTCCTCCTAGTGTTTTGACAAAGCCGACAGCTGAGTCTCATAATAGTTCAGAATCACAATCATAATAACAACAACAACAACAAGAGAGATATTGGAAGAGAACGAGCATAATTACAGAGTGTGTTTCACCTCTTATTATTGCCCATAGCAACATTCCCTATCAGGACACACAGTATCACCATGTGTCATATCATATTGCTGGCTTACAAATGTGATCACAGTGAGGTGTGAGGGACCGACTGTCTGCCACCTGTGATGACAACAGGTATCCAAATTTACTCTCGCCATCCTTTTTTTAGGTACACCTTCCTATCCTGCTCCGGAAAGTGTGTCATGTAAAAATAAAATGTGCAGTCAGATTGTAAGACGTGGAGTTACTGATTGATCAAGACGGGATTTAAGTGTTTGATGCATCACTCCCAGCATGGCTGCACATTATGCTTCCAATACTTTACCAGGAATCATTTAATCAATAAATGACAACAATAATAATAATAATCATCTTTATTTATAGAGCAATTTTAAAAAACAGCCTTACAAAAACAAGTTATAAAATCAACAGGGTTTATAAGAAAACATTCACTCATTCATATTCTGTAACCGCTTATCCTGTAGGGGTCACGGGGGCCTGGAGCCTATCCCAACTGACACTGGGCAAGACGTGGGGTACACCCTGGACAGGTCGCCACAGAGTATCACAACCTGCATGTCTTTGGACTGTGGGAGGACGCTGGAGTACCCAGAGAAAACCCATGCTGACATGGGGAGAACATACAAACTGCACATGAGGGCTCCCTCACCCTTCAGTGTAAAAAACGGGGAAATAAAAGACAGTTTAAAGAAATTTGGTCTCAAGAATATCAGGAAAAGCTCTTTGATAAAAGTATGTTTTAAGAAGGGACTGACTCAAGAGATCACTGACTTGGCCGACCTGATTTCCATGGGCACATTGTTCCACTGCCTTGGGGCCCTGACTGCAAACACTGTCCCCTCACGTTTTCGGCCAGGCCTCTGGAACAGACAAAAGAACTGAGGATCTCAAAGTACGTACAGTACTAACAGGTCAATGATATAGCTGGGAGAGAGGCCATGAAGAGCCTTAAAAGTATTCAGAAAAATCTTAAAATCTTCTAAAACATAGTGGGAGCCGGTGTAAAGAGGCTAAAACTGGAGTGATGTGTTTACGTCTCTTGGTTTTGGTTAAAAGCCTGGCAGCTGAATTCTTTACAGTCTGTAGTCAAGTAATAGATTTTAGATTCAGGCAAGAAAAAAGGCTTGAGCAGTGATCCAGGCGTGAAGAAATGAAGGCCTATAAAACTGTCTCTGTGACTTTAAAAAGTTAAAAAGCTAAACTAAACAACCAATCAGCTGCAGCTTTGTGTGAAAAAAAAAAAAAAAGACTGGTGAGTGATGATGGGAGTTGATTAAATCAATGAGAGGTCACAGGAAAGAAGCAAGAGTGATTCAAGGCCGGCCAAAGTACGCTGGCAACACTTCAGTACAACACTGTGGAAGGAAGAAGGTCACGTCAGACACACTACTCATTTATCACTGAAGGGTGAAGATTGTGTCATTCGCGAACAGGAAGATGAAGCTCATGAGTCCATGTGACCACCAAGACTATAAAAAATAATCTATATTGGTACACAAAGTAGCATTTGAGCATCATTTGACTGCAGCATATTGTGCCAAAATGTAACTGCTGACATGATCTTGTCTCCATGGTGTGTAAAAAGGAGCAGTTTGGTTAAACTTTTTTACACGTCACATACATTCAAATATTGTTGTGCACTGCTCTAAGAAGACATTGTTACTTTGTTTTACATAAATTAGCTGTCCTGCGAGAGAGAGCTCAGAAAACGCTGCTGGTCAGTGACATTCTAAGATAAAAATGAGCTGCTAATTATGCACAAGAGTCCCAACAATAAACAGTATTAGCACTGCAAAAGAAACTTTAAATGTCTAATTATATATATGTATAAAAGATTGTCCGTCTTTCACCAGATTTTTTTTTTCCTTTTTTTTTTTTTTTACCAAAATATTACCATTAACACTCAGATAAATTCTCAGTTCTGGAAGCTCAAACGATAAGCCCTATCTATCTTATGACACCACCAGTGCTTCATTAAAGATGATTAAAGCACTGTGACTTTAATATATGCAGATGTTGTACAACAGATGTCAACTCATTAAATACTTTTGGATCAGGTGGAATGAGATGTTTAGAGTCAATGTGGGCTGAAAATGCACTAAAACTTTGTGACACCCTCACGTCAGTATGAAACAAGATCCCTGCGGAACATTTTCAGCACCTGCAGGTAGTGAACCAGTTATTAATGAGGTTTGCATGTCTGATGACAGACATTTATACAGCAAGGGACAAATAGCCCACTAACACTGACCTTTGACCTCGATGTGCTCGATGTATTTTACCATAAATACCTTCAGCAACTGTCTTACCTAAAAAAAACTTTTCACTCCGTAATTCTTGATGCCTCCGAACACACTTGGCAGTCCCTTTCACACCATTTAATAATGTGGTTTAGTGATCTAAACGAATGTTATTGTGTTTGTTTTAAAACGTTCCCCTTCTCATCCCTCTTCCATGTTAGCTTATGTGCTGCAAGTCAAAGTTGAGATGGAGTTGGAGATCCAGCAGTGTGAGAAGACCAAGGCTGTGAGAGAGGAGCAGCTGGAGCGTCTCACTCAGATCTGCCAGGAACAGGCCGTGAGTACCAAAACACCTCAAATTTATCCTGCTAGCGACATTTCCCCAGGCACCTCCACAAAATTAGCTTGAAAGTTAAAAAAAAAGAAACGTTCAGCACATGCACTCAAAATGGGGCCCATATATGACACACAACACACCTATGTGGTTCTGTATGAGGACTGAGAGAGGAGCTGTGCATTCAGTAATATTTGGAAAATATGGGTGTTTGCAACGTATGGTAAATAGCACATGGATGATCAATAATTTGTACACAAAGGGTTGAGAAGCAGTTGGTAAGTAGTACATAGTCATAAATAATAACTCAGAATATTGCATGCCAATAGTAAATATGTTCCATTTCAATTACAGAAGTTCCTCACATACTGCATTATGATTAGTTTAAAGTCATGTCTTCAGCCTGTTTCAGCCTCTCTTAACTGGTTACCAGTCAGGCACTGCATGGCTTTGCCCTCAGCTACATTGTTGAGATGCTTCTCCCCTATGAATCAGGTCGCAACCTCAGCCTCAGATCCTCAGGCAGGGCTCTGCTGGCTGTTCCTCAGTCCCCGATCAAAACTAAAGGTGACCGGACTTTTGCTGTCAAGGCCCCTCAGCCCTGAATTACCTGCCTGAGGATCTGAGGCTTGCAAAATCAGCAACATCTTTCAAATCGCTTCTTAAAAATGATCCGTTCAAAAAAGCCTTTTATTAATTTCAGCACACTTTTTTATTCTATATATGTCTCATTTAATTATTATTGTAGTCTTTTATTTTGTATTACTCTAATTGTTTGATTTGCTATACCTCAGCGCAATCTACAGGGCAAGCAGTTGCAAACTTTTCTTATCTGCTTCAGTGATGGTATTTTATCTTTATTCTATTTTTATTGTTCTTTGTATTTCTTAAAATTGCCCAATTGTATTTGCTTGAATCCTGCATTGTTTTAAATATGTGATTAACCATGTAAAGCACTTTGTAACTTTGTTTTTAAAAGTGCTTTATAGATAAAATGAATTATTTATTATTATTATTATTATTATTGTTTGCCACTCATACTCATATTACATATAGCCACAATAGAAACTGTCAGCTCATCCACCACCAGAGGGCAGCAACACCTCACAAACAGGTCCAGGCTTTGCCACACATTTGAGACCTGGGAGCACAGGCACTGATGAAAGCATATGTGAAAATGCAGACTTTAATAAATATTGATAAAGACTTACCCTTCAAATGACCATATATGTTCTTGTGTGAGACCAGACATATACAATAAATAAAATATCAGTGTTCAAGTTACTATTTTAGGTGATACCTTATCCTATGTTTTCTTATATGGCCTCAGTCTAAATGTAATGTAACTGAAGATGCATATTTCACTTGGAACAGAAGTAATACACATGTCCTGCATGTGTGATTTGTAAAATAGTTGCTTCAATGTGTTTATTTTATATTCACATCCTTTTACAGGATTTACAGCTGCACTGTTTTCTTGTCAATGGCTTGTGTGTTTTCTCCAAGACCTAAAACCCTGAAATCAATACAGAGACATCACAGCTGTACATCGCCGAAGCATGCTGTTTATCCAACACATAATTAGAAAATGCACTTTGAGTAAACAGTCCACCAGTAATTAATCTTGATGTTCTTAAATGGGAGCTGTCAGGTCAGGAGGAAAGCTCAACACTGATTCAAACACAGATGAGTTGGAATATTTTTGTGAGCTTTTTTGCAGCAGTCTTGCGTTGAATGTATGCAGATGACGTTTCCTCTCCCTCCCTCCTCCCCTTGCCTTTCACCTCATCCTGTATCTTTGCCACTCTGCGTCTCCTTGTTCTCTCGCTTCTTTCCGTCTCTGCTCTTTCCCACAATCAATTTCTTTCTTTTTTCATTCACACTTCTAACTTCCTCCTTTTCTTCTCATTTTTTTTATCCACACACAACCACCTCCAGTTTGAAATCAGGCAGCTGAGGGCCCATCTGGCCCAGCAGGACCTGGACCTCGCAGCAGAACGTGAAGCAGCCATGCAGATCCACCATGTGTGGGGCAAACAGGGGAGGAGTTTTCAGGTTGTAGAGGGCTTGACTCCTGGGGAGTCTGACGATGAGGGTGGCCAGAGGAACCCCAGGGAGCCACGAGCACCTGCAGGTACAGTATGGTCCCTAAAGCAGAGTTTTTAGGGACTAGACTGCACGATACTGAAAACACTAAATGTTAAGTGAAGTAAAGCAAACATCTGAACTGTAAAGAATGTAGCAAAGATATTTATAACCTCCTCTGATACCAGTTGTGGCTCTGAACATACCTTGCAGTGAGGATATTACAGTATGTTAGAACAAAAACACAATTTCATAAACTGAGAATGAACACTTCTTAGACAAAAGCCTGTAGCTTTAAAAATATAGCTAATCTGAATACACACCATGCCAGATGCAGTGTTTGCTTGAGAAAGCAGCATGACAAACCAGGAGAGAGGTGCAGCATAAAGTATGTACATAATTATGTGGAACAAAAAGTCTCTAACGGTGTAACATCAGGTGAACTGGATGCCAGAGCAGTGTACAGTTAATCTGGAGCAGTTGCCCTGGAGCACCTTCGAGGCCAGGCTCTTAGCCCCTCTGCACTCGCACACAACACCCATCTGACCGCAGGCGCTCCGGGATCAATATGAGGGCAAAAAAGCTTTTAGGATCTGGTGAATCCTGGAGAAAACAAGCATGTTTTCTGACACTACGTCAGCTTGCATGGGCCTCTGTCATCCCCCAACTATCTCTCTTACCAACCCCCCCACCGCCCCTCGTGGCGAGGCCGACCAAGCTGGCCCAGACCACTTGGGCTATTTCAGGTACAGAGTGCTCTGTGCATTGGGCCTTGTTCGGGGAGAGTGGGCTCCTGTCAACATCTGTTCCCCTTCACCTGCAAACCACAATAGGGCACCAGGAGGCTCCACAGCGGCCACAATATTACCCCAAGGGCATAGTGGGAAATCTGGCTCTCAGAAACAAGTGGGGCTCTTTACAGAAACATGGTCACTGGGATGAGCATTTAGGCCACAGGGCTCAAGTCAAGTCAGGTCAGCTCAGATCAAGCCAGATGTATTTGCATTGCTCAATATTGCACACACAATCTCAGAGGGCTTCTCTCACACTCACCTGCATGGAGCCGTCAAACTATTAAGAACGTACGTCAAAGCAGTGGCCTTCATAAGAATGAATGTCTCAGGAGATTAAGGATTTTGCCACCTTAAAGTACCAAACCATGTAGAGCCTAAGAACATCCAATGACATTAATCAATGAGCCAGTGGAGTTCTCTCTAAGATGCTGAGAGAAGATTGCGGTGACGGTGGTATTGCAGCAGAGAAAGATAGGCATGTTTGGTTGAAAGGAATGTTTCAAATGAGCTGACATGTTAGGTTTTAAGAGTTTACAGCCACGCTAGGGCGAGGGATATGGAGAAAATCCAATATCATTAGATTTTTGTCCAAATACCTTGATATCCTCATTTTGGCGACATTGTGGGGTTGACTATTGGTGCTTTTATATATTTACACGATGAGATTTTGATGAATAATTGTCAGTAATATGGATATAATGACTAAATGGTTAAAGGCAATTTAGAACAAGGAAAAAGGCCAAACTTACATTACAATATCCAAAAACTAACACCATATCTAGTCTTATATCATGATACTGACTTCATACTGACACATTGTCCAGCCCTAAGCCACACTATTGGCTCTGTGAAGCTTTACCACAACAGCGCTTTGAGCTAAATGCTAACATGCTCACAGTGACAATGCTAACACGCTGATGTTAAGCAGGTTTAATGTTTACAATGTTCATCATCTTAGTTTAGCGTGTTGGCATGTCAACATTTGCACCAAACACAAAGTACAGCTGAGGCTGACGGGAATGTCATTAATTTTGCAAGTCATAAACCAAACTGATGATGGCACTAGAGGAAGGAAGTCAGTGGTTAACACAACTCATCCTATGAGGAACATGGGAATCTGTAAAATCTTTGATGGCAATCCATCCAACAGTTATGGAGACATCTCACCAAAAACCACAAACGTCAACTTATTTTTGACCCAAGAGGAAAATGCAGGGGATCACTAAAACCAGTAGGCTTCATTCTCCTGGGACCATGAATGTCTGCACAAACAGCGGGACTGCCAAAATGGCCGATATGGTACAAATCGTTGCAATCGTAATTGCCTTTTTACTTTGTTTATTTGTGTTAACGCTGGCTGCAGTGGTTGCTAATCTTCCTTTGGTGTACTCTCACACTACTTCACCTGTGGTGTAGAACCGATACTTCACCTATCAATATTATAGTTCAGATTTGAACTGAAAGGACCTCAGCATGTCACCTCTCTTTTTCCACAGACACATGATGGCCTAGTTACTTGACAGTCACAGAAAGAAGGGCAGAGCCTTTTATGCATGCTGGACAGCCCATTCTTTTTTCTTAAGACTCATGTGTTATTAATTGTGGAGTGATTGTCTCAGTCTTGTTTTAGTGAGTGCAATGCTTCCTCTCTAGGGGTGGCTCGGGGATTAATATTTTAGACTGAAAAATAAATGAAATTACCCATCAGAGTCTGCAGCATGTCCCGGGGGACAGGGGCTAGCACTCAGGGTACTCTGGGTTCGCACTCAGCCAGCGGACAGTGAGCTCAAGACCAATCAAGCGAACAGAGGAGCATAGCAGATCACAGCCATTCACCACGCACGCTGAGGCCCGCTAGACTGGAGGGATCTGGGCCTGAACAAAGAGCTCCCACCCGCTCTTTCTCCCACTCATTTCCCCCCATTTCTCTCCTCTCTGAAACCAACCCCACCCTGTCTCTGTCCCAGTTTATTTCTGGTGCGCTAATGCACGGCGTGATCCTGACCACTTGACAATAAAGCACCTGTGGCCTGGGGCAGAAGTCATCTCTGTCAATATTATGTTGTAAACATGAGAGATATTCTCCATTTAGACTAGTTTGTGTGGTTAACACTGAAATGGACCCGCAGACAAAAAGGTATGAAATCCAATTACAGTCGCTGCCACACAGAGTATTAGCAGTCACACATAAACCCTAATGTGACTGGTCATTTCCTGTTTCCTATTTATGGTCTGCTCTGTATTCTTGTTATAAATAATAATATGAAGACTAAACAGTATTCTTGTTTTATGTATTTTGTTTTTTTGTGTTTATAAGTTAACTAATCAGATTCTGGGCAAATAGAAGAGAAACTGGAAGGTTTGTGGTGTTGAAATAATATCTGCATTCAAGCTTTTTCTTGGGGGGTATGATTTTGATGGGATGACGGGGAAAACTCCACATTGCATTGCTGCATTTGTATGTAGGCTAGCCATCCTCTTTATACAGATATATAGAGGTTTTTTTTATAGATTACATCAAACAAAATCACTCACTATAGCAACACATTTCAATGTCAACTTTTTTTGATTAAGTAATAATAATAGTTCCTTTATGTGTTTATCTTTTTATTAATTTATTTTTGAATTCAGATCCAGTTGTACGTGATGACATGAACAACTACATCAGCCAATACTACAGTGAAGCAAGCAGTGGTAAGTGACTATGAACATTGACTTTAATACTTTATATACCACTCCATACAATTGAATAAAATTATGTATGGCAGTGACTCTGAAGTCTTTTTGTGTGGTTATAGGGCCACTAAGTCTGACTTTTGCCAGATGAAAAGCTTAATTATGGGGCACCCACTAGCTCACCTGGTAAAACAGTTGCCCCACTTATAAAGGCTGTGTCCTTGCTCCAGTGGCCATGGGCTCGATTCCAGGCCATGGCATCTTGCTGCATGTCATCCCCTCTTCTCTCCCCACTTCACGCTAAATCTGTCTCATCAAATAAAAGCAAAAAAAAAGCCCCCCAAAAATATCTTAAAAAAATCTTAATTCTGGACAAATGACATCCATCTCTGATGTTACTGAGCACTCCAAATTTTGGATAATTCAATTTACATTTATGTCTCATACTGTATACAGACAACATCATAATCCATTCACAGGTTTTAAGATTTTGTTGAAATGAACTAAACAATTTTATGCACTTGTTGTGAGTTAAAGAAATGATTTGTTCTATCTGTGCTGTCCGACTCTCTAAATGTATACAATGTCTTTCGAGATGCTGGAGCTTCTGGCTTAGGTGCGCGGGTCATCACCACAGCAGCCATCGACGTTCACCTCCCCACCAATCCAAATCCCATCCAGTCAAACCCGATGCTTGCTATGGAGCGGGTGGGGAGCGCCGTAAGTGACGCCTCAACCAGCATATCACGGTCCAGTGGCAGCCTGACGGCCCGCCCCCACAGCCTGAGTAGCCACACTCCGGGTTCATCTATGACAGACTGCAGCAGCAGCACAGCTCAGGACCTCAGTCTGAGCTACAGCACCCACCGCTGCTGCCCGCCTTCCTACTCAGGCCAGGACCCCTGCAGGGACCCCAGCATGGTGGTGCAGGAGCTTCTCTCTTCCCTCTCTGAGGACTCCTGCCTTGCTCAGAAGGGCCTGGTAGTAGACCCTGTCAACCTTAAGCTTCCCAGCCCTACTGGTTCAGAAAAGGCCAGCCCCGAGCTGGACAACAGAATAAACATCTTTAACCGCAGGAATCAGGAGGAGAGACGAGGACGGGGAAGGGGTTGCGTGCTGCTGCAGACCAAGCCACTGATTCATCTGCAGGGCAGCACCACTGAGCCGTCCCTGGAGGAGAAGTACCGGCTCCTGGGACCAGCTGACACACCTCTGGGGCACATGCCTGATACATAACCTACATTTACACAGAAACAGAAGTCTTTTCTCTTCTTTTACTGCCACCCTGTTTGGCGTATATCTGAACTCTTGCGGCAGGTCAAACCTCATGAGAGGCACATAAGATTTAAAAATTGGATTTTTCTGTCGCTGTGTAAATCCAATCTCAGCCAATCCAGAGCAAGCTTGAGCCTTAGCTTCCAGCTAACACTGATGCTCCTTAACTTGACATGTTCAGAAGTCATAGCAGAAATGACAATAAGAACTCTTGGGCCCTTTGCCACACTGTCCAACCTCCCCTGTTCCTCAATGATGGATTTTTGAAATCAGAAATTCCCTGAAATAGCACAACAACGACTATAACATCCCAGTAAAGGGAAGTCTAATGTGTTCTTGGACACATTCTTCATCAGGAATTCTCACTTTGAATAGGTCCTAAATGCACTGAACTTTACATGAATTAAAACCAGCAAGGGGCCATTCAAGCCTATACTGAACAAAAACTTTAATTCTGAACCGTGTTGCAAACCAAGACACTGTTCTCTGTTCTTGGGATTTCAAGCAGTTAAAGGAGTGTTTTCTATTGCATTTTACTTGTTATTATTTTGTTTCTTTTTAATTTGTATGATCGACTTTAAACACCAATCATGCTGTTCTTGGTTTAAACAGCCACAGGGTACATAAGACTGGCTTAACTATACAAACAGCCAATTTGTTTTACCTTTGCCTTTCTGTCACCTATTTGTTTGATTTAAAACCATGGACCTTCATCAGATTTTATTGAATAGCATTTTTGTTTTACTTGTTCAAAAAACATTAGTAGGGTATATTTGTGTGGATGAAATGAAAAAGGTAAGTGACTGGATTCTTCACATGAAACTAAATTGGAGTGCTTGTAGCATGAACCTTTAAAAGATATGTGCCCTAAATGGCAAGCAAATTCTTTGCACTTTAATGTTTACAGACACTTTTGTAAACTTGATATGGAGGGAGTTATTGCCAAATGCAGGTGTTATCATTTGAATGAAAATAGAAAAAATAAAAGTTAGTATTTCCTTAACTGCTTTCACTTTACTGACTCTTGTTAATAGATCATGTTAAGTGAGTGGGCCCTGTGTTTTTCTCACAGCCTCCTTGCTATACATTATTTCATCAGCATCATCTCATTCTGTGCATACAGTTTTGAAAAATCTAAATTATTTAAGGTTTTTAACATTAAGGGATCTGTCACAACAACTGCTAACTGGCTGAGTCATTGTGTGTCGTGAGAAGTATCAGCGCCCCTAATTACCCCCTCATATCATTAATTCAGAAGATAAACTGCTGTACCATTTTGCCGCTTGTCAAATGTTTACAAGTATCCAGAGATTGTTTTAATTGTTAATAACTATTATGGCTGCAATTAAGCCATCAACACAAGTGTTTTAACGTTTGACAACTAAAGAGTTAATTTGCAGAGCCGGGTATGTGGATTAATTGTAACAGCCTCTTTTAAAAATTAATTTGTAAATGACACAGTACACACAGGGGCTAAGAGGACTATCAAATACTGCTGTAGTGTAGAATAATATTAGTACTAGTTTACAAGAATTCTGTCTGCAGCTCTTTTTGGAGACACAAACTGAAGACTTGTCCCCCTGAGTGACTGATTTGAAGCACTGACACTAAATTTAAATGACTATGGACTTGTGATTGGAAACAATACCTCAGACTACACCGTTTTATAGCCTGATGGTTTGCGCAGCCTCTAAACTGCATCCTAATCCCCAGATAATTACAGTGCAAACTGCCAATGTCCTCTTTTATGGCACCGACTATGTAATTTTCGCGGGAGTGTAGCAGGTGTGTTTATATTGATAAGGCTTGGGACAACCTCTTCTCTCACTGATGGATATGGGAGCAAAGAATGTGCCACACTGAGACCAAATTTAGTAACAACATAGAGAGGTGTTTTTAAGATATGAAATCCAGAGGTTTATACAAAAATAGGTTTCCATGTTGAAATAAGGCAACATAAGGAGGCCCTGAGACGTGACAAAAATGGTTAAAACATACTGTATGTAAGGGTATTATAGTTAAGGCTAAACTAAAACCTAAAACTAGTTTTAAAAAACATTTAAATTAACTGAAAAAAAAAAAAAAAAGAGACTTCAGAAAAAAACCTAACTGAAACAATATTACATAATAAAATAAAATAAAAATACACATGAAACGTCTTCAATTATAGTCTTTGCCAATTTGGTCAAAATTGTAAACACAAAGAGCACCAGGAGGCATATGTGCTTATGTTTATTGAGACTGGGGTGTTGTGTTTGTACTGTAATAGCTACTTCTTTCATTTTGGCCCTGAAAAATACCCCCTGTATTACAATAAAAAACTAATACTGAAAGTAATAAAAGCTTAACAAAACTTAACATTTGTAATAAAATTAAAAAATAAACTTTAATAAGGAAACCCATTACGGAAACTCATTGAAACTAAACAGAATTTAAAACAAAAATTTAAAACAAAATACAAATAAAAACTTAAGGAAAATACAAAACTATAACATCTCGGCTCCCTTCCAAAATTGAATTTCCTCTCTTTTTTTGTTGTTGCATTCATCTTGTAACTAGATAAGATTTCTACTAACCACAGTGTCTTAACTACTCAAGACCACTCCTGCCCCACGTCCATCATGGTTTCCCTTATCACAAGTAATTGCTGATGGATGACACTGGGAGCATTTGGTGTAGAGGCCGCATACAGTCTGCCACATATGAAGACTTGGCTAAACGATTACAAGATCAACTAATCCAGAATGTTATTTTATTATACAAGAATCAGTTTAAACTTCATGCAAACCTGAGCTGAGCTATGTGAGACGAGCACAGCATAGATGGCTACTGTGGGCAACAGTCCGGAAACAGTTTGGGTCTATTGTTTCAGTTTCCTACTGTACTATCATAAGAAAAAAAAAAGAGAAAATGTTAAAGCAAATGCAAACAGTTTGTTGCAAACAATAGCTTTATTAAAAATGTTGAACTACATATGAAATAATCATAGATGTGTGGCATCTAATAAGGCACCTATGTTAAATGTGACAGAATAATTCAAATTCAAAATGTGAAGCAGCATTGCTATTAGGAAGGTTTACGTGCCACTAACAGGAAGTTATTATTTCAAATTTAAATAAAAAGAAATTTAAAATCTGGTTTAACTAATGATCACTTGTTAAAATCTTCAATCATAAGTTACTCCACACAGTACAGAAACATGTTTGTGCTTTCAAACTTTCCATTTTACTTTTAAAAATCATAGTCAGGTAAATGTAGAGGTGTACTGAAACAGCAGCAAATAAGGTTGATGATGTAAAATCCATCTGATCCTTAAAATCAAAAGTTTCCCAACAAACCAGGTTTTGTCTTCAGCAGCCAACTGTGTCATAGTATTTTTTAAGAGCCAACATGTAAGTTGATAACCTGAATCTGCAACTGCCCAGCTATTACTACACCCATAACATCAATCTAGTTTACAAAAACAACAGTGCTTATTGCATGCCATGGAAGGAGTAAATAAATAATGATCTGCTTGGCTCTTGATACACACAAAGGAATCCTGTTGAATGCAGTTGCCAAAACGTGGCTCTGCCTCTATCTGTCACAGCTGTCTTGGTATTAATGTCTCAAGTGGAGGTGCTGTGCCTCTAATCTGAGCCCCGTCCAGCTCAACCGGGCATGTAAGAGATGAGACACGCTTCAGCTTCCAGCTCCACCCTGAGCAGCACCATCCAGTGGTGAAACTACATTATGTGTACACTAATTACTGCTGATAACTGTAAACAAAACATGATGCCGCATGCCTTCTCTCTGTGACTACAGGAGGAATGAAAGGTGTGCCTGAATGATTCATATGACCCCAGTTTGTCAATACGTATCATGCCAGGTCAGTCTGAGGTAAGTGTTGACTTGTGACAGGCGGGGACACTGAGCAGACCTTTAGGAGACATGCTAAAAAGTAAATTGCTTTTGGGACCTCTCTGACGAATCAAGAGGTAACGTCCCTGTCACACTCACAGGAAGCTAAGTGAATTAACAGTGACCATTAGACACTTAATAATTAAAATGTTTTAATAATGGCACAGAGGGAGTCACTTTAACTGCATTAACATTACATGATCATTGTTGATTAACATCTACTGACTCTTAGGTACAATAAGGCGACCACTTCCTTCCGTCCTTTCTTAAATATGTGAATTATTTAATTATTTTATTTCACTGAATGCATACATTTACTGAAGCTCAGGGTTAATCCTTAATATTTAGAGGATGACTTTGTTGTCACAAACATTGCAAAATCATTTTTCTTAGACACAGAGCACAGATGTCCCAGTGTGGTGGGTCATATTAAAATAATGTGCCCTGAAAGAGTCCTTTCTTTTCTACCAGGGCTGCACAGATCAAAATGACATCAACACAGATGGATTATTATTTTATAAGCTGTATCTCATTGTGTTTTAGGCCAATATATCTGTAGGTATACCTACAGGAGATAGTGAATATGACTACTGCACTTAAAAAACTTTGCAACAGAATCCTATGGAGCCAGTGAAGCATAGGCCTTAAATCAAAGTATGCTGTTTTTGTTATCTTAAAAACTTAAGGCGCTTTATTCCGTCAAGCCACATGACTTCTATATGACGCCTTAAATACTCTATGTCAGCCCGTGTGCACTGTGAGGAACGAGCATGGCTGTGGTAGTAAGTAATGTCATGGGTCAGTGAATTAAGTATTAATTTCACCTTGATTTAAACCTTGAAAGAGCTGCTTTTGGAGATTGCAAGTCTTACAGTAAGGTGTTATGGCAGGTTGGAGTTAAAGGACCAGTCTGTAGAGTTTAGATGGATCTATTGCCAGAAACAAAATATTATTTTTGTAACTGTTTTCATAAGTGTATAATCACCTGAAATTAAGATTCAGATTCACTAAGTTCAATGCATGTTTATGTTGAAGTGAAGGCCACCATCAGTTCCACTACACCTGGAAAATGAGGGGTAAGGAAAGAGGTATTCGCTTGGTTGCAATCTGCAACCTCACCACTAGATGCCACTAAGGCTTAAACACTGGTCCTTTAAGTGAAAAATCTGTTGAAATCTGCATAAAGACAATGAATGTCATAGAGTATTTCACACGCTGCCTAAAGAGTTGGTAGAGACCAAAAATGGAGGTAAAAAGAGAGCGAATTTTGGACTTACATTCATCAGGTGACCACAAACATGAGTCCAAATCAAGCGGCAACCTCCAGGGCTGAAAAATGAAGCCAACATTCAAGTATGAAAAACTGCAGTTCTTTGAACGGCCACTTGGTGCTGGCTCCAGAAGCCAGTTGGTCCTGATAGACCCCCATGTTAAAATGCCCAACTCTACAGCAGAAATAAACATGTTTACAGCCTGGTAGAAAAACGGTTTTGGTCACTACGGCAAATATCAACATTCATGACAACTGTACAGTTGTAAATTATATAACTCATCTGTTTAAGTGTATTAAAGCTTAATGTTATGCATAATTACGGGCGGGCCACTTTGAGTGACAGGCTGTCTGCCAATAGTGTCCTTGGTTTCTCAGTCAGATCCACCCCTCATTCCTCCACAGCGCCAGCCTCTTGCCCAAATAGGGTCACTTCTGGCTCCAAAAAACAAGAGAGCCACAGATGTAACGGAGGTCATAAACCAATGGGTGACGTCATGGTAGCTACGTCCATTATTTTTACAGTCTATGCTCCAAATAAATGCTGTCATTGCTCCGTATCTACTGCATTTGTAAATAAGCAAGTGTTCGCTTATTTGTTTAATTTGCTCATTAAGTTTGCCATTTTACATAAAAGATGACAATATGTCAATGTTTACAGATTGTTTCTGTTGCCCCCAAGTGGCCAAAGAAATGTTATTGTGAGTTTAATGTTTTAATCTCACTACCTGTAAGTGAAACTCTAAAAGTGATTTTGTAGTTAGTTTGTGTTTGTTCTCAGTACAACTCCACAGCAATAACCAGTCAATGCAAACCATGTTAGCTGACAGCTTCTGAAATGTGCTAAAAAAAAAAGGGTGATGAAAACTGAACCACTGGATTATCTAGAATGATTTTACAAGTTTTAATATACAGAATTTAACATTTCCAATTGTCTCTCAAAGAAGCATTTAGTTACTCAACATTTACGTGGTCTCGTTTTTGAATGCAACTTCTTTTCAAGTGCGTGGAAGAGATTTAGATCGCTGCAATATGGCACAGAACAGCTGGATATATGTTAAAAACAGTCAATCTCATTGAGAACCAACAGATGTGGGGAGTGTGACTGCATTACTGCTGCGGGCTGACAGATTCAGAACACGTCACACACAGGAACACAGGACACTCTTTCAGGAGGCTCTGAAGCAGGAGAAAAATACAAATAAATTATACATCATTCTTTAAAAAGCTTCTCAGGTTCTCTTTTTGAAACATATTTCTTAAGTGCACAAGATCCAGAGGTTCGCTTGGTTGAAGAAATCCACTCAGGAGACTGTTGTCATGGCTACAGAAGATTTTTTTTTTTCCATTTACATAAAACAGTTTTTCTTCGGGTACCCTCCCGTCAGACGCTTGTTATGGTACCTGGGATAAAAGTGGGTCAAACTGGAACTGGAAACAAGACCCACTGAGTGACCAAGCTCAATCACGTCAGTCCTCTAGAGATGTAATATTAATTATTAAATCAGATTTTAATGAACGAAAAATCACATTTTTAATTTGCTAATAAATAAAACTAACAAAGTATGAACAGCAACAAATTCTTGAGTCTGATTTGCTGATTGTCAAGTTCTCTGGCTTTTTCTACTTTTTTTCCAAAGAGCAGAAAATAAAAAACACGGATAATTTTTCTTGTTGCCCGTGCATATATTACAAACAATCAGAAGACATACGCAGAACTCGTCATGGGATAAACATGAGGACACAACTGAGATGGTCCTCTGGGAGAGGAGATGCTACATCACTGTGTGCTCCAAAGAACTGAATAAAATAATCTGCACAACATCGAAATTAATTCAGCATTTCAACATGTAAGTATGTAGTTATGCATGACTTGCTACATTAAGGGTAAATTAGCAAACATTTCAGAGTAAAGAGCTCGACTCTTCGGGGAAATGTCTGCCACAGATTCAACATTTTTCTAAATCCTATTGAAGCCGCGTACATATTCATATTCAGCGTCTCGCTTCTGCTGCAAATGCATAAACATCTTGACCAAACATTTACATTTAACGAAGCTTTAAGATGTAAGTGCATACAGAGTCAGTGAAAATTAATGATTTAAACACTTTCAAACTAATCTTCATTCCAAAAGTGAACAAATAATTCATGCTTTTCTCAATCTCAGGCTGACAGTGTTTGTTTACTGTTCCAAACACAAACCTTTGAATTAAATAAGAATTTTGACTTTTCTCTTGTGAAAAGCTCATGCTATATTTATAGCTGAATACACTGCATATGTACAGTATATATATTTATGAAGGAATTAATAAAATACAGTGGTGGTAGAATATAAAACACAATTTTCTGTCAGTTTTTTGTGATGCAATTGACATGACTGTCTTTGATTTGAGCCAGATGCTAAACTGCTCCTGAGATACTAACTGCAGTGTAGAGCTCCTGCATTTAATAAACAGATGTAGAAATATTAATAGAAAATAATTACTTTAATAAAAATAACAACAACAACTAACAACATTAACATTTTAATGTAGCCATTGATATTCACAAAATATCTGAGTGTATAATGCAAGGACGTAGAACATGGGGGGTGAGGGATCCTCCATCAGAATATTTTAGGCATCAAATTAAATTAAATTTCCTGCATTCTGGTGAATTTTTGTGCCACAGTTTATGATGTAAATGTATTAAATGTAATTATTTTACTTTATTTTTTATTTTATTTTTCTAAAACAAAGCCCACTCCTACGTCTGTGTTTTTATTGGGGGAATAAATGCTCAATGATGTAATGTATCAATTTAAAACTAACAAACAACCATCCCGGAAATGTTGTCTATTGAAAAGCTTAAATTACTTATTGGTGTTTTTGTAACAGTGTTTTTTTTTTTTATTTCAAGAGGGGGAGGGCTCATAAATTGCTTTTTTCTACCTACCCCATATTTTTTTAAATTCTGTAAATTCCTTGATAACCTTCAAGTTGCCAAATGGCTTGCGGCACATACCACCAGATATTTTGCAGTGTCTCCGCCACCAGGGCAGACACTGACATCAGCTGTCCCAAATCCAGTAGCCTCCAACTTAGTCTGAGTCGGTGGCCTCAGCTAAATCACAATCACTGTCCCGGTCAGAGCTCAGGTCGGTCTGCCAGCGCGTGCTGGGGCCCTGCAACATTTCCATCTGGCCTCTGGGGAGTCGCACATCAATTGCTCTCAGCTAAATGCACTCACATATGAATATTTCAGTACAATTTAATGTTTCAGCTACAGCCCCAAAGGAGCAGAGCATCAATTTGTGAACACAGTTCTCCTGGAGTTAAAAGCCAGGCCGGATAATACAGTATGAAAGGCACTGTCAATCTAGGGAACCTTTTTTTTTTTCACTTGAGAGACAGAAACAAAAAAAAAGCACGCCCCTTTGCCTTCAGTATCCAGCTGCATGCAAACAGCTCTCCAAAGTTTGCTCTGGAAAGGAGCCGACTGAGGCAGCAGCAGGCAGCTTTTGGCTCACCAGAGTCACCAGTCGATTTGCCAGGCTCGGTCAGTTTTCCCAGAGCTCTGCTTGTCTGCCATTTGGTCTCCACATGCTCACACACACTGGCACAGACACGCACACACAGCTGGTGGAGGGAGCGGGTCAGGGAGTCTTGCACCTGCTGTCCTGTTAATAAAATACCCCAAAGTGATGCTGAAACCTCTTCCTTCACACAGCAAAGCTTCCCTCAGGTGTGAGAACATGAGTGCTGTACAAAACAGGCAGATTGTGACACAAGTGAATAAATCAGCTGGTCAGTCAGCAGAACACTGCGCAGCACATGGCACGAGACTGAAGCTGGGACTGTTGTACTTTAAATTACCCAGCAGCACTTATGGTGGTGTTGTACACCTGAGTGTGCAGTCAGTGCTTAATCTTCAGGGTAATGCTGCAACTAACAATACCTACTCTATAATTATTTTGGTCAGAAAAGTGTGAAAAATTATTATTCTCCAGCCAATTATCCTCTTTTTGTACACTGGATTAACTACTTAGCCAAGCTTGGCCAAATTTAATGCAGTAATATTTAATGACAATAGATCAGATCATGTTCATCTTATCATGCAATAGAGCCAAGAACAGATTCAAATAGCTTATGGACTAAATTTACTTAAAAAGGTATTTAATACATGACAAAGGAAAGCACCAGATTCTCACGTCTCAGAAGCTGGAACCAGAGAATAATCATCAAATGATGAATCAATTATTAAATAGCTGCAGATTCACATTCAGTCAGTTTGAAGTAGACTAATTGTTTCAGCTCTCCTTCAGCGAATTAAAAACCACAAGAATAAAGTTTTAAAGAAATCAGTTCATGCAAAGTTCATGACAAGAGACTAAATGTGATTTTTTTGTAATGACAAGAATGCCTGTATTTACAAGTGCGTTAATAAAACAACAGGAAATCCTAACAACTGTTACATCAGATTGCGTCATGGATGAATTACTGAATGGGCCGACTGGGCACAGGTCCAGAGGCCCAATGTGTCAGGGACCCACTAGCCTTCACATGCAATATGTTACTCGAATTAACAGGTAGCAGGAAGAGACTCAAAATGTCCACAGTGAGATGCAAACGAACTGCAAACCAGGGGCCCATTATTTTGTAATCTGCGTATGGATTGCATTATATTGTGCAGTCTTCCATTTGTATTTTCCACTCCCTGAAACAAATATGTGAGCTTTTCTGCTTCAAACCATGCCATTAAATTTAAATGAGTTAAACAAAAACTATAATTAACTGTAAATGCAATTCTGGCTAATAAATATCCATCTGTTACTATTAAAACTGATTAACTGGAGATTATGGATATTTTTCATATGTTAGGTCTTTGTTTGTTTTCAGTGAACAGAATTCCTTAGAGACGACCTGTTTCAGTGTGCTCAGAAGCGTCACACTCGAGGTGATAGCATTGTTTTGATTGGTCCAAACAGAGATGCTCCCCTCCTCATTTAAGTGACACAGCCTCTTGTTAAAGCTGCTGATAAGCAACAAGACGGCCGCTCCGCGCTGGTGAGAATGGCTGATAATAAAATACAAGATGCGCATTTGTAAAATAAAAGAGGCGGCTGACAGTTACACTGATAAGGTAATAATGGCACAGGTTCTCCAGCCTAACAATGCAGAGCTGCCCTGAGGCAGCAATCAAAAATTAATACTAATTATCATGTGAATACTGCATTAACTCAGAAGAATTATGAATTATAAATCTGCAACATGGTTCTCCTCTCAGAACGGCCTCGCATGCATGAGGATGTGATTTTTTTTTCTTCTCGCTGACACATTTTTGAGGAGTCTGTCACAAAATAAATAACTGTGCATGCAGACGTACCATCACTGCTCTTGATTTGTAATAATTATTTTTTGTTAAATACACTGTCATTATGTATTAAAGGTAAAAACATTTTGGTCCATTTTCACCATATTTGTCTTTAAGGTCATCACCAAGGGATCTGAGGAGGTATCTATCAACACATTTTTATTATCTCATAACTTGAGTGCTTGTATTAATTTCACTTTTGGCTGACTGTGGACGTAAGAGTTGTGTCAAAGCACTTAAATCTAACTCACTATTGGCTCTGGTAAATCATTCAGAGCTTTAAATCAGCCGTTAAATACATTTCAAGACGGTCAAATGATGCTTTGCAGGAGGAAAAAAATGTCAAAATCAACTCATTCAAATATGTTAAAATTAAAGTAATCACAATATTATACTGCAGAATAATACAGACATATACACTCAGTGATTTTAGAATAAATTGAGCTGCTGTGTGCAGGAATTAGCCCAATGACACATGCCTTTGGTGTCTGATGATCATACTTATGAGGTGACTACAAAACATATATCATGACTGTTTGAGGAACACTGCTATAGTAATGCTAAGTTTCCAGTCTTTCAATTGATCAAAATACAATATTTATGGATCCTGTGCTGGGAGACAAACAAACAAAGCGTGCATGTGATTAACGACTTCCAGGAGCAACAATCCTTCCCGTCTGGCTGACCTGCATCTCATTGGAGATGAAGCCAGACGCGACAGCAGCTCTAGAAGCTCTCACTGCACTTTAATAGAGGCGATGATACCATAAAACTCCCTCTTTCTCTCATGTGCAGGCAAGTGAGTGCACAGGAAAAAAAAGTCATGCAGAAAGCACACGCCCTCACACGCGTATAGGAAGATATTGACAAAGCACACGTGTATGAAAACAAAATACCTGCAGCCTTCAGTTTACCAGCCAGCTCATACAGCAGCTCGGAATTGTCAGAACTCTTAAGGCCTCACCTTAAATAAACACAAAGACATGAAGGTCAGCCGCCGCGAGGTTTAAGCTTTGATTTCCACCGAGACCACAAAACACTGCATGAACTCTTTCTGTTGCAGCTTCAGGTACAAATACACAATAAACTGCACATAGCTACAGTGTGCTCCATTGGTCACTTGGCCTCAAAAACCTGGCCTCAAAAAGGTTTTCCAAATTTGATATGATGGACATGATAAAAACAAGAAAAAAATGGTTGGCTCAATATTGGGAAGAAATATGAAATTCCTAATATGTTGCATATCCAAAATTGAACACGCTTACGATACCCTGAAAAAGGTTTGCCCTATTGTATCTCCAGATATCACTTTAGCTCCGATTAATTAATTAATTAATTCTTTCTTTCCTTTTTTTAATCTCACTTTATTAATATATCAAATATTCATTGTATTAGAATACATTGTAATCACTAGAGGGGAGGTTTTACTGTAAGCCCTCTGGGGGTTTGTGTCTCCCCTGCACAATCTTTTCAATGTTTTTTGTTACTTACTTTTGTTTTTATCCTATATGCAAACAAACTAAACTGAACTAAAAAGAGGCATGTCAAAAGTAAATGTCCATATATTGTACATGTTTTTAAATCATCTTAATTAGGGACATAACCAGCTGGAATTGAAATGGTTACCAAAATATTTAAATAAATTTGATCAGTCTGTTTTCGTCGAAGGCTTATTTGAATAAAAAAGAAAACGTCACTACCCGACTCAACAGCAGCATGTCATCCTTTTTTCCCCTTAAAAAAAATAAAGATGCTCCAGCGGACATAAACAAATTGGCACAACTTCAACTGAATCAAGCCCGGGGACTTCGAAGGAAGTAAATTACTTATAGGTCTGACAATAAAGGCAAAGTGCCATAGAACCCTAAAACATTCAAGAGACAACGAGTCACTGTGAAAAGTTCAGTAATGCAGCCCAGGAGACCCCCCCCCCGAATTCCAAACAAGAACATTTTGCTCTTGCCAAAGTTTAAGTGGATGATTTCAGTCACACATATATATTTCATGAGGTTAATGGGCCCCATCAAATTGTGATTAGAGATTCTTCAGGGAGGCTTTTATGCTGGAGTGACAGCTAGGATGGCTGGACTTGATCTCGCCGTCATTAACAGGTCACAAACAATAACGCTGCACGTGACGTTTCCTGTCACTCTGTATTGAATACACACACGAAACACTCGTAAACTTAACCCCTGACTTGCTGCATCAGCAGAACAATGAGCACATGTGATAATTTAGTCTACATTCAATATTTTATTCTTCTGTGCAGGCTGCTATACAGCGTTCATAAATAAGCCACAACATTGTGATCAAAACTTTGCAAAAGGTTTGAATGATTAAGTGCCCCACACTTAATGCATGCTTCTAAAGAATTAATCTGAGTTATCATAATATTGGTTTCTAACTTATCCTTGAGGGGAGAGCAGCAAAGACAGAGACGCAAATTTGCTACAAAGAACCCTCAAGCAAACAGCATCAGCTTGGTCGGTGTGCCTTTCCTCACTGCTCTTTACATTTTCATTGTTTACGCGGCTTACTGCATTTATCACAAGAGGCTCACCAGCTCACACACACTCCTGACAAAAGCGACTTGGGATTTGACCTCACTGATGTCTGAAATAGTAGCCACGTCCAGCTTAGCAGACACTCTGGGGAGGAGATTCTGTAAAGGCAACCACAACATGTTTAGGCTTACAAAGCTCTCGCAGATCTTTAGTGACAGTGACTGAGACTATAAAAGGTAAAGTAATGGTTATAATGAGCTCTCTGAGGGCAGGGTGAAAGGGTTATGTAAAAGCATAAAAGAGGTAATGCTCAGCCTGGTTTTAAAAATATCAGCAACGTATTTCTTTTTTGTTCGAGCCGCTTTTACAATAAGAAATAAAAGTGGCTCGAATACGATACCACTCTCTCTGAGAAACACCATACCTGTGGTACAATTTAAAGTGACTGATGTAAGTGAGTCAGTCGCATCGAATCAACCACAAACTGCACCTTGTAAAGCTTATAAAGATCAATGTGAGCCGTATTAAAAAATACCTAAGATTTAGTTTAATGCATCCTAATTCAATTGAAATGCCATTAGATGTAGAGGCTGACAGTTCTATTGAACTATCACAGAATACAGGATGAAGTAGTCACTCATTAAAAAGAAAAAAAACTTTTAGATGCATTAGAACATTGAGATATAATAGTTAAAATCCAATATGCATAATACAATATCTGATTCTGTATGCATGCCCAAACACTTTGCTCCATGAATTACAGAGGATTATTCTTCTGGGAGTGAGTCTGGATTCACTCAATTTGATTTTGAGCAGACGAATTTCAGTAGCCGACAGCTTTTACAACTTTTATAAACTCATGATATACAGCAAACTTTTTAATATTTGGAACTGTATTTTTTAAATGTTGAATTAGATTTAATACGAACAATAAATAGACAGAGCTAAAGGGATTTCTATGTCCCATATTTCTGAGCCAGGATTAAGATTAACAGCTGTAAAAAGATAGCCTTGACAACTTTTACACTTCCAAAAATATACAGTCTTCATCTCTGTGACATTAATTGTAATCTTTAGTTTTTTCACCTTTTTTGCCACTGACAGGTGGCAAAACTTTCCAGTAGCAGAGCCTCCAGCACAGATGTGTGCGACGTTTAACTGATTTCGAAATGCTAAAATCAATTAAATTCCTCTTAATCATCTTAATCTGGTGGGAACCAACAGTATACCACTAATTCTTATTCTCTTCTGATTAAAAAAACAATGTAGAAACACACACACACACACACACACACACAAAGAATCATGTTGTGCCACTTGTATCTTTTTGATCCCTTTGACCTGATCTTCTTATGCATCTCACTCGAGAGAAAATAAAAGCACTTCCTGCCATTTACCAAACGACCTTATGGCAGTTCATGCATCCTAACTGAACTCTACCTTCATGTCAGCTGTGGTCTAATTATAGCTCAGGTATCCCTTTTTGTTTGTGCACTCTTGAACGCTCTGCCAGGTCGCTTCATTTCTGCAATGATGGATCACTCTCCACTTCAAACACTGTCACTCTGAGCTATTTTTGATTTGAAAAACATACAAGAGCCTGTGTTAACACAGGCATGAGATACAGGATGTACAGTTAGCATGTCTTTGATTACCAGTGCCCTTGAATGAACCAGTTTGGGCAAACCAAAAATACTGCAGGCTTACCTTTACACAGTTGCTATCAGGCATGAGACTTCTCCTCCCATCTTGCTGGCAGCAGTGATGCATTCAGTGTAATACATGACAGGTTGTTGGTCTGGGTGCCGCTCTGGAGGAGATTGGCCTGTAGGAAACATTTTATACGTCTGCAAGTATAAAAAACAAGATACAGCACAAAATAATGCGACGATGACGTCACTTCACTTGTAGTGCTTGGTATGACAGCCAACAATCTGCACTGAGGTCATTGGCCATGTTTGTTTCATGGTTTAATGACAATGAAGTGTCAGTATAGACCCAACTGTGTCAAAGGCCAGAAGCATTCACTACAGCAGGTCTCATATGGCAGGGATAGTAAAGTAAACATACAGTAGTGACCTAGTCACACACAAGCAGGTCCCAAAAGAAATTTCCTTAACACGAGACTGTAAATCTATGATGGCTGTTGATTAAATAAAAAAAGATAGATGAATAAATATATAAATAAATAAATAAAATAAAATAAAATAAATTAAATTAAATTAAATTAAATTAAATTAAATAAAAAATGTATAGCCTATCTGGCCCCAGTTATAGACTAATATGTTGGTTAGTGGATTGCAGCAATGTCCTCACTAATATATTAATAATATTAATATTCATATTCATAATAAATCTGTTGTCTGGAAGTTGGGAAATCAATCTTGCCTAAAATATTTTGTTTGGCTGCAATGCAATGCACTCGCAGTTTGCGCCTCACCTGTAGACAGCGTTGAGGGATAAATCCCCCATGGTGTATCCTGATGTGACCCTGATTTGACCCCACAAACCCACAGCCACGCTGGTAGGTAACATCATCTTACTGTTAAAGCAATATAACCACAATAACACACACAACTGACTGAATGCATTCATATATTTCTACTCACCATTTCCCCCCAAACTCCTCCTCTTATACACCGATGCTGTCAGCTCAGCTCGTGAGCAAACTGAAGTTGCCAGCCACGAACCAATCAAGACACTGTTTTGAGCAGGAGGAGTACATCTGGTTTGTGGCTTTCAAAATAAGACTAATTACGGAATGAGTTGCTTTTGCGGTCCCTCTGTCAAAGTGCATTGGTTTGACCTGTGGTTGCAAGAGGGAGGAGAGAGATGCAGAAAAAAACCTGCTCTATATCTTGAATGAACAGACACAAGACATCAGCAGTAAACCATAAACAAACAGGCCAAACTTGCTTGAGATGCTGCCCAACATCACAAGTGACCACTGCAGGAGCTCCTTCAAACTGCTCCTGCAGCAATGATTGACAGAGAAGAGTGGAGGACGCTTTGTTTATTTGGTTTAACAAACTCTACTGAAAACATACAGGAGGAAAAACATGTTTGAACAGACACAGCAAACATTGGCATTATGCAACTGTCTGTGTTGCAAACACACCGCTCTGCCAATGGAAACTGACAATTGGATGTAGGTTATCTAAACAATACAATGTTTGTAAATCTAATTCTTGAACACAAATTTGATAGTGATACATTTATTTTTCAGAACAATGGCTTTTTATATTATTCCCATGAAGACTTACATTTTATATATTTGCAAGATGGAAGTTTAGTTAAGAGATTTAGTTTTCATATAGGCCTAGTCTATGGATAGAAGATTATAGATTCAAGATTGAGTTAAAGTCCAGTCTCCTGTGTGCTCAGCATTTCTCATCTCCCCTTCTCTGGTAAATGTAGTTCTGCTTTTCCACCAATAGATGGCCTTGTTCTCGAGTATATGGGCAACCAGAAAGGAGAGGAGGCTTTTCAGATGTCCTCAGATCCTGCTGAATTTATGACCAACAAATAAAGAAATAAATAATGAAATTACTGCAAGGACGAATCATTTTGGGCTCACTTTTAAAATTCAGAAACAACAAAAAATGTGCCTCCAAGTTAAAGACCAACAATGCAACTCTTGGGGTCTCAAATATTATCATTTCCCCATCATGAAATGGAAATAGGTTTGATGTTTGACCAAGATATACAGATCAGCTTAAATCAAAACAGACATTAATAGATGCGAAATTAAAATCTTGTTTCAGTGGAACAAGACAGAAATTTATTTCTTAACTGTGTGAATCTGTGCAGGACAGTTTAACATACAGTTTACGCATGTAATCATGTGATCCTGTGTAGGGACCAAATAATACCCTGATAATAATCAGTTTTTGCGTCATTGTGTGACCAAGAAATGCAACTTTTAGGCTAGCTAAACAAATCTGGATTTTTTTTGGTGGTAAATAGTTTTACAGAGGCTTTGCCACATTTTTTTAGTACATCGATGATGATGATGATGGTGATGATGATGATTATTACTATGATGAAATTCATGTGCATCTTAAAAAACGGGTGGAAATGGCTCCATTTTGTCGTTAAAACATGAACATTTCTGATTTTTTATTTGAATAAACAAAATATGAACATCTGCATTCTTAAGCTTTTGACACATAAACACACACTGGATTTATTCATTTATTTATCACAGGTTGGGACAGAGATGCAGAAAGCTGATTGGAGAGCCCGGTGTCGGCGTCATGACGTCAGAGCAGCAGCGTGTGGGACCCCGCAGCCTCCTCGCCCTCCCCCCCACCCACCCCCACCCTCGCACCCTCCCAGTCCGGAGAGACACACGTTATCAGGGAGGCAGCCGAAGGGCCAGTCATCTCCTCACATCTTTTCTGCATCTACCACAATCCCCTCTATCCGTCCTGTATGGTGGATATTATTTTCAGCTCTTCTTTCTTGGGTGATATGGGGGATCATTCCAAAAGTAAGTAAGCTAAACTGCTCGCTGGAGTTTTAAGTGGCAGATTTGGTTTTTCGTCGCGGTGGTTTTATGGGCTACATGATATATTCAGCTGTGCAGCGATTGGTAAAGTTAATTTCTTAATGATGCATTTCCGCGTGGTAGCATTTCTTTGGCTGTGATTGTTTTTAGAAATGGAACAATTCAGTGTTTTACTTCTTCATCTGTTACATAACATCATGACTTGTCCAGTCTGCAAAATAAAGGAATGCACTGCAAAGCTGAGACACACCAGCTGGACTTTAACATGTAAAATACACAGTGTAAATGCTGCAGGGTTTTTGTTGTGATACTGTGTCTATTTGGATGCGTTATTGGTGTGTGGTTACAATGCTGCGGGCTCTTTGCAGAGAAGCCAGGATTCGCGATGTGTGTAGGATGTGGAAGTCAGATCCATGACCAGTACATACTGAGAGTCTCTCCCGACCTGGAGTGGCATGCAGCCTGCCTGAAGTGTGCAGAGTGCAGCCAGTACCTGGATGAGACCTGCACTTGTTTCGTCCGGGACGGCAAAACATATTGCAAAAGAGATTATGTAAGGTAGGAGTTTGGAAATATTTCCTCTATAGCTTGAATTATATTTAATAACTTTAAGTGTAAAGTTTAATATAATTAAATACAATAAGACTTTATTTCATGAAGAGGGCAAACCTAATTTAAAAAGTAGGTTTGGGCTTAAAAAATGCGCAAAAACCATTGTAACATATGTTTACTGCACAAAGAAGAAGAAAATACACTCAACCGTATTATGACATCTCTTCAAATTAAAAAGATATTATAGCATAACAGCATTTAGATCAGCCGACAATTTTCCTCGTAGTGATTTCCCACATTTCCCCCCAGATTTTAATTCTTTGACTTTCCTCTCCCCCCCGAAATTTCTCAGGCTGTTTGGAATAAAATGCGCAAAATGCAACCTGGGATTCAGCAGCAGCGACCTGGTGATGAGAGCCCGGGATAACGTGTACCACATCGAGTGTTTTCGGTGCTCGGTGTGCAGCAGGCAGCTGCTGCCGGGGGACGAGTTCTCCCTGCGGGAAGACGAGCTGCTGTGCCGGGCGGACCACAGCCTGCTGCTGGAGAGGAACTCCGCAGGAAGCCCCATCAGCCCCGGACACATCCACTCCAACAGACCGCTGCACCTGGCAGGTCGGAATATTATTATTATTATTATTATTATCATTATTACTACTACTACTACCTGTATTTATTTATTTAGGACACAGGAATTGTCGGCAATTTATTTCTAAATAAAAGGCCTGTCGATAAAGAAATTTATGGAAACAATTCTCATATTTTATAGTAAATTTAACTCATATAAAGTACATTTTTTGTTGGAAAAAACTGCTTTAGTTTAGAAAAATGAAAGGAAAAGTCATGCATTAGTATTTTTCCTATCCTTCTTTAGCATCCAGATAATTTGTTTGTGTGTCGGGCTCGGTGTGTGTGTGCAAAGTGTGTGCTGCGACCTCTCTTTGGGCTAATTTCATAATTGATCTCATTAGCGTTAACCTGCTCTGTTACCATTATCTGAATAATCTGGTATTTGAGTCTCGACGGTGTGTGTGTGTGTGTGTGTGTGTGTGTGTGTGTGTGTGTGTGTGTGTGCAGAGCTGTCATCCTGAGGGCTCCCTCCAACAGAAGGAGAACAAAGCAAATGTGTGAATAATGTTCACCAACTTCCTGCTTTAAAGCGCTCGATTCAAAATACCTCACACACCTCAGCGCGGTGTCACACAGGCCTGCAGCGGTGACAGCTGCAGGAGGTCACATTCCCACTGCGTTTTTCAATCTTTTAGTCCAACTGAGCTGACAATACAGATTGCTGGGAAAAAAGGAAAAGTCTATACAGTTAATGATTATATATGATAACAAAAAAAGTAAACACAAGTTATGAAAGTAGCTGAAATTCTGAAATAACTGTGTTTCACCTCAGTAAAATACGCACCAGTATTCGTTCTTATTTTCACGTTAGATGTAAATATACAAAGCTTTTTTGTTGTCATAGGAACTTTCTAAAGACAGTAATGTTTCCCCCCTCTTGCAGACATTTATAAAAAAAATGTCAGGCTGATGAATTGCTATTATTGCATAACACAAAATATCCAAGAGGCATCAAAGGCAAGACAGTGCAGATTGAGATTAATGGGCTGCTGACTTGTTTCAAAATCCAAAAGGCTTTCTGAGGCCTTTCTACCCTTTCTGACAGACGCTTTCCCTCCTCCTCCTCCTCTGTCCTCTGCAGACCCGGTCACGGTGCGGCAGGCCCCGCATCGGAACCACGTCCACAAGCAGTCTGAGAAGACGACTCGGGTCCGGACGGTGCTGAACGAGAAGCAGCTGCACACGTTGCGGACCTGCTACAACGCCAACCCGAGGCCGGACGCGCTGATGAAGGAGCAGCTGGTGGAGATGACCGGCCTGAGCCCCAGGGTGATCCGGGTCTGGTTCCAGAACAAGCGCTGCAAAGACAAGAAGAAGTCCATCCTGATGAAGCAGCTCCAGCAGCAGCACCACAGTGATAAGACTGTAAGCATCTTCGTAAGTTTGGCCACTTGATTTCTACGATTTTTCATTCATTCATTCATTCATGGAGCCTTTGTTTAATTAAAACCATGACCAAGATACACGTTGACTCAGTTCACCCTGTCATATTTCTGTTTTTAAATTCTATTAAGGTGCAGAGTGAAAAGATGCAACTCATATGAACTAAATAACTTTCTGGCTTCATTGATTTCTAAAAAAAAAATGTTTTTTTTTAAATTGGTGGCTGTTTGCCAGGTGATTACTCTTCTTTTTCCTCATGTTAATCACTGTAATTTTACTCATTTATAATCTTTATTTTTTAATACTTAACTTATATTAAGACGCAGCCGCTCCTGCTGGCTCCAGTGCTGTTCTGTATTCAAACTTTAGGTCAATAAATAATGGATCAGCTGCTTTGGCTTCAGTTGCTTAACCTGAAAGATTAAAACATCCTCTGCAACCAGGCTATGTGTGCATCATGGGAAGCATGTCTCCATCTGAGACCATAGATAAATCTTTGAGGGAACTTGGAGGTAAAGGAAATTTGGAAAACGTGTATGTGTCATGAGGACTGGGCAGTTTTCAGTGCTTTCAAAGGTGACAGATGCTTTCTCGCATGACACACACAATGCTAATGCTGTGCTTTTTTTTTTTAAAAAAAATGATTTTGTCAGAACCTGCAGGGTCTCACAGGGACGCCTCTTGTGGCCGGGAGTCCTATCCGTCATGAGAGCGCCGTGCAGGGGAACCCAGTGGAGGTTCAGACCTACCAGCCTCCATGGAAAGCCCTGAGTGAGTTCGCCCTGCAGAGCGACCTGGACCAGCCAGCCTTCCAACAACTGGTGTGTGTGTGTGTGTGTGTATTCAGCACAGACTGAGCTAGATGTGCACACAGAGACATGCATGTACTGCAGACCCATGACTTACTATCAATCTATTTATCAGCCATTTTGCACACACGCTCGCAAAGAAATTTGGTGCTCACATGTGCACAAACAGTATTAGCATGTAGTCACATACATGCTTGCCAACATTGTATCTTCACATCAGCAAAGACAGGGAGGCTGAAAAAACAATGCCTTTCAAAATAAAAGCCTGAATATGTCACATTCTGACGCACTGTCTGTCTCTTTAGGTGTCTTTCTCTGAATCGGGCTCTCTCGGGAACTCCTCGGGCAGCGACGTGACTTCTTTGTCCTCTCAGTTACCGGACACCCCCAACAGTATGGTACCCAGCCCGGTGGAGACGTGAAACGGGGCCCCTCAGACCTGTCGGTCCCTTCTCCTGCAAGGACAGTTGCAGCATGATCCCGGTCCCCTTGCATGTGACCAGCTCATCACATCGCCCAAACTACAGAGAGGAGATTTTTGTTTTTCTTTGTGACATGGAGGAGATGGAACCAAGAAAGCACCGATGACTCCGAGTTATGTTTTTTTTTGTGGAGCTTTCATTGACAAAAAAACTAAAGCAGAACAATTGTTGCATGATGCGGAGAAAGCAGATGTACAGAAGACCTCCCGATGGATATACTACAGCAAACCTTCCCTCTGAAAATTGGAAACATTTCCATGTCGAAGCAGATGGACATTCTGCGGTTTCATTGTGATCATATTGTGTCTTGTTTCTTCAACATGAGAATTTTTTTGATACATTTATTGCGTTGTCGAGTCCCGTTGACTCTTTGTCTTAAGGTCAGAGCATGATAATCTGCAAATTATTCGTGTTGTAAAATACTTTATCTTAAGGGCAGGTTGTTTGAGCTTCTCGAACACAAAGTAAATTATTGTTATATTATTTATTGTTAGGAAAGCGATTCGTAAAGGGATTAATAACTGATAAAAAAATAAAAAAGCTGAATACATATATGACGTGTCCTGATGACCAATCTTTGTGCAGGCGCATTTTTTTTTTTTTAACCTACTCTCACTTTTTTTTTGCATTTGCAAGCCAATATCGTAATTTATTTAAAAATGCAGCTCTGCCATTATCAACAACTGTCCATCTTTTATTGTAAAACTAAGACGAGAAACGAATTGATTCCACGGAGCTATAATTACATTTTGTTTTCCACCGCTCTGATGGCGACAAAGTCAAATTCATTGTCCAGATCCGACGCTGCAACAGATCGTTACTCCTCATGACAGCGGGTCATTTCTGATTTGGGACACGTGCAACAATAACGCTTCTGCAAGGCAGTGGCCGATTTGAGGAGCAGATTCAAAGCGTTTAACAACTAAAACAAATATTCATGCAGTTGCGCTGGATATGTTGTTTGACCTGTTCAAACTGTATCAAGTTGGCCTGCCTGAACTGAAGCCTGGAGGCTCGGTTGTCTTATCACCCCCCCTCCATCTGCGGTGCTCTCGCCCTCGGTTATGTAGCAGGACTCGGCCAGTGGTCATTTACTATCTCGGGGGCAAAAACCTGCTGTAAATTGTGCTCAGTCCAGTTCCACTGGTTGAGTCACAAGCTGGTCTAGACAGCGCGGAGGGATCGGCGACCCCTTATCTAGTCCTGGCATCACCTGCAAGCGATACACTGACTGAAGCCACAACAAACTAACTAAACACCCCCCCTCTATACACACACACACACATACACACTCTCCCCAAAGCCCCTCGTATGTGAGGGGAGCAGAGAGGAGAGCTCGTAAAGGGTCACTTCTCCTCCTCGGTTTATTTTCCTTGAGTGAATTGCGTTATTGCGCACGGGTCAGCCGAGATGACAGCTCAGGCTAAATGAACTGACCTCCTTTACACTGTGTGCAGGACAAAACAAAGCTGCCATGTATGCACTGAGAGTCTGCTGAGACACTTGTTTTTCCAGATACATATAGATCATGTATTTATTTTTCTTGAGTGAGCACAGGAGCATGCTCTCTAAATGTTACCTATCATGTCAGGAGTGGGAAAACCTGCCAATTAGTGGGATAATTTAATCATGTATTTGATTCAGTTTTAGAGAAAAGGGAAAAGGAAAACACGTTTTAAATTGCAAGAAAATAAATCTTTAAATATGTTTAAGTCTCAAAACAATTCTTAAAACAAATTAAATAATCCTTACTTGAACAAAACTGGCGTTAATAATTCACCAAATTATTACTGACCTTATTTTCATATTAGATCGTTTTTCGCTGTGAAAAAATGATACAAAAAAAGTTATTTTATTATATGTATTTTTTTTGTCTAGTACACTGACAGCGTCTTAATCGGAAGTTTGAATGACAACGGGCTGATAACAGATTTGTAATTAAGCTATTTCAAATAAGATAAGCAAACAATGCGAGCAGATTAAGATAACAGAGATAAGAGAAGAATAACAATGGCGCTTACAGACAAGAATGCAAGCCTATTAACTGTCCTGCAGCACAAAATCATTGTGGGGCCATACATGTTTCCAAAACATCTAATTTCCAGCCTGGATACTGTGTATAACTCATCCCCCAAAGGCACGAGATAGATAACATTAAAATAACATATCACATGCGTGTGAACTAAACCAATATTTAGTATTACTTAAAAAAAAAAAAATCCCAATGTCATTTTTAACCCTTCAGTTGCAGGCAACAAAATAAAGCTGCAAAAAGATCTGTGACTGTTTTAAATAAAATATGCTTTTATTTAGAGAGCTGCAGCATCAATATGGATATAAGGAAATAAAAACTAAGACAATTCAGTCAGGAAATGTTCTTAAAATGATTTCTAAATTCAGAATTATGTACAAAAAAAAAACAAATAAGAAAAAAAGGTGAATTAATTTAAATGCACAATCACTTTCACCAAAACAGCACGCGACTTGGACTAAATAAAATGTGGGCCAACTGAAGTTTATTCCCCATTTTATGTTTTTCCGCCTCAGCCCCTCGCATTAGTCAGTGTTAGTGTGTGTTAGTGTGTGTTGCTCATGCAGACCAGAGATCACGTCCTCTGACACCCATAAAATGACGCCTGAGTACCTGCGGGCCACATGATCTGCTATGGAGTCTATCAATGGGCGTTTCCCCTCAGTGCGTTAAACAAGAACCAAAATAAACATGGACACACACACACACACACACACACACACACACACACACACACACACACACACACACACACACACACACACACACACACACACACACTGAGCCAATCACTGGATCACTCTTTTCAGTAATAGTCTAATAACACAGTGTAACGGGTCATGCTTGGGCCTCACTGACTTGCACTGGAAGTCCCTATTTTTTATTCCTAATTTATTTTTCACATTTTTTGACCAAACCACTGCCACAGTTTAGTTTCCCCTCCACATTATTTAGTATTAACTCCGGCTGCATGTGTCAAGTTGCCTCGCTGCAACTAGACGCTGTCAGAGGGAATGACACCGTATCATTAATGATTAAGAGGACGAGTCCATTTAAAGGTGTGATGTAATTCTCTAATTGGTGGAGGGTTGAACGTAATTAGATCATCCGGCGTGCTCGGGAGGACTGCAGCACCGCCCACGACCACGAGTCACTAAACGGTCACTGACTGACAGACACATGGATCATGTTCTTTAATCCGTGTAGACCAGGGTTTTTTTTTTGTTAGTGTGTGTGGGGATAAATAAATGAAACTCAACGAATATTGGCGCATTTAAGCGTGCTGATTTTCACAGTTTCCTTTCTGTCCAAAAAGAGGAATATTTAAGATAATGTTTCTCATAATTTATGGCAATTTAACAGAATTACATGGTCATATATCTGTGCATTTTCTAGGCTATAATTGTATTTAGAGCCTGATATCAGCAAAAACAATTTCACATTATCATTTTATTTAAAGGATCTATTTTGACCATTATAGGAAACATTTTTTCTGGCCTGACCCTGACTCTTAACACCTTTTGGGAAAGAGGAAATACAGTCTTTAAAATGTGTTGATGTCAGCGCACCTCAGTGGCAAAAAAAAGATGTGGGCCTTTACACTCAGGTGCCATTTTATTAGGTACACCTAGCTAAAAGCAATGCAGTGTAATACAGCTATCCTTCAATAAATACCTACCTTTATAAAGATTATAATGCTTAGATCTGAAAAAAGATGTTAATTCAACATTTCGGCTGCTGCATTATACTGAGAAGTGTTTCTAATAATTTGTCCACCTCATTTTTATCAGTGAGAGTAGACATCAGAAGCACTTCTCAGTTTAACTCTACAGATTGTAAATGTATTTAAAGCCAGTCTTTAGAGATCTAATTACCAAACTGACAATTAAACCCTTTTAACCATTGTTCACTAACAATGATGATGATTTGTGATAATTGCAGTCAATTTTCACAATTCAGTTTAATAATTGAGCTGTACGATCTGCTGCTTATTAATTCTAACATACCTTCAAACAAAGTCATAAACATAAAAAAAACAAATACTATATATTTTACAAGTTTTTTTTTCTTTCTGCCTGTAAGATCTGTGACATTTTGGGTCAATCTCCATTTTATCATCATTTGGTGAAATTATGGGCTCCAGTTCAGTTACAAGGACAGAGAGGGAATAAAATGAAATCTTTCAGTCTTAAACAAGATGTTGTAATTCTGATGCACATCTTATAGGCTAAGTAAGCCATCATACATAGATGCATGCTTTCATAATTTATTTGAACCACCCATAACTGAATCTCACAACCTTTGTTGCCATTGGCAGGTCACAAATGTGAGCCGGCTGTTACTGACATTTACTGACAACATTTATTTTTTCAGATATACGTTATAGTGAGGAAGGAGCCAGGGCTGAACAAAGGAGGCAGGAAAAGGGGGGAAAGAAAAAGAATAAATAAAGGAGAAAGGAGAAATAAAATCTCCATCAAACCTGATGTGCCAAAATGACACCCTGCAACACCGTTCACACACATATTTGCACATTATATCTTGAAGTACAGATTTGGCCTGTTATATTTTTGTTTGACTAACAGTGAAACTGTGAGAGTTAATCTTTTCATTTAACTTCAAATAGATTATTTTTGTTGTTGTTGTTGTTTTTGCTTTTCAGCAATTCATTTTGTGAATTTTCAAGGTTTTCATACAAATCACATGAAACATCCATGTGCCCATATGGCAGATTGCAAATGAACGTGTTCGTATTTGAACCTTAGAAATGGGAAGTCAGTGCCACCATCAGAAGGGTTAGTCCAACACTGTTGTGTACAAGAACAAAGGTTTTGTGCATTTTCACTCAAAGGGATTAGAAACACATATAAAAAGATAAAGATAAACATAAGTATGTAAATATGTTTAAATAGGTTTATTATCACCCTGACAATTTGTCTGCACCCCCATTCTGAACCCTCCTGTTGCATTTGAAGGACCGTCCTTAGACTATTGAATTAGCATTACCGACAAACACTATGTAAAAATAAGTGTGTGTGATTTCTGTGGAGGCTCTGTGAAAGTTTCGACACTCGGGTCCACTGTGACCTTGCTCCTCCAGTGGGGGCCACCAGCAGAGGAACTGCTGGGACGAACTTCAAATCCAAAACTCTCCGGGGAAGCATTCTGACAGGCTGACTTAATGCAGAGACTGAACTGGGAGCTTTCTTTTTCTGCAAGAGAAAAAAGAAGAGGGGAGGGTGAGAGAAAGTGTCACGCTAGTGTGGACACACAACAATGACTGGGCCGAGGGTCTCGATAGATATTGTAAAATGAAATCACACAATATGAGATGGATATGAGAAATAAAGCTGTCTGTAGCATGTTAACGCACACTGGTCCACCACCTAAAGGGAAGAGAGAAATCTAGAACAACAGGATGTACTGAAATGAGACAACAAAGATCTCTTTATTCGTCTTAATCCCATATAACACAGCCAAATAGAGCTTTAGCTCCCATGTCAGCATCATTACATTGTGCACTGTGTTTGCACTGTGTTGTCTCCCCCTCTTGTCAGGTGTTTTTAATGGGAAATTTAAGGAGCAATTTATCTCCGATGGGTAATGGCCAATTTAACATCTGGTGACAAGAATTTAATCTTCTCTACTCTTAGGTTACACTGATAATGAAAGGGCAGCGTCAACATCTATGTGCAGTGGCGGGCTACTTGTGTACTATCGATCCAGGGCAATGAATGCTGCTTTTATGGGAATCTGACACAATGAGTAAATATCCACATATTATCCTTTAAACTTTTAAAAGCAGCGGGGCCAACGGGGGATTGGAGATATTTTAGGGAGGTGCATTTAAAAACAAATATTGATTTTTTTCTTTCACAACAGCTTTTACCTTTATGTTTTGTGCTGACATTTTTTGACCATCATCTTTTATATTTTCAAAGCTACTGTTGTGGTTGAAACAAAGAGAAATATTGCATAGCTGCGCCACTGAGGTGATTTTCAAACTTAAAGGTCCAGTGTGTAGAGTTTAGTGGCTTCTGGCAGTGACGTTGCAGAACTGGAAACTCTCCTGTGTGCCAAGCATGTACGGTGGCTGATGTTAAAACACACAGATAAGCGAATTTCCCTGTCTAGAGACAATGTTTGATTTGTCTGTTTTAGGGTACTTTAAAACAACATGGTGGACTCTGTGGAAGAGGACCTGCTTCATAAATAGATATAAATGGCTCAATCTAAGGTAAAGGAAACAGTGATTCTTATCTAAAGGTGATTATAAACTAGTTATGAATATTATACACCATTTCGACAGATAGACGCCCCTAAATCCTACCCACTGAACCTTTAATGACAGCAAGACATGTCCTCCTCTGTACTTTAGGTGAACCTACACGTTGCAACAGTAGCAGCTTGCCTGTGGTATTACACCACAAAACCTGAGTATGTATCAAAGTATCTGTGTGTCCTCATTCGTGCACACAAGAGTTTCTTGGCATGTTGCTCACACTGCATGCATGTATGTATCTGTGTGTGTGTGTCTGTTGAGGGATGGTGAGCAGACCTCAGGCTCACCTGGAACACACACAGAGAGCCACAATCAGCCTCCCTGGTCCCGCTGCTGAGACAGTGTCAGAGCTCCGTAAATCACAGCGCCCCACCCACGCATAAATCTGCTGCAAAAACAACACACCAACGCCCATTAGGAGGAGAGAGGAAGGTTGGAGCCGCCCCACTTGACAATGACTCGCTATAAAACACAGCGAGGGTTCACCTGTACTTTGACAGGACCGAACTGTCATTAGCCGAACGAGGAAGACAAACACGTGTCACTGGAAGCAAACAATGAGGCAGCAGAGTGTGAGTCACTTAAGATGAGGGACTGCATCAAAAGGTTTCAGGGAGACACTCTGGCGTTCATCAGGTTCATATCAGTGTCAGTTCAGGAGTTCAAGAATGTTTTCAGGAAGTCTTTGTGTTTTTGATTTAGTGCTAAAGTTCAATTAACCTCCTGACTCATGAGTTAGGATGGAACAGAGACTAGCTTTAATTATAGCATACGGAGCAGAAACTGAAATGTGAATGCCACTGATATAGTGTTCCTGTCAGATGAAAACACTGTGAGTCAAAGGAGTCGAATTTTCACACGATCAGGGAAAATGACTTCCAGGTTATATTGATAAGCTCTCATTCTTCATCTGAAACACACAGTGTCATGCAGCGTCATGTATTAACTACTAGATAGAACATCCATATGTGCATTATACTATATCTGTTTGTGTCTCTTAAATATAGAAAGTTTAACATATATCCTAAATTTCCAGGTTAAACACAAATCCTTTCCAACAAGACTAGAATTACATTGTGTCCAGTGCCACCACTGCAGTCTGGAACAAACCATGACCAGTTCAAGAAATGGTCCACAACACTGAGGACATACAAAGAGCAGCACAAATGGTCCCGAGTCAGTGAGAGATGAAGAGAGTCAAATAAAAAAAAGGGGAAGGGAGGGCTCTGCCTGCCAACTGCAGTGATCCCCTCGTCCCAAGGCATTCCTGCCACTTTAAGAAATGAAGCAATATCATTAATGGAGGCCTCCAAGGGCTGACATCTTGCTCCAATTCACCAGTCCCCGTCCATCACACCATTATGGTGGGCCCAGCAGAATTAAAATCCAATCACTCCTCTGGCTAGTTTGATTAAGGAGGGCAACCGCACAAAGAAGGGGCTCTGACCCATTGTTGCCTCTGCCAGGGAGTCCCCAGAGGCTGGAGCAGGTTTCTGGTCCCAGGGAGCACCCAGAAAAAAACTCCACATCACTGCTGAGGCGTCACAATAATCTAGTGTGACGCCTCAGTGTTGAATGTTTTGAAGTTAGTTTTAAGGCTCTCTGCAGTATTTGTCAGTAACCATGGGGATTATACAGCAATGGTCAGCTATAAACCTGTTGAATATGACTCAAGGTGTATGAGGCATATTTACAAATGAAATGAGAGGTTGTTGCGCACTGAAATTAGCAAGTTCCCAAAACAATTTTTATTGATGCAATTTGTAGACCGAGAGGGTCTAAGAATCCATGTGAACTAAAAGCATCTCATATATAACGACGATGACAGCTCCACCAACCTCTCCATTTATGAGATTACATGACTTAATCACCCATGTTTTCAACATGTATTGTGAGATTTTTAGCCATGGCTCTGGGGATGACAATTGTCAGTTGGTCTACACTGAAGTATCTCATCCAAAATTTTGTGCAGACATTCATGGTGCCCAGAGTGTAAATCCCACTGACTTTGATGATGTCCTGGCTTTTTGTCTAGTGCTCAAAATTTGTCCAAATCTGTTTTGACCAAATATGAAGCTGATGACTTTTCTGTCAGCCTTAGCTACTTTTGATTATTGCAAATAGGCAAAAATTTCGATTTAATATTAGCACGTCAAACACGCTGAACTAAAATGGTGAACATTTTTTGTACATTTCATGATACATTTCACATTCATATGTGTTATCTGCTCAACATCAGCATGTTAACATTGTTATTGTCAGTATGTTAGCACGTTGATGTTAGCATTTAGCTAAAAGCACTGCCGTAGCTTAGTATGGCCTCACAGAACAACCCAGTGGATGGGTCCAACAGACACTGACCTTCACCCAGGAGAGTGGGGTTAGCTTCCCATGCCCCACCCAGAATGCATCTTTGCACCTGTGCACACCCACACTATTTTCTTTCAAAACTATGAAGTTTACTGTGTAGTTCAGAAAAGAAACTGAGAAGAGAAGTAGTGGTACCTTGGAGAACAGTCCCTAACTGCGGGGAGAGGCGAGAGGACTTCCCCGGAGAATCTACCAAGCTCATGTTTTATTTGTGAATAGAAGATTACAGGTTAGGGTAGTACGACGCAGTTTTTTTGAGCAGAGTGGTGAGCGAGAGGAGCGGGATAAAATTTATGATGGAGCGGAGCGGAGCGAAGAATGCGCAGAACCAGGTTCTGCGAGCGAGGAGCGGACATTTTCACCCGCTCCGCTCCACTCACATGCTCTGATTGTCTTGTATCATGTGATCACCTAATTGTAGATGGAGCTGTCACTTTGTTTCATTATATACAGCTTTCTTCTTTGTCCATATGGATGTTCATTTGATGAAAACCTTGTAGGTTGAAACTTCGCATCAATTAAATTCTTTTGAGAGTTTGCAGGTTTCTGTCTGTCTCCTTTAACGTTAAATGCTTCTGAAACTCAATTTAAGACACAAACAAAGAAAATGATGTGTCTTGAACTTAAAACATATATCTTTTATAATTTTAGTGCATTACTCAAAGATACACCAATCTCAGCTATTGCAGGGAGATAAGCCTCCTTGATCCAAATGTTTTGATTTGGTTTTCTGGCTCTGAATTTGAGGCTACCGCTGCCCCATCGAGGGGTCACATCGGTCAGATTGTGTCTGGGGAACAAAGGGCAGCATCACAGGTACAGATCCCGGAGAGCAGAGCCTAAACCAAATTAAAACCAGAAGGCCAGGGTGAGCCTCCTCGACCACAGTGACATAAATTACGGGGATTTACAAGATTTTTAAAACACTTTTAACAATACTCCCCTTTTAATGTGCTCTCTGTTTAATAATGCACTTTAGGTTTTAAGAGCATGATAAACAAACCAATAATTCACTTTTTTATCATCTGAGGGTGAAGGCCTTCAAGACCGCGTTCTACAGCAGCGTTCAAAGGGGCCTTGAATGGATCAAATGAAGGGCTGTCGCAAGATGTTTTGGACAACAGCTGAGATGTTACTGGTGATCTCGTTGCTCTCTTGAGGATAAAAGTACACCGAGGTTCATCTTCCCAAGCACTGGGCAACATTTAAAAGGGACACTGATACTGAAAAATAATAAACACAAGATTTTGTAACAGAAGTTAATGTCAAGGGGTGAGTCAGAAAGAATCTGTGGTCATGTGGATGGCACAGTGCTTATCCAACATAAAAGCATGTGGCAATTTTATGTGGAAGAGGAAAATGTTACGTCTCTCTTTAAATTTTTAGATTTGGTAGATAATGGCAGCAAACGAAATAAAAATTAATTGAATAAATTACATGCTCTGTGATTTATCAGTCTAAATTAATCGCATACATCAACTTTTGCTCTGAAAGTATATTTAAAAAACTTCAAAGTAATTTTGGCAGATATATTGTCGTAAAGCTGCTGGATTTTGGACACAATTGTTCCCCCTGTCCTCTACCACTGAAACTGGTCTGCAGTCCATTGCAATCCAGAGTTAGTTAGTTGATCACGAGTAGACTTACCCAGTGTGGCTTGACGAAGCTGGCTGCTAGTGCTAGCATCAGAGGCTATGCTAGCCTAGACCTCCAGGTTCCCTGCTAAATGCTTTGCGTTGAGGTGATACTTCAGGCTTGAAGTACTCTGATGGTACAAGAATTGCAGAGAACGGTGCCCCTATCAACAGTTACTGGGCATTTTTAAATGTGAATGCTCTATTCAAAGGGCCAAGCAGTGTCATCTAGTCTTCCTCCATCATGTGACAAAGTCAATGTGGCCTTCAGTTACACAGCAGGTGAAAGGGCACAATGGGACACGATTAATTGCGTTAATTTTTTAAAATATGTTATTTTTTTCTGTGATTAATCGGAATTGATGTATTATTTTGACAGCCCTAATACCTACATATTTGTATCAAGCCTGGTCTCACTTCGAAGTTGTCGAAATCCAACGCTTGGGCAGTGACAAAGGCGTCCTTTGACGTCGGCATGATACGTGCCCTGTTACTGTTACAAATTAACAGCACCTGGCGCAAAAGGGGAAACACAGTGGGACAAGAACCAAAGTCAAGGTGAACAGTCCCAGTAGGGAGGGCGGGTGTTGGCTGGATGGATCCAACAAATACAGACTTTTTTTCCTAACCACTTCGTTTTGTTGCCTAAACCCAAGCATGTGTGTTTGTTGTTGAAGACAAAAGAAAAAACGTTCTATCTATCTATCTATCTATCTATCTATCTATCTATCTATCTATGTCACCTACAGGAAAATCCAGCAAAGAAAAAGAAAAATGCCATTAACTCACTGCTCGAAGTGAAAAAATAAAATACTTTTCTTGGCATACAAAATTAAAGTTTAACACGCCTCCATTGCTCTTTGTGCAGCCGTTTGCTTGTGTGTCAAAGTCTGTCAGTGTGAGATCTGGGAAAGCTCACAGTAGCATTTGGCTGAGTTTTCAGTGTGTGAAGCTTCACAGGATAAGTCAATGATTCTCCTGGCTGCCAAAACATATAAAGACGGACTCGCCAAGACAAGGGTTTCATAAATCTTGAAACAATGAAATCCAAAGATTATTAATCTTTCAGCAGGCAGTGAATGTTATAGTGTGGGGAAAAAGGACAGATATGTCACAGATTTCTTCCTATAGCGGCTGAGGCACTATTGTCATAAATGTGAGAGTTCTGAGGAAGCAGGGTGGAAGACAACTGACGTCTGTGTTAGAGTGAGGACCTGGAACTGAGCACACACACACACACACACACACACACACACACACACACACAAACCCACACACTGAATGTATGCACACGCTCTCCCTCACATGCTCACTAACACACATACTTACTCCAACCCACCACCAGCCACCACAAATCACTGGACCATCTCATATAATCCTCCACCAGCCAGCGCCGCAGCATTAAACATCCAAACAAATTGTCCTTCGTCAAGTGCTCGCTGCAGGAAAAGACATAAAGCAAAAGCAGATAGCTGGGCAGGGCCACGGGGTTGGATGTGGAGCGGTGGCAGACTCAGTGTTGCTCCAAGAAACAGGATGATAATGTCTTGGCTGCTCTCAGCCTGTCAGCCTGCATTAAACTGCTCCGTGCAACTTGCAACTTTTGCAAAAGAGATTTCAGGGATAGCAGAGGCACTGAGGAGCCTCTCGATAAGACAAATGGACATCTTTGGTTTCTCCTGTACTTTTCCTCTCTCATCTTATTTTTACTTTGTTTACTGTAGCTTGATAAAGAAAACACATGCATTTGTTTAGAGAGAATTTTACACACAACTCCTCTTTGTAGTAGATGAATGATAAAGCAGCCATGCAGCAAGTGAGTAAAGCTCTCAGGACAGGATGGAGACTTTTATGTAAACTTCCATTTTTTTTCAGCCATGGTAAACAGTATGGCTGTAGGGAAGGAAATGTCAGTCTGTCGGTCCGTCCAACACTTTGCTTGTGAGGTATCTTTAATAATTGGGTGGGTTGCTGTGAAATCTAGCGTCACTATGAGGCTGACATTTGTAGGTTTGAATGAAATGTCACACCAACTATGAGATGGATTCCCGTGAAATTTGGTCATGGCATTCACAACCAATGACAAGAACATCTTAACACCATGTTACATGGTGGTGGGATGTCATGTGTTAAAACTGGAATGGAAATAATACCAATGAAAAGTCAGTTACAAAGAGTCACAGTTTTTAACATTTGGCTAACGTAACAGTAACAAAACAATCGCAGTGTAGCTAGGTTTAGGGGGAAAAAATACTTGGTTAGGTTCAGGAAAGGATTGTGATTTTGGTTAAGTAAGTAAGTTAGTGCCTTAGGGTAACGTGACATAACTACATGCTGTGACATAACTACAGGTACATGTCATGTGACTATGACATGTAACTATGTCACACAGGGGTGTAGCACCAAATTCTGGGCCCAGTGCATAAGCAGTCTCTGTGGGCCCTCCACCCTTCCTCTCTCTCACGCACTTTTGAATTATTTTTTTTACAAAGTCAGATTGCTTTCTTCTTGAGCCCTGATTTCCCTTTCCTTGAGAAACAACACAAGACAGTGTATGCTGGTGCTCCAGAAGCAGTCAACTACTTGACTTAAAGGCTAAGTTCGGTTTTTTGACACCTGGGCCTTATTTTTAGGAATAAATACGCTCGTAGACTCACCCAGACAATTTTGGTGGAGCTCGGAGCCGTTTTCGAGCAATTTAGATCCATCCGACGGCGTTTTCTCTCATGCCATAGAAGCGGACGGGGCCAGACATCGAAGCCCCTAAATTAGACATGATCTGCTGCGAAACTCGCTCATTTCACCTACATTTTATAAATGAATGGCCAGTGTTATCAACATGTCAGCTCAACTTCCTTGTTATGGTCATCCGGGGCTTTACAAGGATGGGTAACTTTTGATGACGTCATAGACGTGCGCTGCAGGAGCGCAGTCCAGCCGGCGCTAGGCTAGGAGCTACACGGGTACAAACATAGTTCATCATTGCGTTTTTCCACTTTGTCCAAACAAAATGACAAAGTTCACATTCCACAGGCTTCCTTTGAAAAACCCGGAGTTACTAAAGCTCTGACTTGTTGTCCTGAAAATGGACCCAAATATTCCTATGTAAGAACTGAGGAGCGTCAGTCACCGGGTCTGCAGCGCTCACTTCGCTCCAGAAACCACACTGAACTGAATTTCCTAAATGCCAAACTCATATCTATGAAACTGTCAACCGTGTTTCTACATTATTTTTTCTGTGTAATAGCCTGAGTCTGCTGTCTGCATTCCAGATCATACATAACTACAAAGTAAAGACATCATACCCAAGTTATTTATTTATAAAGCAAACACTCATAGAAAATATACCCTTTTTGCATTTGTATGGGCTACTTCCTCTATCGAAAGTTGTCCGTTCGGTCCTGCTGGCTTCGGCTGCGTCTGCCAGTTGACTCTCGGGACATGAAAAAAAGTCTCTACCACCTCTTCTGTTGTCTGTGGCGTGTCCACAACAACACCACCAGTTAGCCCCCATTCGTGGACGTACAGTGGTCGCTTGTTCTCTCCAGCTGTTCGGCTCTTTCCCTCTGCATCCTCCTTTCAAATAGCTCCTCGTCTGTGTATTCTGGCTCAAAACGATACGGGCATCCATCATACTCAAAGTCGTTATCAGACACTTCTACGTTGGATAAATATTCTGTCATGTTGCACAAGAATAGCTGTGTAGCTGTATAGCCTAGCCTAGCGCCGGCGGGACTCAGCGGTGCTCCTGCGGCGCACGTCTATGACGTCATTAAAAGTTAGCCATCCTTGTAAAGCCCCGGATGACCATAACAAGGAAGTTGAGCTGACATGGGCTGTGTCCGAAATCACTCCCTACTCACTAAATAGTGCACTAAATAGTGTGTTCGCCATTTTGTAGTGCTGTCCGAATGTTTAGTGTAAATTAATATACCCTATATAGTGGACTCATAATATCCCACAATGCAGTGCAAAAAGTAGTGTACAACCGATGGTCACTAACCAAGCAATATGTACCGTGATGCATTGCGGAGGCGCCAATAACAGACGGCAGACTGGTGGACAATGAGGAGGAGCACCCGGTGCAGCAGGGAAATACATACAAATGTAAGTAATAGTGTAGTAGTGTATTTATTTTTGTATTAATTCATGTGGGAAAATATGCTCAGTATTAGGTTTTTATCACACAAATGAATTTATTATTTATTTCGGAAACCCACCAGATGACATCACTCTGGCTCGTTTTAATTGTGCGACAGTAATGACGTACTTAACTTCGCGACGGAGTAGTGTCCGAAAGTGTTTTAATGAGCTCACTATATAGTCCTCTATATAGGGAATTCCCTATATAGTGAGTAGGGAGAAGGGAGTAGTGAATTATTTCGGACACAGCAATGGTGATAACACTGGCCATTCATTTATAAAATGTAGGTGAAATGAGCGAGTTTCGCAGCAGATAATGTCTAATTTAGGGGCTTCGATGTCTGGCCCCGTCCGCTTCTATGGCATGAGAGAAAACGCCGTGGGATGGATCTAAATTGCTCGAAAAAGGCTCAGAGCTCCACCAAAATTGTCTGGGTGAGTCTACGAGCGTATTTCTTACAAAAAATAAGGCCCAGGTGTCAAAAAAACGAACTTAGCCTTTAAGCTGCATTTAGAGATGAATCTAAGTGCAGGTGTGAATTAAACCATTTTGCGTCTTTAAGGGATGAGAGAGGCCTCGGAGGGCTTCCACAATATTTTACATAAAGTTTATACTGTCAACCAATTTATTTAGCCGGTTTTAATTACGTTATGGCACTAATTACAGCAAATTAAAAAAAATGCAAACAAAACCATAATTTTCATTACAGGCTTTTCGGGGGGTCCCCTCCAACCAGAGCCCTGGGTAATCAGTCCCACTTTTCCCCTGACACACAAAGCCAGGGTTCGTTTTGGACTACTCTAGAAACAACATGGCGGACCCTGGAGAGGACCCACTCCATATGTTGATATAAATGGCTCATTTTAACAGCTGGATTACGTGGTACTGGACGTGGAGTGACATGTCTGCTGCACCATGCCAGTAGCAGAGCACTTTCATTATAATCGATTAAGGCTATTACACTGTCCGTGGAGGCACTCTTTACTATCTATTTTCTTCTCTCTGCGCTTGGCTGCGTGGCCCTTCACTAGTAAAAACTCCACAGAACTGTGTAAGAAATGAGTACAATATTTTTTAAAAATGATAAAAATAAATACCTCATCGTACCAGAGGCAATTTAACGCAGTAGAGTAACTCGTAGGTGTTTTTACATGATACATTGAAATAAATCAACTAAATCAATACATCCTTTAGCTAAAATGATCCAGGTAATTTTTTAGAGACCAGCCTGCAAATACATGTCCCTCTCAGAATGAATACATCAACTTTAGTGACCACCATTATCAGATCAAAATCACAATTTGTCCAATACTTTGGTTTATAACCAAGTGCCTACAAACTTCGTGTTTGGTGTAAATGTTAGCAGGCTAACTTACTAAGCACACATGACAACTATGGGGAGCTTTGATGTTATGTCAGATATAAATGATACTGATCATCATATCTTTTAACATCTCTTAACTAGTAATGCCCACCATCATCAGATGTCTTTCTTTCCACAGTGAAGATCAAATCAACTCTTCAAAAACTGTGTCAGCTTTTTATTACATAACATTTAAATGTTTTCTAAAGTAAACAAAGTAGTGTAGTCTCAACTCAAAAGAGCACAAACAGAGGCCAATAAAAACCAATAAAAAAGCTTTACGACAATGCTTTTTTTAGGCAGTCCAATGGGGATTTGAATAATTCAGTCAGTTAAAGAAGGGGGAATATTCTCAACCCATAAAAAGTTAATCCTTCACCAAATTTGAAGATACATGCTCTCCATTGAAAAGTGATGACACGTGATTCATGTAAGGAATAACTCAATTAAGCGATGTATCAAAATAAGGAAGTGACACATGATTGAATGGCATCAGTTCTTTGTTTAGACACCTTAAACATCTCTGATATCTGAGATGTGTTAAGCAACAGACACCTTGACAAATATCAGACACACACACACACACACACACACACACACACACACACACACACACACACACACACACACGATGGATCTCTGTCTTTCTCTCCAAGGTGGAAGTGGGCATGGTCAGGTTTCTGATAAGAGCGGGGGTATGGCTGGTAGATCTGAGAGATGCAGAAGGCTCTTGCGGAAAGGAAGCTAGGCTTAAGCTGCTGTAGAGACTTATCTTTACAGTTTCCTATACCACCTACTGACAGATCCTGAGACTGTGTAAATTCCTCTGCCCCCTGAAATTACTCCGGGCAGACAATGTGACGACACTTTGTGTACCGATGTGTACTATAACACAGAGAACAGAGGAGATTTTACAAGGTATGTGGCAGACAAAGACAAACACAAGATTCGTGTGTTGCAAACTTGTGTTTGAAAGTGGACCATCCTTGAAGTAAACCAATGAAGCATGCTCTCTCTATATGAGCTGGTTCTGTGATTCAGCACAGATTACTATAAGAGACAGCAATATGTCATTTATTTGATGCATAGACAAACAACTTTGCTTTGATTTTAAATACTCAGAAACAAGTGAAGCTATTGTTAAAAAGATTCCAATTAAAAAGTGATGCAGTTTGTGTCTAAATCAGACAAAAATTCCCAGAGGATGATTCAATATGTGAGGAACACCAGGAGTGGAAACATGGCCCAATGTTATTGTAGAAATGACGGTGTATAAGTCACTCCAGAGATTGCTTTTGTACTATTGGGAAGAGTTATTTATATCCGAAGAGCAGGGGGCATTTATCATCCGGGGTAGTGGTTCCCCTTCAAAGTTCTCCTTTTTATGACGTGCATTATTTCTCGTGCACACACATAAACAAAGCCAGCGCTGCCGGCACTGAATCAGCAGACTGTGTCACCGTGTGGCCCCTGGGTCAGGCCAGCTTTCTTGTGCCGCCAGTGCTTACATTAGCATGTGAAAGGCTAAAGCTGTTCCAAATATTCCCTCTAAACATTTATCCTGACCGAAGCTTGCATGGAAAAATTCCAGTGAGTGGGATAAATCTAGGGTGCAACGAGAGGATCTGAGCTGCTAATAATATGTTGTCTTGATAACTAACAAGATGATGAAATAAATTTTTAACAGATACGTAGAAATAGGGATTTCTTTTCCCACGTTTGCTCCAAACTCTTACAGATAAATCTAAATCTTAATTATTAGTGATTATTGAGTTTGATTTAGGAAAAAAAACTTTATTCTTAATATAAACATTTATCATTGCACAGTGTATATTTTGAATTTTACTTCCAGATTTGTCATTTTCAAATGTATTGCTACTACGTTCCACATGTCTTTTGCCAAGCCAGCCTTCATCAGCGAAGTCGAGCCTGTCCATAATGTGGCAGGCAGGCAGGCACCAGGAGTCTGTGTTTACATTGGAAGTGCCTGGAAATGAATTTCCCCACACTAGTCTCATTTGTCTTATCAATCTGTAAATGTGTTGCCTCGATGATGGAGGAACACATTTAAAACACTCAAAAATGTGTTTCTTATATGCTCAACATTGCCCCCATTCCCCTTCATGCACAGTAGTAACCACTGAGGAGCAGCTAGAGGCGAAGAAACAGCATCCTGCAAGTTTAGCCGCTGCACATTTTTTAAATTAGCAGAGTGCGTCTGCTGGGGGTGACCACGGTGGAACATATAAATATTCAAAAGGCACATGTCGTATTCCCAGTCTGCTCATTCTGTTAACTTTTCCACACTGCGAGCCGAATCATCTGTCATTCACCCTAATTTAATCATCAGCCACTCTCATTCAATTATCCAATATAATATGCAAATGAGGCGAACAATGGCCAGCTCATGCTAATTATGTACATCAGAATAATTAAATTGGATAGAAGTGGTGGAGGGGAACTGAACTATCATAAAATGGGGAGCAGATTCTTTAATTAAGGCTGCAAAAATTTTATTAGAATCTGTAATCTGCCCGTAAATTGTTGAATGGTGGCCATGCACAGGGGGGACATTACTCTTATTGGAAAGCGCTCCCTGAAGACTCGCTCGGGGAAGCACCGAGGGACGTGGCTCATATCAAGGGCAAATCCGGATTCCCATTTATTATGGCAATCATCTTGGACTGTGAACAACTTTCCTCAAAAGACTGCAAACCATAAAGCTGTTAATATACTAAAGAAACTGACTGGGAGAAGCCAGTGGGTATAATTTTGTTTTGTATAGCTGCAACAAGTATGACAAAATAAAGTTAATTGAATGTAACATCTCAAATTTTTGCTCTCTTTTTCCCTTGGTTCAAGATAAAGCCATTGGTGGATAGAAATGCAATGTGTTCCCAAACGTAATGAATAATCTGAACTCTATTTAAACTAGATTTTCACTCTGCAGTAAGCAGAACTAAATGATGTAAATTGTGTGTGCTGTGCCAAGGCGGCAGAGCATGCCTGGCAGCCAGTTAGACACAGAGAAACATCAACCCTAATCCTCTGCTCTGCTACTGCATGCATGCAAGCACTGCTGCCTCCCCACAACAGACCAGCCATGTCCAGCAGCACAACACAAAACAGTCTGCCGTGGGACACACAATGGCTCACTCAGAGGACTCAGCAGACAGCGAGCAGCAGGACTCTGGACGAGGTGCTGAAGCCACTGAAATATTTACAGAGGCGTGTTTTGTTGCTTTTGTGCTGAGTGATTGAAGGGGGAGACCTCTGAGGTGCGCTCAGTCCCCGCTGACAGTCTATCTGGCCTCTTGGTTAAAAAGGAAGTCACTGAAAAAAGGAAAACAGTGAAAATTAGTCTCAAAAATGACATGCCTTAAGAAATAATAAGAATAATCTGTCTATATATGGGTTCTTTTAGAGTGCAGAAATGTGCAGGGGTGTTTGAAGTTTGAAGTTTGAAGATATTGATAAGAAGGTCTGAATCTCATATCATCCCTCACCTTCTGTGCAGACAGACAACAACACCTCTGGTGTATCCCGCAGCGCTTAGACAGTATTTGTTAAACATGTCAGGGTGACAGAACAGCAGTAGGTCAGGAGCACTGTAGATTAAAGTGGGAGTAAGTTTGAGTGAGGATGGACCGACATGTAAACTGACACATGACACAGTACACAGCAGTGATAGCCCGTCTGCTATCTCTTCCATTACTAATATATCTGCTGTGGATGTGCATATAGGAGAGAGCTCATTGTTTACACTGGGCATCCTCTTTGCAGGATGTGATATGCATAGGCTGTGTGCAATATAATCAGTTCAATCAGTTCAGTTCAATTTCTTCATTGTTTTGGAATTTTAATTCAAGACTGGAGGAGCAGAGACTTTGCGTTAAGGGTAAGATTTGGTCATGTGTTAATGTGTAAATGGCTCAGAAAGAGTAAAAAAAGACGCAAATCTCAAATACATATGTCTTATTTACAGAGAACATAAAATCTGGCCTCTGACTTTGCCTTATCCACAGATACTACTGTATATCAATACTTTTATGACATTTTAAAATATTCTGCATTGAATAATAATTGATGTCTTGTATGTAAAAAAATCAAATTATCCTTCGTAAGATTCACAAAGTGACATCCCCTCCTTCACCCTAATTTAAAAATGCAGAATCTATGAATTTGCATTTTTTTCATGTGAAATGTTTAACCACTGGACACAAGATGTCTCCTACTTCACCGAAAAGTTCATCCTCGGAATATGTGCACTGAGGCAGGTTTTTAAAAAAAATAAATAAAAATCATACACATGTTTTGTTTTTTTCATTTTTTTTTAATGTATCATGATTGGCTTCCAAACTTTGTGATGTCACAAAGTCCCAGATTTAGGGTAAGAATAGATTTACTTTTCCTCTTCAGCACGTGAATATAAACAGCCTTTTTGCCGCACATACATCATTCTACACAGTGAGAGTCAAAGTAAGTGAAAGTTAAGTAACAGAAAGCAAAACACATTTTTGAGTGGAGGGGGACTTTAAGTTAAAAGGTTTAAATCCAACCTGATCTCTTCTGATTGTTAGAAAGTAAGAGCAGTGAGACCACAGAGCCAGAGAGAAATCAGGCTACCATTTGGCTGTGATATTTGTGCTGGTGGGTTTCTGAGAGGACAGTTTGCAAATGACAAAGAAAATGAATGATTGTGTGTAATTATTCAAGTGCTTTTCTTTGTTTTGTTTTGCAGTTAAATTAGTCACTTTTAAAACTTTGCAATTTGCTATTTTTGACACAACCTTGTGGGGATGCAGTGACCTCAACCTTAATTTTATCAATGCACATGTATTTTACTGACATGTAGTACTTTATAAACACCTCCCTAACAAACAGTTTTCTCACATACTGTTGAATGAGATCACATATGACCAGCTATGTTACAAATGCAGCCCTGTAAACACACACTGTGCTGATACGTCACAAATGTTCTTATTCAGACCACATACTACGTAATCCTTTATGAATCAGTCTATTCTTACACGCCACCTGATTTAGTGCTCAACAAACTGTTCTAACTCAGACGTGTTTATCTTTGTCATCATGGTGATTTCAGTATTCAGCATTAGTCAGAAAAGTTGTATTTAAAGCAGACAGAAAAACTGTCTGGTTTAAAGGTCACTGAATCACTGACTGAACTGTCTAACACGGTGTACCAAATCACAGCAGATTACTGCTGATCTAACCGTACAACGACACTGATACATAAGATGCCTCCCAACTCTTCTTCCTCCTGTTTGTTTGTTTCTGGTTTAGTGCCAATCTTGCGGATTTTAACCATTACCTTCAAAAAGGCAACTTTACATGACAGAGCTTGTTTGGCTGTTTTTAAAAGGCTTCTCCTGAAGTGCCCAAAGTGCAGTGACTGTACATGTTTCTTTAGAAAAAGAATGAATAAGTACTTGAGTCAATACATGAAAGCAAACAGGTTGACTTAGCTTGACTAGTGCACTAATAATGCTACCTCTCGGCCCTGCCTTGTCTGTCCCCATGATGGATAAGCAAGGGTCAAAGGTCACTCCTGTTTATTCCTGCAGAGGAAACGTCCTTTCCTAATGACAGTTTAGAGGCACACTAAGCATGCTTTTCCCAATTACCAGCACATCAGGTTGGACCACAAGCTTCACTGAAATGCATGTTGATGAGGATATGACATGCTCTTATGAATTAGCGGCTGTACACTGTGATGTGTGTGTTCTGTTACGTACATGACATTGTAGTGGCTGGATTAGACACAGTCATGGTGTTGTTTTTATGACCCAGCATGTCAAGATGTTCTAAAGCTTGTTTTGCTTTAGGTCATCCTGTACTATTAACTTGCACTATTAGATGCCAATACATTATTTTACCTCAATTATTAATATCATATTGTGTGTATTGATCCAACCTAGTATTTAAAATCTGTTCTGGACAGGTCGTACGCTTGTGTTTTTTGCTTACCTAAACATCTAAGCTTAGTAGCTGCATCTATGAAAGAGCCTCTACAGCAAAGAAACCAAGCCAAGAAAACTCCCCTCCAAAATATGCATTAATGTAATATCTGGAGTCACTTACAGATCTGTGCAGGGAGTACTGCTCCTGTGAATTCCAGTTCGTGAAACTATACAGCAAGTTACTCCCTTTGTGAAAAAGTTGCTTCTGCAAATTGTAAGTGTGTAACTGCTATACAGTGTCAGCCAAGCAGAAAAATAATGGTGGATGTTGAATATCGGAGGCTGAGGTGTCAGAGTCCACACAGGTCACTCACAAGAAATCCTTGTTCTGAGATGAAGGTGAGGAAAGCAACCTGGAGAAGTGATGATTTGATTTAACACAATTATCTCTATCAAAGTAATTATGTAATTAGCCTCCGATCCGCAGTTCAACCCAATAAATGTTAAAGTTGTTCACAGCAGGTACACAAACAAACACAAATCTGTCTGATCCCTCAGAGTGCTGCAACTTAAACCCCTTTCAGGATTCGTAATGAGTCAGCAAACATTTTCATTACAAATTTGCACCACTTTCCGCCCTAAATGAGAGAGCCGCACTTCCTCCTATAAATACCATGAGCAGGTATCTCTTACTCAGCGGCATGCTTAGCACAGGATGGGGACCTGTATGCCAATACCTCCACAGTGTAAGGGCCTGATTGTGTGTGGGGTTGCCTGGTCACACTTAATGCTGCACTGAGACACCTGAGCATGGAGGACGGCTATTGTGCATCAGCCAACGCTGCTCCATGGCTCTCCTGTCCTCTGAAAACCAAGGGAGGAAGGAGGAAGGAAGGCTCATTTCCACCTCCTTCCTCTAAAATCAATGCATCTCTTGGACACCGGAGGGTCAGGGCTGTCAAATGGCACTAGAGAGACACCATTAGGTCTCGTAGAGGCCATGGGTTACATCTTGATGTACTCGTCTGAGACAGCACTAAAGACAAGTGTGCCTCTGTGCAAAAGGTAACGTTTTAAGGATAGATACACACCGGGGCAAGAGGACTAAATCTTGAGTAAATGTACAACAAAGTGCAGCCTCTCCTCTTCTCTCCTCTCCTCTCCTCTCCTCTCCTCAAGCATTCCCAGACATTAAAACTCTCTCATATTATCCACGACTATAGGTTACATTCACTGGCTACTGTGCAAACTGCGGTTATGGTGGGACTGTGAAATGAGTGAGGGAACAAACGGCAGGTTTCTCACACATATTCAGTGACAGGCACACAGCCGATCAAACAGCTGGCTGTCATTAGAGCACAGCAGCTGGGCTTGACATGGGCACTGGCTGCAGCGCACAGCGAGGGCTGACACTGACACAGACAGGAATCAGTCACATATATGTGAGATATGTCGAGCTGCTGGTGCAGTTTCTGTTGTGTTGATGAATCAGTGATATACAGTGATACATTCTAAAGACTTACTAGACAGAGACTAGACACATTAGGTGATACAGTATCAAATATGAAATGTTTTTTTCTGTTTTGCTGAAACCTTATTAATATTGTCATGTTTTTGCATTGTATTTCTCAATATTACTGTCACTTACGCATCATGTTTTCCCATGACTTTTCTGCATAGGAATTTTGACTGTGTGCAAGTATCAGTCTGTTGAGCTGTGTTGGGTATTGTATTGTATTGTAATTTTAAAAAAACTCATTGCAGTTTTATTTTACAGGAGCTCTATATGATAATCAGAGCATTAATATAGTAGCTAGCAAATAATCATTTGCTGGAGTGCTGGTGTCCTGACCAGAGAATTAAGTCACACCACCTCTACGTCTGTGTGTGTGTGTGTTGTAGCCTAATCCGAGCCTTTCTGTTCTTTGTTGTAGCAGACGGTCCAGCCACATGTGCATGTAAGTCTCATTTGTGTATCCCACTGGCTAGCTCATCACCGCTGCTCTGCGCTGTGCTCATACTCTGTTTAACACATATGTAGTGCCAGCCCTATGGCCCCCACCTCCAGTTAGCACCATCAGCTCTGCTGTTGTTTGTACTGTTTACGCTGTTAGCACCGTTAGCTGCTAGTCACGGGCTCAGCCTCCTCCATGTTGAGAGCCGTGTACAGACAACCTCTGAATCATTGATATGCTCCTTTAAATAGAAAAAACTTACTTGCACATTTGTTTTCTTGCCAAGAGGTAGATAAAAACTTTGATACAACTTTGTCTGCACAATAATGAGGCTACAGCCAGCAGCCTGTTAGCTTAGCTAAGCATAACAACTGGAAACAGGGAAGCAGCTAGCCTGTTCACCATCACCTCTAAAGCCCACGGATCACAATGTTCATGCTTCCTTCATTACAGTGTTTATGTGACAGAATATTTCTTTGCTGAGGATATGTAACCCGGCCTCATTCCAAAGTCGAAATCTGGTGAGTGGTCAGTGACCTCTAGTATCAGACGCTGATGAAAAAGCTGTCCTTTCATGTCGGCATGATATGGCGCCAGTCATCATTACTGTTTAACAGTGCCCAGTGGCGTCAGGGGGAAACGCAATGGAACAACAAAAAAAGTTAAGGTGGCAGAAGTGCGAGTGGGGCAGGGGGGAGGGGTGGTGGATGGGTCCAACAACCACCTACTTTCACCTGAGAGGCCGTTGTTGGCTTCCTGTAATTTTTTTTCCTCAACCCAAGCACATGCTTTTGCTGCCTAAACCGAACCACGAGTGTGTTTGCAAAATGTAACCACGTGCGTTTGTTGCTGAAGGAAAAAACCCCAAAAACAACTAAATCCGTGATATTATTTTGAAAGTATGCAACCAGTAGGCTATATTTCCTGTAAAAACCAAAGTGTACTTTGAAAATAAACAATGCATGTAACAAGCAGAACTTGGGTCAGCGTCCAAGAACGTCAACAACCAACACACCCAGGGTACCATGCACACTGGATCTTAACGTGGTCCATGACCAAACGCCAATATGTGATGAGGTAGGAGGGTTGTGTTTATATATCATGCTTGTTTAATTAGGTGGGTCATGTGCCAGAATAGTTCTTTGCTGGGCACATGGCGACTAGCTGTCTTTTCCCCAGTCTCAATATGTTTCCTGAGCCACGCTAACCAGCTTACTGCAGCTTCGTATTGAGGCTATTAAAACATCAGTCTATTCCTTCAAGTACAGAATCTTCACATAACTTAACTCATAGCAGTACATTTATTTTCTCTTGAAAGGATCTTAGCTTTTCCACCAACTGATGTGTTCCCAAAGTAAGGAATAAAAACTTATGAGTTGGTTAAAGGTTGAAAAACAATAGACAACTAATAGAAAATGCCTATAATACTAAAATACTTTAAAACATAAAACAAGATATAATGTAACCTCCAAATCCATAGATTGTCTGTCAATGTCCATCACAGCCTCATATCTGCCTGTTAAAGTGAGCTCATGGAGAGCGATTGACAGGACTGGCTGTCTTCCAGTTGTCTGTTTTCCTCCTAGATAACTATCATCACCTCCCGACCGCACCACACTCCTCACATCCTACACAACACTGATAAAAGCTCCCTGACCAGTGTCACCACCTGAATGAAAAAGCAGCAGCTTACGCCTTTCATTGCACCAATGAAAAAAGAAATTCTCCAAGTGACAGAGAGCATTTTACCGAAGGTGAGAAGAGCAACAAAGGAGAACTTGATAGTGCGGGAGGAAGTGGGGGGGATTTCTGATTGGGTTTGATGTGACGCCAGCAAGCTGTAGGGGAAAGAGAAAGGAAAGAGGCTGGAAAAAAAGAGAATAGCCTTGAAAAGGATTTGTTATGGTTAAGCTTGGATTATGTTTCCTCGATATATATTTAAATATTTTAACTCTCTTAAATGTTCTTTAGTGCTGAACTTGCTAAACATTAAAGCGAAGAACAGAGAACAGTGAGAGTATCTAAGCCTTATCTGAAAAAGAAAAAAGAACCCGCCCACAATGGCTGAGCTGAAATTCAATACATTGAGCTTAAAGGGAGAGTCCACCATGACAATGCATTATTGTGATATCACAAATTTGTCTGGCAGTGACAGGTCCAGAGAACATTCCCTCTCCACCCACTGCAGTACAAATCACTGGTAATTGGCCTATTACTCTGTCGCCAGGCCTGCTTCTGTAGAGCGCGCTGAGCCCCGGGAGGAGCCCGTGCAGGGATCCGTCTCACCTTGTCTGAGTGGCTCAGGTATGTCTACCCCGGAGGGACTTCAGCCCACTTCTCTAAAAGGGATGTCCTGCAGAGAGAGCTGTCCATCACCAGACCTCCCAGCGAGTCAATGTTCTGCCGGTCAGCTCCAGAGGCCGGGCAGCATTCGGTTGGCGTGGCTAAGAGCATTTAAAGCAGCCTTTCTGGAGCTTTCCCCGCCTTTAAGACAAGCCCGCTCCCCTTTCACGTCTTTGTTGGAGCTGTCAGTCAGTGCAGACTTTACATATACCTGTAATTACAATTTTGAACTGCTCACAACCTCCCCGCTCAGTGTGTCACATGTCACTTGGACTTAAGCTTGTTGTTATGACATTCTCCCCCTAAATGGCTCCACTAAGGCATCTATTGTGGATTTGTCAGGCTTTAAATCAACAGAAGGGTGCATTTACCTGCAGCCATACTAGACCTTAAGGACTACAGGTCCAAGAGCACTTTGCTTTACACACATCCAGACAGTATGATCTTAAAAGAAGCAGGTCAAAACGTACAACCTCTCACAATGAAGCAGATTTACAGGTTCAAGATTTGGGTTATGATGCTAAATCTCCTCATTGTCTGTGTCGTGTCGTTTGGTTTGGTTTTTGTCCTGGTAACTTTTGTACATAAACACAGAAATGATCACTTTTTATTATAATTGTGAGATTAAAACTAAAAATTATTTCAACTTCGCACAAGACAGATGTACTGCAATTTTCCAGCCCTTTAAATTTTTTAAAAATAACATATTACTTTATTTGTTTTCCAGGATTTTTAGCTTTATATAGTAAGTGTAAGAGAAGTGCAGCTTTATTTGCTGCAATTCACTTGTCATGAACATAAAAAAAGTTAAAACTTGAATACCAAATAGGCTTTTAATAAAAAAAAATCAATAAATAAATCTCAAACTGTCAGATTCAGTGACATTATTTGACTGAAACCAAGCTGAAATGTTTACTGGCAGGAAGTTGAGAGGAAAACATTGTCTGACACTCTCTCTCATGACTTCAGTAAGCGACGGGTCACATCTGCTCTGACTGCAGCCTCACAGAGCTGCTGCATTTTGTTTATCGTGCATTAGAGTGGAGCTGGAAATTCTCTCTTTTTAGCCTCTCGAATAATGGATGCTTGACCTTTGCTCGGTCCATTAAATCGAGAATAATTTGATCCCTGAATAAATTTTAATGAACAAAGATCTCCCCCCCGAGCAGACAATTACTTAATTGTAGAGTTTTAAAAGGGACAATAGCTATATCTTTGCGTTACCTAATAGCGTCTTAGTGACTGGGCGCGATCATTTCCACCACAGGGCACCCCCAGAAGTCTCTGCCCCTGCCAGCGCCCGGTGAAAAGTGGGCTCAATTAAAAGCTTCATAAATATTAAACACTATCTATCAGCAACTTATTCATATAAATGATGTATCCGCTTGTAAGCATAGACTATCAACATCTAAATGTCCTCTGTAAATACAGCTCAGTCATGGAATCCTTGCTCTGCTGTAACTCCAGAGCCAGTCCAGTTTTAAATGGGCATGAGGCCAGCTCAGCACTTCGCCATGCTAGCTAACAGAGAGGCGGCAGTACTAATGTTTGGCTCCTGCTCGTATGGTAAGTGATCAGTTTCGTCAGAGCAGGGAGAACCCTGCACAGGGCTGATTCGTCTGTCACCGGAGTGAAGGAGGCCTGTTGAAAGACACAGAACGCTTGGAAGGAAAAACAAGACACTGAGGTGTTTGATATTTCACAACTGAATTTGGTAAAGTTCCACATCCCAGTTCTGTATTGATGAAGTATATTTAATTACCCTGTAAATACATTACCAACCATTTAGCAATAACATAACCAACAGTAGTTACTGTGTAAATGACAACACACATCATATTGCTCTGTTCAACAGTGTCACAAGTACACTTTTTTAATAATTATACATTTAGAAAGAGTAAGTTAATGTCATTTTTAAGTTGCAACAACTTCACAAAATACACTTAATGTAACTAAATTTCAAGTAAATGTAACAATTAGATATAAAGCGAACATTACTTAAAACTAACAGTTATATTTACACACATCTTTCAGGGCAATTTTTAAAAACTAAGATCATCTTGTCATATTTTACAGTGCAGAATCCAATAATCTATATTTGACACCAGGCTTTATTTTCTCTCCTGTTCTAATGAAATAAAATTTCAAAAGCGTTTTGTACCTTCTCAGAGATGATTAGTCTCAGAGAGAATCCCGCAGCATTGTTCCATGAATAATAGCACATGTCTCTATATTATTCATCAGCTCTGGGCTAAAGTTGGTCACAAGAAGTCACGGTGACAGATGCTTTCTGGTCGGGTGCCAAGCGCAGGCAAGTGAGAAGTCTCGGAAGTGTTTGCAGCAGGGTGTAAAGGAGCCCTGCAGGTCATGTTAGCCCTGTTCAGATAACCACGGCTAAACACCGGGGCTAACTAGGAAAGCTCTACAATGGGAAACCACCAGGTCCCAGAGTTAACCCTTGAGTGTCTCGGCAGAGCAACATTTGTGTGTGGTCAAAGTAGCCTGTGTTAGATAGGGAGAGTGTGAGGATGTACAGAAAGTACAGGGAGGAATAAATGGGAAAAGAATGAAGCAATACAAGTGAGACTAGGAAATATAGAGTAAAGGCAGATGGACTAAGGTTTATTTTGCAGAATAATTGTGAACCAAGCTGTTTGCTGAGCTGGGTTCACTGTCCCTCTTTCAGTTTTATGTATGTTGTGCTTTTTCTCACGAATTCACTTGACTTTTGTGGGCAATTTTGATGAATGCTGTTGTTTCACAAGACAAAAAACCCCAGAAAAAACAAAATGTATGATTGTAGTGCATTAGCTTTGGTGACAAAAAGACTGGAATTACATTCTTCACTTGTTCTTTTCCATATTTAAAGTTTATAACCTGCAATATGGTTTGAAGTCGAAGGTTAACTGACACCTGTCAGAGCATGCCTGTGTCATTTTCTGTTAGTACAACATGATTCAGTACAATGGTTTGATTTTATAATGCTGTGGAATTTGGATACACTTGTTACATTCAAACCTTCTGTGAGGTTCTTAGAGTCAGTGGCCGCACAGAGTAGAAGTGAAATGGTCAAAGCCGTCTGATTTAGGTTTTCCTAATATGAACCACATGTGTCGTACGCTTGCGAACGATTCTGACAAGTCTACATTGTTTAGTCTGCACGGTTCCGTTTACATGAAAATGTGACAAATTCAACATCACCGCCGTTTTTCGATCGGGAGATAGGCTTTAAAAATAACACATTATTGCAATGTGCAACAAATTAAGTTATCACAGGATTTCTGCAGTCGTCATTAACATCTGTAAAGAGGTGGCACTGTCGGGGTTAAGGCTCTGTGCTCTTTTCAGGTACCACAATCATATACATTTGAATAAAATTCTTAGCACAACTTTTCTGGCGCTCACAAAGCAATTCATGAAATCAAAAAATTAGCCGCAGAACATGTCTTTAGCCACACATCAGTGCCTCTAGCTTCTCCTCACGCTGCTGTAGAGGATTCATTTGTGCCTCTGAACGCTGTGCTAATTACAGAGACCCTGTTTTCAATTATTCATGCCAAGTACATAACTTTTCAATTAACTAATTGCCAGACTCTGGAGATTTCTGCAAACACTGTGCCGCCGGCAGGTCCCCAGCAGCCGTGGAGGGGATTTCTTCACCTGTAACCTTAATACACAGTGACTTAAAGAGCAAATAATTTAGTAAATATTTAAGAGAACAAAATGAGCTTTTATTATAATACATCTACAGACTTACGGACCACAGCGCTTCTATCATTCATGGACTTTCAGCTATTGTGTCCTTTAACCATACTTACACGCCCATAATCATTCCTCCTGTCCATGCTGGCTGCAAAGGAAACCCTTCTTGAAGCAATTTCAGTGTAAGAGATAGCGAACAACATCCCCCATCTTCATTTCTTTACGGCAGGTACGGACTGGAGGAACAATTACACCGACCAGTGACCTTTTCAGTGTACGTATGGGCATGACATAGACCTGAAAAAATGTGAAGCTATCCTTTAATTTTGTTGTGTTAAAGAAGAATCAGTCAGTGTAGGCCCACTTTGCGTTGTGTTTTCTGTTCTTGTGTGTGAATGCATTATTCTCAAGACAAACAGATGTCATTTAAAGTTCAAATTAAAATTTCAAATGACCTGACAGATAAAAAAAACACACAGGCACACACTCCTCGAGTTTAACATGACCTCATAGGATGTGCAGAAAAAGGTTTACAAGGAGGCTGTAACACCGTCTACCTGCACCTGATTCAGTTTATCTTAATCTTAAAAATTCAGAAACTTCTCAAATAGAAATGTCCTACTTCTGTTGTTTGGATGCCAATAATGCCGACAACATACAAATAAAAATGTGTGATCAGAGCTGCAGTTGAATGTCTACAACATAGACTCGGTCGAGAAGGAACTGTGATGGGTGAGGAAGTGGAAAGCAGACGGCTGTAAGAAACTCGTTTCACTCACTTGCCAGATTCTGCCACGTTACCTACAATCTAATCTCTCTGACCTGATGACCTGTCCACACAGATAAGACGCGTGGACAAGTTCCCATGACCAGTAAGACAGTGGTGCTATACCGAGAGCTGATGCACACTCAGTAGTAGTTCCTTCTGTTGTGTTTTATTGTGTTTTTACTGAATTTATCTCAGTAGAGAGATATATCTTTATCTGCAGTCCCCGGCAACACTAGTATTCAAACTTTAAGTATTTTTAATCATTTTAATAAAACATGCAAATGAAAAAGTGAACCACCTATAGGCTACAGTGTGATTTATGCACACAAAATTTTAAGCTCATATGATTAATTTTCTTCAGCATCAACATCAAGCAGTCATCTTGACACTTATAAGGTTGGTAGCTTTGAAAACTCTCAGATGAGCTCTCTCTTCATCTGTTTTTCTGTAACCCATCATGGCTCCGGCCTCACTCAGAACAAAACGTGTGCAACAAAAAAAAAAAGACATAATTTCAACCAGAAACCGGAGCGACTCAGATTTGTGATATTCTAAAGCAAGCCCCTGTTTATTCCTTGTCATAAACATCTCAACATCCATGATAACTGTCTCCATCTGGTCTTCATTCTCAAACCAATCCTCACTGGAATAACAGTAGACATTATAAACCGCATAACGTATCCGCCTAAAGAAGCCGTGCATGGACTTGTGGTCGCTCCAGATCGAGCAGATTTGAATATAGTTAAAGTACGGCTGCCTCCGCCTTCAGGCAGGTAAACAATGTAATAGGAAACTGTCACAAGTGATTTGAGGGGCGCACAGCCCTTAGCAGGACACAATATGACATTTCTCCTCAGATCACAGCCTCCTGATGGCAATCTGTTAAGTTGGAGAGTGTGTAAGGAGTAGCAGAGCATGAGAGAAGGAGGAGGAGGAGGACTGGAGATGAATATAGCCAGGAGGAGAAAAGAGAAATGATGATGGTAGATGTGGAGAGCGGGACAGAGATGACAGGAGGAGAAAGAGCAGCGGGTGGAGGCAGAGGAAAAGAAAGCGGAGGTGATGGGGTGAGTGCCGTACAGTGATAATACTGGCTCCTTTCAGCCAGTGCACAAGGGTAAGGTGAAACTCCCTCCAAACTGTGCTTTCTGGGCAGTGGCCCAAGCCCGGGGCTGCCTGATTGATTTGCCCAGTAAAAAGGCCCGTTTGTGCAGCTGTGCCAAAGCTGATTTCTCCCAACCAGCACACTACAGCTCCCACTGCGGAGAAACCACATTAACCAACACGTAGAGACCCCTTCTGAGAGCAAATGAGGGTGACAGCACTTTCCTGCACCGGCAGTGTGTGCATTAATGTTTAAGAACAGTTGTAACTTTATAAAATATACACAGATGCTAATGTTACACCTGCTTTTTTTCCCCCAGAATATATTTAATCTCTGTTTGCACTGAACATGTGAGGTAGCAATATGACTGGAATTAACAGATCAGGGGTCTCATTTATAAACACTGTGTAGCACAAAACAAGACCTGAGAGAGGTGCACGCTACTTCCCACGCAAAAGTTGTGATGTATAAAGATAGACTAGATGGGAGAAACTTTGACCTATGGTTCTGAACATTTTGAGACAGGAAATTGGTGATGTAGATCATGAGTTCAGAACCTGATTGTAGAAATTGTCTAACATTTTTTTGTGCACACCATTTTTGGCTTTTGTTCATACGTACATTTTTTTAGCATTTAATGGCTTTATTTACATGCAGAAAGTGACCAGTTGATGAATAAAACAGAATATTTTATTTTTTTGTGAGTAAATACAGTATATGAAAAATGTTGTCAGTAGCTGATTTGTCACCTATTATTTGAATAATAACAGGTTGGATTTATTAAGGGAAACTGATTCTCAAAATAATCTGTAATAGTCCTTAAAATGTTTTCTCAACCTCATGCAAATCTGAGCCTGTGCTTATGGTGAAAATCTGATTTGAAATGAGAAGCTTGATTAGCGCCACAGTAACACGTTTAGCATCATGGGAAACCATCATAAGCAGTTTCTAATGATAAAACAGGATTTTCTCACCAAGATATGACATTTATCTTCATGAGTCCGTGCAAACATAGCAAATTCTACAGAAAGTTTTGAAGTTGAAACTTTATGTCTATGCCCCATTTTAATAAAAAAAAAAACAAGCCTCTGTTAGTATGAAGGACTATACTGTATTGGGGAGCATCTCTGTGTTCGGAGAGGTGGGATATAGGACGTAGAATAAGATTCTGGGATGGGTGACATGCTGGCAGGCTCGTCTGGGATACCCTGTATATTGCAAAAGATGTAATGAATGTAACCAAAATGGATTTTACAAGTACCAACCAAACCAAATACATCATTTTAAAGGCAACATTATCTGGAAAAATGCAGTATCATGGATGACAACACGTTTCATTTCTCCTCAATCACACTGAAGACACATATCCCCAAAAATGACGCAGCGTCTGACTAAACGTAAGGCTCCTCTACGAGAAATAAGCATGTTATCTTTAGACTGGGGAATCATCCATTTATTGGCTTGTAGAGATGCCGGCTCTGAGTGCAGAGAAGTGCTGCGCTCACCCTCTCCGATTAGCCATTCAGAGTGGATGGGATAAGGCAGGCCCCAGGTGGCCCCCTCTGTTAAATGGCAGATTAAAGAGTGCACAACTAATTTCTTTAGCTTAATCTTATTAAAGGAAAAAACAGCTGTCAACTGTCACCATGTGAATACAAACGGTCTGCGGTGACACGACGCACACACACAACTTCATGCCTATTCATCACCTGCAAATGTGAATATTACACGTTATTTATTCATGTAAAACGGTCACATCTTGGTCTATTTGGCCCAACTTACAGGTCTTTAACAGGAAAAAGGGAGTTGCATAATATTTGCTTTTATAGAAAACTAACAAATGATAAAAACCCCTGATAATGTATTACTCCATCTTACATTTTTCTGTTGACAAGTAGAAAAAGTCTTAATAGATATATTTTTTTCCAGCAGTTTTGTGTAACTAAGTTATCAAAGTTCTGCAATCCTTTGTATATCTTATAAAAGATATTAAAACGTTTATAATTTTACTGCATCAGGAGCACACTATTACGTTATTCTCATTAAAAAAAACTTCACACGATCCATCTGTGCCTTTTCACCATCATCACCCGCTCACATTCACATCTCAAAGGGGGAATTTTTTGGCCCCCTGCCCTCTGACACGATCTGACACCAGGTGCTCAGGACCCCAGGGTCTGTTGGGGACCCCTCCAGTTTAAAGCCTCATCACCTCTGAATCACCACCCACGTAATCCTACCACTCCCACACGCTCACATAAACACACACTGATGGAACCCAAGTCTCAACGTTCAAGCAGACGCATAAAGAACTCGTCCTCCAGGATTAAAACGTACACTTTTTCCAGCATTTGAGAAATGGTTGGTTTGAGTCGCAGTGGCTTATGACACCCGAGCACCGCAGCCCACACACTCCAGTGCCGCGCCATCACGGCCTTTTGATTGCTCCTCCTCTCTGTAATTGCCAGTGATTAACCCTGGCATGAGAGTGGGCCAGAAAGAGTCTCTCTCCCCTCTCTGCTGACAATCCTTGTCAGTGGGTTTGAGGGGCAATTTGGCTGCTGACATGCCTTCCCCAGTCTCTTGTTACTGGGGAAGTATGCTGCGCTTGACCCAGTAGTGCCAGACTATCTGAGGTTGCTGAATTCCTTTCTCTCCCTCTTTCTCTTTTTCTTCTTCTCTCTATTCCCTCTGTTTGTCAGTCTCTCTTCTCTCACTGCCTCTTTTTCCCCCCTCACCAAACCTTCGTCTTTTTTCTTCCTCTTTTGCTTCTGCGCTCCTTCCTCCATCTCTTCCCCTTTTCTCAACATTTCTTTCTCTTTCTGCTAGAGTTCACATCGGACAACCAGACTCCCTGGCCTTAATGTCCTGGGCTGCCTGTGTCTGCCTGCTTGCAAGACTGCACGGGGGCAACAAACAATGGGCATATTGTTAATCTGTCCATAAGAAAGCCTTATCTTGTTGTAGACATGGTATTAAATTTCGGAGCGGCCCCATGTAGCCAGCCTGGGGGAGGGAGGGGGGTGTAGGGGGGTAGAGAGAGAGAGAGAGAGAGAGAGAGAGAGAGAGAGAGAGAGAGAGAGAGATGTGGATAATAAGCTGTGTAATCTCCTCACCTACTCTAAACAGCTTAACCTTGTCAGTGGCTGCTGGCCCAGTGGCACCCTGGCAAGGGATAACATAGGGTTAATATCTACTGTATGCAACCCAGGCTCAATGTATGGGTCATTCTGTAGTAGCAGGACAATGGACAATATGTTGGACAAAGTTGGAGACAGTAACTATTTATTTGCATTTGTTTGTGTGTCTGGCATATACGGAACTTCTCAAATATGGTTGCTGATATGTTAAAATATTAGTTTATGGCGATTGTGATGGTGCAATATGTCAAAATTTGAATTTGATTTCCGTAGGATCTAAAACAGAGCAAACCTACCAACAGGTATCTATTCTTTGCATGTCGCACTGCAAAGGTTTAAAGGGTTAGATGTTGGGAATTTGTCGTCTTAGCTGAGCTCTCTTAACCCTGTATGAAGTCCGATCTGAATTCCAGAACAGATGGTTTATCTGGGTGAGAGAAAAGAGGATTAGGAGAGCTACAAATTACAATTTTTTTTACTGTAGACAATACCCTCAGTTGCCCAAAGATGCTCATTTGGCATTTGCTCAGCAGCAGGATGTCCTAAGGCATCCTCAGACATCTCAACTGGCTCCAGTGAATGTGAAAACTGATATCGAACTTGAAATAGCTGCAGTCAATTCAAGCAGTAAAATTTGAGTTAAAGGAAAAAGACAAACAATCCCTCATGTGGCGAGGGATCATCAGGGATTAGCTAATGCAGGAGTTCGGATCGCAGAGTTCAAACTGGACCCCCCTGCGATAACAGGAAATAAAAAGGTGGATCAGGAAACCAGAGGAGTGCTCAGAGGACACATTGTGCCATCCTTTCTTTCATACCGAGGCACCACGATGTCTCAAACAAGTAAAACAGATGTTTTAGTGTAAAATTATTCCAATTGGAGAAGAATGGGTGACAGAAACTCAGTCTGGCAGAATGACTGAGGTCATAGGAGATGCTATCTGCAGACTTTCATATTGCAGATGTAGTCAAATGAAATTTAAATACATAACATAAATGACATTTAAGTCAATTGTAAAAGGACATTTTGGTCACATGTCATACCTACTTCTTGAAAATTAATCTTGCAACCTTTTTTGACTTTATTTAATTTGCTTTTTTATTTTTCCTCTGAGCTGACGCAGACTCATGTCACTTTTAAAGGCCTTTAGCAAAGCCAGCAGCTCTACTGTGGCTTTGTTCAGTAACATAACAAATTGTTGAAGGTGATTTGTATTGCTAACTCGACCTGACTAGGAGACCAGTCCAACCAGTTAGTTGGTCTGGTTTGACTGTAGTATCCCAGCCTGCTTCACTACATTGTAAACTGTACGTTGGACCACTTACAACAATGATCAATTAAATAAGTGTTAGGTTTGTTTTTGTACAAACACACAGAAGTAATGATGGTCTCTGACATTCACGACTGTCTCAGTTGTCCTGATGCAGCAAAACCCCACATGCATCGAGTAACAAAAGCCAGTTAAATTGTATTTTGCAAATATTGTACTGTCTCAGGTGTGAATTGGCACTTAGTGTTGCTGTGGCTTTTTCTATCAGCGTCTCCCTGGAGATGTGGTGAGTCGTGGTCTTGTACGCTGACAGGAGGTTGGTGGCGAGCCCAGATTGTGGGGACACACTCACACAGGCACACCAGCGGCAACTCTGCTGCTCTCCAGCAGCACCTACTGGAGTCTGCATGAAGCTGCAGACAACATGCACATACAGCGCATAGAGTCAGAAAATCTGTGTCATATTATTGAGGTGTGTTTACTCACTCCTGCTAATCCAAATATAAGAAAGCCTTAAGGTTGATTTACTGATATGTACACAGCATACACTACTGAATATTGACTTTCTGTAAATAACACATATGGGCTCCTATAAATCCTTTCTAATTTGCTATTTGATTAGGTGTGTGAAAATTATTGAAAGGAAAGAGCAGGCGTACTCTGTGTGTGAGACGCTGGGCAAGAGAGCAAGAGAGAGAGGCTGTTGCAGGTTGGAAGGATGAGGATTATGGTAAAGAGTGGATACTTGAGCTGTGTAAACTGTGCTTCAGCATGTGTTTTAACACTGACATGAATAATCACCACTGAACACACAATAAGGTATTGAAAGACACCAGGACATACAGGGAGAACAAACACTTATTATATGCAATTACAAATTAAAAAAAAATCTTAAAAACTATAAAATGTATCTTGACATCCTTATTATACAAGATTTTATGGTACAACAACAGCAGTTTGGGAGCCCATCTGCAGCACATGTCCTGATTTTGCCAAATGCTCAAGTGCTAATGCTAGCGTGCTAAAGCTGGCAGCCAGAAACACACATCTTTGCTTTAGCTCACATTTGCACTTTTGTAACCATCATTACTACACACAGTATATTTTGGGGTTCATTTTGTCACTTAAGTTATTGTGTTATTTAAAAAATGGGTAAATTATTTATATTCAAGTAGTTATAGATTCAAATAATTATTTCATTGTCATTTATGGTACATTGTATATTGTTCCATTTGTGTTTTCATGTGCGGTGTTTGAGTGGCGTCATTGTGTTCCCTTGGTTATGAGCTAATGGTTCCTACCTGCCTTTGTTTTGTGGGGACAGGTATGAGTCATACCCAAGAGAGAGTGAGTGCCTCATGCTTAACAGGGAAGAGAAGCTGCTGTACCCCTAAGTTGGAATAGGTTAGACCTGTCTTGCCGTGTTGGTAAAAATTAAACTAAGAGGAAGAAACAAATGTTGTAGCCTGCTTATTACCCACAGCCCAGGAAGAACTGGGTGCCACCAACAATAAAAAAAAAAGTGGGTTACATTTGCATCTCTTCGCACAGGTGATTTTTATATTTTGCAGGGCACCAGCAGCAGGGCTGTCTGTGATGACATCACAAACTCTGACTGGCTCAGGCAGCTGTTGTCCCACTGCTATCATTCAAAATGTTGCACTCAGGACAACAACCACTTGGCAAATATATGTAGATACAGTGTATAAATATGGCATCCACTCTCTACCTCACTACATGAATTAGAGCAATACTGAGAGGTCTGATGTGCTGGGTCATCTCAAGGAAACCTGCAGGAGCAACATTATCCAAACAAAAATCAATCATTATCCATTTGAGGGTTATGGACAGTGAGGAGGAGAAAATATTATGTGCGTGAGCGAGAGTATGAATGGGTGGCATCCAGACGGATGGTGAATGCCGCTAATGTGTTGTGTGTAGGCTTGTCTTTATTTATTAGGGACGTTTAGGGTCAATGTCTTGGAGACTGTCCATGCACATTACATGCGTATTCCTGCTGCACGCTCAGGAGATGGTTATTTATGTGGACAGAAGCAGCTCCTTTTCTCCCTCTGAGAACCACAGTCATCACTCTGTTAGTACAGAGAGAAAAAGGCGCATTCAGTTTGCAAAATTGTTCATTAAAACTGATGATACTCTTTCTTTGTAACCCAACTACTGCAAGAAACAGCAGAAAAGTAAAATGTTATGTCTATTTTATTTGAATTCTAATAGAAAAGGCAAAGAAAAAAGGGATGGTTGGGGTGTGGGGGAGTAAACTGTCTGTGTCAGTCTTACATTAATGAAAAAAAAAACTCTCCAGGTTGCATCTTTCCAGAGGATAACCAGATTAACAAGCCCCAGAGATCTCTTGAAAGGCAATTGTTTTCCTCCAGGTATCTTTTTTTTTTTTTTTTGCCACCGTAGTCCTTTTGGTTAATGACCAGACTTACTTAAGGGGTGCTGATCAATATGCTCCGGAGGTAAACTTGCTGAAGTTACCGTCTGCCCCTGGTATCTGCAGCTCACCTCACACCAGCATGAAGTAAAGACACGAGACTGACAGGACAGGATAGGCTGATCCATATGTATCGTTACGATACATATGAGCCTGACCTTGGTGATGGAGAACGAGTAATCTAGACATCAGGCTTGAGTGGTGCATTTTGAGGAGGGGATGGAGAGGGGAGGGTTGGAAAACAGAGAGATGAAGAGAGACAGAAACAGAAAGAAAATCCAAGACAGAAAAAACTAACTTTGCAAAAAGGTTCACTGAAGGTAACTCAAGTAAAACACATGGAACAAAATATGAGCACAGTGAGAATTTATGTTATACCTGTAATGTGCATTTGATTGATAGATTTAAAAAAAATAAAAATAAATGTATGTGTCTGAGACAAGTTGTGAGAACGATGTGGCTTTTGTGTCCTTCCTGTGGTCCATTACTGTAAAGCCAGGCCCTAAAGGAGACAGATCCCAGCAGACCACCATGGCTGTTGTGGGTTTTTACAGCTTCCTGGTGTTTCTGTGCGTGCGTGTGAATGTGTGTGTGTGTGTGTCCTGGTTGGACTATCAGAGCTTCATCTCTAAGTCTATATGAGCTGTGCAGGCACTACTGATGGGATTCCTCATTGGTGTCACAATCCTCCCTGGCTCACACTTCTCAACACCAGCGATAACACAAGTGGAGGAATCTCTCACACTCACACAAACACACACGCACGCACGCACACACACACACACACACACACACGCACATAGGAAGCAGAGGTGCAGGGAAGCCCCCCTTCGAACCGACAGTGCCCACTTGCTTATCTTACACACTCTCTCCTCACATAGCTCAAACTTGCAGGAGGTTGTTCAGAAACAAACAAAACCTCAGTGAACACAATGCAAATAAATGCACTGACTTTTGTGACACAAGCTGTATGTGCATCATGTGTTGACCTACCTGCATATATTTATTCAATCTTGGTTGAAGTGGTTTGCTGTAGTTTCAGGTCATCTGCAACTTCTCTGGGGAAAAAAAAGGGCTTAGAAGTTTTGAAATTCAATAGAGCAAACTTTCCGAGTCATTAATATGTTTTTAAGTTACATAAACAGAATCTCCTTACTGCTCTACCTATTGCACCAGGATTAATATATCCGCTCTGGACAGCAACCACACCCTTATCAAAGTGTTTTCTTGTTTTGCAACTCAAACCAATACTTTCTCCCTAATGCGCACAAAAAACCTTACTTCATATTCCACAATCATGTAGATTATGATATTGATCGTCCTGCTCTGTAAAAGCATTATAAATATAAAGAGCATTTCTCCATTAACGGAGAGTAGGAAGCTGGCTAATGCTAATGAGCCTCAGAGTGCCCATTCCAGTCCATTAAGGGCTCTTAGCGCTGGGAAATGATTGTGTTTTCGCAGGGAGAAAAACTAACACGGCCATGCGGACCCACAACTTGCACACAGTGAGGTTAATGATAAATGGTACTAATGGACTTTCTGTACATTTGAGGGGAGAAAAAATAGGAGATTGGAGAAGGAGAAAATGTATTTGTTGCTGTAAACTTGAAAGAGTCAATTCATTTGAGGGTTTAATTTGATTCCCACTGCATGATACAAAAAGGGAAGAAGTTTAATGAAGCTCAAATGAGTCGGGTTGATGGTACGTCATGCAGTTTTTGAAAAGTTGTGACGAGATCCACTTTATTCTGTATGTGCCGTGTCATATATGCTGTCATGTTGAGAAGTTATAGTGACATGCTGACACATGAGGATACAAGGGCAAGAGGTCCTTGAATGAAGAGCAATGGAATGATGCACCACATGTGGTTGACACAGTATGGTTTCAACCGAATCCAGTAAAGTGAGTCACTGGGCAACCAATTCCCAGCTGACATTGGGCGAAAGGTGGGATACAATCGGGAAAGGTCACCAGACTATCACAGGGCTGACACATAGAGACAGACAACCATTCACGCTCACATTCACACTTACGGCCAGTTTAGAGTCACCAGTTAACCTGCATGTCTTTTGACTGTGGGAGGAAGCCGGAGCACCCAGAGAAAACCCACACTGACACAGGGAGACCATGCAAACTCTGCACAAAGGTAACCCTCTTGCTGTGAGGCGACAATGCTAACCACTGCACCGCCGTGTTATAATGTAACAGCATCAAACCTTTGTTCTCCATCAGTTGAGTTGATGCAAGGGTTTGTAATGAAACATGCAACGTAGCCTTTAGGGAAACAATTCAAACAACCACGTATTGTTGGATGAAGATCCTTCCTGTGAAAAGGTCTGAAGGTCACAGCATTAAACAAAGGAACAGAGCGAACAGTGTGTAATGAATGGTGTGTTTAAGGGGGGGTCAGGCTGCTTGTGCTTAATACCGAGTCAAAGGAATGCACATGGGGCTGTGTAAAAAAGAGGGGGCGGGTGGCGCAGGAGGTGGAGGTGGTGGGGTCAGACTGAACTAGGCTACCTGTCTACTGAATCAACAGGAGACGGAGAGGGTGAGAGAGAAAGAGGAACACAATGAGAACATAAGAACCAGGGGGAGAGAAGGGGGAAGAGAGAGCAGGAGGCAGGGGTGAGAGCACGCATGTGAGAAAAAGAGATGAAGCTGGTGTGTGTGTGTGTGTGTGTGTGTGAGAGAGAGAGAGAGAGAGAGAAAGAGAAAGAGGAAAAAATAAATGGGGGATGTGGGGAGGGCAGTGACTACCTGTCTGGAGAATCAGTGTTCCCCTCCGACCTGAAACGTTACTCCATCTGCATTGTTCAGTGACGGACAGAACAAGACACAGTCAAGAACAGCCAGCCAAGCTGGGGGATCAAATTATTCTCATAGAGGAAAGATTTACCCTGAACACCCCCCACCTTCACCCTCATCTCCCACCCACATCACATTCTCCTCCCTTCTTTTTACTCCCTTTCTCTCTCTCTGTCTCTCACTTAGTTCTCCCCCTTACCCCCTCCCTCCGTCCTACGCTACCTCTAAAACTGAGGTGAAATCTGAAACAGAGTGATCCCCAAAACATTCCTGCTAAATCTCAAAAGCCACACACACACACACACACACACACTCAAATGTGCATGGACAAACACACAAACCCATACCAACACACAAGCATGCACGCTCTAACATGCTCACTTGTCCATCTATGCACACACACACACACACACACACACACACACACACACACACACACACACACACACACACACACACACACACACACACACACAGGGGTTAGAAGTGAGATTGAGAAGTTGAGAAGAAGCAGGTCTGTGTGTGAGTGGCAGCAGGGAGGTCTGCTCTAATCCAGGGCGTCCAGGAGGAGGAGGTGGAGGGGGAGGAGGAGAGGAAGAAGGACATCAGTCAGACACCTACATGACAAGAATACATCCATGGATTTATTTGTGTAGATGTTAAAGAGAGGAGAAAAACATAAAGTAAAAATATAGAGGTTAGTTAATCAGAGTAAGATGAGCCTGCAAACTCTACAAAGAAAATCCTACAGATTCTTTAGATTTTAGTGTGGGCGACACAGTTCTTACCTGACAAAAATGATGGAGAAAAAATCATCAGCAAGTCTACAGCACCACCCTCTAAAAGTTATCCAGAATATGGGAGTATATCAAAATTCAACATCATATCATTCTCTAAAGATCCCAGTTCTGTACATATTCAGTAATCCTTTTTGAATATACAAACATAGGTACAACAAAAAAAGAAAAAAAGAAAGGCCTTGCAGCCGTGTTAAATGCAGCCTAGCTGCCAAAACTGTAGTGTGTGAGTTTAACACCACCCACTTTAAGGGGTTTAGAGACAGTTGCTATGTGCTTTCACTGATGGCAGCAGGTAAGCCTTTATGATCTGTTTGCATTGCTGACATACTTACCTGCTTCCAGGACATGCACCCTAAAGGCCCTCTGTTAGGACTCACAAATGGTTTTGCTGGGATGGTAAAGAGGCTCAGCTGCCTTGGCTGGTGTCGGGAAGCTGATGACTTATTTTAACGATTACAATTACATTTAATGATTAATAAACTGACATTGAAATGTATGAGAAAAATGCATGACTGCAAAAGTATGTTAATAAAGGACAAAAATAACTGATATCTTGAAATAATTGGGATATCAAAGTCCAAAAGTGACATTTTTCTTGATGAGATTCTGTACCCGTAATGCTTCACAGCACCTGGACTTGTGGTCTGGTTTGGCATGGCTGGCGATGATGGACAAGCTCTGTCTTAAACCAATCTGAGAGTTCAAAGATGTTCATTATAACTCTATCCTGCTCTGCCAACCTCAGGCAGACAGTATGACGGTCTTCCAGTGTGGGTGCTTTGTTCCAACCTCCTGCGAGTCTCAACACATTTCGGATGGAAACATGGGAAACTTTCCCCTCAATTGCATCTAAGCAGCTTTCTGTCCATCACCTTAACCGCCCAGAGGTTTCATCATGCTGAGGTAGCCAGAAGAATGGCATGTTGGCATGCGGCAAAACACTTGGGTTTCCATTGGCTGGAGTCCACCCGCGCAATCGACTACTGATTGAACTGTGTGCCGGTGATTTCATGAGGAGACATGTTTCTTTGTGTGAAAGAACAATCGTGTGTGTGTGTGTATGTGTGTGTGTGTGTGTGTGTGTGTGCAGACTCATCCCAACATAAGACAGGGAAGTCCCCACAGTACCAGAATGCAGTCTGTCCAACGGACCAATCAATAGTAATCAAACAGTAAATCTGCAATAACAGCAACCATGATCTGTACAGGAAGTAGACAGGAAGTAGTAGCCATATGCTGTTTATATTTTATAAAGGCTTAAAGTTGCACATAATTGAGGGCTGAGCCTCTTGAGTGACAGGCTATCTGTGAGGCATCAATACAGTCTATAGCCCCTTTCACACTGCCAGATTTTCCGCGAATGTTGGGCTGTTTTGCCGGAAAGCTGCGAGCGTTTAGACACACAGAGCCGGATTGGCGAGTTGATCTGAGGTGCCCAATTTTCCGCCTTGTAGGGTAAACATATTGGCAGAACCCTTTTAGTTTAAAAAGACCAAGATGCCCTCTTCAACGGAAGGGGCTGTTAATGACTTGTGGGAGGAGCTGTTGATGACGCCGCATGTGCGACCCACTGGCGATGGATAAACAGGAAACAGCTGATAGCAGGAATTAGCGAGCAGCTAGTAGCAAGAGGGAAACGCCAACCTGACAGACACTGTAAAGATGAGCAACTGGGGAGAGAAGGAATTGTGCGCTCTCCTTGTTCTCGCAAACGAAGAGGCCATTAACTGTCAGATGAAGGGGACGTGAAGAACGGGCCGATTTACGAGAGAATCGCCGAAGGACTGATCAGCCATGGCTTCCCTCCCACATCACTGTTTACGTCACATGCTGAGCTACACGCTTTGTTACTTGCCCCCAATTGCCCTGAAAAAGGTGCATTCTGTATAAACAAAATTAGGTAGGTGGCATTTTGCCGCACTCCCCAATTTTGCTTTTATACTGCCAAGGCTGAAAAAAGACTGATTGGGCTTTCCTGCAAATTTGCACAGTTCCTATCTAAAAAGAGCTTATGACTCAGATCCACCCCTTGCTCCTCCACAGCTCGAGCCTCATGCCCAAACATGGTCACTTCTTGCTAAAAAAAACCCAAGAGGGCGACGTCCAAAATGCTGAACTCAGGGCTTCAAAGCGGGAGTCCACAAACCAATGGGTAACGTCAAGGTGGCAACGTCCATTGGTCTGTACAGCCTCTGGTCTCACCAAATACAAGTATATTCAACTTTTCTGTTTTGTCCAAAGTCAGACTAGCTACAATTGGGATCCAAAATATTTGAAATATGTTTTATATTTTTAATTTATTTACTTATTCATATTTACAGATGAATGACTTAAAGGTACAATGTGTTGGATTTTGGGGCGTCTATTGGCAGAAATGGTACACAACATTCATGACTATATTTTCATTAGTTAATAATCACTTGAAAATAAGGATCATTGTGTTTTCATTGGCTTAGAACTAGCCATTGTATCTGCATAAGAAGTGGGTCTTCCTTTGCAGAGTCCACTGTGTTGTTCTACAGTAGCCCAGGACTGACAAATCAAACACTGTCCCTACGTTTAAATGTAGCATCAAAATGCATGTCGTATGCAATTTAGAACAAAGCCACTGTGCACAAAGCTGGTCAGAAAGACAATATCTGTTTTACTGACTAAGGAGAGGGACAGAGACGTACTGAGACAGACTGTTTGCCTTGCTGACCAGCGACTAGATTAGAGGCTCAGTTCTCGAGCAACAGACCAAAGACAAACAAGAGAGTCGGGCAGGGTGGGACGGGAAGGGGACCATCCTTAAGATGAGTGACACAGCCCAGCTAGTTGCATCCCATGATTAGCCCTTTGTGTCCAGGGGTTCTTGGTCCTAATCAAAAGACTACGACAGGGCTAATGACTAGAAATGATGGCTCAAAAAAGGGTGGAACGGGGTCAGTGGGTGGGCCAGACGAGGTCTTTGTACTGCCCTTTCCTCACCCCCCACTAATTAGCTGACATTGAGGGAGGAGGAAGGAGAGCAGGGATAGAGAAATACAGGGGAGGAAGGGAACAAGAGAAGGAGGACAGCAGGAGAAATGGGAGAACTGTGGAGAGAGGATGGAGGAGGAGGTGCTCATCCTGTAAGATCTCAGGCAACAGATGGAGAACAACTGGGGAGGCAGTTGATCAGAGAGCAGTGGGAGTGGTGCAGGGTGGTCAGGTCTGCTACTGTTACAGCACATTTGACACAGAAACACAAAGTGTGATGGAAACTGACACACCGTCACACGCATTTCAACGCAGCTAAACTAATGCTTAGTCAAGCTGCTACAAACGCCCTTAGGTGTTCCATTCAGCTGCACCAAAGTCTTGCTGTTTAATTCACAATAAGCTGAATTATAAATGTACCAGCAGCCATCATGAGTACATCAAAATGTTTACACAAACAGTTCAGTGCAGTGGAAAGACTAATGGGTTCATGAGCAGTGAATATTGTCCTTTATATAGCAGATTTTATGTTAGTGTAGGATGTGTGATATGCTTCGATGGTTTCATGAGATAAATTAATAAAAAGCATTATTTCCTTTTTCCTTATTTGACAATTGCCTATTTGTCTGTCTGTAAATTACTACAGTGATGTTTGGTCACGTTTTTGTACCATAAGATATATTGAATAAACTGTACTTCAGTGGAAGCTACTTTTAAACAAATCTCATCTCAGTTTAATGTTATGTTTATTCTCTTTGGCCATGGTAGTGGTGTGGCTCTATGGCAATGTTCATTCATGGTTCCAAGAGGATGAATCCTACTTTTGTGATACCCTGAGTTTTCCTCTAGCACCACCATATGGTTAACATTTGTTTTTAGTGAAATGCCATGAAATTTGGCACCTATATTCATGTTTACAGAGCAAAATGCCGTGAGTTACCAGAACATTCACAATAGTTGTGAGTTTTTATTTCAGAGGACGACGAGAAAATGTCGCTTTAAGCACCACTTCATTCCACGCTACATTAAAACAGATGTGTATTCTAGTGGCGGGTGTTAAACCGTGGAATTCTTTACAGGGTGATTTGTTGTGCAGCCAAAATATTTTTCAGTTTAAGAAAATGTATGAAGAAAGAACAGTTGGACTATATGCAGTTGTCATGTAGAAGCCTTCAACCCTTGTTGAAGGAGACATTGTGTATGGCTTTTGATTCTTCTGTTTATTTATTTCTTTATGTTTTTTTCTGAAGTAACTGTAACTGACAGACCATCTATGACTGTGACTTTGATTGCTACGTCTGGACCTGAGCAGAACAAATCAAATCAAATCAAATGTTTCCTTCAAGATTATTTAATTTACATAACTTTGGTGATCCTTTAACTTTTCATAGGCAACATCGACCCGTTGGTCACATTAACTTTAGTCTGAGTGGACGGAAGTTCGCTGCATAGATCAGCCTCTCAGTGGGCGGAACGAGCCACCCGCTGAAGTCCCGCCCTACCACCTCCGGTTGTGTAGCAGTTTTCAACACGTCCTTTACAAACTTTTGCGGTGTTTGATCTTGTGGGGATGTAGCCATTTTTCTGCCATGGTTCGCGTCCAGTAGGCGATATTTTTGTGGGTGTGTTACACCAAATCCTGTTTCCCCCAGCAATATTTTTGAAAGCGCACCGTTGCTGTGGCACCACCAAGAACGATTGTGATTGGTTAAAAGAAATAAAATAAAAAAACGGGGCGTTTTTTCTCCAATCTTAAAGTGAGAGTCGGCGAAGCCAGACCTTTCTTTTCTTGAGAAAGGTCTGGTGAGTGAGACATTAATTTAGGTTGTTTGGGTCACTGTTCATCGTTAATACCAAACTCCTGTTTGATTCAAGCAAGAGTTCTGCGGAGCACAGTTTATGTATTGTTTAAAGACAAACAAATGTAAAAGGGCTTCTGCTCTTAAATAACAGCTTTTCAGGAAATAGTGAGATGCATAAATCAAAAATTAACAGCTTGATATCACTGGGGAAAATGCAAACGGACAAAATAAGTGAGTAAATAACTGAAATTCAGGTCACAAAAATGTTAAAGAAATGTGACACATTTTTTTTGCATCTGAAGAGCCTCTTCTATACTTTTTTGGCAGTAAGCAGGCATTTTTCTCATATGATTATGGACTCTAGATTTTCTGTGCATGGAAAGCTGTGCAACCAGGGAAACCTGGCCAATGTGCAGAGTCAACAAGCTTGTCTAACCAGAGACCTGGCTGACACTCCACACCCCAAAAGATTAGCATTCTTTCTCTCCCTGCTTTAATGATCAGGTTCAGGCAACAATAGCGCCATTGCAAGATGAACAAAACATTGGGGTGGTGTATTCTGTTGATCCCCTGGTGAAATGTGACCTTAATCAAATTTGAGAATGACAAAAACAGGAGTTCTAAGTTCACTGTGAGCTTTTTCTTTGAAGACTCTTTATGCTCTTCATCCAATGCTGGGGCCCAGAGCTGGGCAGATTTTGTTGCCTGCACACAATTTTATTTACACGACTCAACACCCACTTTGAAAACAAACCTGCTACTGAAATCAGCACATTATGTAAAAGTTATGAAGTCATGACATCACAAATATGGCAGAAGTGACTAAGCAGCCTCTAGTTTGGTTTATCCACATGTTGGTCAAAGGAGCAGCAGCACTGTGGGGGACAAAACACAAGCCCATTAGTCACTGTCATTTAAAAACCATTGTTTAAAACACAATAATGTACAAGCCATGAGGTGACCATGAATCGCCCAGACAGGCACCAGTCGGCTGCAGCAGGGAGTCAGGGGAGGGCTCAGCAACCATCAAATTAGCCTCCAAACACCATCCCAGTGGACAGAGCTGCCAGCCGCAGCCCCCGACAGCTCCCAGCATCCTGTAAACACTGTCCATCTTGGCTACCTTTTATTTGAAAGGTGTGACAAACAACGGCAGCCCTGCATTGTAAACATGTGAGCTCATGACGGGTTCGAGTTGCACAACTGCTGAATTTGTCCTGAAAATTTCAGCAGAGTGGAACAAAAATGCACTTTGACACAAAATAAACCATTACCGGTCACTGAGGGAGCTACACTGGGAGGTCATGGGCTTTGCCAAACCAGTAGACGGGTAGAAGCGAGGGAGGGTCAGACAGCAGAGGGGCAACAGCGGGGTGGGGTTGGAAAAGGAGGGGTGCTGGCTGCATTCTCTGCTCCCAGTGCATGGAAACAGGGAACAAGATCAGATAATCCAGAGAAAATAAACTTTAAGTTAGGGTGGCTCCAGGACATGAGAGATGGCGATTAGGTCAAAGACGATGCCTTTTAACTGATTTGTAAGAAGTTCGGACAGCACAGCAGGAGGTTGTATTTCTTCACATGATGGTCAGGAGCTCCTGAATCAACTTCCCTTCCTCCGAATTAAACTTCAGATTTGCATTTATACACACACACTTATTTGCTGTGTTAGTATTAGAACACAAAGTTCAGTTCACCGCCTCCACACTGCTTAGGGGCAGTCTGTGGTAGCTCAGAGGTAAATAGACGAGGTTTGATCGGCCAAGATGAACACAAGAAACTAAAGGCTCCATCTCTTAATACGGGGTAGACGTATCAGCCTGCCATGTCTGTCCTCTCTACTGGATCTTTGCCGTATATATTTTCATTTCATTTCACTGAATTAAAACAAAGCCAGCGGACACAGACTAAAAAGTCTTACCAGGACAAAGGATAAAAGAGAGTTTCTATATATTAGAAAGGTGGAGAAAACGCAACCTAGTTTGATGACCTTACCAGCAGCACATATTGTTCCTGCACAGACCTTTATCAATCTCATCTTTCAATCACAGCGATCCCACAATCAAGGAGAGCCAAATATTCTGTAAATCAATGTGATGCAGTTCCACAGTCGAGTCTATAGAAAAAGGAACAGTATTGCCAGTGTCTGAAACAGTGACAGCAGCCGGTTTATTGACTGGAGTGGATATGTGATCTGAGCGCTCTGCAGGGGGACGTTTTGCCCTTCGACCCCGCAGCCCTCAGGCATGGCCCTTGTGCACGTCGGCAGATGTGACTTGCTGGAGCAGACTTTCCTGCAGTGTGACAGCTTGTTACCCCCCCCCCCCCCCCCCCCCCCACCCATGTACCAAACATGCAAACTCCGCCTCCGATGCGTCCTCTCCTGTTGCAGCTCCTCCTCTTCACTCCACCCCCACAATCTCTCCCCTCTCTGGGGAGATTCATTAACGGGACTCAGCTCCTCCTCCCTCGCCAATGATTGGCACCATCAACTAACTATCCACTCCGCCCCTCTGTGTAGATGATGGGTCTACTTCTCTCTCAGAGAACGGAGAGTAACAGCTGGAGAGAAGGTGGAGAAAGAAGGGCAGTGTATATGTCTCTGGTTATAAACACAATAGCAACTTGTGTAATCCATCTTGTGTGACCTTACTGATTGAATATGAAGGGAGAGAATGGGAGAAACGTATTGACAGTGGTAACAAGTTTAGGTGCCGCAGGTCAGTCATCAGCGTCTACTGATCCAAACATCTGTTTCCTCTCCAGCAGGTTGGGTGACTCTTTGACATCACAGAGTGTCCTCTCTTTGTGTGGTCGCCACCCAAACACCTTTTAGCCATAGTATAATTTATATAAATGAGTGTTAAATAATATATTTATCATTCCAGATAATGAGATGCTTTCTCCCGCCAGCACAGCTCTGCCTCTACAAGCCATACGATATCATCTTCCTCACCGTGTGCATAACTTGTGCAGTTCTGCCGTGGCTAAGTGGAAGGAAAACAGTGCGTGCTTGCCAGAGAGAGGTGTCACTTGTTCTCAGTATTAGCGGTGGAGTAGATAAGAAAACAGATGGGACAGGGGAGGTCAGAGGGCCATGCTTCGGCTGACAGGTTTGTTTATTTGGCCTGTCTCTGATATCCTGCTTTCCCCCTCCACACCCCTCGCCGACTCTGCCTACAGCCTGACCTGGAAGTGACCACGCAGAGTTGGATCAAGGCCACTTTTCACCAGAGAGTCAACACTACCCACCCCACTCACCACTCAGGGCAACTCAAAACACATGGGGCAAGTGTGGGCTTATTACCCTTCTCTGACAAGAATAACAATTGACTAATTTGTACTCGCATAGCCGAACCGAGTTTATATACTGTAGGGAGAAGTTCAACCAAAATAAACGTGGCTGACACCGACAGCAAATATACATATCAGATAAAAAGTGATGGAAGCTGATTAAAAAAACAGCTGACATGTTACAATCCGAACATTAAATGCATTTATATTATTGAAGTTAGGTTTGCAGAAAAAGGAGCATTCTCAAAAAAAAACGAAAACATCAAGAACAAGCTCAACTCCAGCTTCAACTTTTTCCTCCAGTCTGTGTGAGGTCTGAGGTCCTTACGCCTGAGGTAGGCCAGGGCTGATAACCCTGCCTGGGCACCAGCAGATAAGAGCCTTCAGTGAGAACCGTCTAACACCAAGCTAAAGAGGCTCTGTAGGCAAAAGGAAGATAAACCAGACACAACAGATTCCAGTGAGACTCTCTCAGTCTGCATTACTCATTTCATTTCCACTATGATGCAAGCTGAAAATCCTGAAATTGTGCAATCTGAGTTCGAAGTATGGAAGTACAAGGAATTTGGCTTTTGACGTGTATGCATTCTTTTAGCATTAAATATTGCTTTGTAGACACCACATGCCTCACACAATGTTCAGACCAGCACAGGCGTAAATTTTGGGGGAGACGCACGGGACACATCCCTCTTAATACTGAGAACATGTGCATTTTTCCCCTCCTAATAAAGACATGAAAGCAGCAGAGGACTTTTATTTTGACAAAATTTAAGACATTCACACCATGAATTGATGCAGAAAATACCCAAATTGGTGGATAAAAGTTCACCAGAATGCAGGAAATTAGTTGTTTGATGCTCACAATTTTCTGGCAGAGGCCCCCAAATCCCTTTGTTTCATGTGTCGCCTCCATGTTAAAGTGAAACCTATGCCCTTGCATGGCAGAAATACATATTTCAGATGGTACCATAGTTAAACATAGAGCTCCCTTTGTCAAAGCAGGGATTTACACACAGTTAAAGCCACCGTGAAAGCAAATCTTCACCCTGCTTTAGTGTCTTCTGCAAGGCAGTGTGACAATTTCCTCATGTTGTTCTTTGGCTGACTGTGGGTTCTGACCTCTCAAGCAAACAGAACATTTTCCCAAAAACATCACTGCAATATCATACGTGCATTCTACCACTGCTGTATCAACAAACATTTTGTCAACTGAATACATTTTACAAGAAAACAGCCAACATAACCCCAAGCGAGCCAGGAAAGTAAACTCTGCAGGCAGCTGCAGACAAATCTATTTACCCCATATTATAGAAAGCTGGGAGTGCAGTGCTGACCTCACTGCCACAATGAACTACAAGTTAAACAATTTTAGCAAAGTATGGTTCACTGTGTAATGTCCTTAATTCCAGTCTGTGATCAAAGGAATAACAAAAAATGGAGGACACCCAGCCGTCTTCACACTAAATCTAGGAACTAGACACTTTTGTAGAAGGGGCACAACACAGAGACTTGACTAACACTTCTTCAAATGTCCCATAGTAGACGGGATGTAATCCCTCCAGCTCCAAACAGACGAGGAGAAATCAAAAACAAAGCAGCGTTAAAAACAACCAAAACATCTGCAGGGCAGCCACGCCAAGCAGAGGGGATATCAAGCACACCAAGATTCAGCCAAACAGATGGTTTGTCTCCGCCATCGCTCTCACACACACATCCTGCTAACACACACACTCTCACTTGCACCCACACATGAGACGCCTAGCCTGGGAGTGTCATGCTGCAGATCGAGAGTGTGTGTGTGTGTGTGTGTGTGTGTGTGTGTGTGTGTGTGTGTGTGTGTGTGTGTGTGTGTGTGTGTGTGTGTGTGCGTGTGTGTGTGTGTGTGTGTCTCAGAGTCTGTGCTTGAACTCAGCTGTTTCAAACCTTTATGTGCCTACATTAGCTCCACATGTTGTGCAATGTAGCATGAACCCACATCAAAATGAACATATATGTGAAATAATCACGCAACCACAGATGCGTACAATAGCACACATGCATGCCCTTGCTGCTTCCATATAAACTTAAATAAGATTTTGGAAATGTCATCCAGCCATCTACAGTAAAGTGACTGTCTTCACTGTGGAAAGAACAAACAGACAGACAGTAGTGTGTGCATGCAGCAGGAGAGATATGCATGAAGGACAGGAGGGGGTGTTTCCTGATTTTCTTCTTCTCTGTCTCTCTCTCTCTTCGCCTCTCCCTCCCCGGGACGTGCTCAGTGTGAGGCAGACCTGTTCAGACAGCGAGGGCCGACTCCTGTTTAGACTGAGCCGGCGCCAGTCGTCCCCTCACTTCGCCTCAGCAGCGACAGGTGAGAGCCTTCAGCTGACTATCATCACACTCACCACTGACAACCCAGCGACACGCCACAGTCAATCCATCACTCCTGTCATACAGAAAACTTGTATTACCAATGTAGTGTTAAGGAATTAAGTAAGAGTAGTTTTTTCTCTCTCTTGTTTTCTTCATTTTTTTTTTTTCCTTTTTTAGTGAAGTACAAGTGATTATACAAGGGTCAAGGGTTACGACACCAGGACCACACAACTTTTAAACAAAAGACGGAAATGTATTAACACAAAAAAAAAAAAATGTAAAGGACTGTTCGTTATTAATGAGAAGGGAGGGGCTGGTGCAAAACATTTTATAAGCAATTTTTTTAAATTTTTTTTATTTTGCCTTAGGAGAGGGACATAAAACTTTAAATGGTTGTATGTAGCATTTATTTTTTTAAACCATCTGAACACCAAAAACAGATTTGAAAGGCATGTTTTCTTAAAAACAAAAAAACAAAACCAATAATAAAAATTGCAGCATTTATCATAGCCAGAAATTTTAAAAACAAAAATGATATGCAAATTTTCAAATTCCCGATGGTCCATGAACATATTATGTGTAGTGAACACTCCTGTCAGGTAACCAAATGTAAGTTTAAAAAAATCACATTATTCTACAGTTCCCATGGAAAATTTTGTCAAAAATAAACCGTTGGCATTAACAAGATACTGAAAAAAAAAAAAAAAAAAAAAACCCTAAAAAAACAAACATTAAATTCTGCGCAACTGCATGCATAAAAATCCAAAGTTTTTTCATCTTCCAGATTTTGTTTTCAATTTTTATGTTTTAACTTAAAAACATCAAAGGGTAAGTTTTTAAAAATCCATTAACATTCACCGTGTCAAGTTTCTGTTCGGTCGCTGTTGTCTACACAGTTTATTTGGTAGAACAGTCATTATGCACATGTTGCTAATGCTGACTGTGTGTCCACAGTGATGCATTTGTGGGCATGTGTGTGTGCGCGCATAAGGGAGTGTGTGTGATGTGTAGGCTTATTGAATGTTGTTTTGTGTGGTAGGACAGCTGGCTTTCATGCTCCCATATTGTGCTGAAGTGCACACACAGGCTGTGTGATGATGATGATGATGCAGGTGGTAAGGAGGATTTACATTTTGCATTAGAAGTTAGCTGTTGGTCTTGGTGATAACTCTTACTCCCGTGGTCTTTGCTTGTTACATTGGCTGCAACACCTACACTTGGTGTGAGTATAAAAAAAATATATGGTCAGGGCCTATTTATATAGAAGGAAAGGTCTTGCACTTTCTCCTGTTCACTCACGGAAGCTCAAGGAATAATTTTTGTCACACCCCAGCCACCTCCTTCTATGTATAGTTGTCCCTTAGACTGTGTAAGAAAATTTCATGAGGAAGAGGAGTAGCCTACTAAACAAGGTATCAGCTCAAATCTCAGAATTCCTTTAAGACTTCAAAGAGTACTGTGATATAGTTAGAAAGGATGTGTTCGGCCTCATTTAAACCTCTGACACTTAGGTTGTCGGAATTTCATAGGCTGACACTAAAAATATGTCAAGGTGTTTTAAGTCAGATCCCAGAGGTTCATACAAGGCAACGCATCAGTATGGGGATAATTTCTGTAATGTTTCATCAGTGTCCAATGTTTGTAACTGGTAATATCATGTCTGGTATAATATGTATGAATTAAAAAATCTGTGTTTAAAAAAACACGTTCACTTGGTCTTTCGGTGTTACTGTTACTGTGTATTCTGCAGATGAACTCTAATCAAATCAGTGAGCCAGGGAGCCTTTGGTTTTTCCCCCTGTCTCTCTCAGTAGTAATTACTGTGACTATGATCCCTATCACACAGTCAAAAAAAAGTAAGTATTTTGATTTATTCAAGTACATTTTTACAGTAAATCCCTTTTTTTCTTTCTTACTTTTAGCGTAGGAGGAGATTGAGTCATCAAGTATTTTCATACAGAAAAATGTGTGAAAGTTAATCTTCATATATTATGAATATCAATATTTTGAATGTCAGAAATTCATAGCAATATTAATATGAGAATCAGACATACAGTAAGAAAAGAATGGATTTCAGCTGGTTATAACTTGCTCAGTGGTTTTATTTCATCATTCGAAATAAAATGCCAACCAAGATTTATCTAATAATATTAAAATGACTTATCTGTGTGTATTCTATTTTTTTTTAGCGTGGTGTGAAACGCTCTTTTGCATTCAATAAATAAGGTTTTGCCTTATAAAGTTTTGAGCAACATTTCTGTTTCAGGAGGCAAAAACCAAATCAATGAGGAGTTAAAATATCATGCAGTGGTTTTCAATATTAACACAACTAATCTAGCTTCTCAAAACCTGCCTGAAATTGTGAACCCAAGTTTTAGGCTTGCCCAACATGAACTGTAGTTTGCCCCCTTGAGAAGGTGAATATTACACTGTTCCTTCACGACAGCTTTACTATCCTCAAGGTTAAATGAGGACCAATTGCGAAGCAATATATTACACCTAGACTGGTCTCAGTTAAATGGGCTGATGGTTATAAATATTAGTAATCAGCTGGGGTAAAGAGGGGGAAAACACAAGGCTTCAAAGCTGAACTAATAATCAATTAATCAAAACTGTCCCTGCATTCACCCCTTTGTGGGATTGATGCAGACAGCTCTTGTCATAAAAAGAGATCACTGAGGAATTTGGTTTTTAGCTCTGCTTATCCCACACTGACAGAGGACATATATCTGTTTAAAAGGCACTGTGAGTTACATGCATTCACTGCATTACATTGAGTGACCCAGTCATGCTATGAGGAATGTTTAAGTTGCATGGTTTGTTACTATGTGGAGATTAATATATGGAGGGGTATTGAATGAGCCTGCATGTAAGATGTAACACAGCCACTATCGTGACTCCAGATGACAAAACAGGCCATTTATTACTACACATGATGATAAAACAACACGTCCCATGTGACGGCATTTGTTTTAACAATAGAGATATATTGTAGACACAAACTGAGAGTGAAGAGTGGAGACTCTTACTGGCTGCAAACAAAGCCAGGCCTGGACTTGGTGATAAATATAAAGCTTGAGACAAAAGGCCCCAGTGAGTGGTAACAATAGGCATGTGGACACAGTCACAGTGGTTCACAGGTTACACTGTGGCATGCGCCATTTAAAAGGATAATCCGGCCTCACCTATGCAGCAGGCCGGTCTCCCCAACTCCCTGCTGTGCGTGTTCTTTAAGTGTGCTGGACACACACACACACACACACACACACACACTGTAATGCAGACACACACACAAACATCATCACACAAACCAAAATGTCCACTGTGACCCCCCTCCCTCTATCCCTCCACCCCCCATTTACAGCCTCTAAAAGCCTTTTCCATTTAACAGTGGGCCTGGGGCTGTGAGTGACAGGGAACAGAATGGACCTTATGTTGTCACTTTCTCAGTGCTGTGGCCTGGAGGGAGGCCTGGCACAGCGGTCTGCTGCTGGTGGCAGAGTGGGTGGTGGGTGGTGGGTGGGGAGGACTGTGAAAGAGAGGAGGTGGGGGGGGTCCACCACAGACCTGCAAGAGCACAAACATAAACTTGGACACAGTTTCAAATTTACTTAGAAAGTGTAGCCTGAAGGAAGGCCTGGCACAGCCTTCTGTCTTTTTGAGCCCTGACCAGGCTCAGGAGCAGCTTCGACCTACAGGCCATATGAAATCCTGAGTTTGAGCTCATCACTTTACCTTAAATAATCTTCTTATGCGTATACTACATTCCTGTTTACATTCAGTTTATTTATTTACAAACACCATCTACACAAATTTATATTGCTTATATTGCTTATATTGTAGAACTTAGTGGCATCTAGTGGTGATGCTTGCAGACTGCAGCAAGCTGAAACTTCTCCCATGTGCCAAGTGTTTACTCCTGGTTAGGATTCCTTCAGTGTTTATTGTTCAGAAGGTTTTTATCGGGAGCTGAATTATTATGAGTTCACTTCATCTCCAAAGCAAACAGACAAGGTGATTAAAAGTGGAAGAAACTCTGAGTAAAGCAGTTTCATGTTACAAATCAGTGTTTCTCTTTTACTGTTTGGCTCATTGCAGATGAGTGTACTCACCTGTTTTCTCTGAAAACTTGTGCTCACTTACTTCTGAGCACAGAGCTTGGCCTAGAGTTGCTTTGAATGCCCGGCAGCAAGTCAGTTACTCATTAACACTGAATCTCAGGTAACTACTGGAGGACAAAAAGAAGACCTTTCTAAACGTTCTGCTACACTGACTCCAAAATTGGGTTTGGTCCCAAATTCCAATTGTGTAATTTATACTCTAACTTTAAACACTGGCTAATTTCAAACCTTAACCCTAACCACAGCTTCACGGTGTCTTGCAAAAAAAAAACACAGAACAGAAGTTTCTGGCATTTTGCCTTTATTGGATCGTCACAGTAGAGATTCAGACAGGAAGTACAGGGAATCAGAGAGGAGTATGACACTCATCAAAGGCCCTCTAAAGCAGAGCTACTCTAGTTATACAGTGTGCTTTGTACCTTATCAGTGATGCATTGTGGTCATATGATTTATTGACAATCAGGAGACTATCTAAAAATATTGTCAGATACATTTACACTCTGGAAAAAAAATATTGTGTCAACACAGCAATTAGAATCAATGGGTATTTGAGGGGAAATCCCGAATAGATACTGGTCCATTGTTTGGCCCCTATCTGTGACTGTCTTAACCTATTAAAAAATATGAATCACTCATTCAGGGTTTGGTTACTGACTTCTTCCACCAGCCAACATGGGCCCAACATTGGCTCAACATTCAGGTATGCAGTGAGAAAGGAGACATGTGACGTTGACAGATGGCTAGGTGTTGACAGTGAGTGACAGGTAGACTACCTGTTTCACAGTTCACTTGGAGATTCATTAAGCATTTTGGACAGGCTCCTTTGGAAAGGCCTCACTGTGGTGCAACCTGATCCCCGGCCTGAGGGATACTGTAATGTTTTTACATGAATTGCCCCAAACTATGGGTGAGCGCTCTGTCACAGGCCAGCGGAGACAGGGAAGAGCAAGGAGGAGAGGAAGAGGACGGGGGGGTGTGGACAGGTTTGTGTAGGACAAGCTTGACATCCCTCTCTCCTTATCTCTCGTCTTCTCTAATGACAAATGGCTCATCCCGCAACTCACTTTCCATTCAAACCCAGTTCTCAACTTTTTAACGTCTCCCCTTCGTCCCCATGTTGTGACAGGCACCTAAATTGATTAAGCAGTGCCCCAGGATCTGACACTACAGCGTGTTGCCTTCTATTTGTTGATTACTATTGATTTTCTTTGATACTTCATTTAAAAATCAATAGCCAGAGCAGAAGAAAAATAGGCACAGTTTACACATACTTTAACATACTATTGTGCAACAGAGAAGGCCGCAGTTTTGGCAGTAGCCGTGACGGCAGCAGCCAATTACGAGGAAAGCTCTTAACAGGTGAAAGAGAGAGGCCCCAGATCGATTCTAAGCTTTCTTCTCCAATCACAGAAAGTGGTCATAAATTAAAGCGCATCTGTTTTGTTTTGAAGACAGCCATGAAGCATGGCTGCAACTTTTTTCTTTTTTTTTTTTTTTATTCCTTGGTATCCTTTAGTCTTTATACAGCCCCCACTTTTGAAATAACTGCTCCATCCTCCATCATTACATGACAGACAGAAAGGACAAGTGTCAAATAACAGGCAAACAGCGAGCCTACAGCATGATATATCAGTGAAATTTGACCTGTCTCACAACATTTGAATTTACAATGGGAGTGTGAAGTAATTTACAGTAAGTTATGTTATTCTACTCCTCCGATCAGCCACTCTAGCTGTATTGCTCCGGAGTCATTATGTGCGAGGCTTCTGTTTTTTCCATGAAATGAGAGTAGCAAGTTGCCCATAAGTCTTCACTGAAATTCACTGACATATTTTCGGATTGTTATTTTTATTAGGAGCAACAGTAATACTTGTAGCACTTTGTGCCATTTTAATTTTATTAAACAACATAGAGGGGCAATAAAGCTGAAAGGGAGTGACGGATTGCAACCAACAAAACTCAAATGCATTCGGTTGCTGGACGCAGTAAAGGTTCACTTGACTTCTGCCGTCTGCAGTGACACACTAACTTGACCTGTGCTGAGAGGCGGATGTCACTTACTCACATTTCTTTCTCAGATAAAATATGAGAGCCTCTTCAGATCAGACATACTGTACTGGCTCCAAACAGAAAACTGGAGCAAAAAAATACAAAATTAATATTACTTTTGCCACTAAGATTTCAGTAATAATATTACAGTTACCTCCCCAAAAAATAACTCATTACAACCTCACTTTTGTTATCATCCCACTTCTGACTTAAAATCCAACAATCAGTCACATTTTTGTAATCATCATGTCGCGTATGCACTCAACAAAGCAGATTTAAATATTCCCATTACTTTGATTTTGACAGAAGGAAAGATGACAAGAACATTGTTACTCCAAACAGAGGTGCTAAGACATTCTTAAATTACACATTCTCAAAGCTCCAGTCATGAACACCTTAGTACAACAACGTGAAGCTCCAGGAAATACACCCCACCAAAGACAAGCCCCCCATTGGCTGTGGAGGATGGTTTAGCCCTTCGTTGGCTAAACAAATCAGAGCTGGATTTTAATTGTGGACTTAACAGCTACAAGTGGCAAAGAACTAGTGAAACCTGTGGCTGGATGTGTGGTGGATGAAATGTCACGTATCTCCATGACTGACTCTCTATCTTTCAGAAAGATCCTTGGGGAAAATACTGGTCACAGGCAACAGAAGACACATACTTAGGTAAAATTCATTTGCAAGGTATCTAGCCTTAGCTGTGCTTACTGGAGATGAGATACCAAGAAAGGATGTAATTAGGAACCAATTTTCCAAGGTGTAATGGAAAAGTGATTTAACGACTAAGATCAATTACTGTTGGCAGGGTGTAATAAGTAAAGTAATCATTTCACTTTTGAAAAGAGTAACGAGTAATAAATTACATTTTTTGAGTAACAGGCCCAGCACTGCTTTAGAGGCACTGGAGATATTCCATGTTTCTCTCCCTGTCCATTTAGCAGTGAGTATCTGTCATTTGTTCTCAGTGCACTAATCTTTTTCTCTCATTCCTCTCTCCTTCTCACCTATTCTCACCCCCCACACACACCCCCGTGTCACCCCTTGCCCAAACTCAAGCATGCAGAACAGAGCAAGCCGGTCTTCTCTAGCAGACCAGAACGCTCTGTTCTCAGAGTTCTCACCTTTCACACGGGGTGAACGTGAGGCGGCATCACTCGGGCCCCCCGAGCCTTGCGGAGACCAGAACACAACACCGACCTGACGAGCTGAGCTGTATGGAGATTCAGTCGCACGCTGAAAGACACAAGCTTGTAGAAAGAAACCAGGTAGAACAAACAAGTGACTGACATCATAGAAGAGACACGGAGACATCAAAAGCTGGTTTGAGGCCTCTCTTATTCAGGTGGCAGGTGACAGTGTCATCGTGTGACATACAGATCCCTCTAGGTGTGAGACAATCTGTCAATAAAGGACAGACAATGTAAATTTTGTGTGTTCTATATTTGTGTGTTTGTGTGTGTGTACAAGGGTGTAGATTTTGTTTTATCACTGGACACACACACATATGAAACAGCAAATTTTGAGCGTCAAACACAATAAGGTTCAGTGTGTAGGATTTAGGGGGATATATTGTCAATATCTGTAAATGAAATATAATAAAATTAGTGTGATTGCTTTAGTGTAAAATCACCTGAAAATAATAATCGCTGTTTTCATTGCCTTAGAATGAGTCGTTTATATCTACATGGAAAGCAGGTCTTCGTCTATGGAGATCACCATGTTGCACCACCATGTTTCTACAGAAGCCCAGAATGGAAAAAAGTTTAAGATGGTTGTAGTCTGCAGTCCTCACCGTTAGGCACCGCTAAATCACCCTAAATCTTTTACACTGGACCTTTAATTTCCTGCATTCTGGTGAATTTTTAAGCACTAATTTGTGCCTTTCCTGCACCAATTTCAGGTCCAAATTACTTTTATTTTGTCAAAATAAAGTCGTCTGTCACTTTCATGTTTTTATTGTGGTGGACATATGCACATGTTCTAAATATTGAGGGGGGCTTGTCAAAACTGATTTCATCCGTGAGTCTCGCTCAAAAAATATATATATATTAAATCACAAGTCAAGTCTACTGTCAATATGTTTTACACTGTTCATTTCGTCATTGTTGTGTCTTATGATGATTCACACATTTTTTCATATTAATTAGACTCCTAAATATGTTATATGGTCATCGCTGTCTAATCATTTGGATGAGTGTAGACCGAAACATCACATTTTAGTAACTTCTAAGACTCTTGTAAAATGTACACCTTATTAGATCGCCATAATAAGTTTGTAAAATGTGTGTGTGTGCCGGCCTGTATACTGGTGTGAGTGCTTGTGTGTGTGTGTGCGCCAGCGGTAGCGACCTTGTCCCTGCCCCCTCCAGCAGGAGTGACAGATGCTCAGTAATCTGTGTGAAAGGCGATCCACCACTTAATGGGATTGTTTCTGTTACACCTTAAAGAAGAGGCAGCCAGCAGACCAGAGCTGAGCACTCGTCCTCCGTAACTGCTGTCCTGGGACCTCAGGTGGACACAGTGGGTGAAGAAACGCCACACGCGTTGTTGGAGGGCTTCACACCTCTGAATCATAAAACAGTGCAGAGCTCCCCTCCCTGCAGAGTGCATTGTCTTAAAACAGATGGCTGACATATTGACAAGGAGCAGAGAGATGATATGGTTGAAAAGTGTGAAAACCCTTGAACATATGGAAGCCTGATTGCCACAGTTAATGGATATGTGGCTGAGGTGCTGTCAAACAGGTGTCTGTTAAGGTTAAACCTTAAATTGAAAAAGGGTTGGTCTGCCTAGGGTTATCAGAAAATAAGTTACTATTTAAAATCAATGCTACGGCCAATACTTTGTCTACTTACTACATCAGTGTCTTCAAATTTCATTGATAAAAATTTGAGTGGAGCAGTGTGTAAAAACCTGTAATTTGTTAGTTTTTTCTTTTAGTCTTTTGGATAAAGACATACATAACCTCATTCAGGGACTTGTCTGTTTTGGGAAAATGTTAAAAACGCTAACTCACTTTCTTGCAGAGAGTTAAATGAGAGGATAGACACTACTCTCATGTCTGTATGGTCAATATTAAGGTACAGCCAGGCTCACAGCCAGTTCGCTTAGATAAACAAGATATAACCTGTTAAAGGTCCAGTGTGTAAGATTTTGTGGCATCTAGTGGTGCGGTTGTAGAACTGAAACATCTCCCATGTTCCAATACAAGAACTTAGATCGCCGACACTAACACACTCAAAAGGAAATGGCCCTATCTAGAGCCAGTGTTTGATTTGTCTGTTTTGGGCTATAGAAAAAACGCGGCAAACTCCTGGGAAGAGGACCAGACCAGGAAAAGACAACCCATACAATATTACAACATCCAAAATTGAACACGATATCCAACCCGGTTTCATTATGAAGTCGACGAATACTGGTGCTTGGGCAGTGATGTCTCGCATCACACACCACCATCCTTTCACGTCGCTATGATACGTGGCCAGGCACCATCAGTGTGTGTTGATAATGCACCTGGCAACAACGTAAGTTAAGGTTGTGAAACGTTTGTGTAGGACAGGTGGGAGGGTCGTGGGTGTTGACATGGCGTCCCAGAGCCTCAACAACACTCACCCAGGCTACCTTGTAGGTCATATGACCATGTGGAACGTCCACGGCCAAGCGGCGATATGTGATGAGTTCGTAGTGAGAATGTGTTGCGATATCTAGTCTCATATTACAACACTGATATAGGCAGAGCCAGGCTAGCTGTCTCCCCATTTCCCATCTTTGTGCTGAGCTTCGTGTTTAGTGTAGAGACATCAGAGTGGTTTTGGTCTTCCCATCTAACTCTGGGCAACAAAGTAAATTACCTACTTTCCCAAAATGTCCAACTGTTCCTTTAAAAGCTGTCCTCTCATCCCCAGCACACCCAGCCTGGGACAGAGAGAGGGAGATATCAGAGACACAAACACAAAGACGGGTGAGAGGCAAAGACCCGGAAGACAAAGATAGAAAAGGACGAAAGCATCTTTATCTCTCCCTGCTCAGAGTAACATGAGAGGGAGTTTCCTTCCTTCCTTCCACCTATGGCAGCAGTAAAACTGTCCGTGTCATAACGCCCAGCGTGTCAAAATGATATGTTTGACCATCTCCTGCCTATTATCCGGGACAATAGTCCCCCTGGATGGATTTCCTCCCCGTGTGAAATGACAGATTCTCCTTCTTTTTTTGCCGAGTGCCCACTCGGCTCACCGCTCCTCTTCAAAAGACTGCGACTATGTGTCACCTGTGTAGAATGTAAAGACACGTTAGATAGAGTTTCACAGCAGACCTCTATTCATGCTTATGATTGCTTTGTGTGGCGGACAGATTTCAGTGTCCATAGGGGATGGGAAGGTGGGACCTCTGCTTTATAAATGAGCCGTTGCTTTGTCAACGCAGGAGTGGGGTTATCTCAAACAGCAGCTGAAAGATTGATGGAGTGAGATGATTATCAGTGACACCACAGTATGGTGATCAGGCTACAGAGATACTGTACCTGCGGAAGACTGAATAAATTAACCACAGATTGGGGCTGTCACGTTTTCAGGAAATCAAGTTACAAAGAATACAAACTTACATGATTAGCTTGAGTTAAGGCAGACTCAAACTCCTCATTAGTCAATTAATTGATCACTTAAATTAATCTGCAACTATTTTGACAATTCAATTACCATTTAGGTCATATTGTCCAGTAACAAGGCCAAGCTAAAATGTGAGGATTTAATGCTTTTCTTGGGGTTTTTAACTTATGGGACAATACAAGAAGTTTAGAGACGTCACCTTGGACTGTGAGAAATTATAACTGGTAGTTTTAATTTTTTTTTTTTTTTTTTTTTTTTTTTTTAATATGTCTGAAATGTGTTGCAGATTTGATGTTGCTTTGTTTATTCATGGAGCCTCTGCTGCCTCACTGAGTGACAAACTAACATGTGACTTCAGGTTTGTAGAGGTGTTGATGTTGCTGCAGGCGGTTGGGTTTTGCAAAGGCAGCATGTAGACTCATTATGTTATATGAATTTGAGTGCATGATACAAACTGTTGCTGTTTACATTGTGATGTTTTGTCATTTTTATTGCATTTATTTGATAAATCCAGTGGAGATAAGACAGGAAATTATGGGAGAGAAACTTTGGGAATTAAATGCAACAAAACTCCAGCTAGACACAAACCAGGCCCGATACGGTTTATAGTCGGGGCCATAATCCCCATGCCCCCCAATGTGAATTTTAGATTTAATTTCAGATTGAATAAATTGTTTTTTTGTCTCTACAGTCAAACAGCATTCATTAATTTTTGCATAATCGCTTATCCTGTTTGGGGTTGCGGCGGGGCTGGAGCCTATCCCAGCTGACATTGGGTGAGAGGCAGGGTACAACCCGAACAGGTCGTCAGACTATGACAGGGCTGACACATAGAGACAGACAACCATTCACACTAACATGCACACCTACAGACAATGTAGAGTCACCAATTAACCTGCATGTCTTTGGACTGTGGGAGAAGTCGGGGTACCCGGAGAAAACCCACGCTGACATGGGGAGACAGGACACAGGGCTCCTCACCCCAGAATTCCACCCTAGGTTTGAACCAGGAGCCCTCTTGCTGTGAGGCCACAGTGCTAACCACTGCATCACCCTACTGCCATCAAACAGCAGTTTAATTTTTCTAATAAAAAATGACAGCAGACATCAGGCTTAATCCTAATTCTAAGTAGTCTGAAAAAATAAATTGTCTCTTTCCTTCATTTTCTTGTTGTTCCAAGGTCCAGATTTATTCTCAAAGGGGACAGAGCATTCGCAGTCAGAGCTCCAAGACTTTGTATTGACCTGCCTGTTGTGATCCTGGCTTCAAAATCTCTCAACTTTTAAATCAGTGTTAAAATCCTAATTATAGAATTTCTTTGGTTTCATCTATGTTTTATGACATATATTTTGTTTAACTCACTGTGTATTATTGTGTAAAGTTTCTGGCTTTTAGTTTGTTTCATTATTTTCAAGTTTTTGATTGTGTTCTTTTGGTATTGTAAAAGAATTTGTAACTGTGTTTTGAAAAATGTTATATCAATAAAGGTAGTATTTTTATGTTAGTTTCCTGTCTATTCCAAATTGTTCACAGACCAACAAAGGCATGATATACAGTCTGAGCCACTGAGGCCACTTCATGATGACTTTACACCAGAAGAATGACAATAAAAAATGTCACCCCTGAATACAGTGCCTGAACACACTTTAGCTGAACACTCGTGGCACTTGTGAGTGCTTCATATATTTGAAAATGTTATTAAACTTTGTCTTTACTGTGACAGACAGAGAGACAGATGCACAGTTGAATGAGTGAAGACCCGAGGGTCACAAGAGAGGGGTGTGGGGCCACAGATCAGGGGTCCTGTTCCTTTTTCAGCCTTTTCAATTAAGCCCCAGCATACTGGTAACAATTTATGAACATGACCTTCCAACTCTCCAGCTCCCGCACTCAGCCCTGGGAGCCAACCTCTCCCACCCCCCAACTACATCAAACCAACCCCCAGTACCCCCCTGACCCTCTGACCCACGACGCATACCCCATCTTGACAAGACAAATGTAATGTCGCACATGCAAAAGCATATGTGTATTATGTATGTACTCATACAGGCACAAAATGCGCACACACCCTCACACACAAAATCAGGTCCCCTGTGTTCACATTGAGGGGTCAGTGGTTATTCTTCAGCACGGGCTCAAAGGTGAGTAATAAAAAAATCCAATACAGTAAATGCACGGGGTCACCAGCATATCAATATATAATACAGAAAGGGGACAGATGACAAGCCATAAGCCGATGGAAAGCGATTGAATTCTCTGTTTCTCCCTATCTCGCTATCTCTGGATGCATCAATCTGCAGCTGTTGATAATTGAATTAAGAAGGAGACGTGATTAACAAGTTCTTCAAAAAAGCTGGAATTGCCTGCAATCTGACGCCTGGAGACCTTGATGGGCTTCTTTGGAGGCGAAAACTATTTGTGACATCTCCACAGTTCAGCCAGCTGTCTTCATTTTAATTAAAAATCTTTCACGGGTGTAAGAGTTATGGAAGGTACAGCGAGGGCTTCTGGCAGCAGCCTGAATGAAATACCACATAACAAATTGTGTGTGCGAACAGAGTAAGCAACAGCTACATCAATCGGATGTGACGGAGGATGCGATTTCCCAAAAAGGGGGCATACCAAGGCAGCCAATGCGCAGTAATGCCGGACAACTTTATTGAAACTATGAAACTTTATATGATATTATAGGGCCTGCTGTAATTAACCTGAGCTCACCGCATTACCAATAACTTTATGGCAGAGCCGTTTGACTTTGGAAGGACTGAACCTGAAACATGAAGTCAAACATCTATTAGAAATATTACATCAAGTAGAAACAGAACTTTGGTGTGGCCACTAAAAGGTTGTGAAAGGTTTTATGATGCTACATGCAATATATCTTTCATTTTTTTCTTTCCGTGCTTTTCACCTGAAAGCATTTCATCTCTCAATTGTTTTTTTATCCTGTAGTTTGAGGCTGTAAGCTTCAATATATTGGGCTCTACATGCAAGATATAAAGGCTGGTTTTTGATTGAGTGCATCCATATTGAACGTTTACCTTTTCCTTATTCACATAGAACCTTAGAGGTCAGCATACAAGCAGAGGAGCTTTAGTTCGATCCTTAACACTCTCCTCTTGGTTGGCATCAAAGACCAGACAAGTAGCAATCCTTTTACTGTAATACTGTGGGAGGTGACAGTGAGGAGACGATAAGCATGATGGGGATTTAAAGGTTGTGCAAATACACATTAACAAAAAAAAAAGTTTATTTTGCTGATCATGCACAACCTATAAATCTGTAGCTCCACAAACAAGAAACAAATAAAGCATGCAAAAGCAAACCTCTGTCTCGTTGGTGGCCAAAAAATGTATGCGGACAGAAACAAAGCAGACACCAGAACAAGACAGGCGAGCTCTGGTTACAGGCGTAATCATATGAATAACATTAACATTGCTCACAGCGAGCGTCAGACGCATGAGGTTGCTCATCACAAAATTAATTATCAAATTAGTTCTGATCTCATTGCTTATTATGTCATGTCTGTGCGCGCCGATGAATATAAAAAAGACAGTATGCTACATCTGCAATATACTGGCGGTAATTCGAGGCACCTGTGTTTAATGACTATGTATGTGGGGGCCACATTTGCAAATCATTTTAAATACCGATGAATGGGACATAACTGACTGACCTCGCTATAAGTCTGCTAACAATTACACCTTATCTTACCTCAGATAACATCACCTCCTTCAACAAGTCAGAGAGAGGGGGGGGGCGTATCTCAAAATATGGGAATATAAAAAAGTGAATTTTTATTGTTGGTTATTGCCAGCTTTTTATCATGCAAAACAAATTTCACCCTCCGCAACCGAAGTGTTGCAGTCTGTCATCTTTATTCAAGTTCACTCTCCCAAGACCTCCATCACACTCCCTGCTGCTCCTTAATAGACTGAGGTCCTCTCAGTGACACCGTAACTCACTCACACGTCTCTGCCGAGGCTATTGTTCTCTTCCTTTTATCGCCGCACCAAGACACTCCGCCTTCTGCTGCAGCGACGACGAGTCAAACAATCTGTCATGCACGTGTTCAAGTTTTTAATTACAAGCCTTAGTTCGCCTTCGCTTTGACTCTGTGTCGTCTCAGGCTTCCAACGCTGGCACACTTTCTCATTACTGCCTTAACACAAACAAGCAGACATCAGAGGGATGCTCCAGAGATCAAACGCAGGCCTCTGTCATAATAGGGTCCAGTGCGGTGCGTGTCATTTATGTGACCCTGGCAGGGCAGTGGAAGGGGAAGTAATGAATTAGAGTGGAGCTTGGAAGGCATTAGAGATTAGGCAGAAGAGAGGACTCCACTGAGGAACGACTGCAAGGTCAAGGGTTAGGCATATACCACCAACAGTTGTCAGACAACCTCAGCATGTTTATTAAGCTGAGATCAGGTTATTGTGGAATGGAAAAGGGAATGCTGCAAAGCCAAAAGGTTGTCTAGGTGAGAATTTAGTTTGTCTTCAAAGGATGCAAGTAGTTTGTTTCAAGATGGCAGGTACAGGATGGTGACAGTTATGGGACGATTTCTGGGTGAACTGCCAGACACACAAAAGAAATCATATCTCATCTTGATCAGATTCAGTGCCAGCTGATGCGGACTTTGAAACCATAGCTTGTCTAATTCCAAGTGACCACACTGGGAAAAAATGACTAATGAAAACTTGAAGCACAACCCAGTAGCATTTTTGGGGGAAAAACTGTATTTTATTTCTCCTTTAATGAGGGACGAAATTGAATATGGCAACTAGCTGGTGGACAAAAAGTCTGTCTTTGTTTTCCCATAGCTCCTGCCAAGTAGAGATTCTATTTTGGTAAGTAAAGTTACAAATTACATTTTCTAAGCTGACATTTCGCAATAGGTTCAACCAAACATTCTACATGGGGTAACTTTGTAGTTTCCTCATGTGTACACACAACTGTAACGCCTCCTTTAAATCTAAATAAATGTGAGATTCATTGCCTTGTGGATCTGATCCTTCCCCTCCTGGATGTAAAGAAACACTATCAGGATCCTGACGCGATATAAATTGTGCAATACCCCGTGAGAAAGACCTCATTCCCCCCGTCCCCAGCCTGCTTGCCCCCATAGGTGCGATAAGTAAAGCATCCCCGTAAATCTGCAATCATCAAAGAAGTTCCACTTCTAGGCATCACAGCCGCAGACTCTGATCTGAGAGGCAGAGGGGTCAGGAGCGTGGGGCGTCCTGACTCACACAGCAGCCGTCAATAACAAACTCCTCTCCACGGCCGTCCGGCTTCTTGCTCTGGGTTCTTCTGACACATCGTCTTGTTATTCTTACAGTGAAACATTACACAGAGTACAGCCATGTGACGAAGTCGTAAATGAACCAACGGCCCCAGACGTGGGAATCTGAGTAATCTTCGGAGGTCGGCCAGGCTCGTTGTGATGTCATTTCCTGCTGCAATGACGGTAACTGATGGCATGTGTTTACTGTTAATCACTAGATATATCATTTTCTGGGGGGGGTAAGTATATTTAAGAGGACTTTTATTTTGACAGAATTAGAGACATTTACAAAATCAATTAATGCAGAAAATTTCACCAGAATCTAGGAAGTTCAGAGTTTGATGCTCAGAAATTTCTGGTGAAGGACCCCCGTTTCATGTGTCCCTCCCAATGTTGAAACTAAAGCTACACGCTTATAAAAGAACAGCGAGCGAGCCTGACGGTGGCTCTCCCTGATAAAATTTAGCCTCCGTGACAAATAACTTGTGACAAATGAGACAAAAACAAAGGTTTTCTAAATAGAGGCAGAAAGGCATAAAATAAAATAATCCCATTAGAATGCTAATCGGCCATGTGTCTGAGCCAAGTGGGGTTTTGTGACTGAAATACAAATAATACTACACCCAGAATCAGTAGATGTAGCACAAGATGATTTGATTTCTAGCTCGTACCAATGATACATGCTGGACATTCGTAATGATTGATTTTAAGACCAGCCAGCCTGTGTGGAGGAAAACTGGTCCAAACTGTGGCCTGCATCGTCATGAGAGAAGCATGAATGGTGTGACTTCCCTCTGAAGCCCGGCTGTGCAGCCACAGCTAATGTCAATTAAACAGAGTGGCTTAGTGACTGTGACCTAAAGATGATCGCTGGTGTCAGCTGCTGGCCAAGGTCATGCCACAGTGTTAACAAGATTTGATCCTCTGAGCTCTCCGTTGCACTTTCCTCACTTCTCCCTGTTCATCCTTTCTGTGTGTCTCGTCTCTCGTAACGATATTTCACTGTCAGGTTTTTGTTGCTCTTGGTTTTTACTATACGCTCTGTCTCTCTCCTCCTTGCCCTTTGTGTCTCTCTTTGTCTCCCCCTCTCCCTTCTCCGTCTACGGGATCGTTTTAATCAACAAGATGCCGGGTGACATTCATTGTCTCAGCCGTTCCATTTTGTTCCGGTGCAGTATAAATGTTCTGCATGTTTTGATTTGCTGTCTCTCCTCTATAGGCATAAACATAAAAATTAATTTATCGCCCCGGCCACTTCATGTTCAATGAATGTAGTTAAATACTCATTTAAATATGTTCTCCGCTATAACAGGAGTGCAGGGACCAACCCCTATGTCAGTGTGTGTGCCAAAAAAAACAATGTAAATGTAACATCTCAGACTCCGGTTTGATGGCAGGTTACACACAAGGAAATCTGACATGCACTACAGAAATGTGTCTAAATGCTTCAGCTGAGGAAAAATAAAAATCATAGCATAATTCAACACATCACTTGGATAATGTTTATTAAATTTCGACACAATAATGCAATAAAGCTTTGAATTTTAAACCTATCAAGGAAATGATTGCTCCTTCCACTGCCGACATTTTGACCTGTCATTATAGAAGGAGCACAGTCGAATTAATACCAATAACATCACTCTGTTGGTTTCAAGTGTAAACGATGGCAGTGTGACAGTGAGCCATGCATAAATCAAGGTCCCTGAAACTGAAGCAGCTAAATGGAATTAAACTCATTCATTTTATTATTTACACCTGTGCTGTTTCCTGTGTCAGATGCCAAAATGTTCTGTGAAAAAGGCCTGTTGCAGAGGCATTCATCACACATGATTATTATCAATCAAAAACATTACTTCATATCAATTAAATGACCAAAAAAAGTTGTTTGTTCATGTTCTCTCTCATGGACTTTTTTTTTTTTTTTTTTTTAAATGTATTGTTTTGCATCTCTTTAAAATCATTATGCATATTTCTGTGGTTTGGTGTCTCTTTGTGGTTGCTTTTCCACTTACATCTAGTATTGGTTCATGTTAATTTGAGTGACACTGTGCAGGCTGTTCTTCATTCACTGCTGGTAGCGGAATTATATCTACAAAAAGAAATGCATTATAATTTGTATGTAACACAGGTCATCACAAGCCAGGAGGCTGTAATCATGTGACCTATGCGCTGCAAGTGGTCTTTCATTATATGACGAGCGAAGGAGGAAGTTATGTCATGTAGTATAAAGATCAACAAAGTCCAGGTAGTGAGGACGATCAGGGTGGTGGATGGCCCAGGAGACCAGGGTTTGACCAACCACAATTCAACGCTGAGTTATGTACGAAGTTTGGTGCTTTGTACTTTGTAGAAAAACGTATGAACAGTGCATTAGAACAGACTGCATCATCACGTTATGTCATGTCACATCACATCTTCAAAAGTCACTCATTGCATGTTCTCTCTCTCTCTCTCTCTCTTAGCTGCAAAGCCCAGAACTGTTTATTGCACCAGGCTGTAGACATGTTTATTTCTGCTGTAAAGCTGGACATTTTAACATGGGGGTCTATGGGGATTGAATTTGTTTTGGAGCCAGCCTCAAGTGGTCATTAAAGGAACTGCACATTTGGCACTATTGCACTGGCTTCATTTATCAGCCTCAGAGGTTACCACTTGCTGCGTACAAAAGAAAGGAGGCAGAAGATTTTGAGGAGAAAGGGTTGCAATTATGAAACAGAGACATTTCACTAAAGCAACAATATATACAATGTTTATTTTCATTTTTTTTGTTAAATAATGATGAATATTTTGGATCAAAATAAAAGATGGGGTGGTGCAGCTGGGCCCTTTTTCCCTCCTTATGGGCGGCTCGAATCAGACCTGTGCCTGTTCCTTCTATGACAAGTCAAAACATCTGTTGTGAAAGAGGGCCACTGAATTTACCAATATTTTCCTTTCAGTAATATCATTACAATTTTAGACAATTATAATAAATAATATTTTAAAAGTAACTTCCTTTAAATATGTATTCATGCTATCATCTTGTGCCTCAGGCTTAGTATCGGCTCAAATTACTTATTTTAGAAGACAGTACCTGCAGTCAGTCACTGATCCACCATCAGGAAACCCATTGATTTTCATCAGTCAAACAAACAGCCATACAGCACATCCATCTCTGGTAAGTGATGCTTAGATCATCACTCAGGCTCCGTAAAACTGATTACTCAGCTCAATGAAGACATTTTTATTATAAGAAAAAACTAACACATGCACACGCGGAACCCCTTGCACACGCACATTGATACACACTTTTATTAAAAACATACATTCATTGTTGCAGCACTTTCACATGCTCACACACACACACACACACACACACACACACACACACACACACACGCACACACACTGCATTACTGTAAATACACAAACCAGTAAACATTGAAGCAGTTAGACAAATGGACACATATGATGTCTACAAACCTTTAAAACTGAGTGACATGCACGTGCATACACACACACACACACACACACACACACACACACACACACACACACACAAAATCACATTCAGTATTAAAATATAAAGGCACTTCTCCTTTCAAATGTAAATACTGAAGCTCATCATATCATACACACACAGGAACATGATACACACACATATGCCGCCTTTTGTTGATCAAGGTGGGGTGGGGTGGTAAAGCCACATCAGTATTATCTTCATCATCATCAGCAGCAGCAGCATTAGAGGCATCGCCAGGCTGTGCAGGTCTCACTCAGATGATGCGATTATCTGCTCCACTGGCCACTGTCTCCTGGCTGGTTGGCTGGCTGGAACACATTAGCGACCAGGATGTTTCTGCCTGGCAGAGCCGCCAACCCAAGCCACACTGCGACCTGTGTGTGTGTGTGTGTGTGTGTGTGTGTGTGTGTGTGTGTGTGTGTGTGTGTGTGTGTGTGTGTGTATTAATGGTTGCACTGGCTGGCTGGAACGCATTAACAACCTAGATATTTCTGCCTAGCAGGGCCAACGCTCCAGTTTGCTTCATTTCTGCTGTTTGGAGGGAGGGTATGTTACAGAGCAGAGCGGAGTCTTGTGTGTTAGTGTGTCTGTCTATTTGTATTTATTCTTACACCCTTGTGAGAACCAATTTTATTTGTAGGACCTTGTGCAAAGTAAAGTTATTTCATTTCTGGGTAAGGAGATGGTTTCAGGTCACCATTAAAATTTGGGAATGTCATGATGGGCTATATGTAGCGTAAGAAAGAAATCAACTGGAGGTCCTCGAGCGTCAGTACGACAAACATGCATGTTTATGTGCATGCATGCGTGCAATGCCTATGAGAAGGCCCCTTGTGGACAAAGCAACTGGACCAATATCCTCTGAGTCAGTGAGGCAGTGAGATGAGACAGAGATCAGTCAGACGTAATGGGCTGAGACCTGCCGGAGCTCCCTGCCAGCCCACCAGAGACTCGCTCCCAGATGCAGCAGCACTGTACAAACAGCCCTTAACACACCTGCATGCTTCACTGAAGCCACCGCAAGTGTGAATATCTCAGCCCAGGCTCACTAAACATGAATAACCTACTGAAAATATGATGAAGGCTGCACAGTCCCTAAAAGCCTAAGATTAGTGGTTCATGATGCAACCACTGCTGTTGAAATATACGTGCTGAATTTGAAGTCATGCACTTTTTAAATGTCACTGGCAGATGTTTCATCATTTAGAGGCCAGTTTAAACAGTTAATGTAATGAGTTTATTTTGTGAATGTTTTGGAGGCAGTGGCAATATTGACATTTTTATTGTGCATTTAATTCCAAAATGTAAATAAAAGTCCCCTGTTATATATATATATATTTTTTTTTACCAAGGAAATAAACTCCTGCAGTAATGTTTCTGATGTTTCTGCAGTGTTCCCATTAAATGTGTCATGGATTTTTCTTGACAGATTACTTGCAATATCAGACACAATAAATTGAGCACTCTGATTGTTTTCAGATAGATTTAAAATCTATCTTGCCGTCAAAGCCTCCTCACCAAATTGGAGCTTGAGTAATTTTCTTTGTGATATTTCATGTTTTCTTTGAGACATTATGTAAGCGAAATACAGGGCAATAAATCTGTCAAAGTAGGAATGAAATACAACAGACACAATAATCCCACTATTTTAAATCTCCTCTAAAATAGTTTACTGCCTTTTGCAGCCAACATTTATTTTTATTCCATCCTTTCGCAAAGACGACAGACTCCCATGTTAACTTTTATTCAGAGAGCCAACACAGCAGTTTATCACAACCCATACTCTGCCTCCTCCTGCAGGACATTTTGTCCTTAAGATTATTGAACCTTGACATCTTGTTTCCACATAGCTCTGTACATATGCGAGTCAACCAGAAGTCCATTCATTCTTACAAAACCTCTGTTATCTCCTGTGCTTGTCATCGTCCTCCCTAATTTAAAAAAAAAAAAATTGGGTTTGTAATTGGCCTTGAATTTGGGGATCAGATTTCAGAGAGACTGTATGCACTGTTCAACAGGAACTTAGCATAAAAATGAATTGGCTAACAGATTGATGAACATATGTCAAACAGACAACTCACGTTTCAAATGTTTATTTCAGTTTTTTTTAGTTAGAGTTTGGCATCTAGACTCCTGCCTCATCACACCCTGCAGATATGTTTACATGAGATATTGGGGAGTGATGATTAAATATTCCCCCCCTTTAGCCGGAGCCTGCAGGTGGATGCTGGCGTGGAGGTGGGGTTGAATGAGCAAGCAGCAGCACTAATGCAGGGCAGTAGTGGCATTGACAATGCAAAGGGAGAGCTGGGAAGATTTTGCAGCTTAAATTGACTGTGAAATTCAGACGGTGTGTTTGTAGATGACATATGGAGAGTGATGTGTGATGTGTGTGTATGAATCAATGCAGCTCGAGTTGACTGCCTGAACTAGCTCGCAGGTGTCGCTCCATTCTAGCTCAATTTGTAAGTGTTCTCAGTGAAAGGTTCGATGTCATGTTTAGCTAGCTTACACTGGTAGCATGCTAGCTATGAAACAAACAGAATGCATGCATCGTGGATCACATGTCACTTAATTTATATAACAAACATAAAACTGAATCCAGACAGAAAACAAAACTGTGTGGAAACAAGACGTGAGAATCAAAACTGTGCTTTACCTGAAGGTGTTGCTTATCACCCGCTTAAATTGATTTAGTGTGAATGTGTGGGAGGGCTCTTGGGAGGGATAGCAAAATAGAGCTTGAGCGTGAGAGGGAAAGACAAAACAGGAGGAGAAATCAAGTGGTATGGATAAAGGATGTAAAGAAAGGTGAGAGACAGGCAGATATCGGTCACCCTAACCCAGCAGCCACGTTGGCCAACTGACTGTGAATGAGCACTGTGTTAGCTTCTGCAGCCAATTTTACGCCGGTCAATGGGTTCTGGATGGCTTTCACTTAACTGTTTTCACGCCTCTTACTGTGGCTGTTGCTCAGCTGCTGCTGATGCCAACATAGTCGTCACCTTTCTCTCCTCCCATCAACTGCTTGAGCTCCATAGACGCCTACACTGTTAAATTTATGGCAGGATTTCTCTCTGAGGCCTCGCGCTGCCATGGGTCTGTCAACAGATTGCCAAGAAACTTGTTGCCTAAGGTGAAAAGTCCACACACTCTTCGTTTTGTCTGTTTAAGTTCCTTCACACAGCTCCTTGGATTTGGTAAATCGCCTCCAGCCTTTGGTTTGTATCCACAGCGTAACCGCATGTAAGAGCATCAGGCAGCATACACAGGCCAACACACACCACACAATATATCCCTCTATTCCTGTCCTCCCAGTACCTGTCCTCACAGATACCCAACCAGCCTGTACTCTGTGATCCAGGACGTGTTTGACAGCAGATGGTATGAATTATTTGCTGGGGTTTTATCCAAGGCTTCTTGACATCTTGGTTTTTTGAGGTGAAATATTTATGGGGCCAGTGCAAGCCAGCGCAGCCCGGCACCTCACTGTACTGCTGTTGTGTATTTGTGAGGAAATGAAGGCAGACCACAAACACAAGGGAGTGGATCTCTCTGCTAGATGAGTCCTGACCGCTCTCTCATGTGCTATCAGCACTGATGTGTCAGCTATGGTTATGTTAGGTGTCAGATAGGTTTAGATCAGGCCGTGACGAAAAGCCCTCCACGCACACAAATGGTAAGAGATAGGTCGTCTCACTGTGCTGCAGTCTGCCAAGGCTTATATCATCTCGCCTGCTACTGAAACCTCATATCTCCACCTCGTAACTTCAAAGGCACGAAAATTTTGACTTTGTCTCAAACAGCAGAAAGTGTTTTTAATCACTGCATTAGCCCTTTTAAAACTATACTTTATATAATACATAACCTCAGCAAAAAAGAATTTTACATACCGGCTGAGTATTATTAAATGCCACCTGATTTCCAATCTTTTTGATATCACTCACACCAGTTTTAAGTAAAAGCTGTGGATTTTTCTTCTCAGACTGATCCAAAAATTAAAAAATGAATTCTCTATGAGGGTGGACGATGCTTGGATTATAGAACACACTGTGAACTGGAGGGTACATTTACAGTAATGGTAAAGTCAAATCAGAGATTTCTTTCTAAACACTTTATACCGGTAGTTATTGAAAACATGTGAAAAGACTGTGAACTTTACAGTACTGCATTGTGGAAAAAGACTTTTTTTTCTCCACCACTTTGTGTCCAGGATTTTTTGGTTGGGCCTGAAACCATGGCCTGATGCTGCATTGCAGTCATCCTTACCATAACCTCACCCCAGCAATATGAAAACTTAAAGCACATAGCATAGCGTCTTGTTCATCTCCTGTGTGTGAGCAGCGAGTTTGCTACATTCAACAAGCTTTCTTAGGTCTTTCAGGCTAATAATTACATGAAAAACATCTTGGTTCAATGCAACAGTTTTATAAACAGCTCATATAAACAGCTCATCACCTTCAGTGGACACGCCTTCAAGGAATTCTACTTATATTTTCATGATTTTGAGATCTAATTTTATACATTTAGCAATTTTCTTTTTAATCGCTCAGATTAAGGGTAGCTAGCGATACATTTTTCTTTGGTCTGACAAACCCACAACACGTATTTATTTTTGCTTTACCCAAACTTTAACGTAATCTAGTTCCAAAAGGTATTTGGCATTTGTCCACCAATGTGTTACATTTTTAATTTCAAAACCAACATAAAACAATAATCTTTATCATTAACATCTATGTCTGATATCTGTAGAATCCATGACAATAGGCTATTACATTTTTAGCCATTTAAAATTGCTTTCCAAAATTTAGATCTGTTTTATGTTTGATTAAAGTTTTAGACCTTATGTTTGATGCATCCATGAGCGTTGTGAATGTCTGCCCAGCCAAAGTGACATCGCACCATCAGACATGCCTCTTTGCGGGGATCCTGTGCGGCAGGTTTTCGCCTGTCCATGTGCAAGGAGAAACTTGCACATATAAAATTTCAAATATGCTTTCTCATCGCAATACAGCTCCGTGCAACTGTGCAACCTTGAAAAAAGAATAAATGAGGCTCTATCATCCAGCCAAAAGCAAAATGCTCACTCCTCTGCTTAGACTCTTTCTGGCCCCTATAGCCCTGCATTCAGGCACTGCATTTTCCGGTATAGTATCAATTAAGAGACCACTAAATTACCATTATTATAGCTCATTAGCCTGAAATGTATGGCTAATCTAAATTTAAAGCAACAGTTATACTCAATAAATAAATAAAGCTATGTGAGGAGACTTTACGACCAATAATTTGATTGTTGATGCTGTTCATTTGTTTACCTGTAAAGACCTAACTCTCAGATAAGTTAAAGCTTGTGGTGCATACCCATTCACAACAACCTAATACGAAGGGTTTAAGTGCATTTTGGTTTCATCTCGCACCCTTTTACACACTATCTGAGACAAGCATGTGTATGGTGAAGGTGCTGCGGAGGCTAGCTGTCTGAGCAGCCTGTGTTTAGTTTTGAAACACTTATCCTCCCATTGACAGATGAGACTGGAGTTTTTCCATGACAACCCCAGACTCAGGCCACCTAACAATAGCTCCCCCAGACTCACGTTTGCTAACGGGCTACAACAGGGCTTAATGAGGACAAGGAGAGACAGGGCTCCTTCAGCACCATGACTGTTGTCGCTATACAGAGAAATCTACACTGAAATGGAATCTTTTGTTATGGTCAGTAGTTAGACCTCCACTTGTATATGTGCACAGATTTAAAAAAAAAAAAGACCTCTGTCCTAATGGCATGCTGTATTATATTTGCAACATTTAAATACTGTATTGCAGGGAATGTATTGACAGCAGAAAATGTGTGGTCAGTGGTGTGATGAATTGTGCCTCCTGCTGAAACTCACTGCATGGTTTTACAACACTATGAATATCAATTGGAGAATACACATTCTTTGTCCTATGTATGTTTTTACTAATTGATGTAGGTGAATTCTGTTTGGGTGGCATCTACACTGGTGGGCTGTCTGTCTCAGTTGCCACCCAATCTGGTGTTGTAGCCCACACTGGGAGAAAGTGCCAGACCAGCTTCCTTAGATTAGTATCAATCCCAGAAGGCTATTAAAAAGCCATTTGTCTCAATACAAATGGCAGTCAGTCATACGCAGCCCAACTGTTGCATGTTTTATTTTAACCCTGTAGATTCTCCTCTGTCTGCCATGATGCTGCTCATGTTACACCAGGGTGTCCAGATTTTTTTTGTTTTTTAAAAAAAAGCAGAGTGGACGTTCTCAATTCACTTACAAAGGTGCCTTCACCTCAACTGAACAATCAGTTGTCAATTCGTTCAGTGACGTTAGAGATACTTTCAACCGCATAGATAAAAAAGAGCTACAGGAAAATTAAAATTTAAAAAAAACTATTAATGTTGAAACATTCAGAACAATGTTTTTTAACTGTCCCACCATCGAGGCTGGTGTGCCTCTGTGGCTCCAAAGCTTTGGAATAGCCTTCCGCTCTCAATCGAATGCTCCCCCTTCTTTGACATAATATTAATATATGATATATATATTATTAATATTTTAGTATTTTATAATCCTCTTACATATGGAATTCTTCTTATTGGTGTTAATCCGTTTTATATTTGTGTACATGTTATTTATTTGTGTTTCATTCTTTAATTTGTACAGCACTTTGATCAGCTGTAGTTGTTTTTAAATGTGCTGTATAAATTAAGTTTGATATGATTTGATTTGATTTTGATTTGATGACTTATTTGAAATGTGGAACTTTTAACCTACCCAATATGTAATATGAGCCTTATCCAATTGCCTTCTCACCCCAAGTCGTCAAATACACTTTCTCAGGCCTTTGGCATGTAATACCGACACTGAAGCGACCCTTTGGCGTCTCTATGAGACGCACACTTTAACTTCTGTTTGTGACGCACATCTGTCACCTGAGTAAAACTCGTAACACGTGGTTAAAGTTATCAAACGGTTGCGATTAGTTTTGGGCAAAGAAACTTCTTTGTTAGGTGAGAAAAAACATCATACTTTGGATTAAAATAGGTTATAACAAGTTATGTAATGTTACTCTGAAACAGCATTACATTGATGTTAAAGCATTCTGGTTTCACACAGGACATGAGCAACCTTGTCAGGGATAGAAGTCTGTTTGACCCATCTACCACTCCTCCCATCCGCCCTACACAGACTTTATTGCTCTTTATACTATGTCAGTTGCTCTGCGGATTTACATTGGAGTTCGCTCCAACCCCGGTGCGTCTCATAGAATTTTTAATATTTTATCAGTGTTTTACTTCTCAATTTAGCTGTTTCTGTTCCCTTGTGCTTCTTCTAATTTATTTGCATACACTGAGCAAGTGACCAAAATTTCCTGCCCTGGATGTTGGTAAAGACTCCCTACAATTCAAGTATTAGATTTTTACACGAGTGAATTTGGCAAGAAAAGGTGACAAAGAAGTCGCCGTTGGGCTGTGTAGACTTTGTTGTGACTGAGACCAGAGAGAGAGACAGAGACAAATCGAGGGAGTAGTGGAGAGAATGACAGATGACAACAGTGCGAGAGAAAAAGAGAAAGAGATAAAGATAGAGACAAAGAGAGGGTGAGAGCGAGAGTTGTAGAGAGCAGGCAGGTTGGAGTGTGCTGGCCGGGCCCCAGCGGAGCCATCGATCCAGGCTGGCCTTACATCAGAGACAGGAAACCTGAGCTGCATGCTTCATCACCTTCCCCACGGAGTCCTCCCTCTCTCCTCTCTTCTCAATCGTTCCCCACAACCATCTTCACCCTCAGCTCTCCTGCGCCGCGCACTACTATTCTCCTCTCCTCTCGTGTGATCCAGGGCCTGTCACCCTCTACTACAAGCTGCTGTCAATTCATCATTCTATGGCCGAGGCTGGCTGCACCCGGCGCTAAGTGCACACAGCCGTCCATTCACAACCACTCATTCATTATACTCCCCGTGCATGTGTGTGTGTGTGTGTGTGTCAGTGTGTGTGCACTTGTGGCATTCAGTACGTGAACATGTGTACACATTAGTGTGCATATTATGCACAACCTGTCTTGCCTGTCCGCTTAAGCTATTGTTTTGAATGGAGGGGCGTATTATGGAGGCCAGTGCCATGCGACTTGTGGATAACAAGGCTAGGTTATCGAATTTGTTTAGGCGTCACCGTCTCCTGTGGGAGTCAGCTCAACCCCCACACTGCACTACCTCAGCCCTCATCTCTTACCCCGCTCCGTCTAAAATATCTCAGCAGGCCCGTGTTAAGGGGTCTGCTGTGAAGCAGCTTGGGTGTTTGCTTATATATGTTTCATGACACTGTAAGACTCCATTTACTATACAGTTTAAGAGATGTTATCATTTGCTCTCTGTAATTAGCCACAGAAAACAGTTATGGACTAAAGCAGTGCCATAACAGAGTGTCTTAAGTTTCACTGCTGAGTCTGGCAATAGTGACTGTTTTGAAAGTAATTAGAGCTGAGACACATGCCATGTCTTTAACCGCCTGGAAAACAGGAGGTCAGGTGCTGGGTGCTACTTTGGCTACTCTGTGCCAGTTTTCAATGGTGCAGAGGCAGATTGTGTCTGAAGTTGCTAGGTGAACATAATCAGCACTGTTTCATAGGCTACTTAGGCACCAGAAATCCCGATTTCAGAGCTGATCCTCCTCTAGGTGTTGTTTTTTTAAGTGTGTTTTAGGCCTAAACTACTGCCTGTGGGACAGGTAAAATGCCTTGGATAGCCCTGTGCTGACATGATCAACTTCTCCATATTTATCACAGACCGATATTTAGGGAGGAAAGGGAAACTATCAGCTGGCTGTGATTGGTTGTTCCTCGTCACGTGACATGTGGCGCTGCATTCCAAAAGTTGAAATTTGTCGCTCTCACTTTGAGTGCATCTCCAGTTCATTTACATTGAAAACAATGGATTTTAGGGCACTAAGGGTGACTTATGCAGTCAGGTTAAGAAAACGTCAATTTAACCTTATCTAAACATGACACCATCAAAGTACTTGCTGGCTCCTCTTGTCTTCTAGTGGCAGAAAATTTCCAAAATTTCTGCTCTTTAGATACGAACATGTTAATGTTGTCTCAGTGAAAGCACTAATTGAGAAACATAAACATTAAATGAAACTTTAAATTAGAAGTCAAGATGCTTCAGAGGAATGAATGTGAAGGAACTGGAATCTTGCTACCATTAATGACTTTTTTTTTTAATCAACATATTGAGGAAACATTGTCAATTAACAACTGGAAAGCCAAAGTTGTGTCATCCCAACAGTGATTGCATTTCCTGTCACAAGGTAACAATTTGTTACAGACAGTGCACACATGATTTACTGACTGATGATCCTCTGACTTTTCATCCATTGTCATCATCTTGTCAAAATGTAGTTTTTTCCCATTCTTTGGTTTATGACTAAATACATATAAAATCAGCGACATTCCCGTTAGCTTCAACTATACTTTGTGTTTAGTGCTAATTTACAAATATTAGCATGCTAACATGCTGAGCTAACATGGTAATCGTGGTAAACATTACACCTGCTAAACATCAGCATGCTAGCTTTGTTAATGTACAGCCTCACATAGCTGCTAGCATGGCTGACGTAATCTTGTTTCAGTCTCTGCACTGAAATAAATTTGTTGCATTGGTCTATAATTCAGCTAACGATCATTTCTACATTTAAATGTCCTGGGGAAACCCCTACCCAGATTTGTTCTCCATACCCATACCATCTTTCAGACCACACATTCTGCACAACACACACTGTGTGATACTCTCAGCTTTCACCAGGAGACATGAGCCTAATGAAAAAAACCCAAACAGGACAAACACACTTTTTCTCCTTTCTCATGCTGTATTGATTTATTCTGTTGATATCATCCCCTCCAACACACACACACACACACACACACACACACACACACACACACGCTCACACACTTTTCTGTTCTGCACGCCTCCATCAGGTGTATGTATCTAAAAGTTTAACGGCATTAACTGACCCAAATCCTCTTGTATTTCCTCTCCTCCTCATCCTCATTCTGTACATCCTGTTTCTGTACTGTACAGATCAATACCGATGGAATTCCCTGGATGAGACCAGTATATACATACACACACATATATATATATATATATACATATACATGTATATACATGTGTGTGTGTGCACTGCAGAATGACATCAGTCTGTGTCAGTGATGTGCTTAAAGAGCACATCCATGAAACTCGCCCATCCTTTTGGTGAACTGTGAACTGAACACATCAGTTTGCATCCTATGAAAATGAACGTGAGACATGACATGACATGTCGACATGACACAGCACAACATCGGCCAGTGACGTCTGAAGCCAGTTCATATGGATACTTTTATAATTAAATCAGTAAATTATAGATTACAGTGGAAAAATTGTCACATTTATATGCAAATTATTCCCATCTGTCTGAAATAAAAAGTCCAAATGTTGGCCACATGGACAACGAATTTGAAATGACACATTGCGTTGAAGCATTCTTGAGAGATATCTGCAATTGAATGATGATCAGAAGATTTGATTTCATTTTTTTTTTTAAAAAAAAGGGAAACATTAACTTTAACAAGTTCAGATTTTGGGACAATAAACTCTGTTCAAAATTCAAATTGTGAACTACGAACCTGAACTCACTCGTTTTAATCTATGTGAACTAAACTTTGAAAGAGCTCTTGTGAAGTGTGAACGTGTGCAACTCTTTTGATTGCAGCCTTGTGATCTTGATTATGTGATATTTTTCACTCACCCTCTATAACTAATCATCTTTAAGTCTTTTCACACTAACACCTACATACATGCTCAATCAGGAATCAGAGGGAAACCACAGAGAGAAAGCAGCTTCAGTACAGGGATACAGAGTGAGAGTGTGGCAGGTTCAGAGAGGCACATGTACGAGGGCAACTGAGAGCAGAGCCCGTATGAAATATTACCCAAGAAGCCAGCTTGGCTGTTGTCATGGCTAACTTGACTATTCTGAAAGGGCATTAGCCTGTCCTTTTTCCATGCATGACTAGTTGGTGCATGTGGCCCCTCCAATAAATTTTTCAACATCACAGGTAGCTTCAGGATCCTGATAAAGAAAAAAAAATGCAGACACTAACAGAAGTTGAAAGCCTAGGCTTTAGTGTCTGGGCAAACAGATTTCTGGGATATGAATAATGTAAAAACCAGAAGAGAGGAGGTACGCAAGTATCTGAGCGAAGAAGAGGATAAGGCTACATCTCCTGCTCATGGCATGCAGGAGAAAAATATGTGCTGTCCTGGTGGATGGGCCATGGCACAAGGTTCTCAAGTTTGAAAATGGTTCATGATAAAAGCTACAAAATCCATCATTTTCTCAAGTGTTTGTTTTCACATTAATCATAAATGGCATAAAATTATTTTAAAAGGATACTTTTCCAAGGTTCCCAGCATGCCTGTGGTTCTCATCCCCAAGCTCATTAATTCTTACTAATGATGTAATGCTTACGAAACAAGTTACACATATATGGTTTCATTCATAATTTCCCAAACAGCTGGGCACTTCAGGAAACATTAAATGAATAGCAGTAAATTGTGCATTTGTAGGGGACTATTTTCACTTGCAGATTTGGTACTGTGAGCATGGGCGGATTGTAGGATAATGGGGCCCTTGTCACAGACATGCAGAAGCCCCCATCACCTCTCCCCCATAGGAGCTTTACAGACAGACTTCATTGTTGTTTTGCCTCTTTTTGTTGTTGTTTTTGCATCTCTTTGTAGTTTTTACGCATCTCTCAGTGGTTTTGTGTCTCTTTGTGGTCATTTTGTATATCTTTCTAGTCTTTTTGAAACCCCTTGTCGTTGCTTTCCATCTCTTTTCTTTGCTTCTATTTGTAGTCATGTTGTGTCCCTTTGAGGTTGTTTTGCCCCTTCTTCTAGTTGTTGTGAGTCTCTTTGTAGCTTTAGGCATGTCTTTGTAGTCGTTTTATGTTTTTTGTGGTTGTTTTGAGTCTCTTCTTGGTCTGTATAGTATGTTAGTTTGAGCGACATTTTTCAGGTGAAAGCCAGGTTGGCCCTGACACTTTGGGCCCCAGGGCCGTGACTGGTTAGGCCCGTTCAGTATTTCATCCATAGTTGTGAGTATTTATGGCATTTGTGTTTGGGACTCAAAATTAACTACAGCATCCATGTTCATTGCAATGAAGAAATGTGTCACCCAGTGCAACAGTGTGGCTCATCTATGTGTTTTTAATGGTTTTTTGGACAACAATGGAGGTCTAAAAGATAAATCAGGCTTTGGATACACAAACATTTGTTAGTGGGATCATTTTTTCTGGTATTAGTTTTTTCATGTGAGATGTTGTAAATTAGAAATATGCTCTAACTTATCCTTCGAAGAATACTTACACCATTGTCTACAAGCCCAAAAGGAGGCAGTGCCACCTCTGCACAACTAAGAATCTTCTTGGTGGGTCTTGCTTTGCCCCCCACACGCAGCCACAGAGTGAGTAAATGGTCATCATGATCAATATCTATTTCCTGCGGTGTCAGGTTTCAGAATAATGTCCATATTGAACCAATGTTTCAGCAGACTCCCACCACAGTTTTTCTCTCCCAGCCGCCCACCGTTTCCGTTGCTGAAGGAGAGAAAATCCCTACAAATCAGATTAAACAAATGATTTTCAGGCAAGACATTGATCATCCATCTTACTCCACTGGCCTAACTGGGAGATCCTAACAGCACAGACTGGGCATCTGAGAAGGGAATGTGCCTCTAATCTGGTTTGCAATTCCTGTTTATCCTGCACAGATCAGCAGTGTTAACTTAATAGGTGGAAACTCTTGATCTCATTGCTACTTTGAGCTCCAGAAAATCCACCCCAAAACCAAATTCATGTGTTATGCTGGGGAAGAAGCTTTTGATTTGTAAACTCAGAAACCAGAAATTTTAACCTTTGACCTCACTAAAGCCAGCATACGTTTCTGTGGACAAGTAATTTAATGAAAATTACTGTAGGTCACGTCGCTGTTTTGCATGGCTGAGCCCTGTAAATCAAGAATGGGTTTACAGTCTGGCAGATTTTGGCTACCTTGTTTCTTACTGTGGGAAAGAGTTGAAGTTCACAACACCAGATTGACACCCCAAGATCAAAGACACAGAAAACATATATTTTGTTCAAAGGTGGACCTTCCTTATATGAGGACATTTCAGAATTGTTTATCATTAGAAAGCTTTGCTGAGAAGCAGCACTAGTTACTGTAGTGGTAAGTGGACCTCTCGTTACTACCACTCCCCACTGGGAATCTCTGTAATACTAAAAACCAGCTCATGTAAAATACATTTCTACATCAGTAAACTGAATTATTACCCTTATGGGAAACAAAAGGGCCAGAGCCCATGCAAAGCGCTAGCTGGCTAATCAATGTACAGTCTGTGCTAAAAGCACAAATCGGGAAGGGGGTACCTTGAAAGCCTGCACTTTTATGCCTTAATCAATTTGTGGGTGTACTGGTCATTCTGTTTAAGCCAATAAACTAGTGGATTACCTTGAAATACTGCTTGGCCCATTGACCAGCTACACTGGTCAAAGTGCTGGGTGGTTTCTGTAAACACATTGTTGGGTTGGTGATGCGGGGGGGAAAGGGGTCGGAAGGATTTCATTCACAGCTAAACATCTGGTTTGGTTACTTTGAACCAGCTTCATTCATATTCCTGCTGTGTACCCTGCACGGCTGCTACCAGCAGAGTCTCTGCTCCTCTGCTCCTGCCAGGCTGGCCTTTCAGCTTCCTCATAATCAACCGGATCATCAATTTGCTGGATTACATTGTTTCTAAATGTTTTCCTCATTATCTTGATTATGAAACTTTTCCTATGGTTTCCTCTATGTTTCACTGTCACGAGTGAATACCTCCCGCTGCGCTAGTTTGCAACACAGCTGTTGTGTCTCCGGTCCTATTCCAGGACCCCTCCAGATCTGTTTGCCCATAGTAACATTCTTAAGCAATCAAGATATGGTCATCGTGGATCTTCCCTCTTTCTGGTCTAATCACAGTGTGTTATCCCGCATTCACAAGGCAGCCACCTATGTGCCTCTTGTCTGTTTAAAACTGGCTCTCTTCAGCATTTCATCTTTCACCAGTCTGCCCTGTCGCTTTCTGAACACATCTTGGACAAAAAGCTGAACCTCTTATGCCTCACTGAGACCTGGCAACAGCCAAACGACTTCTCCCAGTTTAACGACGCTGTCTCACCATGTTTTGCTTAAATTAGTAAACCCCCAGCTGCAGGGAGAGGGAGTGGACTAGCTGTGCTATATCGTGAGAGCATTTAAGTCACTGCTGTTACTGTCCTCAATCACACTGCTTTTGAATGCTTAGCAGTAAAACTCACAGGTCCCAAAGCCCTCCACTGTTATCCTCAGTGAATTCTCCTCACTATTAATATCGGTATATGCCATGTCCCCTACTGTCATCCTCCAGGGTGACTTTAACATTCACACTGATGACTTATCCAGTCCTTTTGCCAATGATTTCAGCTCACTCCTCGACTGTCTTAGTATTACATAATATGTCAGCCTCCCAACACATAACAAGGATCATACACGAGACTTAATCTGTTGCACTGGTATCATTCCCTGTGGTGTCTCTGCCACCAAGTTCCCTGTCTCTGATCATAAAGTTGTGCTGTGCTGAAAACTTGGCAGCACACCTGCAAGGGGCTATTAGCAAATGGGGACTGGATATCAGCGTCATCGTCTGTGTCTACAATAATTCGAGCAACATGGTAGCAGCAAACAGAAAAGAAAAAAAAAGTGCCACAATTGCCCTGTGTGGCGAGGCATACGTGTCGGGGTCAATGGTGTTCCACATTACCATGAGTTTGCTTAAAAGGTAAATATAAAATAATTTTAAAAAACTACTTAAATGAGGGAGGAGGATGTCATCATAACAATAGTAATTAATAAGACTTTAATTACAAACTCAAAATATTGCTCCTAACAGACTGTCTTAATATATGTCAAAATGGGATCATAAACTGATTTTCATCTATTCAATAACCTCCACTAGGCATCTTAACTTGGCAAGCGATCCCACCAACGTGGCCATGTTCAATAGGACAGTGGCAGCTTCACTGGAGAGACAAATGCGCCCAGCAGACACAGAGAAAGCTGGAAGCGTTGCACTTCTTGCCTCCGCTCTTGATCCTGGCCACAAACACCTCAGTTTTCTCCAGGTGGACATGCAGCAGGCAGTACGATACAAACTTGCTGCTCAATATCACAGCCTCACAGCAAATGATGGTAAGCAAGATGCTGACAGTGAAGAAGACTGCAGGCCCACACATGACGACTTGACTTCGAGCTGCACGCAACCAAAGCGGCAGAAAACCTGTTTGATCTCTTTATTTGGAGATACCCATGGAGAAGCCGCAGATCAAGATGAGCTGGAGCGCTACGAGAGGGAAGCCGGCATCCCACCGACCCAAGACCCGCTTGTGTGATGGAGCGAGAAGAAACGGTGCTTTCCAAAACTCCCGCCTGGCAAGTCCCTATCTTTGTGTGCCTGCGACATCTGTGCCTGCTGAGAAAGTTTTTTCCTCTGACTTCTACAGCATAATTTACCAACTGATATTCGGATGTCACAGTTTCACTGTGTAAGCAACAAATGACAGTCAAACCTGAGACACGTGCACAAAAGCTAGTTGCATCTTTGTATGTAAATGCACTTCGTCATAACATAAATCCACCATTTCACTCACAGGTCCCTGGTCTCTGTGTAATCCTCATTTGGTTTTATTTTCAGTCTCTCACACTTTCCCTCTGCCTTCCTGTCCTCCTACTCCTCTCTCTTTTTCTTTCTCCTACTCAGGCAGACAGGAAGTGTCAGGTCAGGCCAGGTTATTTCAGGCCTAATTGGGAGATTGATGTTCCTCCAGAAACCTGGCACCTTGACATGCCTTTCATCCTCCCTCATGCACTTCCTCCCCAACGGCAAGAGCCAGACATGTTGACGGCTTGCTGAAACACAGACAACTGTCCTTTTTGAGGACTTTTCTCTGCCATTCAAAGGCAGAAGTGACAGTGCAGTGATAAGCAGTATCATCGCGGGGAAACCACAAGCGGACACACGGTCTCTCAAGAAATGACTGCTTGTGCTAACGGCCTTTATGTCCCACAATTCCATAGCACCAAACTCACCTATTACTGAGGCTAAAGAAAAACTGAGAGGAAGAAGTATCATTGAATGGGCTGAAAGAATAGGGGCATCGGTCCCGGCTAATGGGGCTATTTGTGGGGAATGTCTGGAGGGGAATAGTGGGGGCAGTGGCTCTACCATGTCCCCTATCGCCAGGCCACGTCTGAGCAGAGCGTAACCTGAACCTTACATTCACCACATCCACAACGCAAGTAACAAAGCGGCAGGGGCAGACAAGAGGCAGTGAAGCATGTCCTGACCAGTGTCTGAGGGGTCTGAAAGAGTTTTAAAGGGTTAGTTCACCCAGTTTGCAAAAAGCATATTTTCTCACCAAAGGGGTCCATATATTTCAACCACAGGTCTTGTCGGATGATCGAACAGTCTATGAAAGCACACACACATCACCTTTCCAAAGTCGGAATTACATCTGACAGTTTTTCTTACGTTTGAGAAAATCGCAACATTTACGTGCACAAAACATTCAGCTTTTGTCTTCACTCAAAAAATGACAGTTTTCCTACTACGTTTTGTATATAGCTATAACATGCAACCATGCATACTTCGATGAACATGCCGCCACACGTCGTTTATCACATCAACGTATGGAAAACTGAGGTGGAGGAGCAGCTTGTCTTTTTTTTTAAGCCTCTCTCTTTCATTCCTTTAACCACCTTCTTGAAAAGGTCGTTGTGGTGATATTTGCGCACAACCAAAAACCTAGTAATATCAGGGTTTTTCATGATGTTTAAAGGTAGGTTGGTTTCTTCTTCTGCCCAAAGGTGTTGGCTTTTGCCTGAACCTTGCAAACTGATGACAAGTTGGTTTGTAACTTCATGACAACGCACAGAGCTGACCGCAAACAGGCAAGAGGCTGTGTGTCGCAATTGTGGTAAAAACCCCAATTGAGATGCATTTTCTGAATGAGCTGTATACATGTCCAAAGATTGCTCTTAAAATGCAAATAATACCAGCATATCCCACGTCTTAATTGGGAAACCCAAATGAAATATGCTGTTTACATGAGCAGCGTCAAAATCAGAATGCAATGCCTTGTGTCAGCTTCACATCTTCATTGCTGGCTTCCAGGTTTCGTGGCACTTCGACCTGTTGTCTCAACCGAGCATTCTCACCCAGGTGCGCTCTCAGGTACCAAATTTGGGCACCTATGGATTTAACGTAAATCGATACCACGTAGTGCCGATATAATTTTGATAGTACCCTTAAAAGTACATTGTTCGGTTTCCAACCTTACTGGTCCTGGGCCATTGGGCCATTGGTAACGTTGAACCCCTTCACTGGCAAAAATGTTGGCACAATTCTTAGATTAAGACACACTTAAACACAATGCCAACTTTGTTTTGGTTGCCTGTTAATGTAAGCAAATTATACTCATGCAACACTGGGAATGCAACATTTCAATATCCCTGTAACAACACAGCTCTGGGCTTTGATAACCTAAAGCCAAAAGGTCTACTTTGTTTGGGCACAGCTCCAGCGAACAAAAGTCTGTCTGAGGGGCTCCCACCTAGAGCACCAGCACCAGCAGCCACAGCTAGATGCCCATCCATGACTAGATGGGCAGCTGAAATTACCAATTAGTTTACCAATTGGCTGCAGCGGATTCGATTGGTTTGTAATTAATTCTAGTTACTGGCCCGTGGAGCAGGACGGATGGCGCCATGCCTTTGTCCTACTGACACACTATCCCACAGAGCTGTGCCTCGGGGGGGAGGCAGCGGACATCAATACAGGGCCCTGCAGCTACTGAGTCCTCCACCTCCTCCTCAGCACACACACACACACACACACACACACACACACCCACATGCACACACAGAAAACACAGAGACAGCCTGCTCACGCTAACACACACACTTAGACACACAATACCTTCCCCGCGCTCACACTCTGATACACAGACACACACAGACGGACCCCCTTGCAGCGCTCGGCTGATTCCGGAGAAGGCGAAACCTCAACCGCCTGAGAAGGTGCTGACGACAAACAAAGACAACAGAAATCTTGTGTTTCGAGACCCTGGACCCCTCCGTGTGTGCATGTGTGTGTGTGTGTGTGCGTGCGTGTGTAGAGGGGTGTGTGTTCTTGTGAAAAGGCAGAGAGAAAAAGACAGAGCTTCTTTTGCATGCGCAACAATTGGAATCCGGTGTGGTCTGATGGTCTGACAGTTTTAGTGGAGAGGGAACTTTACACCTTTAATTTTGACTTTTCTGCATTTTTTTTTTTTTTTTATCGTTATCAACATTACACTGCGTAAGTACATTTTTGCATGTGCAAGCAGGTGTGTGTGACTTTGTGTGTGTAGCAGTGAGTGTGAGAGAATGGTGTAGCAGCAATGGCCCAGTGCGGAGGTCACATGGCTCATTGATACCTCCCACACTGAAGGTCAAGGCTTCTACACCCAGGAGCAGAGGAGGGGAGGTTGAAACAGATCGATGAACCAGATAAAAATACACTGCACCTCAGCTAGTCTCCTTTATAAACACACAGACACACACATTCACAAACATATTCACACACACCTTCAACAAATGACTTAAATGCCACTACAAATGATCCTGGCCTCCTTTTAATGAAAGCGATATCGAAGCGAGAGCCCGCCGTAGTGACTGCTGGCTTTTAGGACAACGATACAGTAATAGAAGACCATTAAAAGATCATAACAGCTTAAACGATGAGGTCTCTATTGTTGCTCTGGCCTAAACCTCCTGCAATCAAACAACCATTTGCACTCAATATAAAGCGGGACAGGTTGGGAGGTAAAGTTACTTCCTCTCATAATGGCACTACACTGACATCCACAGAGCGTGCTGGTAAAAAAAAACCTTTGGGGCAAAGAAAGAAAGTGCAGTAGGTGAGTGGGCAGCGGAGGGCTGTAGATAAGGAGAGAGAGAAAAATCTGACTCAAAGAGTGCAGCTCATGACAGACGACAAAGTGTGATTTATGTGAGCAGTGAGAGGAGTGGTAATTGGGAGTAAAGCTCCACAATGCTTTTAGTTAATGACAAGTCAACTAGTGAAAGATGTCCGCGCCACCACCGCTCCTTATTATGGATGCTGGTTAACAGTGGGAAGGGGGCCGTGCCGGTGAGCACTCATCAGGTAATGAATGAAGATGCTGAGAAAGGATGGGAGCCATGGCAGCTACAGTGCAGAAGACAAGGTAGAATGAGATTTCCTATTCAGGCAACGTTCCTTAATGGTCATTTGGCTGGTACATTATAGGAAGCTGCCAAAAATTGTTTGGTAATGTTGGCCGGTGTACGGGCTGTAGCTCAGAACATGAAAAATGTTGTGTAACAGCAACAGCAGCTCTGCTCTCTCATGTTGTTCTGTGAAACACAGTTTCCTACACTGTCCACTGGGAAAACAATTCAAATTTCAATTATCATGTCCCACAGAACGCTACTAAAACACAACGCCGCACAAGTGACGAATGGCTTCCTCATCCCAGAAAATAAATGAGCAACACATCTGATCTCACCGCACTCCTCGTCATCAGCCATCAACAGCAGAGACAGATGAGTCAAATCACCACAGGAGAGTTCAAATCAATATTGATACTATCTTTCACCATGAGACAACTGCTGGCATGACGCTCTATGTTATTAGGATAAGTAAGAATTATGCTAATCTACGCCGGCACAGCAGACAAAAGTTTTCCTAAACTGATTGAGAATATGGATGAGTTTCGTTCCATACAGGCCCTGATATGTTTGGCAGGAAATTAGACAAATAGCGATCATTTGTAAGACAGTGTTCGTGCCTCGTGTCCTATAATGTATGAAGTGACATAAATAAAGACAAGGAAGGAGACAGTGTTTGATGAAAACTGATTAGGTATTTATGCTCTGGATTAAAGGGGTCTTGGTGTTATTCATACAAACTCATTAATCATGATGTTAATGTCAAGAAGAAGATATACAGACAGAAGCTCGACTGAGCTTATGCTAACACTTTTGCTAATGTTACTAAAACACAAAGGGCACTTAAAAATGGCTCATTATCTGTGTGTTGGATATAAGGAAAAATATAAGGAAATAAGTGTGTTTTCTTTAGTGTGTAATCGCCTGAATTAGCGTGTTTTTGTTACCTTAGAATGAGCTGTTTATAATGACATATCTAGAGGGTCCTTGTCCATGGAGTCCACCATGTTGTACTGCCATGTTTCTACAGTAGCACGGACAAACCAACAAACCAAACACTGGCTCCTGAAAGGGCCAGTTCGTAGTAGTTAGCAGCCCTTCCATGATGAGCCAAAAACACTGATTTGTAATATGAAACTGCTTTATTCAGTGTTTTTACAAGTTTAAATCACAGGGTCTGTTTGTTTTAGAGAGGAAGAGACCTCTGCAGATCATTCGCCTTCTTAACAATGAATATTAAAGGAATTCTAACTGGAAGTTCATGCTTGGCACATGGGAGAAGTTTTAACTGGTTGCAATCTGCAGTCCTCACTGCTCCATGCCACTAAATCCTACACACTGTTCCTTTAATGATGTTAATAGAATTTGAGTGCATGTATAAAAAGAATTAAACTTGATATCATCAATTAATTTGTTGATCCTGTCAGTGGGAGTGGTTTAAATGAAGTTAAGATGAACTTCATATTACCTATTGGCTCAGCATCTGCACTCCAGAGGTGAGCGCACAGAGCTGTAGCCTACAATCACCTCGATGACCCGGACTGGCTGCGCCTCAACTTTCACGCATGTTGAAAAAAATTCCTGCAGAAGTGTAATAACACAACCAAAACCACAATCAATAGCTCCAGTGTGTCCTGACAAGAATCAGGCACAGTCAAGGTTAGATACATCACATAAAACAATCGACTTGATGTTGAATGAGATGTCCCCATCCCACCACCACTGTATCGAAACTGCTCAAGCTTGCAAAACATACTGAGAGGGGACAGAGAAGGAGGAAGGGTGCTCGGAGCACGCCTGTGGCAAACCTCCGTCAGATATTGTTTGTGTTTAGCACTGGGGCCCTATGAAGAATTGATGAAGCTCTCTGGGATGGTGCTATCATCGGGACAGGGAAGAATCAGAGCATGGCAAAAAAACTGCGTCTCTGCCTCCCCCCGTGCAAAGCTTCTGCCATTTATGAGGGCCGTCCATTAGCTCCAGCCACAGGGCTCGGCTCCTGCACGCATATGCAGTCACTGTGGTGAAAGGGTGTGTGCGTGTGCGTGTGTGTGTGTTAGAGTGTGCATGAATGGAAGGAAGAATTAGAAACTGGGAAAACAAATAAGAAAATAAGTAAGACAAACAAGAAGAAGAAGGAGGAAATAAGAGAACAAGATGAAGTGTCCTACATTATATTTCCAGCCTGTGAAGACTTAGTCAGTCGAGCAGTGATCTGATTGGATGAGAACATTTTGCTGCATATTAAAGTATGCACCGTGGCAGACGTATACGCTCTCACGCAGTAGGGCCATTAGTACTGGTGGCTCGTTTGAAGCCTAAGGCACTTCCCAAATGCTCATTGGTAAAAGCACATTTGTGTATGTTTTGTGTGTGTGTGTGTGTGTGTGTGTGTGTGTGTGTGTGTGTGTGTGTGTGTGTGTGTGTGTGTGTGTGTGTGTGTGTGTGTAAATGGCAGAGGAAGACAACAATAGATAGAAATATGATAGAAATAAAGGTAAAAACAATGTGCAGACGGAGACACAATGCACGAAGGAAACACATCGAGGGGACAACAGTAGTAGAAGACAAACCCTAGACACACACACACACACACACACACACACACACACACACACACACACTCACGCAGCTGATCTTCTTACACAGCCTTGGCTGTCTGTAGGCTAACCACAATCCTGCTCCCTGCAGTGCTGACCGCAAAGCAGTCAACAGAGGCACACTGGGCCTTATCCTGCATGACACGCTGGTCGATAATCATGCACACCACCGCATAGCACAACACCACTGTAACTGCAATGCCTGGGCCTGCCTGCCGGCCTGCATAAACAAACAACGCCAGGATGGAGCCACGCTCACTCCAACAGTAATGCATCATGTGAAAATGGAGATTTTTTTTTAACACTTATTGAATATCTGATTTCTTCTTACTGTGTCAAAGTATGTACACTACATGTGGGGTGAAACCAGTTTGAAGATGCATGAGTTTGTGGGGAAATACAAGAAAGCAGGACAAAATAATCTCTCATAAACTGTATGAGTTTGTGGTGACTCCACAAAAGCCAGATGCGTGAGCTGTAATTTATTTGTTTAAATCTTATGTGTATTTCTTGTATTTAGTTAAGTGCAAAAAAATATATAGATGACATGACTATTAAAGGTACACCGAGACGCACACACAAACAAAACCATTAGTTCTTTGGAACTGTAATGTTAAATAAGTGCATATTAGTTAAGATATGGACAGTCACACATAATCAACATAGTCATTCTTGAGTTGATTGTAACCCTCTATCACTGCCTACATCACTACAGAACACACACATCACAGCAGTCATACTAACAGCATTCATTATTCATTAGCTGTTCAGTCATATATTTTGCTGGCTTAACAAACCGGATAAAGGAAGCCAATAAGCCTGTGACGGTGGTAAAGAAAAGAACCGCTAAATATCTCTGAGGCAACTGCAATACTGTAAAAGGCAACCTGCCCTGTCCACAGTTTTACCATGGCAATAAAACATCTGATGGATCACCAACAACCAACCTTGCGCTGCACACAGCAACACAACATCAAAGACAAACTGTCACATAAAACTGCTGATGCAGCCCTTATAGAAGTCCTACATCTGTATGCACCGCCAAATTAGTGTTCCACCATCAGCCCATTTCCAGCATGACGCTGTGAGTTGAACTTTGATTTGGCTCTCTTTATTTTCCAGATATCACTTGATGCAGGAAATAATCAAATCAAAAATAGCTAAAAAAAAAAATACTGGGAGTTGTGACTCGATGCTCACCTCTGTTAAAGTGTGCTCTTAAGAACATTCTCTATCTATTGTATATGGAAAAATAGACTGAAGAAAGTCCATGTTTTTTTGCCGAATTTTGCAAGATGCTGTTGAAAGCAATGGAGAGCGACTCATTTTAATGAGAAGCTTTCAGGTGTGGATCAAACAGTGATCAAAGGTTCGAAAAAATAATCTTTAAAAAAGTTTTTAAGAAATACGATTCTAATAATCTGAGTGCATGCACTGTATCCTTTGTTTTCTCTGTGAGCATTTTTGACTCCAGGTTATCAGGCTTGACCCACGCGTTGCGGACGAGCAGTGGAGCAGCCAGTGATCGCTTCCTCAGAAGGCCTCAACATTCACTGTGAGACTGAACAGAAAACAAAAGGAATGTGGACGGAGAGACATGGGAGGCATGAAACTCGAACTGAAAATTTAGAAACTCAACAGCCCCACCTGCTGCTCCATATGTGTATTGGCCTCAGAGTTCATCCCAACAGTCTCTCTCACAGTATGCATGAAGTGCACAGCATTAAAGGCGGCAGTACATAGTAATAATAAAAAACTGAATAAGGACTGTGCAAAGTGTTCAAAGCAGGAAAAGTGAAAACAACAGGGGTTACTAAAGTCTGTCAGCCACTCCAACAATTTTACACACAAAGTTAAGCTTAATCATCACGAGAAATACTGTTTGACCAGAAAAAGCAGATGTCTAATTCGTCTGGTTTCTGTGACTCTGGAGGGAGATAACCCTGATGATGTCATCAAAGTTATCTAGCTTTGGCATGAGACCCTTATTACAATCTAGAGGGCTAGGATTCGAAAGAAGTGGGCATTTAAGAGGCAGGGAGGGTCCAATGAAAGACACAATCAAGTAGCGTTATTGTAAATATAGGATCCGCTGTTTTGTCTTGTTGTTTGTTGGTTGTTGGGTTTTTTTACTCAGTCTAGGGACTTAACGTCTGGATATGTCGGCCTCTGCTGCTTTGATTCTGACCATTGTTTTCATTCTGTCTCTTGTTATTCCCCCCATTAAATGGAAGTTCAATACTAAACTGCCAGAGTGCCCCATTAAAACTCAATCAAGTCGTGAAAATTAAGACTTGGAACAGATTTATGCATCCCAATGTCCTCAGGCACATTATTCAAAGTCCAGTAGCCTCTTGCTGCATGTTGGAGTAACCAGTGGAAATCTGCCCAACAAGCCAAGGCAAATTGGTGCCTGAACAATCCAGTTTTAGATGGAATCACTAAAACTAGTAAAATTATGATATCAGAGTTGAAGCTGCCACTGAATTTTGACAATTGAACACAATTAAACAAGGCCTTATAGCTACAATTTCAAAACCAAGTACATAAATTGGCTTCACTATAACTCACAGCATTCACAGACAAACACTTGTCTTTATTTGGAAACAATTTCTCCACCAGTACAACATGCTAATGTTATTAGCACAAGCCTATGGCATTTTACATTGTATAAATTAGCGTAGAGGCCAGCGAACTTTTCCTCTTCTCACATGAAACCAGGGACAACAGCAACATTTAACGAAGTTAACATTACAAACTTTGGCTCCATTACAGCTCACAAGGTTCACAGTCAAAACAACTGTCATATACTAAACATGTTTCCCAACAAATATAACATGCTAACGTTATTAGCACAAGCCTATGGCATTTTACATTGTATAAAGTAGCCTAGTGACTAGTGAGTGGAGATTTCCTCTTCTTATATGAAGCCAGGATAAATCCCTAATTATAAATCACACACAAGACTTAAAATGCTGTGCTGTGGAGGCTGTGGAGTCTTTACAATTTACACAATAATCAACAACAATTTATTGTCTCTTATCTGTGAAATTAAAGTAAACAAAAGCTTTGTTCCCACTGAGGAAAATGGTTTCAGCTTACAAAAATAGACAGGAGGTTGGTGTTGCTGCAACACGTAGTTACATTTCTGGGGAGGTGCACGTCAGGCTACGACGTAGGCTTAGCTTCAACATGGAAGTATAAATCCAGCATAAGGTGGAATGTATACACAAACTGAACCAAAGAAAACAAACCTGAAATCTTTTATCAGGATGTGAAATCATGGGCCACTTTCAACTTTATAGTCGTTTGAACCTAACAAACAAACACACACAGAGGTTAGTGCATGCAAACCAAACACACACACACACACACACACACACACACACACACGATCCATTTTCTTCCACTGAGCAAACATAAACTTAACCTGCGCACACCTTCATGCATGCCCACACACATAGACACACTTTAAAAAATCCATTTGTACTCTTTGAAGAGGAACTACAAAGCAAAGGAGCTGGTCCACACGGAGTGGCCGCATGTGTTGGCCTGCACCTGGGCAGACTTGACCCCCCTTGTGGTCTGGATCAGAGGAGTGAAGCCAAGCACAATCCCTGTCCTCTGTCAGATGGATGAAACCACTTAGCAAATTACAAGACCTCCCTTTAACACACACGTGGACACATTGCAAGCGAATACTGCAAGAGCACACATACAGGTATGTGCCCAAGTACACACACAAGTGCACACACAAAGAAGCAGCACAGGGCGGTAAAAGGCCAGGTCATGAGAGACCAGCAGGACTGGAAACATGTAGAGGAAAAGTGAGAGGAAAAGAGGGAGTGAGAAAGAAGAGGGGAGCATGAGGGAGGTGAGAGGATGATGACACAGGGAGAAAGGAAGTACGGAGGTGAAAAGACTGAGAGGATAGGCGAGGAAGATGGTCAGGAGATGTAAGGGAAGAGAGCAAGGAAAAAAGGGGGTGGACGTGGGGGCAGGTGATGAGGACAGAGGCCGTCCCTGAGGAGAGAATGGCCGCTGGGCAAATTAGTGTAACACCAAAAGCCAGTCTGTTGAAGGGAGCATGTGGGGAAGGAGAGAGGAGCAGGGCGAAGGGGGAATTGCCTGTGGCACGCATCCCTTTTACAGGGGTCACCACCAGTACACACCAGCAACTCAACTGTATGAACACATATGCAAGCCCACACACGCAATCCTTTCCCACATACTGTATATACATAAAACTAATATAAGTGCACCTACATGCAGGCATCTATGGACATTTGGAAATCATTAAATGAACGCAAACATGGCCATGATCATATTATGTGACATCAGTGCTGATTAAATATTTATACCAAAAGACAAGCTTCACAAACATGCATACTGTGTGTATGTGTGTTTGTGTGTGTGCCCATACTGCCTTCATCCCAGTGTCCAGAGAACCACGTCAGGGAATAAAGGACACATGAGGATCAAATTGATTAACACTGGAGTTCTCAGCAGTAATGCTGAGGATTAAGACAGCTAATAAATGTTTCATTCAAAGCCAGAAGTAGATCAAACGTGAGAAAGGCCTCCAGCTCGCTCTCCGGGGTTAGCGTTGTTCTGCTCTTTCCTCTCCTCCTCCTCCTCCTTCTTCTCCTTCTCCTCCGCCTCCCTCAGCTGTTGGTTTTCAGCTGTATTATGACAGCCACTACAGATCGTCTCACTAGCAACTACAGGCCTTGCCCTTGTGCCTACACATCATTAGCTCTCCATCTGTCAGCTTCCTAACAGGTTCCCACTAATGTGGCCAAGGACTCACTTCATTGCATTCCTATCCAACAGGCAGCCGCAGTCAGCTACGGACTGTGCTCTGTCCTGTTCTTGAATTTAATTTTTCTCTCCTCCTCTTCTTCGCATTCCCCTCTGATCCTGCGCTCTCTTCCTCACTTCATCTCTCTCCTCTTGCACCCTCTCTGCCCATCCTCTCCCACTTGCTCTCTACTCCTCATCCATGTTTAACCTTTCTACCCCTCTCCACTCATCCCCCTCTTCATTCTTCTCCTCAGACTTGTTCCCTAAAGTATCTCAGCGAGTTTCAGGGCTTGTGCCAATAGTCAACAAGGGATTAGCAAGAATGGAGTTTGGAGAATGTGTGAAAACCAGTTAAGTCACACACTATGCAGGCCAGAGGCACTCGTTCTCTCTCTCTCTCTCTCTCACACACACACACACACATATACAAATAACCCCCACATGTGAACACAACGAAGCAACGAGGCACAAGCTGCTTCTGGCATATTATGCTTATCATTTAGCACTGACACATGGTCCAGACCACCACCACTGAGAGGAACAAAGACACACAAAATGAATATAAATACTGTATGCGATGCAGCTAAAGTGATATGCAGGCTTAAAATAAAAATAAAATAAAAGAGAGCACAGAAAGATGTAGTGGCTAATGGCAGCGACGGTGACACTGGTCCTGGCAAATGGGCTTTGTGGCTGTGTGTGTAACTCTATCTGTGGAGGGGGAATACAGCAGTGGTTGGGTAATGGAAAGGTCATTTAGCCAATCCCCCAGGTAGGGGGGCTGGTCTGACACGGCTCGTTTGTCACAGTTCAATAACTGCCACTCCGGGGAGTGTGAGGGAGAGAGAGAAAAGGAGTGAGAGAGGGGTAGGAAACTTAAGTGTGTGTGTGTGTGTGTGTGTGTGTGTGTGTGTGTGTGTGTGTGTGTGTGTGTGTGTGTGTGTGTGTGTGTGTGTGTGTGTGTGTGTGTGTGCGCGCTGAAACCCTGGTGTTTCAGCGTTTCAGCGTCTGAGCTAGTGTGCTCAGACCCTGGTACCACAGCTGATTCCCAGAGCTTGTCCTTCCATTAGAGGCCTCAAACAGGGTCACAGCGAAGGCCAAGCACCACGGACTCAGTCATCTCGACTTGAAACTTGCAACGTTGGTGTGAGAGGATTATCTTTGCTCTAACTAGTAGATGTCTGGTTTTCCAACTCGGGCTGTAATTTAAGTCTAAACAATATGGGAAAAACAATAAAATTGCAATTTTTTTGACCAATATTGCGACAGTGATTCCTTGTGCAATTTTATAAAGTTCTCTCCATAGTATTCACTATTCACATCCAATAAATCATTCTATAGTATGACCAGCACAACACTGGACACAGTCAACATATAAACTGCTTTTTCATTTAAGCCAGGCCTACATGTTATGATGAAATTAAATGAAATTAATGCATGAACTGATATGAATAACATATCTTTATTAGCCTCTGACTTCATCTCAAAGCCTTGTAAACATGTAAACATTTAATCATTATTAGTGTAGCATAGAATCGCTTTTCGCGTAGGCTCTGCATACTACGCTAATAACGTTAGCATGTTACATGTTTGGAAAACGTGTTAAGTACATGACAGTGGTTTTGTCGGTGAATCTTGTGAATTGTAATGGAACCGAATTTTGTAACGTTACCTTTGTTAAATGTTGCTGTTGTCCCTGGTTTTATATGAGTAGAGGAAAAGTCTGCTAGCTGCTAGGCTAATTTATGCAATGTAAAATGCCATAGGCTGGTGCTAAAACCAATAGCATGAAGTATTCCTGGGGAAATTGTGTCCAGCAAAAGACAAGTGCTTTGTCTGTGAATGCTGCGAGTTATAGTGAAGCCAATTTGTGTATTTGTAATTGAAGTTTATCTCTAAAAGCCATATGTAATGTGTATTTTCGATATGTTTTAAATCAACTAAACTTTCCAGCACTTCACAGAAACCCTGCCACCGACTAGTGTTTTGGAGGTGTAACTGCAGAGTGCAGACACACCACCACACAAGTATAAATGCTCACAACCGCGTAGGTCAAGTGCATAGTCTCTGCATAGAATTGACACACAAGTATAAACCACACTTAATATAAATCATGACTTCTCTCAAACAAAATCTGTAGAACAGGCTGGGTGTGAACATTAATGGGTGAAAAATAAATATGAATCTCACTTATCTCCATTCAGTAACAGTATTGCAATAGATCACACAAACTAAAGTGCACACTGACTATGTCTCTGCCAGCCTAAAAGTAGTAACATAGCTTAAAGCCTGGGTGTTAACATGTTGCAAAACATTTCTGCCTCTGCATCATACTGAAACCAACACTGTACATTCACCACCGCTCGACAACTTTACCACTAACTTCTCCTCTGCTTTGATCACCAACACCTATCTGTTCTCAGTGCATTCATTATCGTTCCCTCCCTTTCTTGCTTGACCACACACTTGTTACACACACACTTGCACCAGGGATAGGCAACCTGCAGCTCTGGAGCCACATGTGGCTCTTTAGACCCTCTCCATTGGCTCCCTGTGGCTTTGTGTTAAAATAATATGGAAATGAATGAGAGTTATTTTTGAACACTCGGATTTTCATTTGTCGTTGTTGTAGGCCTAAAGTGATTATTGCATTATTGCATATTTTCTGTAAATATTGAGGATTTGTATAAACCATGACATTGCATGGTAGTTGCACCTTTAAGCTACAGCTATTGAAATGATAGTTCTTATTGAGGGCATTAAAAAGTTGTGTACCACAGAAAATTCTGACATATGATACAGGACAGTGATGCAGCTCTTGAATATATCATCTGTCCAGTCAGTCAATAATCAAACATACGTCTGGCAGGTGCAGTATATGCAGAACTGAAGCTGGAAGCGCATTATGATTTAAAAAAAAAAAAGCACATGAATATCAAACAAAAAAGCAAAAGACTAAGCTCCACAATCCTCAGCTGACTGTATTGATTTGTACTGTCCCTTTAACATGTCGTTAGGTGTGTGACAGGATGATCCCCCGGCTTTGTGAGAGAGTCAAAGATTTTCACACATCTCATTGAGCGACTGGTGAGAGACACCACAGTGTGTCCTTCTCCTCACTTTGAAAATCAATAATTAGCTTCTGTGTGCTCATTCACGTGTCTCCATGTCCTCCCGGAGACATGCCCGAGGCACAGATTTGTGTTCATCGCAACTGGATTGAGAGATTTTGGATTTTATGTCGGACCCCCCGTAAAGATTTAAGAACTGACCCTGTGTGATGGGAGGGTTTGATCCCTGTAATACTTATATACTGGGTTTGTTTGATATGTTTTTAGAAAGGGCTTTGTCTCCCCCTTGTGGTCGTCACAGGAATGTACGAAACAACAGTTGGATGAAAATGTATGTAACAAAGTTTTTGGAGATATCATGAAAACAGTGAATGAAGCATGATTATTCAGATTTATGATCAGATATTTGGATCATGTAACCAACTCTGAGGTGCAGTAGAAGTAAAAGGATGAATAAAAAAGAAGCAAGAGAAGCAATTGAATAGTAAACACCACATTTGTCATACATGCACATAGATTTATATCACTGTGTATTGACTTATATGTATTACATTGATTTAAATGATATAAGATAATAATAATGTCGTATCTATAATACAATTCCAGGTGCTTGGTAACGCTTCAGCTATCAGTCCCAGTATTACTCACAACAGCTGAGACTGAAACCATACCGTACACCTGTGTGAGTTTGTTACTATAAATGACCAAACCAACAATTTCTTCACCATTAAACTGCTGGCCTGCAGCGAAGAGATTATATCAAACACACAGACATACAGACCACATAATCTAAATACATTATGGGTTGGACAACCCTTACACAACCTTTAAACTGGACTTTCAGTCTGTATCCACCAAGCGATAGTGAAAGAGATGCCGTCTCACACATGGGCTGAGCTGACTGTGGTCAGTGACATCATGGGACAGAAGCTCTTCCTCATTCAAAATGACTCACTGACATCGGGCCACTCACGGTTTTAGACACAGTTTTCTTGGTCAAGTATCCCACAACCTTCAAGAACTTTATCTAAATTGTTGGTGAGCGATTACCTCTAAAAAGAAGTCCTCTAAGAGGAGTTCATGCTGAGGAAAGCAACTGTGTTCAGCTCAAGGAAGTAGCAACCAAGATGACACCTTTGATGTTTAAAGATGCTTTCTGGGTAAGTCTATTTTTGTGGTTTTGTGCTTTGCTGAAGTTGTCCTTGCTGAAAGATCACTGGTTTCTTCACAATCGTACAATAATTAATCCTGAGGGTATATATGTAAAATTGGCATGATAAGTAAACTATAATCTTATTTATTCATTATTATCCAAAGTACCTACCTACAAAACAAAAGAACGCTTACATTGTCATGGCCTGTGACAGAGATTCACATCACCAGTGTGTACAGATTACATTTTAACTTATACAAGTTATCTGAAGTCCTAAATTAGCCCACATTGAGAGTATAAACGTCTAAAAATATAAAAGTCTTTGCTGAGTTTTTAAGTTCCCACAAATTGTCTCTACTTCGTACTACAAGTCGTCCCTCAGTGTTTAAGTTACTGTAATGTGCAGAACTACTGCTCCCCTCATAAAGAGCATTTTCATGAAGTACAAGTATGTTACCGTGTCACATAGTACTATTTTTGCTGTGTGTTAGTTCTGCATTTTCCACCACAAAGTGAGTCCAGGATTAACCCAACGACATGTTGCAAGAGCTGTTGAGCAATGCTGTTCATTGCAGTATTTCTCTAAGCTTTTTCTCGGTCTTCTCTATACAGGGGTCTGATTTTACTTGCCACGCCGGTTATGACACTCTGATCCAAAGGTTACGGGATGGACGGCAAATGTGCAAAGATGTGGAAGAGCTTTTAAAGATGAGGTAGTACCAGCCTGGATTTCAGTTACTGAAACCAAAAGCTGGGGAATTCGGGGAACTCGGGAAAGCACACGTTCCTTCTTTTTGTGACATCTGTGGAATTAACACCTTGACACAATAAGATGAATATAAAACTATACGAGTTTTTGTTATGATCATGAGACAACAGACATTTAAATTGAACCCCTCAGCAGTGTGACTCTTGGATGGTTATATCTAAAAATAAACTTCCTGAAAAACGTTTTACATCTCAAGCAGTAATTTGAACAGCACGGGATCAGTCACACCACTTTGTCCCATGTTCATTTGTATCACAATAGAAAAATTTAGCTGTGACAAATTTAGCAATGATGTGTTTCATGATGTCCAATAATGACAAGACTTCTTTCTGTGAGGCACAAATATTCAGCACCACCACTAACTGATTATCTAGATAAGGAGTAAATGATTTAGAACAAGACCTCGGACAAACAAAGGTTAAAAGGCCTAAGAAGCACATTCTATCAGCAAGGTTAATATATCTGTGTTATGTTATGTTATTACTACCTGATTAATCTATAAATGAAACATAGAACTGTAGGGGGTTTTAGTTGTGCTTTTTTAGTTAACTTCATGACAAAGATCAAAGTCACCAAAGCCTCTGTGGAAACAGTGTGAAGGGTGCAAACGATGGTATCTGCACATCAAGACAAAACGCAATGATGCATAAAGCTCTTCTTTTGTTAACACAGAAACAACACAGTTCAGTTTTAAAACTAAAAACTAACATTTTTGTCCGTAGCCTGATGCATCTGTTTGTTCATACTGCACAGGGCTCTAGCAGAGGAGAAGTATGGGAAGGAACTGGTGACTATTGCCCGCAAAGCCGGAGGACACACAGAGATCAGGTAACTACATCAGCTGGCATTCAAAGTCACCATGATGATATTTCTGAGTATGTATTGTGCACAGTCACATTCTTTTAAAGGAAACATGTTTCTATGTCTGTAAAACAGAAAGAGATAAAAAAAAAGGCAGAGCGTGTGTGTGTGTGTGTGCGTTTGAGCATGCGTGCCACCTACTACAGCGACCCCCTCTCAGTATACAGTAGGTCACTGTCTGTTGCCTGTTTCCTGTTCTCTGACATGTGACTCGCCTGCTACAGCGCTGATTACACTTCATAACAGAAAACATGGCTCGACCACAAGGAAATACTTGTTTTTTTTGTAGATGTTACAACCAAAAAGATTTTATGTGAGATGTTTTACAATAACAAATAAAAGGTGAAAAGTCTGCATGGTTTGAATCTCCACGCTGTCTTAGCGTGTCAGGTGTAAAACAATGAGCCACAACTCACCGTCTTTCAGCAAACGCCAGACATGTGACCTTGATGACACTTTGTCCTAACTGCTCTGGTGTAGCTGCTTAGTCATCAGCAGTCAGACAGTTAAGTTGTATTGAGCCTCTTTGTCACTGTGTAATTTTGGAAAGGAATAGGAAGGAACACATTCGTCAAAAAATAAGATGCGGAGCGACAGCCCTGGTTGAATCTAAAAATGCTATGTGATGAATGGTGTTTGTTTTAAGTTTGCCTCTTTGTGCCCTTCAGAGAATGCACTAAATTGTGTCTGATCTTAAATGTGTGTATTTTATTCCCAGCACTTTGAGAGCATCCTTTGAACTATTAAAAACACGTAAGTTCATCCAGTCATGGACAAATCCACCAAACTACTACACAGTGCTGCCATTGATCTTATTTGTGAATAAAGTGTGCCATTGGTTAATATGGCTGTTTTCTGGCTGCAGAAATCGAGAACATCGGTAACTTTCACATCCAGCTATCTGATATATTGAAAGAGGAGGTGAAAAAGATTGAGACATTCAGAGAACGGCAGAAAGAGCAGAGGAAGAAGGTACTGGGCAATTTGTGTTGCTTAACAACTGGCTTATTTACACAAATACAGAGGTTAGGTTTCATTGACCTAATGTGATCACTATCCTGTGGTCACTTCAATTATTTTGCAGGCAAGTATTTACAGAGCAAATAAATGGCTGAATAATGCACTAATATTCCTACAGTTTTAATAAGTTTACAGTCATTAGTAAAGATTACACCTACAGGAAGCTGAACAGATTATTTTAGTGTTTCCATTTTATATCAGTTTTTTGTTGTTTTTTTTACAGCATTTTAGGAACTGTAGGTATGAAAAAGATATGCAGTAGATGAAGACATTGCATGGGAGCTTAAAATCTTTTAATTCTGACTCCCCTGTTTCCTTTTATAGTTTCAAAGCATCATGGAGAAGGTTCAGAAGAAAAAAGTGTCTTTGTACAAGAGGGCCGTGGAGGTAGGAAAACAGCTACAGCTGATATAATTTCAATTGGCATACTGTATATAGAACATCAAACATTATACAGGTCTGTCTGTCTTCGATGAACTCTGTGTGTTGTGGTTTGGTGTTTCCAGTCCAAGAAAACCTACGAGCTGCGATGCAAGGAGGCAGACGAGGCAGAGCAGGGGGCTGAGAAGACAAATGTCCAAACATTCAAAAACTCAGAAAAGGTACAGCTATGAAATGAGCTACCTCACTATGACAGTTATGTCAGACTAGTTTGAGGTTTAAAGGGATTCACATGCAAACTTTAGCTTTGCACCTCAAACTGTAAGTTACCAGTTGACAGCAGGTCAACATTATTTTGCACAGTGATGTAATTATGCAACATCCAGCAAGGAGGAAGTATCTGTTTATGCATATGTGAAGTATGTCCATGTGCGACTGTGACATCTCCTTTAAAGGAACTGTATGGTGAATAGATTTGCACTTTGATAGCACCTCTTCCGACCACTAAAAGTGCTTTACCCCACATGTCACTTTTCAGATGTGCAAATTATGCACTGACAATTGCTTCTACGTTCTGCCTTTGTAAATGTTACTTTCTGTCTGTCTGTTCAATCAAACCTATTCGCATGCACATTTACTCACTGGTGGCTGAAGCTACCATACTAGGTATTGCCTGCTACTCAATAACCATTCATACGCACTCACACACAGCCATCGGGAGCAATCTGGGGTACAGTATCTTGGGTCCCAAGGATACTTCAAATGCGGACTGGAGGAGCCAGGGATCAAATCTTCCAACTAATGGACGACCCACACTAAGTCCTGAGCCACAGTTGCCTCCCACCCCCAGCCAATCAGAACATTAATATTGTAGCATTAGGGCTGCCCCTGAAAGTCAAACACTTGGATCATCAGTCAGAGACTCCTCAGTCAACAAAGATTCTTCAAGTTCAGCAGTCTTTTTTTGTCACTTAGTGTGCATTGTACCTCTGAGGGTGTTTCAGCCCCCAGATTTAGCTGCAGAGTGAGCGATCCTCTCTTTCACGCCGCTCTGTGGTAAAGGCAGCTGCGGACCTAGACCCAGAGTGAGTGTGAATAAGACAAAGGTAGCTGCCTGGTCATGCTCTGAGATAAAGTTGTCTGCTGCCTTCTGCTTATCAGTGGTGACTTTGCAGCTCACAGCAGCTTAAAAAGATGCAGTCTGTGGCTTTTGTTTTATATCTAATGTTGCAAAAAAAAAAAAAAAGTTGCAGATTTCCGATCAGTTGTTAGCATAGTTAGCACACATTAGCTTGAGAGCTAATTTGGATTGTTGTTTACTATGGTACATGAAACTTGTTGTGACCTTGAACGCCCTACCGAACCCTGTTCAAACTCTCAGACACTATATGGAAAATAAAACGAATAGTTGAATAGCCATCTTGAACAGTCAGATCTGATTCGGGTTTTATTCTGAGTTGGGAACAACCCTAGTAAAGAGTAGTAGTAGATATGCTGTAAATGTTGCATACAGTTCCTTTAAAGAATATTCAATGTTTCACACATCCCTGAATGCCTGTGATTATTCAGGAAAGGTGCCAAAGTAACCTTTCCAACATGTCTCACATGTTTTGACCTTATGATGTGACGATGATGCTTTAATGTGATGTGAAGTCTCCAGTTTGTGATGAGAGCTTGTCACATGGGTCATGCATGTTGCTTCCTGTGTTATATCTGTTTCACAGGTACGCACCAGAGCCAAGCAATGCAGACAGGCAGCCAATGAAGCAGGTATGGCTCAGAATCAGGTTTCATCTCTGTGCTTTTTAACCTGCATACGTTTGTATTTGACTGACATTTCTCAATACAGCCACCATTTTGTGTTCATTGCTGTGGTTCATTTCCAGCTATAAGCATTTGTGATGATACTGTAATCTCTCACAGAGAAGCTGTACTTCACCAACACCGTTCAGCTAGAAAGTGTTCGCCAGGACTGGGAAGAAACACACAAAAGCACCTGTGAGGTAACATGGACTATATTTCTATATTACACGCACTGCTGTCATAACCCAGACATAACAAGGGCTTCTAACCAAACAGATCAGACCTCACAGCACCTTCCCCCTGCTGACCAATGAGGAAATACACTTTGACTTGCATTTCTTAAAATGGAACAACAAACCAACAATCACGCAGTAACATACGTCATCATACAAGTCAAGTTCTATTATAAGCTTTTTCAAGGTACATTACACTTAACATTCAGATGCTATTGCCAGTGTGCAGTAATGCAGCATGATAACATGAAAGGCAGAGGGGGAAACAAAGAAAGTCTCTCTAAGTTACTGATATGAATGCAGAAATGGTACAGTACAAACCGGTGGTGTGTGTTTCAGGTGTTTCAGCAGCTGGAGGGAGATCGCATCAGCATGCTGAGGTGTGCTCTCTGGGACCACTGCAATCATTTCTCCATGCAGTGTGTCAAAGATGATGAGGTGAGCTCACTTTCTTTAAGTATATATTTCTAAATGGATACATATTAACCCTATAATTTTGGCTTGGGTAAGTGTCTCCCTTAAAGGAGCAGTATGTAAGATTTAGGGGGATTTAGTGGCATCTAGTGGTGAGGATTGGACGGTGCAACCAGCTAAAACTTCTGGATAGGATTCCCTCAGTGTTCATTGTTCGGGAGGTTTTTACCTGTAGCCAGTGACCTGCAGAGGTCTCTCTCTCTCCAAACCACACAGCGGGTGACTAAAACTAGTAAAAATACTGAATAAAGTAGTGCCACGTTAAAAATGAGAGTTTCACCCATGCTGTTCGCCATGTAGCGGACTGGCTGCCAGCCCAGCACCTCCTAATGTGTGCTCACCTTACTTCTGATCCAGGCGTTTAGGAGGTTTTTACCATGAGCCGAATTATCTGCTGAGTTCTCCTTGACAGACCCAGAGATTTAAAGCGGTAAAAACAGAGTAGAGTAATTTTACGCCACAAATCAGTGCTTCTCCGACCCTGTTCCTCATGTCGGACACTGGCTGTTAGCCCAGCACCTACTAATGTGTCCTCACTTTTTTTCTTTGATAACTTTAGATCCAGATGTACAAATGCAGTTTGTTAGTGATTTATCATGAGAAACTTGCGATTGCAGTGTTGTGATTTAGTTTCTGCACTATTATAAGAGTTTACATTTTCAAACCTGAAACAATTGTATTGACCATGTAGTGGCATGGCTCTAAGGATGTCACTCTTGGTCCACTATTTTGGTCCAGACTGAGATATGACAAAAACCACAGCAACTATTGAATGACTTGCAGTGAAGATCTTAATGGTCCCAAAAGGATGTGCTAAATCGCAAATGTTAGCATGCTAACATGCTAAACTAAGTTGGTGAGGATGGTAAATATTATAGGCTACCTGCTAAACGTCAACATGCTAGCTTTGTCATTCTTTGCATGTTAGCATGTAGCCTAGTACAGTCCTGACACTAGCATGGCTGTGGATATGTTGTCTTAAAAGAGGACTTGAGATCACATGCTGCCACCCATTTGGCAGGTGATTTTGCAGATGTACCGTTCATACACTGTAAGTTCCTTCCTCATTTATTTTTAGCATGGAAAACTGCGCTGATGAAATGAAAGTCTCTAAACACAGAAATGTTCATCTGTTGGGTTATGCAGTTACAGTGTACAATCCTGATTTCGAAGAAACTGCCTCTTGTTTTCAGTCTAACGAGGAGGTGAGGAAGCTACTGGAACAGTGTGACATCATCACAGACAACAACTTTTTCATAGGGATGAAAAGCACAGGATCGAGACCTCCAGGTGAGCTGTCATGGGCCAGGCTTTTGACACAATGACAAGGTTTTAGAGGCTTTCCACTTCAGCAAAGCTACAAACTGAGAGAGAGGAATTGGAGACGGGTGCCATTTCACAAGAACTGAATTAGGAGTACTACTCAACTTTTACTCAACTCTTTCGGTGCAGACACAGGAGGCAGAGAGAATCACTTAACCTCACTTCTCAAATAAGCAGCTTCTCATTTCCTCTCACAGAACCCCTAGTGTTTGAGAGCTACTACCAGACGTCCGGAGACAGCAATGGCCAAGCTCATTTCGCAGGAGGAGGAGATATGATGATGAGGTCTGACACAATCCACCTCAGAGGAGGAATCAGGGGGAAACAGCATTGTTATTACACAACCTGCCAGGGTTAAGGGTATAACACATCAATACTGCCAGGCTGTTGTGAAAGTAAATGCTGTCTCCTCCTGGTTCACCTTTCTTCAATACCTATGTGCCCACAACAAAAAAGAATCTACACATGTGAAAGAATCACATGCAGCTGTGATTGAAAGCTATTTGTCTGTTGAACATAACATGTATCCTAAATATCTCCCCTGACCTGCATCACTCAGGTGCTCTGACACCCTTCTCGCCAGCTCTATGAGCATCGGTGTCGACAGTCTTCAAAACTCACAACCAGCACTGACATCTTCTGGCGAGCGTAAGTATTGCATTCACTTGTTAGAGCTCTCCCATACCATGGTAGGTTGAGGGGTAAAGAACATTTCAACCTATTTGTGCTCCTATACTGGATCTTTATTTCTTTTAGTGTGAACTAACAAATTTGAAATAGTGTTTAAATAATCTTGAAGTTAAGCTTTTACCAACCACAACAATACACACAAAATTTAAAAAGAAAGTCTAGATGTGTTGACGTACTGTCGTGATACAGTGGTGAATGTTTTTTATACAATTCAAAAAGGCTATATAAATCAGATATAGATATATATTGAATTATGAATGAATGATTTTTTTTTTATTTCGAACATGTGCAAAAAAACAACAAAACAAACAAATAAAACTAAATTAAAAACATTCAAGAATTAGCTTAAAGTACACAAAATAGAACATTTTTCTTTCCCTGGTAGTGTTCAACCAGTTGTATCAGAACAAGATTTATTACCAAGTAATTTTTCACTTATAAGGAATTTGCTTTGGTCTTTGTTGCATACACTTAACACACAATAAACATATTAAGAACAGACAAAAAATAAGACAAAGCACTGCAACAGTCAAGAACAAAACACAGAATAGAAACATTACAATAAATATATGAAAGAAACACTTAAAAAAAACACTATAGCATAACAAATATGTACAATACAGCTGTTTCTGAATGAGAAAGCTGTACAGGTTTGTGCAGGATGTGTAAAAAATATTAATCAGATGATGTGCAAAATTTCACAGTGTAGTGAATATGTTCAGTGTATAGAGATGACAGTTTAAAATGCATACAACGATTAGCCAAAACAGTAAAACCACTGACGGTTGAAGTGAATGACATTGATCATCATGTCACAATGCATGTTCTGCTGGGAAACCTTGGGTCCTGGCACTCATGTGGAAGCCACTTGACATGGTCCACCCACTCAAACACCACTGCAAACCAAACAGACCCCTTCATGGCAATGCCGCTTCCCAATGGCAGTGCCACCCCAGCCGGACAATGTGCCATGCCACCCTGCAGAAACCGCTCAGGAATGGGCTACGGAACACGACAAAAAGCTCAAGGCGTCAACCTGGACTCCAAATTCCCCAGATTTGATTTCCGAGCAGAACATCACATTGTAACGGGATCAACAATATTGTTTATTTCACCTGCCAATGGTTTGAATGTTCTGGCTGATCACTATATAGACACTTTCTATGGGCCCAGGTGCAGTTGGGAGAAAACTGTTTTTGTAGCATAAGGTTTTGGCCCTAACACTCAGCCTCCTGCTGGGGGGAGAGTTACAAAGAGTTTGTGTTCAGGGAGGGAGGGGTCAGGCAAAATCCCTCTCACCCTGGACAGGAACTATATGCCTGCAGAACACCATACCCTCGATGGGATTCAATATTTTGTTACAATAAATAAATGTGTGACATCACTTAATTGTAATGAAATATCAATGCATTGTAGACATAAAGTTTTATTCCTGAAAGAAGTTTTAATTTCACCTGCTTATATCTGGCTTCAGTTGAGATTTCAGATGGAGGATACACACCCCTACCAGGCCTCCAGCATGCAGCATCATCGGCCACTGTTGCAGCTGAGGAAGACAGCTACATTGCACTTTATGCATACGCTGCACAGGTGATTATTATGAAGGCATTATTTTGTATTATTTACAACACTAAGATTTAGTCGTAATTTAGTTTGTCAGTAGCAGCACAGCATCACTCTGATTGCACAATAATGTTAAAAGATAATGTAGGTATTTAGGCTGAGCGAGGCTTGTTAGTGTCTCCCATCTTTAGCTAACGTTTGTCATCTTTGTTCATATTGCCTGATCAGGAAGGTGATGAAATATCTGTCAGCAGAGGGGACATGGTCCGAGTGTTGGAGCAAGGAGAAGATGGCTGGTGGATAGTGGAGAGGAACGGGCTGACTGGACTGGTGCCAGGAAACTATCTGGGCAAAATCTGAACACACATGCACAAACAAGAGAATATAGACCGTACACACAGATGAATGAAAACACACTAGGGCTGCAACTATTAGTGATAATCTACCCGTTATTTTCTCGATTAATTATTTTGTTGGAAAACTGTCAGAAAATAATGACAAAAGCTCTGTGTAGTTTCCTAAAGCCTGAGGTGATGTCTTTAAATGGTATGTTTCATCCGACCAACGGTGCAAATATCCAAATCTATTTTTATATCATCATGTATGACAAAGATGTGCATCAATTTCTCACATTTAAGAAGCATGAAACCAGCAAACAATTTACTGAAGTTAAAAAAAGTCATCAGACAACCCTTGCTTATTTACACAGTACAGCTTTCTTGAAAGATTTCTGAACTGCTCATTATTTATGCATGATTTATTAGTCACAAAAAGATATTACACTGTAACCCTGCTACCTCATGTGTTGTACAGCTGGGATACTCCTTAAACTCTATAATACTGTCAAACTGGACTGAAGAATGATAAACCATCTGGTGTTGAAACTTTGGACGAATATTTGGGACCTTTTGGATGGTTTAAAATGGCCTCCAATGACATTGTTCTGTGAGTATGTTATATTTCCAACTTGAGTCTGATGCAAGCACAAACAAATTTCAGTTGCTAATAGTAAAACAATTAATAATGCATTAGTGTAGGCCAGGCCCTACTTCTTTATACAGACAATCTGAACTGTGATTATCAGATCTCAGACGAAGAGAAAACTGCTATAACTATTTATCTCAAATTAATAGGAAAATGTTTTAGTTCTTCAGCACTTGATGTGATAAATCATGAGATACCATTAAATGAAGTCAAGTGTGCATGCTCTTAGCAGTGAGTTTTGAGGTGGAAAATGGTGTGGCATGTCGCATCAACTTTGGACAGGTACATAACCTGTAGTGCGTGATTTCACATTTCCTCACACAGTTCGACACTGGTAATAATCCAGAGGGTTTCATACCTGTTCTCCTCAATTCCCCATTTGCACTGTCCATTTGAGCAGCTGTTTGCTCTGCCAAGTAATCCAAATTTTACAGTGCTGTCCTGCTTTCATGTTTGGTAATCCTCTAAAAAAGATGCTTGAGATCCTGAAAGCCTCTTACCACCCCCTCTGACCCTCCGAATAACACACTCAGGAAGCAAAAACGCGTCTCCTTTGACTGGCTAGCAGTTCTTTCTGGAGAACCAGTCCACCTTAAATCTTATAATTTTACTAGAGGCCTGGTTTATAACAATATCCTGCAGTTGGTGGGCACAGAGGTGTTTGCTGTCAAGTTTTACTTCTAAAGGCAGTCTTTCAAATGTGTGCTGAGGAAGACAGTGATCAATACAGTTGCTAAGTTAATGAAAATGAATTTGTGCCATCCGTTCTCATTGCTCATGTAATATTCAGTCGCTGGCTTTATACCGTAGAACAATTACAAATAAAAACATTTCATGTTTTATGTCATGCTTTTATACAGACTACTATTAATTTCTAAATTACCCAGTATCTCTAAAACCACACTTTTTTTCTGTTGCCAGCAGGTGGGGCTTCAGGTCTGGTTTGGTTTTGTTTCTCAGGTTCTATATGTGCCATTTCTTCAATGTTTTTTGTGTGTGTTTGAGAGCTGGAAAAGGCACAGCAGAAGGTTACTGTGTAAAGATGAAAAAATGTCTGCCGTCCACTAGGAATTTTCTGTGACCTCAGGGTTGGCCATCAGCTATTCTGTACCATAGTAGCAGTTTATATACCAGCAACTGAAAAAAAACTATTGTCACATCTGTCAAATGATACTGCAGTTATATTCATATTCTATTCACAGTTAAAAAATACTCCGATTTTTTACTGGACTGAACTATGTAAACATTACATCTTTATATGTTTTAACTGATTACATGTTCACTCTCATGTAAAACAGTGCAAATAAAATGGCAATCAAACAGGTCCAGTTGAAATGTATGAGTTTATTTGTCCCCTGCCTGTTCTCCAGTCTATACACAATTATTGTTCGTCATGTTTTTTCTGCGGCACTACAGTAGCTAAATACTTAGGGATCAAATGAACAGCTCAAAAATATTAAAACGGTGCACAATTTCACAACAATGTATAAAATAACGTGTTGTAATTCTTTATAGCAGGTTTATAACTAACAAACTAAACAGAGGGAATTCTCTGACTGTAACAAACTGAATCTACACATACACAGGTCTTCAGGTAACACTGATAATACTCCTACTAATAGCACTGAAGACTAAAAGGTTCATTCACAATTGATATATTGGCAATGCCTCACTATTGAAGCCTGATTCAGAGAACATCCACACCAAAACAGAATGTACATTATTCACAACCTGAATATTTGTGAATATGAAGAAGTCTGTCTACCAAACATGGCTTTGAGAGACCAAACGCAGAGCTGCCCCACAAACAAAAATGTAACGACGGAGATAAAAACACTGAATCTGTTCTGTCTATGGTAAAGCAATCTTCCATTTTCACAAATTCTGGTCAAACCATGTTCATAGGAATAGTGTACATGTTCTTTTTAGCATAGATTTTCCATTTACAACCATGAAATATCTCCAGAGCTCCAGCCGTAGTGCAAATAGCACACAAGGAAACACATCCCATACAACACTCCCGACCATAAGTTTGCACATACTATATGCTCCAAATTACTTCTCATCATGCTCACCGGGGATGAGCCCAAATTTTACCAAGCCACAATAAAAAGAAAAAAATAATCTGCATCAACATCAATAATGTCAATTAGCCATATACAACTTTGGCTTCTGTTAATATTTCAGTATTTGTAAGAAGAGAAAAAAGAGCATTTAAAGTAACAGTAACTTACAAAGCATGTCAATAAATAACTGGGTTCCCCTTGAAGCCCCCACCCACCCACACCACATCATCAGTGTTCGCTACTTTATCATGAATTGTGCAAGGTGTGCTTGAGCTTATATAACTACAGCTGAAATCTACTGTGGACATGTCCGGTGACGCTCCTTTTGATTTATTAAGTGCTTCGCTGATTGGCTGCGTCCTTCATGCATAGCTGTTGGTTGTGACCAGCAGCTCATACGCCGGGTCGTGACTCCTCCTGCACAGCACCACGCAGGCACAAAGCATGCCCAGCATCTGCAGGTGGACAGCAAGGGAACAAATGAAAAGCTGTTATTTGAGCCCTTCAGTGAACTTAGCAGAAAAATTATGCGAGTGCAATCAAAAGGCAAGAACTAATAATCAGTTATATTCTAACTCTAATCAAGCATCACAATCTTGCGGACTAATTTATTTTTACCATTATGCTATTATGGGAAATCACACTGTGTGAGCAAATGTTAAACCAAGAAGCGTCATCTTCACACACACACACACACACACACACACACACAGCATGTATGGTGTGTTAAAATAAGCATCTTTGAGTTTAATATTAGATGATCGGCCATGCTGTCTTAGTCGCTGCTTTGGGAGCAGGGGTTTCCTGGTCAGCAGCGACCATGCTGAGCTGTTAAACACAGTGAAAATCCTTTGACACAATTAGGTCAGAGCTGCTGTCGGATCAGTTTGTGCTGACAGAGAAGACTGCAGCTTTAATTTTCCTCCCAATATACATCCTTTTGGCTCGGTTTAAATACAGTCATGGAATAATATGTCATTAAGTGTGTTTTTTGCAGTGAGGCTGCTGTGTGTTGTGAATGAATTCACCATTTGTCAACTAGTCATTATGACTGTAGTCCTTTTTTAGCTTTAGAGTTATTGTCCCATTTTCCCTACAAGATACACTCTTTGATTTGGATTATAAAAACCCTTGAATCACAGTTTCTTGCTTCAAAAACCATTTTGAGCAACATCTGTAACATTTGTGGTCAGACAGGTTTTGCACATCTGCAGTTCAGCTGTGTTATTCAAACCACTTATTTGCAAGTACAAACTGGCAACTAATAGTTTTGGTATTAAAGGAACAGCATGTAGGATTTAGTGTCATCTAGTGGTGAGAATTGCAAATTGCAACCAGCTGAAACTTCTCCAATGAGCCAAGCATGAATTCTTAGATAAAATTGCTTCAGCTTTAACTGTTAAGGAGATTTGTCTGGTTTGGTTTGTCTTCTCTGGGCTACTGTAGAAACATGGTGGTGAAACATGGCAGACTCCACTGATGAGGACCCTCTCCATATGTAGATATAAACAGCTCATTCTAAGGTAACGATTCTTACTCTCAGGAGATTATACACTAAATATACTTATTATATAAAATTCCATTTCTGAAAATATATTCCCCTAAATACTACACACTGGACCTTTAATTTTGATTATGTTCCCTTTATTTAAATTCACTTCCAAATTGATGGCTTAGATGCTATTGTTAAACTTGGGATTTGTTTAAAATATTTGTTTCCCTGCTGCTGGTGTCACTGTACAGGTGACCCTCCCTGTCCTCCTTACCTGTATAGATGCAAAAGTGAGTGCAGCCCATATGACATACATCATGATCTCCTTTAACTTCTTCACAACAAGAGCTTCACAACCCTGAGACAGACAATAAGTGACATTAATAGAGTTTCACAGGCATAACAACATTAATTTACAATAACGCCAGACAACCTGTTTACACTTTAGATCTGACTGTGCTAAAATGGGAAAAAAAACACATCTTATTTGGTACCTCTTGGTAGAGATCTCCTGGTCGAGTGAGAGTGCCGGTACAGTTAGTGATGCTGGGCTGACAGCAGCTGACTGGGACACTGTTGTTCTTGGATTCTTTAAACCAGCGCGTGTTCCTCCAGTCAGAGTAGTTGTGAATGCCGCAGCAATGGAGCTAACAGGGGAACAGAGAGGGAATAAGAGTCCTAAGTTAAGACGACAACTTGAAAAATGTTTTACAATCTCAAACATGCATGAATGAAAACTATATACACAATATGTGCTTGCCCAGTTCATGTTTTTTTATGCTCTGTGAGGTGACCTTGGGTGTTTTGAAAGGAACCTTTTCAATACAATACATTATCATTATTATAGAAAGACATGTTTTTTAAACTGAGATGACCTGAAATGGCTGTCAAAATAAAACTGTTTGACATAACAGACTTTTCCTCTCACCTGCCTCTGCACATAGTCAATAGCACGGCTGGGGGCATCAGTGTTGGTGCCGTTGTATTCATTGTAAACCTTCTGGATGGAGTGATTCACCTCATCTTCTACCTGAAGCAAAAGCACAGCAGCTGTTACCGTCCCTGTTCGGCGACTGCAATTTTCATATATTATCTCTACGGGACAGTTTTTCACAGCATTATAAAACTAATTTACAGTGTAGGCCCTTAGGTAACACTGCTAGCCCGAGGGATTTCAATTACATAAGAGCTGCTCAGCAAATCAACATTAATTAATCATAGCAAAGGAAGTTTTGAAACAATGACAGGAAGCAAAAAAATAACATATGTTGCCAGAATTTCAGTTTTATATATAGATTATATTCATCTTATCTTTTATCTGAGAAAAAAAACCCGTAAAAGTAAAAATCACACATATTAATATTTGAAAACATCTGATCAAACACGACAAACTTGGCCCCACTTTCATTTAACTGTACTTGTGAAATGCTTATGGACTGTGTTTACCTTTGCCCTGTATATGTAGCCAAGCACCACCACCACACACTCTGTTACAAACACCAGCAGGAGAATGGCAGCAAACTGAAACAACAACAAAGACACATTGTTCAGAGGCTCATTAGTAGAGTTAGAAATATAACGATTACTTGACATTGCATTCAGTGCCGTTAAATGAAAATGTTCGCTGAATCTTGTGCTGTTTTGTGTCTTCCTTGTGCTCCCTATAGTAACAGAAATGTTGCATGTGTTCTTCCTCTGAATTCAGTCAATTTTAAAGGTGCAAGTCAAAGTCATTCACACTCACAGTAGCCAGACCACAGGAGCTTTCACGTATTGTTGCACAGCAGCCAATCAAGCCGATGATGAAAAGAAGAGTCCCGACAGCTATTATTATGATGGCAGGAATCAAAGTGTACACATCTTCAAAGAAGTGGTCGTAGTCGTCGTATGTGATAAACACATAGGCTCCAATGTAGCATAAAATTCCAGCTGCAGCCTGCAGAGAGAAATGGAGACATATGAGTCAGAGAGAGAAAAGGGCCCTTTAAAATCTGCCTTCTCTTTTTGTCTTTTTGATTCTACAAATATAGGCCTGTATGTTTTTGTTCCATGGGTCTCACGTGACAATTAGATTTAATTGTTAAATGACACATGGCTCTTTTTTTTCTCTTTTTTTAAATGATTAGCCTAGTTTTTTATCAGTTTTTTTTAAATTATAATCTACTATGCCAGGGGCCAGCCACCTTCACTATCAAAAGAGTTATTTTTGACCAATAATAATAAGAAAAATCTGCGTGGAGCCGCAAAATTTTGGGCTTTTAATGAAGGTAAAACAGCCTATCAAGTCTAAATTAGCCTATACTAATAGTCTAAATGGGCATTTGGTACTTTAACTTTGCAGAGCTGGCAGTGAAAGCAAACAAATCTGTCCACACTCTACGAACATCTCTATGTCATTGCAAGACTTTTACTTTTTGGATTTGGCATCCATAGCTAACCAGCTAGGAAGACTAAGGACTAGCCACTGCTGTTGAGGCTTGGCAAAATTTCAAGGAAAACGTGCAAGGCAGTAGATGTATTATGCACATTTTAGTTGTTGAAATGTTAAAAAAAAAAATGTATTTGATATAGAGGTGTCACACTATACAATTAGAGCATGTGATCATTTCTTTAGGCCTACAACACTGATATATAAAAATCAAAATGTTGAAAAAGCATTATTCATTTCCATATTCATTTTTTGTCAAAGCCACAGAGAGCCACTGGCGAGAGGCTAAAGAGCAGCATGTGGCTCCTAAGCCACAGTACAGTAGTTACATTGGGTAGTGCATTATAGCGTATGCTGCATGTACACTACACCACTCCTTTGCACCCTGCACTGGCTAGTGGCTGCTCAATTCCAATACAACACACTGGTGCTTGCATATCATGCTGTAAATGGCTTGGGCAAATCCACTATCCAAGAAATGGTTAAACTATACACACCAGCTTGTCCACTATGTTCTACTTGTGCCAACCAGGTTACTACTCCTTTAAAAACTTTATCTATTACTACCTCTAAATGTAGCACTTGAAGCAGTTCACCATACTTACTGGAGCTGATATACTTGCATGATTCTTGCAGTTTTTGGGTTGTAACCATGTGGCTGAATGCACATATTTTAAGTCGCTTTGGACAAAAGCATCACCTAAATAAATGTAATGCACATACACAAAGAGGTGCTTAATACTGTACTGTTGTATAGTGTAGGATTTCATAAGACATTTCTTGTCCTTTCCCCTTCACACTCAGAATTACTACACCTGCATTGTAAACCCTGTTAAGTCTGCTTCGGGCAATACTGTATTTAGCCATGGTCATGCCAATAAACTAAGCATGTCTGAATTTAAGACAGAGACAAAATGAAGAATAAATAACTTGATAAAATCATGCACACATATATTCATATACACAGGCTACATATTTAGCTGCATTTATTTAGCTGCAGTTGAAGAATAGCAAAGAAAGATACCACACATTTAACAGACTGGTGCAATATGATATCAGCAATAGCTGCTTTATTCAGCCACCCTGGGAAATGAGGTTTTCTATTTTCAAAAAAAGGTAAATCACTTAAAGGCCTGCTCATCCTTTCTGTTGTCAGTAGTTCACAATTTAGCTGTGTTATTGTCCTGATAGCATCAGTAGCTCAGCTAGCACTGCAGCAGCTCAACTCAGCAGCCGCTACAGCTGCTGCATAACGTCATAGCTACAACTTGTGGGCGGCAGCTTCAGACACACTGTAGCTAACCACCGTCACATTATTGTGTCTCCACTTAGTGCCCCTCACAGTGAGTGAAACAGTGACACAGTGTCCGTGGATATCCCGGCTCAAACAGCAGCTCGTCTATCGCCAAACAGCAGACCGCAGCGCATCTCTGGCGCAGTTTGCTAGCTAGCTAACGCTCTCCATCCCTGTGGCCTCTGTGGATGCTGCTGCTGCTGCTGCTGCTGCTGCACAGTGTTCACACACACGTCGCTTTCTTACCCAGAATATGAGGTTGAGGAAAACCAGGACGGTTTTGGATGACGTGATTCCACACTGTCCCATGGCAACGTGAGCTCCGAAATGAAAACTGTGGCTATAAAAAATAAATACTGATGCACCTGCACCTTTGCTGTTATAATAATAAAATGGCTTCGGTGGTCCTGCCCCACTGTGCAGAGTCTTCTGGGCTCCACCAATCACATCGCCCCAGAGAAAAAAGGGTCACGTGCTCCGATGACATCACCATTCAAAACAAATGGTAATGGGGGAGTTGTGAACATTGAGCCCTGCAGTAATTTGCACATTATTCTCTATGTAAAGAGTATTGAATATGAATTTATATGTAACTTATTTGTAGTTTGTACCCTCATTTATAACAATTAATTACTGCAGCCTGATTGTACTTTATTACACACAGCCCATCATATATTTACCCTGTACAAATGGGCAGGCATATATATATTTTGGAAAGATAATTAATTACTATTTTCTAAAGTATTTAGGCTAAAATGACACAATTTCATGATTTTTTTTTTTTTTTTACACGACCTTTATCTCCTATACACATTTAAAATTTTCACCCCTCATTACACATACAGTACAATATGGACAGCGAAACCACTGCATCTTTTGCACAAAAATTATTCAACCTAAACATCTTACCTCATTCACTTTGGTTTACCCCTTCCTCATAAGAGCAGCCATTCTAATTGTGATTGCTGTTGCTGTCAGTTCTTGTCTTCCTCACTAGCTCCCTCCTCTGAATCTGAACTATCAGGTGGCAATACAATAAGAATAAGAGATAAATAGAAATTAGCGTTTTACACCTTTATATTATTGAAGATCTGCAGAGGATAGACCTCAAAACATAACTATCTGTGACTGATCATTGCTGTTATTATACCCTTGACTCGGCGATGTATCCTGCAGGATACAGATATTCAACGCCTGATAATCAAAGTTGTAAAAACACAATTCATAATTTTTCAACAACATATAAAATGACCCTTAAAAACCAAATTTTGGAAACAAAATCCCCCCAAAGCATGACAAACATGAAAAAAACAAAAATACATACCTCATGGTCAGTGCCTTTGACAACTGATTCAAATAATCAGTATATTTTTAATGATGGTGTGAAGCCACTTGACCTGAGTAATCGATCCATCCCCACTTTCATTGTTTCTCATGATATAAAGTGCACCCAATTAATGCCCCTCCTCCCACAGCCTGTCAAAGGACTGTATCCCCCAAGACACAGAAACCATTTAAGGGTTAATATGAGGCCTTATTATGTTAGTTAGCTACACTTGTACACCACTGAATTGTTTTAACTTGATTCAGCTGGATGATGCCATAAGCAATGAGAAGAATTAGATCAACAGCAACAAATAAAGTGTTTAGCTACTTCCAGTGCTGTCTCTGTCATTAAGTGTGATCTGTCCATGTCTGCCTGTTTAGTAGTTAAGTGGGGTTTTTTTTCTTTTGGAAAAAGATTAACTCTATTAAAGCAGTTGCTGCTGATTTCCAAATGGCAAAGCATGGGTGAAGGCAGTAGGCCTACAATGGCTCAGCTGTAATCTGTTGAGTCCAAGATCACAGCATTTACTGATGCTGGTTCAATGGTTTGTTTGAGGGCTTTTTCATTTTCCTGTAGATGTGGCAATTCTGCTTTGAACACGCACTGTAAGCTAGTGGTTTTCAAACTTTTTCTGCCCAAGGTGCACCAAAGGGCAAGCCAAAATCTCAGGGCACTTGTGTATTTATATCTGTGCACATGTGTTATCACCCTGAAAATGATTCAAAAAAAATCCTTTAAAGCTATTCAAAATTACATCAAAGCACATGTCAATTTACACAGGAAATAATGTAAGACAATGTGATGTGTCACACATTTTTAATGTCCTTGCATGAACAACAACAATAGGTTCCCCATGAAGGTTTTTTTTTAATTAAACTAAATTAAATTGCATTTTTAGATACAGTTAGAAAATCAATTCATAACTTTTTGTACAGGACCACTTAAATATTGCAATAATAATGTGTATTTATCACAAAATCCAACAGCATACCTGGATTGGCATCACGGCACACAAGATAAACCAGCATCAGCAGAGGTGTGTTCATGTGTAGTGTGAGGAGTGCTGCCAGAGGGTGGCAGTGTAGCATTGCTAGATTTACACTGGCATAAATGAGAGTTAGAGGAGGATGTACCAGGAGTAAGCAGTTGGTAAAAACACCCTACAACCACATGATATTCCTTGTGATGACTACAAACATTTTTCAGATGTTCAGTCTCAGGCCTGAGTCAAATGCTAATGTGCACACTGCACCCACACAGTCGCCTGGTAAAAATGACTGAGTGTAAGAGACATGTGAGATGCCCCTTCTATCTTTACTTAAACCTCAGTGTATCACGTATGGGGGCAAGATAGATTACTCAATTCAGAATTGGTGCCTTTGGGGCACTCAATCAATAACGACTTGGGCTGGTGCCCAAAGCCTGGGTTTTATTGAGTTAAAGATTGCAACGTTTGTCTCTGTCAGCTTTTGGTGTTAAAACTGAGCACTTACAAATTGAACTAGAGGCAAAGGCCACTCATGTTGACACAACATACATCTGCAGTGTGAATTATGCATCAGGTTTACCTGTTGGCTGCAAACTGAGTCATTATTAACACAGAACAATATAAAATGAAGAAACACGTGTTTGCAGGGAAACAAACACAAGATACAAGAAGTTCCAGAGGCGTAGGCAACAGCGTAGGTTTCTTTCAAACATTGGGAGGGCAGCATGGACACATAAGAGTTCTCCACCAGAAAATTTTGAGCGTCAAAGAATTTATCACATGCATACCAATGAATTCTGCGCCAATTCGAGCTTTTTCTGCAGCAATTTATGATGGAGATTTCTTTATTTTTGGCAAAGTAAAAGTCCTCTGCTACTTTAGCACACCTCCACCCCTGAAATATACACCTGTGGACATGTGCTCGTGACTTTGGGTCATACGCTTACAACTCATTACCTTGTTTTAAAATTTGCAGGAGATGTTTTCATGAAAATCACAGACTTTCGCACAATGAACAGCAATGACTGTCTAGTTAAGTTAGTTGTGGTAAATTACCTTGACTTCACTTACCCCAAAAAACAAAAGCTTTGACACATTTTGATTCTCTTTTACATGTCCGATGAAAACATGACATTTATTTCCATGCAAGTGAGTTCAGATTTCCATCTCAATGCAGTGACAAAAACGATAATAGATCATAAATCACGAATGCATGAATGCAAATGGAGTTGCCCAGACAGGATATCACCATTTGTATGGTAAACAGAGTGATTTTCTACTGTCTGTTCTAATTAAAATGCCCTCACATGACACATGAACACCATTTACAACCAAAGCTTCAATTAGAGAAAGCCAAACCTGTCCAAGAAATGCCCTCATAGAGACAAATCATAAATCATGTTGCTTTTTTCCAGAACATGAGCAAATGACGGGATTACTGATCCCTTCCTGAATTAAATTTGTCACACAGCAGCAGTTTAGGATAACAAGCCATGATTTGAATGACACTGCAGCTATTAAAAAATTCCAGATGGCCAATATTTGTCTCTCTAATATATATAAAAATTGAAATATCAGTATCAAAATTCCCATTTAACCTATTCAAGGTGAGGAAGTTAGCCAATGTGGCGGCTGGTGATTGCTTTTATTGAGCACATTTGATGTAATATTATGCTAAATATGACCCAGTATTTAGTTTTTATGGTTTTCTTTTGTGTTATTGAATGCTCATTGGTACCTTTTCTGCATCTTTAAGCAACATTAACTTTTTATTTGAAACATTTTTAATCACATCACAGCAGAGTTTAGTGTCCTCATGGGTGACCATCTGTAAATATTGCTGATGGATATGATTCAATGTAGAGTGAATGTACAAGATATTAGGGACATCTTTTTGACATGACCTTTTGTGAAATTCACACCTCAGTTGTCTCAAATATTAAATCCTATCGAACTCATTTTTGCTTTTCCCCCTCCTGTCTAATTGATGCATATTTATTTATAGGGAATATATTTTACTGATTCACTACAACCAACAAGAAAGCAATTTATAGGGAAAAATGAATCAAATTATATCTGTGCAGGAATGACATTTGAATATAAAATGGTCTTTTATCTTTGGCAAGCATCAACTCTCCTGTATATTCAGAGACACAAAGCTGTTCATTTGTGTAGGTCGACCAAAAGAGGGATTACCGCTTAAATCTGAGCGTGTAAAAGAGCAACGCATTCATCGGAGCAGTGGAGCAAATTCAGAGTCAAAGGAGAGCACAGAGATGCTAAATTGAATCTCTCATTCCCCCCAGGAGTGAGAGCACACCTCACGGGAGATCTTTGACACACTCAAATTGTGTGGAGACATCGCTTTCCTCATCAGTTAACACTCTGCAACATGTTAGGATCTGCAAGTCATGAGAGGACAGTTAAATTCACTCAGTCACCACTCCCTCCACACTCACACGCACGCCCACAAATTAATTATTATCTGATGAACACGTCGAGCTTCACTGTGCAACAGATTAACATGCAGTTGCTTGACATTTCAAGTTCATTAATAAAAGACACGATATTTGCATCTGAAGATGAAATTTCTCTCTGTATTAAAATACAAACTGGCACATCTTGTGTGTGTGCTGTCAGTAAAATGATTAAGCTATGGCTGAGTCATCATTAAACAATACAGTGGTCTAAATGTGTTCACGCTGCAGAGACTGGGGAACACTTTGCGCTTTTTTGGTTATAGAAAGAACATTTTACCCAAAAGGAACACTCAAGAATGTGTTTTGAAGATGCTCGCTCTGCTCATCAAAGCTTTGAATGCAAGTTTGAATGCTTTTCTTAAGGGATTTATTTGTCGAAATTGTGCCCAATTTTCTAGCCTACTAACCTACTTGTGTACAATGTTCTGCACCTGAAAGTTCCAGGATCTCAAGGCAAGTGTTGTGGCAAAAATAATGACACCTTCAGGTGAGTATTGATGGAGACAGACAGAAAAAAAAAATCTTCTCAGCTGACCCAGACAGGTCTATAGTGGACAAACTCCGAACAAAGACCTAGTTTGGCTTTTTGTGTGTTGCAAACTTTTGTGAAATACCTCGGTGCACCTGGCTGAAATGAATGAATCAGGTTAATGGTCATTTTGGGTGACCGTGATGACCTCATTTTGGTAGGCAACATGTTTTAAACACCTCTGTTTAATGCAACACAAAAACAGCCTCACAAACTGCATCCTCATAGACAATCACAGTATTGAATCAACATTATTTGAACCTTCACATAGGATTTGTAGCAGGACTGCTGTATTTCAACTGCATTAGTTTTAGAAAGGTGTACTTGATAAAGTGGCAACTATGCGTGTTCTTTATTCTGAGTCATTTACTCAGCCAAAATTGTGGAGTTAACCAAAAATCTGCATGACACTAATCCCATCTCTCTCACCTGATTCTACAGTCTATGTTTCCTCCCACCACTCTGAGCACAGAACATATTATTTCTCACCTTGACACTGATGTAAAGCAACAGCCTATGCATTGTGGGAGAGCTATTTTAATAGCCTACAATGGATTAGCCCAAGGCAAAGCATGGGCCATCTCACCTCACCAGCAGCCTATTGATCGACAGAACAGATCATCCCTTTATGCAAGGGACAGGAAAAGTACAAAAGTTAATATTGATTTCATGTTGAAATATTCAGGAAACATGAAAATGTGATTTATATAAGCTGCCTACATTCATATTTATGTAAGTGTTATTTTGGAGATGCCCTTAGCACAAAGGCAGGAAAAAAAGACTCATGCTGAAAGATCAGTTGTTGGTGTCAGGCCTATAAATAAGGGCTGTAGAGGTCACATGACCCCTGTGACCTCAGTATAAATTCATCAATAAAGTGTTAATAGTGTAAAACCAAGAGCAACATGTATAATTAATTAAGTCTGTTCATTTCAAATCCATAATCGCCATGTGCATTGCACGTTATGATCTTTTAGGTCTCAATAATGAGTCATACTTTTCTCTCTTCAGCAACGTTTTCAATAACGTCTTTTCTATATCCTCCATTTCTGGAGGCACGGATATTTAGAGACAGAAGCCAAGTGGTGTACAGCAATGACAGGATTCCAGGGAATTAAACATGTTCCAACAGTGTGATCATTTATCTGCCGCAGATCAAAGTCACAGCAGTGCAAATAATCATTTTATTTAATAAAAATAACTTTAAACGACAAGACAATGTGAAATATCATCAAAATAAATTGATAAAACCTTCACGTGTATTGCAGTACAGTTACAGTAAATTACAATCATGATGAGCAGGAGACTGCAGACTGTGTCTAAATGTATTTATTTCAACCCATGAGGCCAGGTTGACCTCGGATCCGTGTTCATGCGTGCCACACATCCTCTTCATCACTTTCTGCTTTGGATGTAGTTTTCTAAAATCTTCATCAACATGTCCGCCTCCTGAAAACGAGTCCAGAGCATTAAATTAAAGAGCAGAATTTCATTTGTCATTTATTTGTGTGAGACGAAAAGGAAAAAAACATTTGGAGTGGACATGAGAGCTGCTCACCTGATTTTTCGTGCGGCTCTCTTGTGTGTCCACCTGCGCTTGTAACGCCACCCGCAGGAACTCTTGAAAAAGCTCCACCAGGGCGCTCTGCTCCGCGGGCAGGTTGACTTCCAGCGCATCGACGCCCTGTCCCTCAGCTGAGGGCAGCAGGGGGGTGTCCATCACGCTCTTCTTGCCCATGAAGTGTCCTGCCAAAACAAAGACAACGCGCGTAAATATGGACTTAAATTAAGTGAGACCTGGAGGAGAGAAAGCATTTACAGACACGACAACATCAACATCATTAAAGGCAGAGCATGTAATCATGTAAAAGTGGAAAATATATTAAATCTAATTTATCAGATTCCAACTGATCCAAACATGACCGACTGGCCCATAGCTGTTAGATCCGACGGTAATTCTTACCTGTAGCCCAAAGATTGCCTCTTGGATTCACTTTAATTTTTGCAACTTTATTCCTAAGCTCAGTCAGGTCAAAACTGACTGCGGCGGTAAAAGACATGAAAGAAAAGAAGACGAGATAAGCAAATAAGCCAGACTGGCAAACGTTATTCAGCGTAAACCCTCTCATCTCAGCGCGGAGCGGCGGACTGTCCTCCAGGGCGCAAATTTCTAAGTGTCTCCTGTTGGTCAGGGAGCGCTCAGACGCATCCTGCTTATAAAGGCTCTCCTGTGCGGGGTGGGCACTGTTTGTTGCGTGTACTTTTGATTCAGCCAGCTGCATAAATCTAAGTGTAGTCAGCCCAGTCACTGTCAAGGTTTCGGTGAACCGCGCCTCTGGCTGTGCGTATTTTACGCACCGCACGATTCATCTTTTACTCGGGGTAGATGTGAATGCTGGCTGAAAAACAGTCTCCTCAGCCACCCAGTAGCTATATCACAATGTTATAGGGTTTGATTAATAAAGGTTTGATTTTACTTTCTCCTTATAAAGGCCAGAAATCAATCAATCTATCTATCTATCTATCTATCTATCTATCTATCTATCTATCTATCTATCTATCTATCTATCTATCTATCTATCAGTATAATGCACTGCAACCATTAATAAAAGCTTCATGGAGGGAGGTTGTACACTGTTGGGTGTAAATTGACCACATCCACAATAAGGCAGAGGTGATAGCTAATGCTTCATTCTAAAGCAAGACATACAGTAATTTCCTGCCCAGGTCCCTCAACAACCCCCCTCCCCTCCCGCTCTCAGAGCCAGCCATGGTCCTACAATGAGCAACATGACATTTGGCCAGTTGCAGCATGCTGCTGTGATCATCATCAGTCCTCCGAGGACAGGAGAACCTGCTGGTTCCCACTGCTAATTTAGAGCTGATGAGACAGACTGCCTCTTTGTCACTTCAGGGTGCTAAAGTTACACGTTTAGTGGAGGGGCTGCAGCTTGCATCTTGCTCTTTTCATAACCTTTGACTTTCACACACACACATACTTGTGATTTGAGACATTCTGCACAGCTGAATGTCAGTCTAATTAGAAGACTGTCTGACCATCGCAGCAACACTCTCACCAAGTTCACAAGTTACATGAACTGAGACAGGCATGGATTTATGCAACACTGCATTTAACTTAACTGATTTTCCTTCTCAGACTTAAAACAGTTAGTACCTAGGTTAGGGACACACTTAATTTCATGGGATACTTGGTGTTGCTAAAATGGAAAATTGACAGTGTACAATCTCAGCTGACACCGTACCAGTAATAGAACTACTCAAAGTTGATTTTAAAACCAGTTAGGTTGTAAATGTCACTGCTCCAACACAGTTCAATTTCTTGATGCACGTGTGATGATCTCATGTTTAATCATGAACTCTGAAGCATTTTTTGATAAACTGCTGGACATAACCGTGAAGAGTCCCACCTAACAGGCAACACCAAGGTCGTTGAAGTGAAGACGGCAGCCAAACGCAATGTCAGTCAAAGTTTAAGACCTCCAATAAAGCTACAAGTGGATCCATACTACTGTATGATTACCCGTTAGAAAACCTCAGCCGAATTCACCTTGATTGCAAGTACACTTCAAATGTGCTCACTTTCTGTAAACACAGACAACAGCAACAAGACGAACACTCGAAGCATGTCTGCACTAATGAAAAACTCAGCCCAAGTAAAAAGAGGCAGTGTGATTGTGTGCTTCACACCAATGACCTTTACAAAAGAAACTTATCCAACAAGCCATTGCACCATTTAATGTACAAGAAAATGTGTGAGCAACAAATTATATCTGGCACAGCTCTGCAAATTCATCCTGATTTGACAGGTTTCCATTGGTTTCATAGATTTATGAATGAAAAACAGGTAGTAATAAACATTAAACAGGAATATATATATTTTTTACGACACATAAAATACATTGCTCAACATTAGATATGATTAGTAACAATTTTCCTGCAAAAAGGTCTTTCAAAAAGATTTCCAGAGGAGATATTGCTTATTACTCCCTAAAACAAATACTGGACAGAAGACACACCTACTTTAATGAGAATTAATTCGAGTGTGTGTATTAATAAAACAGATGTAGGCACAATAAACAGTCCAATGTGACATGTCTTCGACATTTCCGGATTTCTACTGCTCGATCACCTAAGAAAAATGTTTTTAATTCCACCACTGTGGGACAGAGATCCTCAGCAGTGGCTGTTTGTGTAGAGCGGTGGCCGAAAGAAAGTGAGACAAAGAGTTAAAATAATCCATAGTGGATGGTAACCAGATTTCATATTTAATATCATTCATATTCAGTTGTCATAAAATACTTCACACATATTTTGTCGAAGACAATGATTCAACAGGAAAGAAACCAGACTTAATTTAACTTGATGAATGCTCTTTCACATTCGGAGGATTACAAATAAAGATCGATTTCAAACTAAACCTAGCCTAGTTCCCTCACAAAAATATTTTTTAAAGCTTGGATATTTCAAATATAACCACCCTATCCACGTTTCTACAAAATGTCCAAACAAATGGTACAAAAAAGCCAGTTGGGTTTTTGACAAAATCTAACTTAATTCTGTTTTGAAAGGCATGACTGAGGTTTCCTGGACGTAGTTTATCCTTCTTGAGTCCTGAAGTTTGGGTTCTTTCACTCCCGATGGACCAACACAAAGAGACCCAGCATGAAGAGAACAGCGTACTGTGAAATGAAAACAGAGAAGATTTAACAAATCAGCTTAAAATCGTGTCAACTTGGACTGGTGGTGGAGTCGACCGACTTACTTTGAACTTGGGGTAATCATTCATAAGGATGGTGACAATTCCAATGTATGGCACAAACCTGGAGATGATAAAAAAAATGCTTGTCAAGAGTAATTTCATTGATGCATTAAAATATGTCAGTCTGTAACTGATAATATTTCCTACTGTACACAAAAGGTCTACAACTCAAGTCACTGAATGAAAAACTGATGACATTTGCTGGCATAAGAGATATAATCAGATATGAGCAGAAAGTAATCGTGCCTCAGTCGTAAATCTAGAAATCCAAGCTAGAAATGAAGGTAAAACACGTCAAAATAACTTGAACATCTGCTCAAACATACGCCTAAGTGTTCAACAGTCTTCCTATTTGTAGAAGCAATCACTCAGTTACTGGTGGTAACTGAGTGGAGGTGTGTGTGTCACCGGTGTGTAGCAGTAAAGGGCAATTAATATTTTCTGTGCGCCTGCTTGTTATCAGTTTTGTTCGGATCAAGGTCAGTATGGAGCCTGCATTTTCTGTCGACCGCTATCTATTGTCCAGTTTTTCTTGCAATGATGCATCATGCAGAGCGTCTCAAAAGGTAACAGTGGGGTTTTTTTTGTATCTACAATAAACGACCTGAACACAGTTACGGTGTCATGCTCTTTGTGTGGGCGTAGCACGCTGGAGGACAAACCTCCTGACATTAGCCCTCTCAGCGACTAACTGCCATCTTTCACAGTGGCTATGACACTGTCCCTCTCTCGTACATCTGGGGAAGCACTGATGAGGACGATGAAATGCCTAAGTCCTACCTTGTTCAACATGAATTAACCAGCCAGGATAATAGAACAACCCTAATCCCCAATCTTACAATACAAGGATGTGAAATTGCTTTTTTATATGACCTTCTTCTCAGTTTGTCTCCAAACAAAGACGAACAGAGCGATCATACTTGATTCCGTTTGACTGTACAAGTGTTGCTTTTATTGTGTCCACCCCCTCCAGAAAAGCCTCGGCAACACATGTTGTTACATCATAATACAAATTCTCAACTTGACTTCTCAAACTCTTACTGGTTTCAATAGATCCTTTTAGGGCTGACATCACCATGACATCATTTTATTAGCTGGAGGCAAAAAGGTACTCTCCACCACAGGGCTGTAGGCTACATAGGAGTCTTAAAATGTCATTTTGTTGTGTTATTGAGAGCCAGAATAAAAGGAGTCATGGCTCAAAACTTAAATTTTAATCACACAGCAGCCACCACTGCCTGTCAAGAAAAACAATGACAACTATGGATAAATGTGATAAGGCGAAAGGACTTTTAGAGTTATAACATCCACCTCATCAGATACTGGGGAGGTATTAAGAGGAATATTGGATTTCTCCGTAACGCAAACATTTTAGCGTATTAGCTAACGTTAGCTGCGATAGCCAAACAAACTTGCGGAAACCCTTAAAGCGTTGTCTTCCTTTTTAAGATTAGCATAGTAATCAACCACAAAGCCGGCCATCCCACCTTCAGCAATCCTGTGATATCATCCATCTACTGAGATCACACATTCACTCCGCTCGGTGCTCTGTTGCTCTGTCTCCCCACACAGAGTGCAGAGAGTGCGGTGCTTTGGATAACTGAACCTAGCATTCTGACAGTGCTCCGAATTTACACATGGTCCAGTTTGTGCCAGAGTGCGCTCCGGCACTCGGAATGAGTATTTCTGAATGCACCACTGGCATCATCTTCCTCTGATGTCTAAAACAAGCCAAAAGAACTAGCTAGCTAGCGATGGCTAATGTCTGTGGAGAATTGTTTTGCCTGCAGCTAAGCCCCGCCCACAAAAAAATGTAATACTGTTTACTAACAGTAAGAGGGTCTATGTATTCTGCTCCAGTTGTGGGTTAAAGACATATCTTATTGATACTTGTGGCCTCTACTTCAAAGTATAGCTGGTGAAGTTATCCGTCCTGTTATTCTATTCAGATATCTGTATCATTATGGATTTTTACCAAACTGTGTACTTACCCCCGAGCTCGTCCCACCACATCTTTTTTCTCGAGCCAGTGTTGGCCCTGCTTGTACAGTCCTCTGTCATCCACTGCATTGTTGTCCCCTTTGGTCAAGAACTTAATGTCTCCATTCTCCCTGTGGACAAAGTATCAGCATGACTTTAGACCACAATGTACACCAAGTCCTCTTTTTCAATACATGTGTGTCTGGATGAGGACACATGATGAGTGTGAAATATCAGAAAGGCCTCTCAGAGCATTTTTAGACAGCTTTTCAATACTGTTCAATACAATGAGTGGCAATCTCAGGTTTGATACACAGGCATGGGACTCAGAGATACTGAAAGTACAAGTTCATTATGGACAACAACACTAATAAAATCTGTATTCATACTTTTCATGGATCTTTAGTACTCTGTGTACTATTGGGATCTCTCTGCCTTCTATCCTGAAGACAACAATCTCTCCAACTCTGATGGGATCCTCTACCCGGTTGGTCAGAAACAGTAGGTCTCCTCTGTGGAAAGCTGGCTCCATACTCCCACTGAAATGAACAGTAGATAACACATCATCAAAATGAATTAGCATCATTTAAATCGTGCATTACGGAAAAAAAAACAGCAGACTGCAGTCTGGACCCAGACCAAGTGACACTCCGGACTGTGGGCCAATTTCAGATCAATTAATGAGAATAAATAATAATCTTCATGGAGTGTTGTTTTGTTTCCAGTGGTTGCAGCTATGGAACGCAGGCATAGCTAATCCAATTAATATGACAATAGCTTCACTCAATGGAGCCAATCAAACCTCCAGACAGTTCACTGGAGAGACAACAACAGTGAAAGAGATGTGAGAGAGATGACAGCATGGAGAAACTGACCTGCTCCTTTCCTGCATCACACACCTTGATAATGTTTGCCTCGACTTACAGCTCTGAATCAGTTTTTTTTCTATGAACGCTATAAACACCAAGTACAGTTCCAGGCTCACCAGTGAGCACCTACTCCTGTGCATGAGAATGGTACTAGCACCATTTAAGCCAAGATTCAAATTATTGGCAGGGCCTCAGCCCTATCTCTCTCTGGGAAAGGAAGAAGAACAAAATGTAGATAAATTAAGATAACAGGGGGCTGCTCTAAGCTCGGTTTGCACTTATTCTAGAAGATGCAATATTTATTTATCTATTTTATCAAGATGATTTTGTTTTGCTTGACATGTAGGCTTTAGATTCACTGTGACATTTCATTTATCGTAGAGATAGCTATTTGTTTTCCATACAAGTACAATTCAGGTTCAATGTGTCTGTATGTTTGGACTATTCCCGAAGGAAATTTTAGTGATTAGACCTCTTTAAATTTTAATTGAATACCCCTGATTTAAATAGAACATTTCCTCTCTTAATTAATAACATGCTGTGCCAATTTCAACCTTTGTTTAACAGAAATTATCCACAAACTAGTGCCAACAAGTCACATCTTTTAAGAGCTGAAAAAAACAAAACAAAAAAACCCAACATGTTTGTGGTGAGGAATTGTTTTTTGTTTTTTAACATAATTTGTTTTGTGGCATTTTTTTTTTGCCTCTATTGTTAAGAGAGCCACAGGTTGATGGGAAAGGTGGGAGAGAGGGGGGCTGACATGCAGCACAAGGCCACAGGTCAAAATCAAACCTGAGCCACTGTAAAGGACTCAGCCTATAATGGGGCACACACTCTACCAGATGAGCTAGAGGTTGCCCCATGTTGAATCACTTTAAACTGATTCACAAACTAACTCAACCCAACTGCAAATTTTAAAATTTGCAAAGCCACAAGGAAGTACTGACAATGACTCTCTACATGACTGCTCAACATTACATGGCTCGGTTTAGTACCAAAAAAACAACTGCATCAGGACATCCATCCGTACCCATCAGTGGTTAAACTGGGATAATGTTGCTTGCATTATTTAAAAAAAGTAATATGACTAAAACTAGAAACACATTTCAGTCAAAAGAATGAATTCACTGAAAGATCATCTGGTTTAATAGACATTAATTGCTGGGAGTTATGAGCCATAGGATCATTTTACTCATCAGTACGATCAACAGTATGATTAACAAGTCAACAGTTAATCGACTGCGTGCATACACTTACAGGAGAAGCTGTTTGTAAGTGAAGGCAAACTTTCAGACCCAGTCCGTTACAAGTTTCACTTTCACTGCACCTGACGTTCCACTGCTCAGCCTGTGCTCACTCTGTGCCCAGAGTACACGCTGTGCTGAGGGAGTGTGGACCAAATGCATGAGTGGACAGTATATATTCCAACAGTGTACCTAATGAACTGTCCAGCTCCAAAAATAGAAAATAAAAATGAGGTGGCAGATGTTTTAATCATGGCAACCTGCCACAAATAAATGAATGTGTGGGAAACCCTGCTTGGTGACTGAGCAACTTTTATATCTTGTGGTTTCAGTGTGTTTTAAATTTTTGCAACTGTGCTACCAAAGCCCTTAATCTCTTTCCCACCAAATCAGCTCTGGTTCTTGAACTGGTAGTGTTCAGGATTCTTTGAACCTCGGTGATATTTTTCGCCCCAACCACAATTCAACCAGTTTTGTGCGGGCCCGTTGTAATCAAGGAAGCGTCATCAAAGGAGGGCGCACAATGCACTAGAAGAGTAAACAGTATTTGCAAAATTGCAGATTATATTGATTACCTGCAAACTTTTGTCTGTTCTGATATTCGTTTTTACCCGAAAAACAAGCATGAACCAACTATTAATGAGACCACTGCATGCTCTATTTTTGTCTCACTTGACTTCTCCATTTTTGCCTTCCCTTTCCTCTCTTGCCAACCTGTAACGCATGACACGGCCACTGGCGTCATCACAGTTTACACTTCAGACCAAGGAAAACCTGTTATTGTTGGTTCCAGCAGAGAACTAACTTTGCGGGCACCGGACCAATTTATATTTGGTTGAGACACTCTCAACAGTTCAAAATCAGGTGCAGGAAACAGAACAGAACTTGTTTTGTGTTGGTGGTAGAGCGGTATTAGTGTCTCCCTGGAATATTTTACAGCTGCCTGAGGGAAAATGGAAAGCCCCAAAGAACCATGATTATTCAAATTGTTGAGGTAAAAATATGGCTTCCCTATTATTAATAAATAACATGCTGTCCTTGGATGATGTACTTGTTGATTATTCTACGCATGTTTTCATGTGTGTTTCCGTGCTGAACTCATCAGCAGCTTTACTACTCGGAGAGAAGTTAGATAAATTCATACAACACTAAACCCTCATTGGCAGAGGAGAAAAGTGCCAAATTAAGACAACAAGAATTGAAATACTTACCTGAGAACAACAACAATCGGACTCTCACTGCCAGTGACAACCATCAGTCCCTTCCAGATCATCAGGGCAGAGGAAACAATCATACCAAAGTTCAGCACCTGGTAATAGAGCTGCAGACAAAAAAAAACATATTAAAATTGCTTTTCTGATGACAATATGCTTGAATAAATATAAAAAGCACAGTTTCCGGTATAAACAAACCTTAACCCAAGACTAACTTAGTAGATAGCTCTTGAATCCCTCCTCCCCATGTGTTGAAGATAACATTAAAGTCACTGTCGATTCATTGGTAAACAAATCTGACTCTAGACTTGAGCTAACAGTGCAAAGACAATAGTGTGAAAACATGAGGAAAATAGCTAACGTTAGCTAACTTGCGCTGAAGTCTGACTTATTAATTAAACGAGGTTTCCAGGTGTCTTTTGTGCTGCAGTAAAACTGGGACCTTTCGAAAAATACACGTGCATAAAACAGTTCACTTTCCAGGTTGCTAACAAGTGACAGGCTACAGCATTAAAAAGCGGTCGGCGGCTAGTAGACGTTAGCTCAGAGGTCTGACCATACAAAGAGGCAGCGGTAACATCACAGTAAATTACAGCTCGGGTACGTACCTGCCGCTTGTTCATGCGACGAACATCGTCGAGAAAGTCTAAAGATAACATTTTTGCAAAGACTACTGGGTAGAAAAAGCACCTAAATCACATTAAGACGTTGAAAGTAAGGAGCATATGGATGCACGGTCGACAGCTGAAACTTGCATCCGAATCTTCCGGGTGCGCGAGACCGGAAGTCCCGCCCACATGTGAGTGCTGTGTTGAGGTGTCAGCTCAGGATAGAGCAGAGGCTGCTTTCAAAACCACGAAGCCTGAAATGAAACGTGTCGCTGGCCCTGTGTTTCTTCACTAGTATTTCCCAGTCAGTAGCTGAATGTAACTAAGTACATTTACGTAAGTACAAATTTTAGGTACTTTTAAATTACTCGAACAGACATACTTTTATCTCAGAGGAAGACTAAATATTGTACGCCTTCTTTTTACTCCACAGCATTTAGGGTAAAGTCAGCTAATGTGGGACATCCTTGGTAGATAATCAAGAAAACCAACCAGGATTTTGAGCTTGCTTTTGTTCTCTGCAATATTTCTATAAAGAAAATATGTTGCCAAGTAAAATAATTTAGAAACTCTGGACCCTCAAACACATCAAGAACCCCTACCTCAATCTGATGACATGGTCGGGTAAAATGGGACAGTCATGTTTGTTTTTTAAATGTTTAAATCCATTTTTAGCAGTTCAATCATTAATTCATCAAATCATTATTGTTACCACACTATTCATTATAAACAATTGTCCAACTTTTCTGCCATGTTCTCCTTGTTCTTCAGCTGTCTCGTTCCATTTTGTCTACAATAGATGTGTTTGTGTAACAGTTATGACTAATTCTGGACTGTCGTGGCTGACATGGACTCACTGAATCATCTCTGATATTTGTAAGTGACGGAAATACCAAAAACATCTGTATTATGACAGGGTGGCACACAATAGCATAAGTCATGATTTTATGGCACCCCATAGAGAATCTCTGGTGTGTGCCCGTACTAGCTATCTCAGACCAATAAAAATGATTGTTTCATGTAAAGCACATTTGCATTAACACTGCAATAACATGTGTGGTGACTGGCTGCTAATATTTAGAGCCCAAGATGTAAAAATGTATTTGTCCTATTTTATCAGATGTCTGAAATTACAGAACTTCAGATTTTCCGTACAAAAAATATGATAAACCTTTAGACCATGATACCAAAATATCATATGTTTTGTAGGCTACATAATATTAAACAACCTAACAGCATATAAAAAGAGTTCAAATCAGCTCTACATGGCAGTCTATGTGTCCACCTCAGCTGCAACAGAAAATATGGTAGTTACACACAAAAGAATCAGCAGTAGTTGTTGGAGTCATTTTTCAGCATTATGAGTACATTTTTGATACTTACTGCATTTTGCTGATAGTAGCCTACTTGAATAGGTCTACCTTAATCATTTTTTCACTGCAGGATTTTTATTTGTGATGAGGTATTTTCACAGTTTGGTATTGCTACTTCTACTTGCAGGACTTCACCCACAAATTTCACATTTGTAGGCCTATGTCAGTAAGTCATGCCATGTTACCTTGAATTCATGAACAAAACTTCACATGCCTCCATGGACATCCTCCAACAGTGACTGGTGACCATGTTATACAACAGCAAAACTATGTTAAAACATCCATTTACAAACTCTCACAAAACGTGTGCAGTGTAATCCAAGTCTCATTTATCCAGCCGTATTCTCAGTACTTCCCTAACACATGCATTCTTACTAAAACCTTAATATTTAAAACTGAACTGAAGGTGAAAATGATTTATGCTCTCTTCAGAGCCAGACTCTCACACTAGGGTTTTCAGTGAAATACACACACAAGTTTTGAAAGTACTGAGCATTCAGCTGGATTAATGAGACTTGGATTATACTGCACATTTTGCTGTTCAATCAATCGATCAATATGCTGTGCTGTTTCCCAGGCATATATGTTTTCCTCACAAATTCAAGGGAACACAGCATGACTAAATGATATACAAACTGTCATTTTGTGGATGAAGTGTTCCTTTAGGGATCTCTGGATACTTCTCCTTCCACTGTTTATAGTAGTTTGAGGACAGCCAAGAGGCCGGGTTACATTAAAAAAAAAAAAAAAGCATAAATGGGATGGAGATGAGTTGGGGAATTTCTGTGCAGCAGTTGCAACACAAAGTGGGATGAGTCTAAGTTATGTAAAAATAACAATAATGTGCAAATCCCAATATTAACAACGCTGAGATCAGGTTAACATTGTAGATCTTAAAAGTATAAACAGCTATATAAATACAGAAATGTAAATGGTAGGTACCAGACTGGGTGGGTCACATATAGATTTACAGTATCAGATTGGAAGTATAGTGTAAGAGCACATGGTTAATGGAGAAAAAGATTACACACATTCATTTGAGTCATTGTTTTTGATAAAAAATATTCAGTGCAGCTTTAAAAAAAAAAAGTCAGGCTTTGGCTAAAACCTTCACAACACAAACAGAGAAGCCTTTCTTTCTCATCGTGGTCCACAATGAAATACGGCCAACAATCAGTGATATGCTTATTATGACTCTGTGAGTATCATAAACCAAACAACCACCAATGAAAGCAATCAGTCTGAATTAATCATTTATGACATATTAATGGCCGCCTTTAAAGGTGGGTAAACTCTGTTCTGCAAATAAAACAGTGCATAAAGTGAATGTAGGTGAGTTTACTTTCCACTACAACCTCAATGGACACCTGGACTCTCTCTGGTCTCTTAATCAAAATCTGAATAATATAACTCACATAAAAAAAGAACAGCTGAGAAGCTTGGCGCTTATTATTCTGACCACAGCTAATTTCCTACAGGAAGTGCGTTTGACTGAGTTAGTGATAACAGTAGTGCAACAATAGTGACCACACATCTACAACCCACCTGCCATCTCTGTGTGTTGACGCAGCCTGTGGGGATTATTAGCAACACATATGTTATGTTTTGTTAGAGCCATCATTAAAAAGTCAGGTTTTATATGACTCATACTTAATTGTTTTTTCCTCAGCGTTTAAAAGTCAGGCAGGCTGTGTGTTCTTCTGACCTGTGCTTGTGTTTCCCTGATGCAGTGTTTCAGCAAAACTGTTTGGTTTTCCTGGGGACACGTGTTAGCAGGGACATGCGTGTACGTCAGTGGTGACAGGGCCTGTGCCATACTAACATGGTGTTTTGGAAATTATCTCTTTTTTTTTTTTTAATAATAATAATAAAGTTCAGTCTTTTTAAAGGGCTAATTTCTATATTTCTCCACTGGTGACAAAAAAGATAATAACTGTTGCAGTATAACACAAGATATTTAATCCCCAGTGCCAACGCTGAAGTAGTATCTGAAAAGTATTACGTTTAATTTGTCCCCTGTGGTAGATTTGAAAAATATTAATGATTAAAGGACAAATTATACATCTAAGTTTCTATCAAAACTTTCTTCTGTGCAAGCTGTGTTGCCTGCATTAACATCCAAGTGCGCTTATGGAACAACAGCATCTGTCAAGTTCCCACAAACTGCAGACTTCAGTTATCTTACTATATAATGACGAAAACACTGTCTCTGTGTGTGTCTGTGTCTCTGTTCCACGTTTTTCTCCTCACTGACTTGTTCAATCCATGTGAAATTTGGCACAGTGGTAGAGGGTCATGGGAGGATGCAAATGAAGCAATATTACATCAATTGGCCAAAGGGGGACGCTATAGCATCCGATTGAAATTGCAAACTTTGAATGGGCATATCTCATGCCCCGTATGTTGTAGGGGCATGAAACTGTGCACAGAGATGCCTCTCCTCATGAGGAACAAATTTACCTCAAGAACCCATAACTTCTGGTGTATAGTTTTTCCATCATTTTGAATTTTTTGAAAAACACTTAAAATCGATCTCTTCCTAGGAAGTTTGACCGATCTGCATGAAACTCGGTGAACATAATCTAGGGACCAATATCTAAAGTTCCCTCTTGGCAAAAGTTGGAAAACTTAGTAAAACTGAGCTTCTATAAGGCAATGAATATTGCAGAGGGCGGGGCTCATCACATAAAGGTGTATAACATCTCAAGGGTTTCACCGATCACCACGCAACTTTGTAGGCATATGACCACACATAATCTGAGGGGACCCCTCCATTATTGACCCCATCAAACAAAATGGTGACGCTAGAGAGCTAATTTCTTATCTAGGCCTAACCGCCATATCGATTTTTTTACTAAACTTGGTAGATATGTAGAACAGGATGCCTCAAGGTGACTGGAGAAATTTAACTCTAATTGGCAACTGGGTGGCGCTATAACAACAGAAAAATGCTTAAAAATGGCTGAAATGCGACTGATCGCTGTGGCTCCCCCTGTGGCCAAATGTTTGTTTTCTTTCTAATTTTTGGTGTGACTAAGTCATGGTATGGTATGCTGTACATATCGTGGAAACTGTCAGTGTGTCATTCTGTCAGTCAGTCATTCTGTCTGTCCCACGTTTTTCTACTCACTGATGTAGTCAATCTATGTAAAACTGCACATAGGCATTGAGGACTGGCGTAGGTAGAAGGTGACAAAGCTACCAGTGGGTATGGACTAGTAGTTCATTAATGTTTAGGAATCTCTTGGGCGGTTTTGAACCTAAAAGTACTCATTGGATTCAACATTATTCATTGTCTGAAGAGAAATATTGAGACAAATATGTGTATATAGAGAATTATGTGAATTCTTTTATATATGCTTAAACTAGAGTGTGACTACTGTATGCAAAAAAGAACTCTACAGTTGGTTAATGATGGCTTTACTTCCTCAGATTATTGTGATCTGTTAATGTCTTAGCTTTATACAGAGGATGTTGTGGTTGCTGCATATCCTTTATCTGTTTTACTGCACCCGTCTTCTCTGAGCAGAGGAGGGCGGCATTTGTGAAGTGATACCAGCAGCTCTTCTAATGATGTTAAAGAGTCATGTTTTTGTTATTTCTTTTTAAACCACATCCCACAAGCACTGAGTAATACTGAAAACCATAATTGAGTCATATATTAAAGCTGTTTAGAGGTCGTCCACAATGCCTGTTGAATATGAAAACCCTATATCCGGATTGATACCAGGCGATGGCCCAGGTGTCACAGATATTACACAGATATTTCTTGACACCCAGGTGTCACAAGAAGTGGCGCGCTTCATGCAAAACACAGTTGAACAGATTTTTATTCCATTTAGCAGTATAATGATAACAGTTACACATTCATCTACCACACTCTCCCTCTGCAGTATTTCAAAGGAGGATTGCTCAGCCCTATTAGATAGCGCTACATCATGCATCGTGCATATCCATTCATATACACAGCATTTAGACAACACTGATTTTATTCAGATTTAGCCTTTATGTTCCCCCATGAGAGCAAATAACGTGAGATATGCATCAGAATGTCATTATTTTGTAGTCAGCAGTAGCTCGCTGTGATACGGGAGATTAACTCAGCACTGACAGTCAACTTAGCGATGGCACAGAGACCAGTGGCAGCCTGAGACTTTTGGTGGACTGGAGATAAAACTTTTTTCAAATGCCAACTAGTCTGTGGCATTTAGGGACGTGTGATCATTTTCATATAATCTGCCTAAATGGTCACAACTGCCCTGGCCTGCCATTGCTAATTGAGGTCAGCCAGGCACAACAACGTGAGGTCACAATCGGAGGCAGCTTTGTGAGAGGGTGGCTCTGTTTTGTCCTCATTTTTTCTCCCCTCTTTCTGACTGTGCGTCTTCGTCTGATGTTGTGCTATTAATGTCTGGCAGAATGTGAAGATGTTTTTCTATATTATCTGTCAAAACTATCATAAAGAAATAAGACCTTTGTGTGGAACATATTTTCACATGTTGCCACACAATGAGCCTGAATGTGAGACTGAATGATGCAAATGTGTTTAATGTGCTGCAGACCCAGGCCCTGAGTGTGAGATCTTCACATTAACTCTGCATTATGCCCTATTAAATGAAATGGCAGTTACTTAGGCTTAAATGTACACACGAAATTTCTACAGTTGGGGACTAACGATTCTCTCATTTGCTATGTCTGATCATGGGTATTAATGCTGAGATTACTATGAGTGATCCAGTGCTCTTTATAGCATTTGGACAGAGCCACTCGCTGCAGCAGGAAGAGCTGTGCCAATGCATCTTTCCTCTGTAATTTCCGCGCTTCGCTCATAATTTTTTCAGTAATGCCTTGCAGGAAACTCATTCGGATTAAGGCATGTCTCATTGTCTGACATTATTCCTCTCAGACAAATGTGAATTTTTCTAAAAGACAAAGATACGGACAATTTGAGGAGATCTGATTTATTTAACCTTTATTTAACCAGAAAAACCTCTTCAGATTCAAAATCTCTTTTTCAAGAGTGTCCTGGCCAAGACAGGCAGCAACACAAGTTACAGACAGACAATGTAGAACAAAAATACAGAATAAAAAGCACTAAAACAAGCAATATAAAACACAAAATGAGATTACTACAAAGGAAAGCCAAAAAGCATGTTAATATGTCCTTGAAGTATACCATAAATTGCACTTGTGTTGTTGCTGCTGATCAGTGACTAAATATTCGGCTCTTGCAAACCTTGCATTAAAAAAACAGTATAAAGTAGTAAACGCTGATAGGTGTGACATAGTAAGAAATGTATAGCCACTTTCCTAAACAAACCAAATTCATCTCAAAATCATCATACAGAGAGTTTGGGCGACTAACATAATTTGAAAGTACAAGTAAAGATATTATACTTGTCTTGTTTTCATCAATGGTGCGGTGATTGAACTAACAGTAGATGGCAGGAGTGTCTTGTTCCATGACAGGTCCAATCTTCTCCATGTTGTGATTATGCCTCAGTCACACTCTGTCCAGTCTGTTCATGTACGATGCCTCCCGTGTGGCTGCCCTAAACATACGATGATGATTATGAATGGTTCAACACCATGTGGGCATGTGGTTGAAATCGATGAATAAATGAGGCCTGTGAGTCAGGTGCCATTCAGTTTTGCTCTATTTCTATTTTAATAAAGGTTTGTTCTCACTGTTACAGAAGGTTGTTTCCTCTGCCCCAGAGATTAAACACACTGGAAGTCTGGTAATGCCCTTATCTATATTTCTGAGGGTGCTGTAGGACTGCAGGTGACATGAAATAATTATTACACAGGCATATTGTGTATTTTGTTACATATTGTTGTGTACTGTAGGCTGACAGAAATTAAGGTAATATGTATTTTATACCTGTTTGGGGTTTAGAAGTGCACTTGCAAGGCAGCTATAACAAAAACTTTAACAAAAAGTGCTTCTGTTATTACCGGCTATTTTTCTCTTGCTGCCAACACGTGTCACAGATTAACAAAGCAGTAGCGTGTCAGAAATATGGACTAAATAACAGAAGAATCAGCTACCTCACACTAAAGTCTATCATCCCTTCCTCCTGTTGACAGCATCGGACCCTCTCATGCCACTAAACAACATCAGAAGTGACATTAAGTGAACTTTTTTGTTGAGCTTCCATTTAGCTGCCCGGCACTGTTCACACTTGTGCGTGAGGCCACCGCTTACATAAACGATGACTCACTAATGACTGGGAATCACAAATGATTATCATGATGAAGTTAGCCTTTCACCCTGTAAACACACACTGGTTGCGGGCAACACTTCATTCTCTAATGTCTGTGACGGAATCTGATTTGCCCCTGAGTGGTAGTGCTGTTAAGCATGCAATGGCTGGAAAAAGGAATCTTAGATTTTCTTAAAGTGGTTTTTATCATGTAAGATATTCATAAGATCCTACAACATAAAGTGATAAATCCTGTAGTACATTTATCCCAAATATTCCAAATGCAGTTATGTTGTTCTGACTCCAAATTAAATGACAACAAACTGTTCTGGCTCTGTACACATGCAGTGTAATCTTTATAGCCATACTATAAATGGCTTTGGTCCAAATTAAAATACTTTCTCAACAACTAGGCCTATGAGATAAGTTGCCATTACACTTTGTGCAGACAGTCATGGTTCCCAGAGGATGAATCCCACTGACTTTGGAGATCCCCCGAGGTTAACTGTAGCATCACCATGATACTGATAGTTGTGGTTTTTAGTGAAACAACTGATGGATGGATTGTAAACACATTAATGACCCCCTTGGGATGAATGGTTTATAACTTTGGTGATCCCTTTAGTCTTATCTAGTGCCACATATGTCAAAATTGATATTGTCCAATACTTTGTTTTTATGACCAAACACCTGCAAAGGTAAAGACATTCCCCTCAGCTTCAGCTGTAATTCGTACAGAATTTAGTGCTGATTAGCAAACGCTAGCTTGCTGAAACGCTAAAGTGCAAAATACCCTCCTGTTAATATTTTAGCTAGAAGCATTGTTGTACCTGTACTGTATACAGTGCAGTCACAGAGCTGCTAACCTGGCTGTAGACCTTTAGTCTTGTTATTATCTTTGCTGATCCCATGTCAGAATTGTGTTTTTTAGTCACAAAGTGTATTTTGTATCTTTTGTCTTGCCAACAATTCCTAAGGCCTGTCTTTTTTTTTTTTCTAGATGACCTAGTCCTTGTTCCAAGATGGCTGTGTTGCATATTCATGCCTCACCTACATGTTGATGGCGAGATACTGTATAGGATACAATAGGACATAGTTGCTCAAAGTAGAGCCAACGACAGTCCTTAGAAACATTTTTGTGGCCCCTAATTGTGACGTGAAATGCATACATTACATTTTAATCACCCACAATCCATTTTAATACTTTAATACTACACTTGATAAACTACTCAGCTACTGCGACTCCCTAACAAGGGTCTGTCAGGTTAGGAATGACAGCTTGTAGAAAGCTACTGGTTGCTTGACAACTAGTGGCACCAAAGGATGTATTAGGTGGCACCTTGTGAGTGTTGGGGGAATTATATTTAGTCATTGGTGCTAGTGCTGTTAGCTAAAATTAGCGATTACGGCAGTTTACTAATGTGGAAATGAGATGGAAAAGCCACCACGAGAATCACTGTATGGTTGAGGAGGAAAGGAGGGTTCAGGAAAACAGATTAACTCTTAGCTCATTGAACCTTGGGGGAAAGTTTGGTGCTCAAGGAATTTAATGTTAGTGTAATGCCATCACGATACCAATCAAAATGTCAAGTTCATGGGTGAAAAGTGCAAATGTAAGGTTGAAGAGTTTAAATGAGATTCATCTGCCCAGCAGTCAGTCTTCAGAGATCTTGTGAAAAGTAGGTATGTGGCAGCTAATGAAATTGCCGAGCATAGTAAGCTGTTGAGTGATGGAGAGTTTTTGCGGATAGTTTGAAAGTGGCTGACATTGTGAACTAATCAGTGATATACTGGCTCCCTAAATTGGCTCTCAGTCATCAAAACTTTGAGTACCCATGCCATATGCTGTTACTTTGCTGTAGGACATGACAGCAGAACGGATCAGCTTTACATCTTTTACAAAACTCTGATGTTGTTGAAAAAAATATCAATAAAAACAAAGTGTTGCCTACTAAAACTCTCTAAAGGCATCAGCCCAAACATGGCAATCCTTTTCCGAGAAATGCTATAAATAACGGGTGCATGCCAGTATGATGACAGACAGAAATGTGACGGAGTCCTCTCGGATAATAGGAGTCACTGAGATAACACCGGGTTACTTATCTCTCCTGACGATACACATGATAATGAGTGACTGCTGATGTCAAATAGACTGAGTGGCAAGGCTTTCATTACTGTGATACAGCTCACTCCATAATATGCTAATCTCTATTAAGAGTGACACTCAGATTTTAAAAGGCACATGTCATGCACTTTCACAGCATCTCCAAGCGTACAAGGCGTAATCATATCTTTTATTTTACAGCCAGTTGCATTCAAAGGTGCAGATTCTGAAAATGCAGTGCAATGTAGAACAGCAAGTAAACATGACAGGATACAATAAAAAAGCACAGCACCATTGGCCACTGTACAACAGTGTCACGTCAAGCTACATTTGGCTTGATACAATCTCTAAAAAAACACATGGGTCGTTTACTCCCAGACTTAAACATATGCTGTACTATGTATCTGTTATGGTTTTACTTCACTTGACATAACTGCCCTACATCCTCACAAGAGTGACTACAACACATACATGTTTGTGCTTTTTGCTTTTACATTGGAAATTACTCATAGACTACATGTAATGCCACTTCAGTTAAAGATGTGTTATCTCACACATTCATTCAATACAAATACACACTGACCTGAGATCGGGATTCACAATCTGTGACCTGTAATGGTACATTGATTGAAAGAAAACAAACCCAGGAAAGCTACTAGTCACTACACTGTAGTTTCAACCTGAAGAACAAGGAACACAATAATCACCACAACACGTGAGAGCATCAATCCACAATCAGTGATAATGGCAAGGAATGGTGGCTGTTAACGTCAAATAGTTAAGTCATATTATTTATGAATCTCTCTCTCTCTCTAAGGGTTTTATTCTTCTCTTAAAAACAGCAGTGTCATCAGCCTATTTTCTGTCTTTCACTTCCTCCTGAGCTACATAACAGTTCATCATTTCTGGTTTAGGACTCCATCATGGAGAAAAGCAGTGGCAATTGATTAGAATACTGTCCCACTGAGAAAATCTATGATCTTTCATGTCCTAATGAGGGATAAATACTTTATTCCATCTTAACAACTTTGGGAGCGTCAGCAGCTTTTTGTTTAGTCGGGGTCTTTCTTCCCTCTTGCTCTGCCTTTCTGGGCAGTCTGGGGCTGACAGAAGCTTTCCGGCCGGGCTGAGGGCTGGAAGAGCCAGCAGCCAGTTTGCGTTGAAGTAACGGGCTCCTGGAGCCCTTGGGCTTCGTTGGCGTCAATAAGGAGTCCATGACCTTTAGTGACCTCAGGCTGAGCAGACCACAGAAGTAGTTACACTGGTGCTGGGAGACAAACTGCTCAAAAACTTTGGGGTTTCCTTCCATGGATAGACCTTGATGCCTGCAGCACACACAACATGTTGCAGTCATGATCAGTAAATTACCTGTAAAATGAGGTTTCCACAACATTACAACACAATACGAATATACTGACCCTGTTGATTTGACTGAAATCCCAACATTGGTGATCTTGGTGTCAACACCTGCAAAATAACACCATGCAATTACTTTATTTTTCAGTTGTTTAGGCAACACATCTAAATGTGACGGCCATGCAGCGTGAACTGTCACCACACTAACGCCAGCATTAAAATATAAGAGGTAGGAAAAAAAAAAATACAAGTTGAGTTCAAATGTGTGTGTAAGGGACCTCAAAACGTTTGAAATACTTGTTTCTTCTGATGCAACACATTCTCAATCCAACCTCGTCATATATCGACGTAAGGTCATGGACTTTGCACATCCTGATACAGCGTGAAAGGTACCCTGGGTGCATTGGTTGTTGACATTCTGGGATGCCATGTCAAGTTCTGCCTGTTACATGCATTGTCTACTTTCAAAATACACTTCAGTCATCAAAGAAAATTTAACATTTACATACAGTCTCTTTCAAAATAAATGCACTGTGTCAGTGCAACAACACAAATTGACGATTTCTTTTCCTACAACAACTTAAGCACATGGTTGGGTTAAGGAAAAACGAACAGGGTTTGGCTTTATGATCTGATCATCTATGACATGAACGCCGCTTTCCTGGGTGAAAGTCGGTGGTTGTTGGACCTATCTTGCAACCCTCCTGCCCATAGTCAGACTTTTGCTGCCTTAACTTTCATTCTTGTTCCCCCATTATGCTGTCAAGCGCCGTTAAACTATAACGCTAACCAGCTGTGTATCATGCCGATGACAGCTTTTTTCGTTGGTGTATGATGACAGTGCCCAAGCGTCAGATTTCGATGACTTCGGAGTGAAACCGGATTGTCTAATGTTAAGGTAAGGGTTGAGAAGGTAAAATTTTAACTAGCTCAGCACAAAAAATGTTTTGCTTTCATATTTGGAACTTGAGAAAGTTTTACATTGCCCTTTTGAACTCAAGTGCCAGCCTACCTTCTAGCCGAGTGAGAAGCAGATTGCCACTGGTCCACTGATAGATCCAGTGCTGCAGGGTACAACACTTCTGCCCAGCGTCAGAGCCAGACCTTACGTCTATTCTGCCCGTATCATCCAGGACAGAGTATTTCTGATAGACTCCTGTCAGATCTGTTTCCACTGTGGCATAAGGGACCGTGTTTGCTGGTCGGTACATCAGATAGACTGGAATCACCCTGTGTAGCAGAGTTTGGCTTGATGTAAATTACTTTTACAGACACCCAGTGGTCTATGTAGTGTAAATGATACTCAAGGATGTTGACTTTGATGAGGAGTTAACTCGTTGTACTTACTCAAGAACGGGGCCAAAGTTTTCAATCACTCTTGCCTCTGCAGAGAAGATTTTGCAGTATTCACGAGCCAAGTTCTGAATTTTACACTCCTGTATGCAGAGCATTGGAGAACAGCCAGTAAAGATAAGCTCCACCCACACCAGTATATTTATTTAATCTTCATTTGATTAGTGTTGCAGTAATCCTACGTGGGTGGCAAGAATATTACCTGACTGATTCACTTTAATGCTGGATTTGTAAGTTTATTGGATGACATATTTAAAGTTAAGAAGACATGAATAAATTTTAAAAATCAAACATGTCTTACTTACCTGCTTGACAATGTCCAGGTTTCTGTCTATGAGGCAGCTCTCTGCTTTGCCTCCATAGGCGATGGGGTTGCGTACTTTAATGATACATGTGTTTCCAGACTCAAACACAGGCTCCAGACCATAGATGACTTTTGCCCTCCAGACTTTATGAGAACAGCCTTCACCAATATGAGATTCCTGCATCATTATACGGCCAAAGAATTTGTTACCCCACACGCCAGAATCAGCCACACCCTTGCTGAATATCAGGGGTGTCATTTCGATTTCTTCTCCAACTGCACAGAGAAGAATGTGAGAATGGCAGTCAAAAAAACATTTGGGCTCCGACACAGGAAAAACATGATCCGAAATCTATTCTTACCCCCAAGGTCCTCACGTAGGGACATTCCAGCCAAGACTGCGAGACAGTGAGAGAAGACAGAATGAGACTTGTTGTGGCCCAGTAATGCGAGGAGAAAAAAAAGTTTATCTTATGTCTAATGTAAAGTAAAAGAGTACATACTCTCTGCACTGAGAAGACAGTCTGTTGAGTCAGTCCCATAGTCATTTGTGATTGTGCATTTGTAAACACCGGAGTCTTTGCATGACGCCTGAACAACGGCAAGATTGACCTGAGTTTCATCCCCTGCACTGACAAACATAATAAAAGTTATTTTTCTTGCTAAGACCAAGAAGAAAAAACAAAACAACATTTTATAGGAATAATACATTTCTAAAAGTCTATTCACTTTCTTGTGAAACTGGAGATTTACATTTAAGTCACGCCGGAAACTCACTTTCTTGTTATCTGAGCAATCTTCACTTCATTTCTGAACCATTTGATTGTAGAGTCACTGAGAACATTGAAGAACTGACACCACACTTTCAGGTGTCCAGAGGCGTCTGCGTAGTTTTCACCCCTGATCTTACGAATGACTTGAGGAGCTGGAGGGAAAGAGACCCCAAACAGACAACATAATGAAGATACACACTTTACATGGTTCCTCATATAAAGCAAACTTGATGTATCCAGTCTGATATATACTGTATGTGCTGTATACACTGCACAGCATATACACAGTTTATTTGCCATAGTCTGTTTAAAGCAAAAATAGGCCAGGTCCTAATCTGATACTTCTATTGTTGTATTGTTCTAGATAACACACACAGTACACACTTCAATTACAGTCAAGTTATTAAAATCAAATTCAACCCACTCTGGCGGATAGAGTGCGAAAAAGTGTCAAGGTACACTACGAGCAGCAGCAACAATCAATGCCTTATTATTGGAGGTGAACAAACTTTTGCTAAAATAGGGCCAGAGTGAGCACTTTCGCAAACAAGCAACACGCTGCTTAGCCTGTTTGCTGACACTCAGACCAGGTTAGGACATCTTTAGTGGGAAACACTGAAACAACCTGATGTCCGCGTCCAATTGAGAACTTCTTTCTAATTTGACATGATGCAAACAAGGCTAAACAGCTCTTCCTTATTAGATGTGATGTGAATGAGCAAGCGAACCTAGTTTCAGAGCAACAGCAAGCTATTACTTAGGTTCCAATAGGCACTTTTTCGTGCTACAGCCATTAGAGTTTGCTCGCTCCCTGTAGGTTAAAAAGAGGTATTAGTGGAGAAGTGGAAGAGACGGGCAGTGGATGTAAAAACACCAACTGTGACAGCTGCCGTAAAACAAAGGATCATATCAGGCTCAATATAGCTGATATAGATCAGTTGAAAAATGCCTTGATCAGCCCCAATAGCGAGCTTCGAGATCAGATCAAGACATCCCTCATAAATAGTATGCTGTAAATAATGTCAATCAGCAACACATTCATTCAAGTGTGAATGCTGGCATTTCTTTAACATACTTTGAGTTGTATTTTCGGTGTTAATGCACAATATATGGTGTGCAACTGGTACACATTTTTGATGGAATCTCTTAAGGGGTCTAGTGCGTAGGATTTAGTGGCATCTGGCAGTAAGAAATATCCACTGCGTGCCAAGCATGTTAGAGAACAGCCGTATGTATTGGAGGCACCAAAATGGGCATATTTTCATATGCTGCACATACCAGTAGCAGCAATTTCTATCAAAGCAACAAGTCCTCATGCAACACTTTACCTTTGAATGGGTCATGCTTGTCCTTCTCTGCTGGTTTCCCCTCAGTTTTGGGGTTGTGGATCTCCTCAGTGGTTGGCTGACTTGGTGTTTGAGGCTCAGATGTTGTCTTCCTCCTGCTCAACAGTGGTGAATGCCTTTCTGCAGGAGGTGTTTTCTCACCAGGGGGCTGAAGTAGGGGTGATCGTCTTGACAGGCTTGGTGATGTAGAGAGGGTCACAGGACTTGTGGAAAGCTTGCTGCTCTCTGCTGGAACTTCCCTTTTCTGAGTTTGGTTATCAGTTGGTGATGTGGCTTCTGAAGTCTCCTCAGGTTTGGCCTTGGGTACTAGGATTTTACGTCTGGCCCCAGAGGCCAGCTCTTGTGGAGTAGCAGAAGGAATGGGAGAAACACTTCTTTTCTTTAACAATGGACTTGCCTCAGGAGTTGGATTGCCTAAGGACTCAGTCCTTGGAAATTCCTCAACCATTGAGCTATCCTGCTGAATAATACGAAGCTTATTCTCTTGTGTATCTGTGCTAAGTACACTGTTAGCAGGAAACCTTTTTTCACCCTGTATAGAACTGGTTTTTGAGTCGTGTTCTTCCATTTTGTATTGATCCAGTGTTGTGGAATTAATTTCAGTGATAGCCAGTTCAGTTTTGCTGTTGAGTTTAGTTTCTGGGGTTAACTTTTGTATAACTCCTATCTCTTGGCCTTGAACAGGTTCAACCTTGGCATGCTCCGAAGCTGTAATATTCAACTCTTGACTGCTGGCCTTTATAGGAGTCACTGCAAGTGGGGTCACAGGTTCTTGACTGACGGTTCCAGATGTTAGTGTTTTGGTCGGTTCATCCTTCGAAGTCGAAGAAAGAAAATTGTCTTTGACTTTTTCACGCCCAGAAGGTGGTACAACAGAGTGATCTTCCAGGGGAACCAGAGTTGATGCTCCCATTTCCTGGCAAATGTCCATAACACCTTCATTACATTTTTTGTCACTGCCATTAAGTCCTGCAGTCTCTCTAGTGGTGCCAGTGTCTACGACAGAGATAGGTGGGATTACAAGGGGTTTTTGTGAAGCTTGAATAGGTGTTGAAGTTGCGCCTTCAGACTGTATTTGTTCCTGACCAGTTTCATAGAGTTGGTGATAAACCTCCATGAGTGTTTCCTTTATGTTTCTCAGAGGAGTATCGTCAATGCACATCCCAGTTTTCTTGTCAGGCGCTGACTTCTTCACTTCCTCTTTTGACTCCTCACATGTTTCTGTCACAGTTTTGGTTGAATCTTGTTTTAAGTCAGCATGGACAGGTATGGTGGTTGCTAAATTAGCTAGTGTGGAGTCAAGAGCCCTTATTTGTGATCTCAAAAGTTCAGCTACAGATATGACTTTTGTCACAGGTTTTGGAATTTCCTGGAAGTCTTTCATTTGGAGTTCGGATACGTTTGTGATTTCTGGAGTTTTTGCCAGTGGGATCGTAGGCTCAAATATAGGTGACTTTAGATTTTGTAATGCTGAACTAGCGTCCTCTGGCATTTTTATTATATGATCATTCTTCTCAGTGTCTTTGGTAGACACATCCACAATGATAACATCAGTGTCTTTATCTGCTGTACCTTTGGTCGTTTCTGTTTCAGTGTGCTCAGTCATATGTGGAGCAGCACTTTCAGTCTCCATCTCAACTATCTTCTCATTTTGGACCATGCTCTCAGACTGCACTAATACCTTACCTACCTCGTTACCCTCTACATTCTCATCAACTTGTATTTTTGTCCCTTCAACAGTTTTTATAGCTATATCAACTTGGCTTTGCTGGGTGCTGGGGGAAACGTTACACCCTCGTGAGTTCTCGCCACCACCAGGGCTTTGGAGGGGTGACTTCTGTAGATCTGTAAAAAGGACCGTATGGCTTTCACTTGATCCCCTGGAATGATCCCGTGTGTCCCGTGTCATTTTGTCAATTTCTGCTCGAGGACCATGGCGCAAAGAAGGGGTCTGGATGTCATCTGTTGTGGTCTCTCTCTCTGTCTGAGTCTTTTGTGTTGGTTGCATGTCCGTCTGGTTGGGTGGAAGCTCAAGGCTGACAGGTGCATCATTCCTGTTCATCTTTGTATGGGCCTGTGTAACCTTGGGGCAAGATACAGACAGAGGTTTCCATGCTGTAAATACCTTTTCTCTTATCCCTGGCTGTAGAACATGGATAAACACATGTAATTTTATAAACAGCAACAGCGTAGCCAGCAACAAACAGAGAACAGAATGGGAAGAACTTGGAGCAAAAGGAAATTTATGAACCAGGGAAAAGATATAGTTACTGATTAACAAGAAACCTTTCCTTCAGCTGTTTTGTTTGCAGTGTTCACATGGATCTCAGACAGAGGTTCAAAAGCTTGGTTACATTCCATATTAGTGGTTGAATTTTATGTTAGTAGATTAGACAGGCTTGTCATCAAATCTTAGGATATTTCTTTACATTGTCAATATGAAAACATACCCCATGCAGACATTCATCTTCACCCAAAATCCATATCCAGCAGATGAACCCACACCTGTTTTGAACAATACTTTTTAGCTATGGCAGTGGAAAATCACACAGTGGTGGAATATATCTGGTATATCATATACAGCAGTGAAATGAGAGCATGGTGCACTGCGCTGTTCCATACATCTGTGCCATACAACCATGTTTGGTGGGTGTCAAAGTGTAATTGAGCTGAATCCCTGTTTCAATTAGCACGAGAGTTTCCCTGTGTCATATGTCATTCCATCATGGATGAGATAAGTCGTGATATAGCCTGAGGGCCTTTTTCTTTTCCAACCCTATGTTCCTTCAAAAAGCAAATCAAAATACTGAGCTATGAATCATATAGCATGCAATGGCATTATAAAATACAAACAGATTCTGTATCTTTGCTCATTTTTGCTCGTTTTCCTTCAGTCCCTTCTGACACTGTGAGGCCTGTTCGCAAGTAAGGTGGCTATTTTATGTTTAAGTGTGGCCAGAAAGGAATGCAAACCATTTTAAGAGGTGCTTCAGCTGTGCAGTGTTCCGTCTCAGCTACTAGTGCCGTCATTATTCAGCCATGCAGTGGACTCTGGACGATTGCATAAGCAGTGGACAATACGGATTCACAGTCACAAAGAGGAGAACAAGTGCCATTTTAGAATGTTGCCAAATATCCCTTCATGAGAGTCTTGTAACATACAAGTGGCCATGGAATAGTTAGGCACTTGTATTACATCATTAATCTGGTCACCATCACAACACCCGCCACTGACTTTCACTTTTAACAGAATTATTCAGACATTTGGGGAAATATACTTATTCGCAGACCAATGGCACTCTCATGTCTGTCTGTTAAAGTCCTTCTAAAGGTAATTTCTTTTGCAGTGCATTTTTTTGTCTGTCACAGCATACATAGCCTGTTTGCTTCAAGATAAGGGCCTGCAGCCAGCCGCTGCTAGCTTAGCGTAACACTTGAGACAGTCGAGGAAAAACAGCTAGCTTGCCTTTGTCAAGGGCTTAGGCTTACTCATTAACATGTTATGTTTAATCCCTAAAAAAGCCAAAGTATAAAAACAAAAAATACCTTTTGACTGAGCCAGGCAAGCTGTTCCCCTGTTTCCAGTCTTTGTGCTAAGCTAAGCTAACCCGCTGTTGGCTCATTTAACTCTACATAAGAAAGTGAACAAGCGCATTTCCCAAAATGTAAAGCTTTCACTGTAGAGAAAATGTGCTTTATCTGTGTTTTAATAAGGACAAATTTTGAGCTTAATTCCAAATGTATATCATAATAAAACTGTCAGGCCTTTGAACTCACACATGCAGTGCATAAATCTACCTGCTGCATCCGTCAACATGTGCGTCATTTAATTCTTGTTACACAGCGGGGCATACTTGTAAATGCTATAAATAGCACCAGGATGCTTGTGTTACTGATGAGGCCTGTGTTGGCAGCACAAAGCACTCATGAGCTCATGCAAAAAGGCACGCTCACCTCACTCAGCAGCGCTGGCCGAGACACAGACACATTTTTCTGGCAGGGGCTTATGTCCTTCCCAGACAGCAGATCTCCAGCCCGTTCACATGGACCCTCCGGTAAAGCGGTCCTGCTTTTAGTTGGTGTGTTCTCTGACTCAGCATCTCTGTGTGCCAAAGATCCATCAGTGGAAGTAACTGACTTCTCGTCGACATTCATGAACGTAACATCTTCTGCTTTACAAATGACCTCCTTTACTCTGCTTAGGGGTTCTTGGGGTGCTGCTGCAGCTCTTGACTGTCGCTGTGTTAAGGTCATGTGAGGACTTTGTTTCTGCATTTCAAACTTTTGCTCTGTATCTTTGCGTCCAGATTCCTTCTCATGCTTTGCAGCTTTTTTACCCTCAGTCCCTGACACAGTAAGATGTGTAGCTGTAGGAGCAGCAGGGGGTACTGAGGCAGAGATCTGATCTCTCTGAGAAGGCACAGTTACCTTAACGTGTTTGTTTTCATCCTTTGAAGGCCTCTCAGCAAGCAATACTTTATCTGCTTCCAATTTCTGACATTGTTCTGTCACGTTTCTGGAGTCCACAACTGATGAACTAACATCAACTTCCATAAGCTCCTCTGAAATCCCCTTAGACTTTACTGGCTCTGTGCAGGCTGGAGCTACGGAGGTTAAGGTCTCATCTTTTGCCCTCCTCTCCTCAGCTGCCCGCTCTCCTGGTGCACTGTTTGAAATTTTAATCTTCTTTTTGACAAAGGGAGTTTTGGGTTGGTGTGCAACAAAAGTCTTTAGGGCAGAGTCATAAATATATGTCCCGCTCTTATCATTTTCACTGATGGTCTGTCCATTAGTTACAGCAGACACTGCTCCATTAGTGATGGGGACTGGCTTTTCCTCCACCTTTCCCACAGTTGCCTCTTGTAACCTGGCCTCTGTCTCTACAGCCACAGCCTGATGGCTCTCCCCATTGCCCTCATCCTCCGTGGAGCTTGGCGTGCTGAGAAAGGCGTCCATTGTGGAGCGGCGCTTCCTCTGCGTGCGGTCGGGACTGATGGTTCGTAACGGCTCCTGGTTTTCTTTGCCTTCCACCTCCATGCGTCTGATCTCAGCCTTTTGTTTGAGCTTGGCAAAGTAGCGCTGGTGGATCTTGAACTCGTTCATTTCACCCACCTCCAAAACCCCAGAGCAGGACACAATACCCTTATTGTTGCTGGCTGAGGCCTGGTATATAGCTGCATCCTCCACAGTGCAACTGAAAAGAAAAGCTAATGTGAATTAAAATTATATTGAGCAAATTGATCCCTGACAGAAACAAAAGTAAAAATAGCTGACAAGGAAAAATAGCTTCACCCTGCTCAAGGGATACATTCTTTATTAATAGGTTTACTTAATGTGGGTGAGAATGTCAAGATGCAGTATTTAGGACTACTTCATTTCAGAAAGATTAAGATAACGCACTATAGTTTTGTTGCCTCCATCAGAGTGTTCTTTGGTGAGTAGTCAAGGGGCTCTTTACCATATTCAGAATGTATCTGTGATCCAGAGGTTGCCTGCGTACGGCTCTCAACATGTCCGAGCTGGCAGCTAGCAGCTAACAGTGCTAACACTCTCTGCTCTGGACTCCATTACTCCATTATATCTTTACATAACAATATTTGTTTACTTATACATTAATGCTCTGAATATCATATAGAACTCTATTACATGTATTTAGTTAAAGTTTTGTACAGGCTAATGAAGTTCTGATCTTGGTAGAACAAGTATAGTTAGTTGTCATATACAGTGTTCTCAAACATACATACTTGTAAATGTGCAGGGAATGGTTTTGCCCATCACGGAATACTTCATATTTAGGCAGTCCACAGTATCTGTCTAACTGCATATCATCCTTATACCAAATAACTTGAGGAGTAGGGTGTCCTGAAAAAAAAGACAACATTTAATTTAGTTTATAATTGCTTCACTGCAGAGTAAATAGAGAAAGGGCTTGTCTTGTAGACTATTGGCATATATTTCAGATGCTAAATGTTACATGAAACCAGGTGAGTACTGAGCCTGTTCACAGGCAGAACATTATTTTTGTGCATTCAAGTTGTTACATTGTTATAAACAATCCCTGTAATATACTTCCCATCAGGTTAGAAACATCTGCTGTAAAGCCTTTGCTGAAACAGGCAGCGTTTACCTGTAACCACACAAGAGAACTTCACATTGCAGTTCTCGGACACAGCTTTTGACTTGAGGGTTGTTTCAAAGGTGGGCTGTGTTTCTTCGGTTAACTGCGCTATCACGCTGCAGAGTGTGCTCCTGTGCAAGAAAGGGGAGCTGGTTAGTCAAGGTGTAAAGTACATTTTAGCATAATTTCATACATACGATGATCAAGTATTCAAGTACTGGCTGTAATGATTTATACGGTCGTCAGAATTAAAAATTGTAGCCTTTAACAGCTGAAATTTGGGAAAGGTAGATTTTACTTTTAAAAACATTGTTTTTCCAATTAATAGATTTTCTGTTCTAATATGGGGTGGACATAACATCCGCAAATGCAGCTCAGATTCAATTTCTGATTACAACTGAAAGTTTCTTGAAACAACCACTGTCAAAGCACATGGATATAGTGACTGTCACATCATCCATAGTTTCATAAAAGGATGTACATAAATGTGTGACAGCTTGCCATCAGCTTGACTGTTGTTTTAAAATACAAATCAAATATTGGGTTGGAGCCTGGCTGGAGCTACAGTATTTATGACTGAGCATCACTAGAAATGTCTTTTATTTCTGTAAACGTCTGCTGATCTGATCACTAAAGCCAATACTAAATTTATGCTTTCAATATCACCCGAAACACAAACTAGCATTTGTCCTTATTGAGTGTTGAGCGGATCTTATTAAAGGTAAAGGAAACAAAGGCAAACCTTATTCCTATTCTTTTTTTACAGACGCCATATAAAACAAACAAAATAAAGTGTGTCTTGTGACTTCCGCACTATGTCCTTAGAGAGGTCTATTCAGTCCATATGAAATTAATTAGAAAAATGAAACACATCACCATAAATATAATGGTTCATAAATACTGAACCATTACAGCATGTGGAGATGTTTTTGAAACATTACACCCACATAATAATATAAATTAATGTTGACTTGCACGCATATAATGAGAGCATCATCGTGCTGCTTGTGCACATGACGTGCAGTTGATCCATGTCTGGTGTTGACATTCATTTCAGTGTTGGGTCATTGCACAGTTACTGTTACACTTCACTGCGTGTTACTCATGAGTAGGCAAACAAAACAAGACAGCAATACTAAAGACAGTCACACTTAAATAATACACTGTGCACACTGTATGGCCCGCAGTAGACACAACGCACTGCTGTTTATATGTTTAAAAAATCTATCTTTTTTTAATGTTCCTGGGAGCCAGCAATGTAGCATATCATCCTTATATCAAATAACTAGGGGGTGGGGTAAAGGGGTAGGTAGGGTGTAAAGGGGAACAAATCAGGGCAGTATTAAACAATTTTTGTATCATTACTTAAGATACACCTTCAATGATCCCACAATTGAGAATTTGCAGAAAGCATTTACATCCGCTGCGAGCAGGGTTCGAACCTGCGCGGGGAGACCCCATTGGATTTCAAGTCCAACGCCTTAACCACTCGGCCATCGCAGCTTACTTCCCTGTGCAGCTGGCGAGAAGAACACTCTAAAAAAGAATTCATTGGTTCAACTTGAAAAAATGAAGGTGACTATTTACATGCATCTTTATATGTAGTTCCAACTCTGGCATTATTGAGTAAAGATGAGTCTTTTATAATCTGACAAAATCAATTCATTTAATACAACCACAATATTTTTGCTTTAATCTAAATAAAAAAGCTTAATTAAGTTGAACCAACTTAATATTTATCCAAGAGTTGTGGCAATATTTAGAGGTCAAATTCATTCATTCATCTTCTAACTGCTTCATCCTGGAGCCTATCCCAGCTGACATTGGGCGAGAGGCAGGGTACACCCTGGACAGGTTGCCAGACTATCACAGGGCTGACACATAGAGACAGGCAACCATTCATGCTCATATTCACACCTATGGACAATTTAGAGTTATCAATTAACCTAGTCACCAAACTGCATGTCTTTGGACTGTGGGAGGAAGCCGGAGGGCCCGGAGAGAACCCACTGACAACATGCAGGCTCCACACAGAGGGGCGCCCACACCCGGGACTGAACAGGCAACCCTCTTGCTGTGAGGCGACAGTGCTAACCACCACACCACCATGCCGCCCCTGGAGGTCAAATTATTTTATTTAAAATATTCTAATTTATTTAATTCCATCCTTCCATCCTCAAAAATGTTAACTTCTTAAAAATAAGTTGTCAGCTGACTAAAACACTTAAATGTGAGATGCTAGATGTAACTTTTTTATTTTAAGTATTATCCACCAACTCCATGAATCATTTTTTAGAGTGAACATAAAGTACTTGTATTTATATTTAAAGATTATATGTAGCCTCCTTCTATGAACTGAGTTATCACTTAAGAGTTGAGTGTAAAAGTCAACACCTCTTGTTCCATGAACAGATCTTTCCATGCAGAAGCTGTTGTTAGTGTTTAGCCTGACGTGAAATGGGGCCCATGGTGCATAAGTGAGATGCTTTTCTTAATCAACAGTTTATTTAAACCGTGGTCACCATGACAACAAACAAAATAATAATATGCCTCACACGTTCATCCCAGGTTTGGAAAATATTGACAGTGGACAAACATGGGTCTTGTAGTGATTTTAGACAGGTAGCACAGCACACTGGGTTAGTGTTGCACCCGTACCTGTTCTCTGGCCTCACGTTAGAGAGGTAGCTGCAGCCATTAGGCCGGCTACCTCCACTGATATCCTCCCCATTGAAGGACCTTCCGTTGCTAGAAGAGGCGCGTGTCATCGTCCTGCGTGAACCCATTTCCCACCAGATACAGGAACACTCAGCGGGAGGAAAAGTTCTTCAGGAGAAGAAAAAAAATTTTTTGTCACTTCCAGAGAGATTAATGAAAGCTGAAAGAGAAGAGAGTAAAAATATGAACATTAGCAAGAGATTCTATTTAAAATAAACCTCTATTACATGCTCTCATATTCAATATTTACATAAACAACATTCAGCAGTCTGTCTTATAAAGTTAACTCACCATTCAGTAGTTTCACTCCCTCCTTTGACAGACACCCCACAGCACTGACTTAAGGCACTGCAATTTCCAATCAAACATGAGCATGCGTAGGCTGCTGGACTATTTATAGTTGGCCTGCAAATAGGCACAAGAGCACATCGCACTTTCCAAAACTTGTCTATGGACCATTTGATAAAAAAAACAATATGCAAACAACAAAAAAAGTAACGCCACGTTGTAAAAGATCTTTACAGGAGCATTTAAAGAAGAAAAATCCACAGTAGGTCCATGTCAAACACAAGGTCATCCCAAGTTTGGTAGTTCCCTGAATAGGAGGAGCGGTATTAAAAAACAGGGTGAAGGGTTTTTCTATTGTGTTTCTAATGGATTACATGTGCTCAGAGAAGAGGGGAAACACTTGTGTGGTCAGTAGCTGGCTGCTCTTCTTCTCAAACTTTTTAGCTCTGTGTACAGACTGTAAAAATCATATGAGCCTGTCACTCAGGAGAATGACGTCATCACTTTTAGTATTATTCTCAGCAGTACATTCTCAGTCAGTCACGCGGGGTCACTTTTCAAACATAAAACTGTGCATAATTACCTTTATTTGGCCGAAATTGTTTTCCCCAGTTGTTGTTTAGAATGAGCTTGTTTTAAAAAAGATGAAGATGTATTTTTATTAAAATATATATTAGAATATGAAATGGTGAAGCCTAACAAGCTCTGCGGCATGCATTGTCTACTGGGTGACAATTGCTCTGGATCCCCAGAGGAAACGCAGTAGGAATAGAACAGCCTTATATAGGCAGATCCCAGTGACTGCCAAAGAGCTATGGGCTCTTATCTTTACCCAAGCATGCACATACACATGTATTGTCTGTCTCACACACACACATACACACAAATAAGTGATTAGTGATTTCTTTGTGCGTGTGTGTGTGTGTGTACTTTACGGGATGTGTTGATTTCATTAAGTATGATTTATACAAATGTTTGACTGAAATTTTTTCCCCCATCAAACAAATCATAATAAAGTTAGAAGTTAAGTGACCTGTAAGATTGTGAATTAAAAGCTATCAAAATCACCGCTTGTGTTTTATTTTCACCTTGAACCTCTCTGCATGGTACACAAACTGTAAACAAATCTTCTTTGAACTGATTGCAACTGGCACCAGTGCGACTATGAATTACAGCTTCCTGAGTGTGTTCCCCTTAAATCAAGTTCAAAGATATCAATCCGAATTTCCTCTCATATTACTTTGTACGCTCGTCATATTACACATGCCTATGAGCCGTCTAGCTATTTCCATTTTTTTTGTTCCATCCATCCATCATGGCCCTCTGTACGTCCCACACTTTCCACCTTTGTTGCCAAGGCAGTGACACACTGACTCAACTTAACGACCATGATTAACTAAAGAATTTCAATTTCAAACTACATGTCAATATTCTCATTAAAATATGACAGGCGTAAAACCTAAAAATGGACAAACAGTTTGATATTTCAGAATGGATTCCACGAGCAATACACACACATACACGCATATACATACTGCAGTGATAGATGTGTATGGGCAGCAGACCCTTGTGTGTGACTGGTTGCCAGGCCTCTATGGGGGCTGGAAAACACAGTTGCCTCAGCGTGGACTAAATATTCTGGACAGGGTGTGTACAGAGAGATCAAAGCACAGCAGGGTGTGGAAACACAGAGGCCGGGAGACTCTGTCACGTGACTTGATTTGACAGTGAATCCCACTTAAGCATGTTACCCAACTGCTGATGGCTGGAGAGGGATTTCCTAGTGCTCAACTGAATATACGAAGAAAAATGTGCCTTTATGCTGTTGTGCAGAATCTGGACCTGCATCTCTGCTCATACAAAATAGGACCAGTGGAATGAAAAGATCCTTCAGACGGTACTACTTAGACAGACATCCACATGTAACTGTTCCGGGAAGTTTTGTTTCCCTGTATTTTGGCAAACCGCGTAGCATTATGCCAATTACATTGATGTTTTAACGATTCCTCTCCAAATCAATTCAGTCGGGGTCTGTTGGGGGCATGATTCCAGCGTTGCGTGCCCATTGCCTCATGCTTTGCTATGTATAGCACTTTTCAAAATCCTGTTGTGGCTTAGTCCGGCTGATTTATTGACCAGGGTTACAGATGATGATCACTGAGATCACTACCTCTGGCTTTGCTGATACCATTACCTGTGATCTGCAAACATAATTGTGTACTGTCAGAAAAAGAAGGAGGTCAGCGCAGGGCAAATGTAAATTATTACACTCAGTCATTAGAACCAGAGTGTTAATGGACCAGCCCAGGTCTGGAGGACTGTTGTTGTTCAGGGTGTATGCAGAGGTGGGTGGGTGTGTGTGTGTGTGTGTGTGTGTGTGTGTGCCAGGGGAGATAGGGATAGACCAAAAGGTATGAGGCAGGTTGGACAACTGTCAGCTCTTCAGTTTCACTGTGGTATTTATTTGCCAGCTTCGTAGACGTCCAATAAATAGTGACCTTTCAGTGTGTACTCATGAACCTTTCACTCACACCTTCCCTCTTGTCCCTCGCTCTTTCTTTGGTTATAATGTACGATTAAAAGACAAAATACGAAGAGAAGAGAATTTTTTATTTTTGGGTTAAATTTGTCGTAAACTGGCCATCGAAGAACACCTGCATTCAGCCTCTACAAATCATTATGTCCTTGACTCACACACAGTGTCAGCCAAAATGAATGTCAATATAGTTTAATGTTTCTGTGCAATTAAACAGCCACAATGTTTTTGTTATGAACAGGTGCGTTCTGTCATTTCTCAGCGGGAAAGTAGCCTCTCAACAGGAGCATGTGTTGACTGAGCTCTAAGAGCTCTAACATCGAAGCATAAAATCAGGATGGACATGTCCACTGGTGTTGTGGTGTTCTTCAGAATATGCTTTATGAGGTGACAACCCCAGCTCCTGCTTTATATGAGTGAGTACTGGCCAATAGTGTTTCCTATTGTTTAGCTCTGTTGGTTAATCAAATGGTCGAGAATAAAGGCTTGATCTTCTTCAGTTCTTCAAACTATCAAAGCTAGTATTGTTGAAAGTGGGAATTAACAGTTTGATGTTGCTGCCTGTGGAGTAGGGCTGTGTACTGGCAAGAATCTGGTGATACGATACATATCATGATACGACTCAATATATTGGGATCTATTGCGATATTTTACAATCTGATTTTAGCAAAACTGTCATATTATGAAGAAAACACCAGCATATGCATAAAATCGGTGCAATAAAAGTTTACTTTTTATGCAATCAAAACAGTGGGATCGGCATTTGTGTTTATCACATTGATTTATGCATCGATTTCAAGATTCTGCTTCTCACCTTTAAGGCCCCTAATAATTAATCCCCTTCCTACCTGTCTGATTTCCCTCATATCTATACACACTTCCATACTCTTAGATCCTCTTCTGCAGTCCAACTCACATCACCATCCGCCCGCCTGACTACCATGGGCTCTAAAGCCTGACATTCGCAATATAAACTCCCTTTCTCCTTTCAAACCCCATCTGAAAAGACACCTTTTCAAGCTGGCATGTGAGGTCTGATTTAATGGAGACACACATATGGTGACGTGCTCTGATGATGATTTTATGATGATGACTTTATACCTAATACTTATAATTAAGATTTTTGTCTAGTCACTTTATTTGATTTCATAATCAATGGATAAATTGCTGCTTGTAAGGTGTCCTTGAGTGCTTTGAAAGGTGCCTATAAATGAAATGCATTATTATTATTATCATTATTATTATAATTATATATTATAATGGAGTCAATGTATCAGCAATGAATAAATCAGTAAAAAGTGCTTGCAGTGTTTAAACACAACGCAGAATGAACCACTGCCAAAAATTTCTGCTTGTAAACCATTAAAAAAATCAATGCAGCCTATTTGAGAATCAATATCACAAAACATAATATCTCAATACTCAAGCATATCAATATTTTCTTACACCCCTACTGTGGAGCAAATTAACTCCTGAGATAAATCACTACTATTTAAGCTCCATGAAACGCCAGCTGCATGGGAACAGGCTGTTCTAATCCAACTGGGATATTACAGCACTCACATCCAAGATGGTGTGAGTTGTGAGGTGTCGACATGGATAGACGGGGAGAGGGGCACACCAGTGGACAAACAGGGGTGGAGGTAGATATAAATGGGATTTTGATCACAGATTAATGGATCTCTCTGGGGATGGGGTCCCTTTAACATAGCTAGGGGACTAGAATTGCAGAATACATACTGGTATACTGACTTTAAGACCACTGTCTCTTATAAGATTCAGTATTATCAGTCAGTGATCAACTAAGTGTTTTCAGTTCAGTCAGACCTCTGTGGCTCTGGCCGTTTTATTTGCAGGGCGCCCTGATGCCAAGTGTACCCCCCAACAGCCTCCCGCACACACGCACAGTTGGACAGTGGGTTGTTTTGATGTTTGACAGGTCTCTGTGGAAACTGAGCTTGGCTTTGTACAGCCGTCTGGCCCGCTGCTGAGGCTGTGACATCATCTTCTGGATATTCACACCAGTGTCAGCTCCAAGGAAGCAGAAACAGGAGAAGACTTGACCTCCAAGGACAGCTGTTTGCCCCACACTCTCACACACTCATCAAGACTTTACGTAGCACTGCACTGCTCACACTGCCCTCAGCCAATCGCATGCACAGACCATCAACATATAGTATGTTGTTCTATATGGACTAATGAGCTGTAGTTCATATGACAGCATACCCCTGATTAGAGCTAATGGCCATGATGACAGATGGGATAAATTTTCATATTCAATTAAACATTTTAGGAATGAACATGGTGAATATTGAATTTCTCACTAAAAGCAAATGAGATTTTGATTTACATTTTGATTGGAACTGCTGCACTGATGATAAAATGGAACTTTGTGTGGCAGCTTTAACGAATACTCAACAATATTATTGCGAAATAATATCACTTTTGATTTCATTACAATGTTACACAATGATGTAGGTTTTGTTTCAACATTGGGTGTGGACAAATTTTAAGTCGGAGGTTTGGAAGTCCTCCACCTGAATTTTTTTTTTTAATATTTTATTCACACATTTGTACATTTTTCTGCTGGGGGAGGGCAAATTCACTTTCTAAATATTAAGTAGGACGTTTACCCTGCATTCCCCCCAAAGTCTTACTCTTACAGGGTTGTAATTTAATTGTTATGGTACTTTTGTGCACACAGTTTAAGTATAAAATGTCTGCTACTTAGTGTGCACAAAATATCTTTCAGCTCAACACTATTTTATTTCACTGACATATATATTCATAAATATTCTAAAACACAATTATAGTCCTTTAAACTTGACCAATTAACGTAATAAATGATGGACAGTGTAGCTGCAGGACAAAGCAATGGATTGTTCTGCAGGTGGAATTACAGTGCCCTCTAGTGGTGATAGTAAGAGCTCCTGCAGGAAAAACAGCTACTGAAAATGGACATCACGCATTGTGGTAGACACTGACAATACTTATTTGAAAAGACGAAACATCACATCACTCAGAGCATATTTGGCATACTTAAATTTTTTAATGAACTTGAGAAAAACACCTGAGTAGTCGTACAATGTTGAGAGTAAAAAATAAAGTGTTTAAGGTGCAACAGTGAGGCAAGTTGTGAAAGAGACACTTCCTGTCTCAATACAACCCGTCACCTACTACCAAGATAAGACCATCAACCTTGGTGTAACATAATCTTCATCAGGAAGTTTTGAAATAGATAGTCAAAATAGAAACAGCACTCAAAATATAAAATGGTTACCATAAAAGGTGTAATAAAAAACGAGGTCTACATGGTAGACTGCCTGCAAATGTATGTGAAACAAGCCCTTTAAGCTTCCAGTCCAGACAGACCCGAATATATTCAATGATTTGTAATGAACAGTCATTCATTGGTGTTACTGTTACTTTGCATCCATTTGTGTACCATTACTTTCTTTTGTCTTTCTTCTTCAACATGTCAACAACAGTTGGAGCCTTGCGCTTTACACCTAGACAAACACAATGAAAAGAGGTTTTTTAGAGGTAGGATTTTTTTTAGTTAAACATGACAAAGATCAAAAGAGGTGAACATTTCGTAAACATCTTAGTTACTCGCAATACCTTGCTTTTTGCTGGGTGAACTGCTGGGTGACTCAGCAGGGTTGGCGGACCTCTTGGCGTAAGCTGACTTCATCCTCTGGATGTTCTGCTTGCTGATCACTTCATGCTGGACAATAGGATGCGGGTAGTCTTTACCCACAATGCATCCTGCTGCCTGCTGGACACTGCGTGGAGCTTTCCAAGGCTCATAGATATACTGAGCTGGGAACTTCTTGAGAAGAGGAAGGTACTTTCTGTAAAGTAGAATAGAGGCAAAATTACTTCACATGTAAAATCTAACAAAGTAACGCACACCAACAACTATAGTGAGGACTTGATTCAACAATTGACTGTTGATCTTGAAGAAGGCCCAAAATTACTTTGTATAGCACATGTATCATTTGTGATAACTTGAGCTTGTTCGGTTTGCGATCTTACTTGATGAAGTCTCCATTTTTGTCTGTCTTCTTGCCAAATGCAACAGGAGAGTAGACCCTGAAAAACTGGTGGAAGAAGGCACTAGCTGAGAGCCACTGCCAGTTTCCAGCATTCAGAGCCCAGTCGCCGTCCAATAAAAGCTCCTCAAACACCTTCAGGAGCAGTGAAACAAATGTTAGAAGAGCACACTACAGATTTTGTTTTCCATGCATTCTTTTTCACTGTCAAAATGGTCAAAACCTGGTGTCAACATCACCCACAATGCAACTAGATACGGTGTACGTTTTTGGTTTTTTTCCCCCTCATTAGTAGAAATGATTGTTCTGATTGGAAAAAATCCTTTTGCAGAGCCATTTGATCACGACGCAGCTATCTACCCTCTACCGTAAGCTCCACAGCATGGATGGGTTTTGAGCCTGTTCTTTGGCAAAGACGACATCATGCTTAACCTAAATCACAAGCAGCAATTAAGGCAACTTCAATTCACACCTTCTGCCCTTCTTCCCAGTTGATCCACAGGTCTCCCCTGGTGAGAAAACAAGCGACAGCATGTCTGGCCAGATGATGGATCCAGCCCTCCTGCCTCAGCTGAGTCATGATGGCATCGATGAAGGGGAATCCAGTCCGAGCCTTGAGAAAAATAAGGAACACACAGGATGACAAGAAATATTTATCATCCAGGAAATTAGATGATCTTTAAATAACAGTGATGCTACTGAAATACCTCTCTCCACGCAGCCAGAAATTCAGGGTTTGTATCCCAATCCACCTGGGTACATACAGGGTTGCCCTTCATCTTGTTAAAGTTGGGGATACCCACACTTGCGGTGTAGAAGAACTCCCTCCACAGCAACTGGCCATGCAGAGACACTGGAGGATCCGAGTGCTTCCTCTGCAAATGTCACATACACACATCAGTCAGACCGAGTCACAGCTTAAATCAACTTCTTGCTATTTTTTTTTTAATACTGCTGAATTGTAACACAGAGGAATATAGCGTAGCATACCTTGCTACCTACAAAACCTGTGCTGTGTTGGTGGCACTCACCCCCCGATAGACGTCCGTCAGCCTCCACCAGAAGGTGCGTGCAGACAGGCAGCCAAAAGTGACATAGGGACTGAGGACAGTGGTGCTGGGGCTCAGAGAGTTCGGAGAAGTCTGCGGCTTCTCGAAGCTACACACCCATCCCTAAAGTAAAAAAAAACAGAGGAAGCAATGTAAATCAGCTTGGAGCCCTGCTTTTCAGGATAGGGTGGTTGAAACGGGAAAGGTTGCTGCTTGTAAAAGAATGTCATATAGGCATTGTTATAAGGCAGAAAAATACTGACTGAAGCTGGACAGGTATATTGCTTTTATAAGTGCACAAAAATGAGGGCAATGTGGAAGCAAATCATCATCTGTATTAAAATGAATGTAATTTTTGTAGGTGTATTTATTTATTTAGCTCTGTGTAGGTTTTATTTCTATGCAGCCATGTTATTGATTTATTGAACTGTTGTTTGTCCCTGGTATTCTTGGGGTCCAAAAACTTTGGCAGGATCAACTACAGACATCACTGATGTCTCAGCTTTGCGGTCTAAAAGTTGACATGCCATATCCTCTGCTACTTAATCATTTCTAAACTCAAATTCCCAATGTCCTGTGACTAAGCCTCCTATGGCGCATTTGGATGTCCGGACGGTTCTGTGTGTCTCAGCAGTGAGCTTCAGCATCAAAAACTCTTCAGGTGTGCAGAAAGAAAGACTACATGTGAATGTAATTGCAATACCGTTCTTTCCATATGTTCATCCAGTCTCCTCAAAGCCTCCTGTTCTCCTCCCGGGAACGGAGCCTCTCCAAGAGCTGCAGTGTCTGGGTGGCCGAGCTCCTCCAGCAGAGGGATCCCATATTTCTTCTCATGGCTTTCTGAACAAGGCGTCTTCACATCTGTGACAGGAGAGATATAATTCAGTTAGCCTGTTTCAGTCTTCACACTACACTTGCATGTTAGCTTTTCATAAACTTTGTTGTTTGTAGTACCTTTCATATCTTCCATGGTTGGAGCAGGGATTGGTTTCTTAGGCGGCCCAAGAGTCTTCACTATGGCCTGCATGCGGTTATAAGTAAGAGGAGCCTTCCCATTGTTTTCCTCAATTATCCTATGGAGATATGACAGATGATGAAAGTAACACTTTCACAGGATTTAAAACTGTAAGGGAACAATGTGTGAATGCCCCAATATATGTGTGCATGTTCAGTAATACCTGTCGATATCATAAAGAGTGTGTGAGATCTTGTAAATGACTTCGACTCCATGCTCTTTGGCCAGCGTGGTCACTGTTTTGTCCCGGCTCAGACTGTAAGGCTCTGTGTCGTACTCATAGGTCAACTTTGTGACTTTCCAGTTGTCAAACAGCTCTGGGAACACTTCCTCGGGTTTCCCTCTCACGACAAACAGCCTGAAGGAGTTCAACACACCACAATATGACAAGATAACAATATGAATGTATGTTTTTAACTTTCTTAATAGTCAATATTTCAAATATGTGTGTGTCTCTACCTGGAGTGGAGCTTCCTGAGGCTGCAGTCCAGGTCTTCGAGAGCTCCGAGGAGAAACCTCCAGCGGTTGATACTCATAAGGGTTTTGTCATGGAGGTGAGGGTCCAGGATGAAGACAGGGTACAGCTCCTTACAGTCCCTCAGGGCAGCTATGAGCGCTGGGTTATCATGCAACCTCAGACCCTTGCGGAACCAGTGAATGCATGTGTGTGCCATGTCTGTTAACCTGTGAACACACGTTGACTTTTCTTTATTCCACAATAATGATCCCTAAAGGGATATAATATATGGGCATGGTTACACAGACAGCACATGAAAAGATGTACTGGCAAATGTAACAATACGAGCTTAAATCTTCAAAGAAAGAACAAGAAGTTTCACAGGACTGCTTGAAATAGATAAATGCCCAAGTTCTGGGCATCGACTCAAATTCATGCTGCTCCTTCTCAGATTCACAACACGATCCAGCTGCAGAAACCATGCAAAGATTTCTTAAATATATGACAGCAAAATGTTACATTGTCAAGGAATTACATGCTCATATTAATACTCAGGTATGCACAGCTGTGCGGCGACACTTTACCTTGAATGTAGCTCCACACACGACTCTGCTCGATCGTTTCTGTGCTGTCTAATAGGTTTTGTTTGGTAACCCTGCACGTTGGCCTGTGTTACAAAACGGGAAGCGCTTCTACGTCATCAGCGAAACAGCTAATCAGAGAAGAGCAAGTGAGGAGCCACAGCACTTTGTCGGTTTGTACACCAGGTGGCACTATGTGCAAATAATACACACGTTACCTCGGTTAAAAACTATTATTTAAAAAAAGAAAATGTGGTGTTGGGCAGATTGTGAATGAACATGTGTGTGTGCAGGCTGTGTGTCAGTGTCCAGGAGAGGAACAACCAGCAGCACGAGAGGAGCGTCCTCTCCGTGTGTCACCACTTCCTCATGGCACAGGCCTGCTGAGCGCTCACTCTATTCAACACACCGCGCTCTGACTGCTCAACACACACCAGCCCATCGTAGCTCGCCGTGATCGTATAGTGGTTAGTACTCTGCGTTGTGGCCGCAGCAACCCCGGTTCGAATCCGGGTCACGGCATTGTGGGACAATGTCACGGCAGATGGGCTGTCTTTTGGCACAAATGTTTCTGAGCGTTACTCTATACGTGCTGGCGACATACGGTTAGAATATACAGTAGTTCAACACAGTCTGCCTTTTTCCTGCATGGAAAGATTTTCACATTTAAAGACATGGAAAGACTCATCATCCACTCAAGTAGTTTAATTTGAAGTACTTTACTCGAGTTCTTCCATTTAATGCAGCCTTGTACTTCTACTCCACTATGTCAAAGTCACTCATTTATTTATTGCCATCAGTTTTGTGTATGTAGCCTATGTGTATGTGTGAGTATGTATATATACATAGTCTGACAAAGCAAAACACATCTGTCATGATTGGATATAAAGGATATAAAGATGAGATTTTGTTTTAATAAGGTATATATTTATATATATATATATATATATATATATATATATATATATATATATATAAATATATATATTTAAGAATTTTTATTTTCTATTTTAAGTATTTTTGTAATTATTTTATATCTTGCTGCAAGACACATTTTATCAGTAATTAATTTAATATATTAGAGTAGGTCAGGTAGAATTAATCATTGCACAGCTTTATACTGATGGGGAGTTAGATAATTGACTATTATTAATTTATGGAAAAGGGGTGGGAATAAATAAGATTGTGTTTCCTCCCACTCCTTTTTGGACATGTAAATCAAATCATTTTATGTTGTCTTCACTTTTCATGCTTCCTTTAGTAGCTTGTTTTTTCCATGTGTGTCTTCTACTGTATGATTATTTTGTTTATTTGCTACCTACATATTTGAAATAAACTGCTACTAACTAACTAACTAACTTACTAACTAACAATGGTACATGAATTTACCTGTAATATTAATCATATTACATAATGATAGTAAAACACTGAAAGGGACTATATCGTAGCTAACTAGACTTGTTTGAGTTTCTCGAGGATGTTTCACCTCTCATCCAAGAGGCTTCAGGCTTTAAACTCTGTCCCTGAGGTCCCATGTAAGCTCCAAGTTTCAAAGTCATTAAAGGTCACATGTGTCTCTTTGACCCACTGGGCCGTCATGTGTGTTGTTAGGGTTTTAGCTGGGTCCAGGTGTGAATGGGTGTTGAGTCGTCTGGAGAGGGATCCAAAGACTGCACTGCAGGTGGGTGAAAATGGTGTTGAAGGCCACCTCTTCTGTTTAACGATGGTCGCTCCAGTTTGATGTAGATGGCTTCTTTAAAGCCTCTTTCAAACTGTCAGTCTTGTCTGGCCAAGATGTGAATATGCTCTCCTCCAAAGACCAGGTTTAGTTTTCTTCTTGTAAAATGTTGCCTCAGGGGCCTTTTACAGTTTTTTCTTACACTTTAATTTGGTGTGGTAATGTCAGGATAACTTCACAGGAGTGGAAATGTAAAAATAAAAACATGTAATGACTAGTATACTGAATGTGGAAAAACTGAGAATATCTTCTGAAGACACCACAGGCTGTTTGTCATCTGTGTTGTAAATGGATCAGCAGTTTTATAATTTACTTTTTAAACCAAAAAATGGGAAAAATTTGGAGGTATTTATTTATAGGGGTTTTTTTTTCATTGGTTTTACTGGTCCGGCCCACCTGCAATCAAATCAGACTATGTGTGGCCCATGACTTAAAATGAGTTTGACACTCCTGATTTAAGATTTGAATTTAGGACTTTTACTTGTAGTGGAGTATTTTCACAGTGTGGCACTGATACTTTTACTGAATTAAATGATCTGAATACTTTAACGTGTAGCATTTCTTATTAGTTTTTTCTCCACTTCTTTGTCTTTCCTGTAAAGCACCACCAGAGGGAAACACATTCAAGGAATTTGGAAGACTGTAGTTTTTACAGGTTGGCTCAAACGCATCCAAATGAGATAGTCCTTTCTGCAGTAATCAATTAAGATGTGAAAGGTACCTGTGTCAGCAACTGCTCCCAGAAAAAAAACATGGGAATCATCAATATGGGCTTTAGGCTATAGGGGGCGTTTGTTGGCATGTAACTGTGGCCCTTGAGCAAGACATTTAATCCCCATTGGTTTCAATAGAGCTCAATTAGTGCATTCTGATGGATGTGTGTCCAGTCTAAACTCATGAATGAAGATGCGAATGCTACCTTCATTCATTTATTTATTCATTTATGTTAGTCTTTATTAGGCTGCATTTAGAAAGTAACACATTTCCTGGCCCAAATTGACTCTCCTGTCAAACTGACTGGCTCCATGAAGCACAGGCTGATGTCTAGTCTAACAGTAATTTAATCAGAGGGAAACATGGTTCCTGTTTGTTTTACATGGCTGCAGCAGGACAGGTAATCAACCTGTGGAGGGTACAATGGGAAAATGGGTTGCTGCCTTCAAGTTCCGTCGGAAATATCGGGACTAAACAAAAAGCACGCGACAACAAAGTGGTAATTGGATAATATGGCTCGTGCTTCACTACTAAGATGTGGCGTTTATGTCGCTGGGAGCAAAAAAGAATATTGATGTGATACAGATAATAGGATGTGGTTATTCATATGAGCATTTTCATGTGTCTAATTTTGCATGTTTAAAAAGTGTAGGTTGCGATTAAATGTTGAATGTCACTTATCAATTCGTTCATCAACTTGTGCAGCAGCACAAAGCTGCTGCCTGCCCATTGTCTGACTTGTGAAACTGAAGCCCCCCCGCTGTGTTATTATTCCCAACCATGTGGCTGCAGTCACGACGAGCAGCAGCCTATCGGAATTTCGGCTCCAGTCGGTAACTCTGTGAAGGCAGCATCTCAGTCATTGCTCCGTTGGCTCGCGCTCTCGCCACTCACCGGCCTCGGCCCGCCCAGCAGCATTACAGCGGCATGGCAACGGCTCGGAGACGGGGGGAGAAGGTGTGGTGAGAGGGGACAGTCCAACCGGACCAGAGAGAGTGCACTAGTAGCAGTAGCACTATCCCCACTCTGTTCACTGACTGGAGACACGCACCGTGTGGCACCTCGGCCATTCAGCGCTCACACACTGAGACAACGATGCACCACCGCCGCCGCTCCGCACAGTCGCTGCAGCTGCTGACCAGGTGTTGGACTAAACAACAGGGACGTCGTTAACGTGACAGAAGATACAAACTTGTATGTATGTGCTGTGCGCTCTTCTCCCTGGTCCCGTACACAGACGATCGAGAAGATGCTGAGCCGACTGATGAGCAGCAGCATCAGGAGTCTGGACAGGGAATGCAACTGCACTGTGAGGCTGCTGGACGACTCGGAGTACACCTGCACGATTCAGGTCAGTGGGGACCAACATTTCCTGTTTCTCAAATCACCTTGTTGTGGAGGACGTGCTGGTGATGACACGTAACGGGGCGGTGATCAGGTAAAATGACTTACCCCCAGCTTGTCTACCCCCCCATCTCTGTCTGCTGCAAAAGGAGGTGTCATCTACCTTAACTCCACGCAGTGTCACATAGAATTTATGTGAATGTTGCTGTGTGTTTGTGGCCAGACGTCTGACATCAGTGGGCTGCAGATGTTGCTTTCGTCAGACACCATACCTGTGTGGACATGACCTCATGTGGTGTGTATCGCAAAACTAAGCCTAATATCCAACAGAAATATCAAAATGCAACAAAATAATACCTCTGTGTGATGCAGAGATTTTAAAATCTGGTCATGCATGCATTGATTTGAATGCATTATGAAACAAATCCTGATAATCTGATCATGAATGATTTCAGTGGAGGGCTCAGAGGATTTCTGGATCCTCTGGCTACATGAGACAGATGCAGGCACAAGAGGGTTTGGTCCATAACCAGGGGAGATTTAATGTTGTTTAGATGCTAATTATTCTGAATAGATGGTGGGCATATTTTAATTTGTCCACAGGCAGGCGTTGTCAGGCCCTCAGTTGTCAATTTGCCCTTCAGACTGACCCTGGCTTTGACCATGGAGTATCACTCTGCTATGCTTTCTGGACCCCGGGAAGAAGAAGATCTGTTTTGATGAAGCTAATGCAGCGTTTTATGAAGATGCAACCCGCTCAACTGATTCAAACTTTCTTTGGATCATAAAGGTTTGAAGCAATGTGACAGATATAAGGAGGCGTCAAGGGTTTCCTCTGCCCTGTACAAACTAGTTGCCAGTACACTGTGTGAAATACCCCACCTCTCTGCCATCGCTTTAAACAGGCAGCACTATAAAAGAAAACAATTATTGGTATTTCTGCAAAAAATGACAATGATGTGATTTTTGCTGAGACCTGTACCAAAAGCATGTGCCCTCACGTCTGGAACATGTTTTGTATGCTGGGGCTTCTCTTTAGCATCACAATGCTACATTAAAAATAGTGTGTTATAATGCCATTTTTAATGTAGCATTGTGATGCCATGGTAGAGATGATATGCAGTGGTTAGCATTGTCGTCTCACAGCAAGAAGGCTCGTGGGGTTCCTGGTTCAAACCCCGGTGGGAGAGCCCTTCTGTGTGGAGTTTGCATGTCAGCGTGGGTTTTCTCCAGGTACTCCGCCTTCCTCCCACAGTCCAAAGACATGCAGGTTAATTGGTGACTCTAAATTGTCCGTAGGTGTGAATGTGAGTGTGAATGGTTGTTTGTCTCTATGTGTCAGCCCTGTGATAGTCTGGTGACCTGTCCAGGGTGTACCGCGCCTCTCACCCAGTGTCAGCTGGGATAGGCTCCAGCCCCCTCGCGACCCCCAACAGGATAAGCGGTTACAGAAATGAATGAATGAATGAATGAATGGATTTTGCACTTGGCCATATCGTGATTCTGATAATATTTCGATTTGTTGTGCAGCTGTTTTTTTCCACTCTGGGATGCAGCATGTTGGAAATGTTTAGCATTAAAAAAGTAGATTTTTAAGTAGTTTAGGTGCCTTTGGTCTAATGCTGTGGGCTCCACTAAGATTTTATTTCCCTTATACCATATCATTTTGTGATTATTGGTTTCAGCTTTAATTTGAATCCATCACTGGTTTTTATGTGTTGTTTATACAGTGGCAAAGAAACATCAGTTCTACTTTATGGGGACTTCTGAGGCTGTAGTTTGTAGTGCTGTTGTATAAAGTAGAGTTTCTGGTTACTTGGTGTAGATCAGTGTCTGTTATTGCTTCAGCAGGTTTATTGATAGGTCTTCCATGTACCCCGGTCATACTGATTAAGTGTGCACATTGAATTAGGCAGTCAGTCAGTGAGTCCGAGCAGACCTGTTTGAAGCATTTCTCTTTATTTCTTGTACTTCTAGAGTTGTCTAAAAATCAATTGTATTGACATGAATGAAGGTGAGACATGACAAGAGTCAGTAAACAGGCTGTGTGTTTATAAGCATGAGAGCGGAGGAGTAAGGGCAAGTGATTAATGTCTATTAGCTGCTTTGTAAATCAAGAGTGTTTGTGTGTGTGTGTGTGTGTGCGTCTCTGCAATGTCTTTAGTGCGGCTGCATCATTGAGAAGTCTGTGAGCGTCATCTAACCAGGTCGCTTGAGTTGCCGGAGCTGTGTTTGAAGCTTGTTACTTGAAGGGATTCCATTGCCGCTGAATTAGAGATGACAGCACACAAAGACCATCACCACCTGTTCATCCCGAGGATCTGACGGCAAAGCGAGCCTTTCAGCATCTAACAGCTTAAAGTGGCAATGCTCGGGGGACAGATAAAATGGTGATTTTACGTCAGTCTCAGGTGCCTGCTCGTCCTCATCCTGTCTGTAACTAAATGATACAGATCGCCAACAAGAGATTTTATACCTGTAGTTCTATTTTTTATTTAATGTATCGAAGTATGCAAATGGTCGTGGTAGTGACTCTCGGGTCCCATCATGTTTGGAGAGAAAAGAAAATGCTTTTGTCATTTATGCGACTTCCCAACTTTTAGCTTTAATGTTTGACAAGCCAAACACTATGTACATTTTTGCCTCCTGACTGCAGGGGAAGGCAAAGTGTGTAGTGATTTCTGATGAGATCTGTTTACCAAAGTACAGCCCGCACATGCTCCCCCTTGACTTTTGAGCAGCTCCTTCACCCAGTCATGATTCACAGTGTTTGGCTGTCAAGATATGCTGATCCCACCCTTTTAGCAACTGAAAGCACACAGCTGGGACAGAATGCTTAATTTCTAGCGCTTCTATTGAGAGGGATTAGCTCTTTATTGGCATATTTCATTATTTCCACCATGGGAAATAATGAAATATGCCATTATGTCGCACTATGGGGCTCTTGATGAAGCACAACTGGTCCAAATGAAAACATAAATAGGATCATCAGCTTAATCAATCGTCTATTGTTTACAACCACGTCACCGTTTATTTGCTGGCATTAGAATGTGTGAACACGACATTTAGGGAGTTATATTAATTATGTTCCACACAAAGCATCTACAAAGCTAAATAAGCACTTGCAAATGTAATGTTTCATCTGCAAAAAGGACATTACAGTGGCCTTACTGGAGCGTAACAGCATTGTTGGCCTGACTGAAAATGGGAGCGGATGGCTGCTGTCCTCTCCTGCACACCTTTGAGATGTGGCCCAGAATAAAGGCCCCTCGTGGGGCTCGGCAACGGTCACACTCTCCATTTAGATCAATTAGCCTACACCTCCAACTGCTGCTGTTGTACTAAAATCCCATCATAGCGAAATGATGGTTGACATGACCTTCATAAATGGGAAAAAAATATGACTGTGAAGGCGGCGTGGAGGTGAATAGGAAAGCAGCCAGGCAAAGATGAAGAAAATAAGTTATCCCTTTGCCCGACAGATTTTCAGGCGTACCTTCCAGCCTCATCAGATTGCACCACCACCACCACCACCACCCATTTACCTCACCCATACTGTGTGCCCGTCCCCCTGTCCTGCTGATGACTTTGTTACTGATTACATCATGACCCTGGAAGCATAGGAAGACCTGTGTTTATTGATTTCTCCTGCTCTTTCAACACCATTCATTCCTTTAGGATATTCACAGGCTCCTCACAGTCACAATACTCTCTCAAGGCCTCAGTCCAGCATTAATTGGTGGGGGAAAGGTGCAAAGAAGGCACTCAAAGGCACCACAAAAGCTCTGGAAAGCAATAACCATGTACTTGGAAGCCCCAGGCAGCAAGGAAAAACAGGCTCAGGAGTGGTACTAGCCATGTGATGTTGGTGGTGAACGTTAGCAAAAATGTCCACCAATCCTAGAAGCTATCCTTTAAGCCAGGATTTTAAAGATATCAAATTCAGTACAATGGAGGGTGCTGCCTCACTAGATGTGGCCTAGTGATAATCGTAGAGCTGCGACATGGAAAACACTGACAAGTGTGATCCTCCAACTGATCATGGTTGGGGCAAGACCTTGTTTTCTCCACACCGTTGTGCTGAGAGGTGTCTGTAGGGTCCACATATGTTTCTGGATTTGAACAGCCATAGAGATTTTGCTTTGATCTGGTGGTATTTGGCCATGGTGTGCGGTGTTGCAAATGAATTATAAATACATTTATACAGTGCTTTTATCCAAAACATTTTACATTTTGCCTACCATTCAAACACACACACACACACACACACACACACACACTGACACACACTGACACACACTCATACAGTGATGTTGGCAGGCTACCACACAATGCACTGGCTTAACCAGAAGGAGCAATTTCAGGTTCATTTCCTTGCTCAAGGACACTTTGTCATGTGGAAAGAAGAAGCCAGATAGCGCCTCTACCTGCTGAGCTGCAGCCACCCGATTAACAAGCTGGATTCTTGATTGAATTTTGACAAAGTGTACCAGGTCACAATATATCATTATTGTGATATGTCACAGAATATTTCATCCAGGTTGCCCACTCCTAGGTCCATAATTGGCAAAGTTAAGGCTGAGGAAGTGTTTTTTTTGTTATCGAATCCCATAAAAATAGAAAACATTTACAAGTATTTTCTGCATCGCTCATGCCTTATATAACTTATTCTTCTGTGATATAGAACTCAATTGTTGTCCTAAAACTTTAAAAACACTTTAAAGAGCCAGAGTGTTTGACAGGGTGACATATTCCTTCATTACATTGAACAAGGGCACTGTATGGAGCCAATCCCCAGTGCACCTTCCTGGTGTTGACACTATACAACACATAGGAAGGAAGAGACGGTGTTAGTGTCTCCATGATGGATTAGTTGGAAGAGATCAGGCTATAGATGGCTATGAATATGAGTTCAACAGAATTGTGTGATAAGTAGTGTGCAGTTTGGCTTTATGTCCTCTCAACTCTTAAAGTTACTTACTACGTTGTTATTTTTGTCCTTGAAACAATTTACAGTGTGTCTCAAGTTCAGATGTAGCCGTAAGCTATTCAACAGAGAGTGACTGTAATTTAAGAAACACCCAAATACAGGGATGTGAAGCCTGAATGCTTGGATGTATATTTTGCTTGTTACACCTTGGACGGCTTTGGATTAACACGGAGTGTAGTTAAACAGCTCACATAGTTACATTTCACAAGTTTATCTTAGGAACATGCCAGCTATGTGATTCAAATCAATATCCATAGCATGAAGATGCAGATCACACACTCAATCTAAAATTATTTATGGAGTAAACATAATGTGGAACAAGGTTTACTATCAGGGTAAAATCACCAGGCAAACACTGTGGGCCATTTTCTCTAAATTAATATTCCTACCGTGATCCAAAAGATGTATATCAGAGATCGAAAGCACGCTGAATGATGGAACATCATCGATCCAGAGAGACGCACCTCATCACTGTGAGTGAGTGGTTCAGTCACCTGGCACCAACTCAGATCCTGTGTCGTCCACTAATGAAATTAGGGCCATTCTTTTGAAGCCAAATGCAGAACTTGGAAGGAGCTCCTCCGTTGTGAATGCATTATTGAAATAGGTTGCTCTTGTCTCCTAAGTGGTCTCTCTGCACTCATATTGTTTTCCTCTCAGTGTGCACTGCTAAAATTGGAATAGAGGTTGTAACATATTTTGTTTTCATACATGCGGAGGGTCTGCTCTTCTGCTTATGTTGCATTCACCTCCTCACTGAAATAATGATAATGGATAGCATCTTACCACTAAATCAGACAATAGGTTTTATCATGTAAAATTATCCAAAGCAGACCTCAGCAACTTTTAATGTGTAAATGCCTTTTATTTTATGTTTTAGTCCAGAGGAAGAACCCAGAGAGCGCTGGAGCATTTAGATTACCATGACAAAGAGTTATGTATTGCTCTTCCTGTGGCTGGTATGAAATTGTTTTAATACGCTGAGCTACAGCAATCCTTGATTCATCCTTATCACCTCACCTGTCAGAGAGGATTTCAGATGCTGAAACGGTTTTGATTGGACGTTAAAGACGTTGATGCTTGAGTCTTTTATTACACTTCCCTGTAATTGCCACAGCTGTTTCAGAGCGATGAGACCAGTGATGTGATTGGCTGAGAGTGTGTTTATTAATCACCACATCCTCTGATCCATATTCCACTGTAGACACCAGTTTGCACTTCGCTTTGCCACTCATTGTCTACATTACCCAAAATAGTAGGTGTGGCTGGAGATGCCTGCACGGTGGGTGTGCCCAACACCTACCACTTTGCATTTAATGCTTGTGCTTAAACAGAACGCTGAGAGTCTGCAGTGCTTTTAGCTAAAGGCTCATGCTAACATTAGCGTGCTAACATGCTCATAATGGCTAACGGTCATCAGTTGCAAGGAACTCGTGGTTCAAAGTATCAAAATGGCTATAATAAATAATTATTAATAATTATTATTAGTTATGTTTCTTATCTTTGTATAAGAGATATTTTTGGGTTTGTAGCTGTTGGTCAGTTAAAGTACGCAAATCTGAAGTCAGTAATTTGGCTCTGGGAACATCTGGTGGGCATTTGTCAACAGTTTTGACATTTTTATGACAACAGTAAATGTGTAAATACCAGCTTGTAGTCAAACATAGAAATAATCAATAGGTTACTCAGTATGACAGCTTTGAGAAACTGACAACCAAAACGTTGAGACTTGATGCAGTCAGTGGACAACCAACCAACCAACCTGTGATTTATTCCGTGCATTCTGCGCATGTGTTTAATTCTTGGGTATGCTGGGACATGCATGAATGCTCTCACTTCACTCAGAAACTGCTGTCAAAATGTCTTTGATCAGAGCTCTCAGTCTCAGCTCCCGTGGATCTGCTCAGCAGCTGATAACAGAAATCTGCTTGGATTGGGAAGCTCCCAGATGTAGGCGAAAGGAGCTAAATGGGAAATATTATAAAGTGTTCTGGTTGTATTTTTAGACATGTAAATAATAAGTTCATTATTGAGTCTGTTAATAGTCACTCTCTCACACCACAGCTAAAAGTGCCACACGTAGCACCTTGAACTGAAAGTGCTAAAAAAATAGAGCATGCTCAGTCATAAAGGTTTATTACACAGTACTCAGCATATAGTTATTGGATAGACAAATATGAATTTCACATGGCATCCGAAGTATGGCATTCGAGAACTTTCAGCCCATAATAATCCACAGACTGGGAATGCTGGTACATTTTTTTCTAACCTAAGCTTAATATAGAATAAAAGTAGGATGTGCTTTAGACAGAGCTCTGGCTTATCAGCTTTGTTGCCAGCTAAGTGCCGCCCTGCTGAAATCTGCGAGAGACGTGTCTTCCTGATGTGAAGGTTCCTGGTTAAATAACATGTTAATCCATAATGTGGAGAAATGGTGAGATAAGCCCTCAAGGCTTTGGTGCGCTCTCAGATGAGGACATGCCGCTGTTGGCCATGACAGTAATATCTATGACTCCAGTGGTGTAAGGGCTTCAACTCCGCTCACCATGCCGACTGTTTTAGTCAGCACATGAACTACCACTGTAGTACTTGGCAGATGAATTGTTATGAGATCCGAGGAATCTGATTCAATTCAAACCTAAAGATTCAAAGTTCATGAAATAGGTTCATAGAAAACCGAGCCATTAAGTGTGCGGCTACTTCATTGTAATGAGCAATCAGTGAGGATTACTTTCAGCCTATACCAGTTCCAATTAATGTTAAATTAGCAGCTCCATCTTATATCCACCATTCTACAGCTAATCACACAGTGGATTTTCTTTGTCTGTACTGGCAGACGGCTTCGCAACTTGAAGCTTTCATTTAAAGTCATGAAATATTCATTTGAATATTCATTTACTATGCAAAAGAAAAGAAATTTAAAGAAATAGCTCAGCCAAAAATTAACATAAATTGTGTATAGACTCACGTCCCTAGACACATACTGGTCCCAGACATATGTTTTCTATTGAATGGCATTTAGGATAATATAGCACCTGAGAAATTAAAGCATATCACTGCAATAGACCTCAATGGAAGCCGAACACAAGACAAAACTTGTGGGCTCATGGATATTCAAACACAACTATATTCACTAAACTATTGCTGAACAAGGCATTTTCGTATTATCCTCGTGTAAGGGATTTTTTTGTGCATATGTATGTGCATGCATAAAATTTTGGAGCTATGTGCTTTCATTTTTCGGGTACTCTGTTCTCCTAAATATAATTTTCTGGGACCATAGAGAGCTTGGGAAGGAGATTACTATATAGAATTTATTATTTATTATTTTGAATGTTAATGTTCTGTCATGGGCGACGCAGTGGTAAAGTGGAGAGCACTGTTGCCTCACAGCAAGAGGGTTCTGGATTCTGTGTGTAGTTTGCATGTTCTCCCTGTGTTAGTATATTTTTTTTCCAGGTTCTCCGGCTTCCTCTCGTCATATCTAAAGACATGCAGGTTAGGTTAGCTGCTGACTGAATTGTACATAGGGGTGAATGTGAGCATGAATGGTGTCTGTCTCTGTGTCAGCCCTGTGATAGCCTGCCAACCTATCCAGGATGGACCCCGCCTCCCAATGTCAGCTGGGATAGGCTCCATTTCTCCTGCAATCCTTGAGAGGATAAGCGGTAATGTATAATTAAAATCAATGAATGAATGAATGACTTTGAAAGGAAAATGCAAATCCATTGGTGAATAAAATACATTTAAGTATGACTTGTATTAATTTCAAAATGGATTCATAATAATCTCTGTTCATCGTCATCTGCAGTGTGATTTACGTTTAAATGGGGTTTTGGACTTGTGCCTCTGCACTTTGTCAGAGGCTTTCATTCAGAAATCGTGCCAGGGAGGACGACGGAAATTGTGTACGTAAGGATGAGGTTTCTGAGTGGCCAGCTTTCTAAATGTGTGTGTGACACGAGTGAATATTTAATGTTGCTTATCTCTCATGCACATGTTTCTGGAGGTGTTTGATGGGGTCAGCCTGTGATGCAGATACAGCAGTGACAGGAGAACCTGCCAGTGCACTCAGTGCATTTGGCTACTCCTTGGTGATGTCACTGCATTTGCAGTATAGCAGCATCTGAAGGAGGCACTGTTTATAGCGAAGCTTATTCTGCATACTCGTACTGTCTTTTTCTTTCTCTCTCCGTCTATCCCGTTCGATGTCTCTTTTATCCTACTACTCTTTTTTTGTGCTTTTTTTATGCTGGCTGGCCCCTCTATTCCACAAAATCCCCCCTTTGTTCCTTTTCACTTTCATTTCTACTCTTCTTCTCTCTGTCTTTGTCTCTCTCCTCTCTCAGTCAGAAGCACTGCAGCTGAACAGATTAATGAGCTTGCCCCGACTGAACCTGACACCGGTAGACGACACAGCAAAGACATGCTATACGTGACACAGCAATAAATACGCTGGAAGCATTTGACTCAAGGCTATAGGCATCACAGCAGTTGTTAGCCTTAAAAGGCTTAAGTGTGCAGCTCAGTCAGTACTTTGCATATATAGTGGTTTTTTGGTTTTTAGCCATGCTTGCAGCATGGATGGCTGTGTTGGTCAGTCCACCACTTTGGTCTAGACTGTATGTCTCAATGACTATTGAGTGGATTGACTTTCAGGGTTTCAAAATGATGAATCCTACTGACGTTGGCGATCCCCTTACTTTTCCTATAGCACAACTGTGAGTTTCAGATTTGTATTTTTGAGTGAAATGTCTGGTAGATACTCGTGTCTTCGTCAATAAACGTATATTAACTGTGATCCCTTAGCTTTCATCTGCCGTCTTTTGTCAGATTCTTGGGTTCATGACCTACTACCTACAAAACTAATGACATTTCCATTAGCTCCAGCTGTATTTGATTGCAGGTTCAATTGGAGATCCATTTGTGGTACAGCAGTAGCAGCTAATATGGTCTTCAGCTGTTAGCCTCGAGTGGACTGAGCTACAGATGCTTGATTAATCACCTGAATGATTAACAATCACATCAGACGATCTGATGGGTTTCTGGCATGCCCAAAATTTTGGCGGACTGTCTGCAGTCTGAGCAGTTCCAGTCCGATCTCCCACATGGATGCTGTTGAAAGATCTGTTATGAGCTGTAATGAGCCCATTTATTATTCAGTGTTGGATTGGGGTAGTATTTTACATGTGGCTATAGCTGTGTTCTTGAGACTGCTGTGATGCTAAACTTAACTTCCCTGCAGTACAGACAATATTTTCTGCACCTTTGTATTATTATTATTTTCCTCTTTTGAAGTAATGCTGCCTTTTAGCAACATTTAGCATGCAGCAATCTTGTTTGAGTAAGCTTCATATGAACTATCACTGGACCTAGCCAACTGGGTGTAAAAATTGCAAGCTCTGGCTGCACAGAAAGGCCAACAAAATGTGTGTGAGTTGATACAAATCAATACAACTGCAAAGCTTTAGTCTTGTTCTCAAGTTTAAGGGATACTGGTCTAGTTTCAACCAGCTCTGTATCATTACAATGTGGTTAGAATGTGTAAATGAACTATGGTAAACTTTATTCCATCTTGCTGTTGCCTAGATCTCCCTCCTGATCTCTCTGCTGTAATGTACAGATTTTCTGCTGGCTCGGGGGCTTTCGCTCAAACTACTTCCGCATCAGGACACAAAGAGCGTAGAAGCAGATCAAGACAGAGAGCTGCTGTGTTGATCAAAGACAGACACAGATTCTATTACTGTATTGCCTATTTCTAGCCTAAAATGTTGTCAGAAACATGTTTTAGTGCACTGTTTAGCTGTATTATGAAAGTTTGTGAACAGTAAGTGGGCGCCATATTGTTTCCTGTATCATGGAGGCTGAAAATACTGAGATCAAACAGTAAAACTAGGCAGTGCCGATCAAATATGAACCAAGATTCTGTTACTGTGTTGCCTATTTCTCCTCTCAAATGTTTTCAGAAACATATTTTAGCTCACAGTTTATCTGTAATGATAAGATCGTTTGTTACCATCTGGCCACCATATTGTTTAAGGACGAGTAACACATCACCCACCAGCGGGAGCGTTTTTTGGCCCAGTGCCGTGCAGTGTATTCAGGTAGTTGTAGGTTTTCTCTGGTCATCTAGCATCAATTTCAAAAGTATTTGCATCGTTCTGCTGCGCATACATCCAAGTTTTATTAAAAGAATACATGTCTCCAGCAGTGAAATTCTTTTTTAAGCATTAGCGCTAATAGACATCTCTTGTTGTTGCACGTTACAGTCTGTGTAGTCCCAGATGACAGTCTCTCTTTTTTTTTAGCATTGCTTTCACCAGACAAACCTCAAACTAAAGTTTCACTGTGAGTAAATAAATGGAAGCCAACAAGTAATGCACAATATATTCACTCTCTGCCTCCTTTTTGCAGTGATGAATTGCGTCCCTCTGGGAGGCAGCGTGTCTTTGCTGTTGCCTTTGATGCTTTTGGAAATAAAAATGAGACAGCAGAGAACTGTTTACTGTTGTGAGGCACCGAGGACGAGTCTGTCTGCAGCCCGCTGACACGGCAGGGTGCTCAAGTCCAAACAAACTCATAAACATGAGAAAGTGATTGCAGAAGAGTAGGTCAAGAGCACATTGTGTCAAGCTGAGCTTCATCAGTTTAATTAAAATGGTAACGATCAGTGTTGCAGATTTCCTGCACTGCCTAGCATGAATATAAGTCCCCTGTATGGCTGCTTTTAATTTTGCAGCTGAAACATAATTAAGTAATTTTCCTGTCATATTTGGAGGCATCAAGGAGATTGTGGTTTAATGTGGGGAACTGAGCAGCAGCCAGACTGTAACCAGCCAAACTAAATCAGCCCACTGCATGTATGGGAGCGGTTATATCTCAGGGATTATGTAGTACGACTGACATGGGACTGGGGGAGCTCAGACGGAAAATAAGGACTGGAAATGGATGTTTCTTGGTTTTGTAATTCTGTCTGTCAGTGTTCGTCTTTTTAACACCTTTTTAAACATCTCTCAATTAGTACATTCTGTCACTACTCCATCCACAACATTTGGCCCAGCTGCAGTTAAGTGTTAGAGGTACAGCTTGTCTTCAGAGAGCTGCAGTGTCGCTCTTTAGATTAACAGAATGAACGTGTATTAGCCCCTCGACTGGTTGATATCAGACCAGCAGAGAAATCCTTCTCACCCCAGCACTGGCTGGCTTTCCAGCAGGGAAATCTTTAAGGCTTTGCAGAAATAAGAGAGCGGTTTCTTGTTCTCACTGGAGTCTTCTTCACTCCTCCTCTTCTTCTTTTATGTCAAACTTGAAAGCGGAGACAAGGCTTATTTGGGAAAGGCGGAGGCTTGCAGTGGAGTTGAGGACGTCACCGCAGAGGAAGAGTTCAGGCACAGCGGTGATTCTGTGTAGACTGATGTCGGCCGCACCGAACATGTAAATCATTCTGTTGTAATTTTTTTGCTCAGACATGGGCATCATGTGTTATTCATAATCCAGTTCCTTCTGGCTCCAACGGTTGATATTTAATCACCATGCTAATGATGTTTTCAGCGAGGTGCTCGTAATTGTTAGTGTGTGTTTGCATTTGCACTGTGTTATGTTACTTGTGTGCATTAGTGTTAAAAAAAGAGTTCACTTGCATATCTGAGTGGTATGAATTCATGCATAAATAAAAGATGACACCAAAAAAAATGTTGCAGGTGTCATGTGTCCACTGGGGTGTGTGTTGGGTGCTTTGTAAAGAAAAGGCAAAAAGCTTTAATTACACGTGGGTGCTGACGTCCTGTAGGGCTGCCTGCTGGCTCGGCACATTACAGACAACAGTATCCTCTGAGTGTGCATACGTGTGTGTGTGTGTGTGTGTGTGTGTGTGTGTGTGTGTGTGTGTGTGTGTGTGTGTGTGTGTGTGTGTGTGTGTGTGTGTGCGTGTGTGCCTGCAGGTGCTTTAGGTTTTACACTGGACAAGAGGAAATGGAGATATTACACCATAAAGATGACTGTAATGACTCTAGGACTCTCACAAGGGCAACTGACTGTGTCCGCTAATTACTCTACTGCAGAATGACAAAATGCAAATGCACCAATGCTTAGAGATGAGATGATGCAATACGATTTTAAAGATTCAATAATTCTAATGATTCTTTTCAGTATTGTGATTTCACAATGCTGTTATTTCAAATGTTTTTGTGATGTGAGCAGTATTAACACAGAACCATGTGCCTTGGCACAGTGGTAGATCTTCCTATAAGCAGTATAAGCAGCTGCACAAAAATTGATTCGCCCTTTTTTGGGGAGGGCTAATAAGTGCCCTGAATGTGCCAGATCCGGCACTACCTGAGCATGTGCAGTGGTGTCTGGTGCAGCCACACCAATGCCTTTGCTATTTGTCATTAATATCTTCTTGAAGACAGTGTGTAGTACAGTCGGCTCACCATATACTAATGTAGAGTGCCTCCGTTGGTGTGGTCAGTCAAGGCTTTGTGTTGCGGTCTGCGGTGTGTGTGTGTGTGTGTGTTTATGTTGCGCTTGTCTTGTATGTCGTCTCCAGGGAGTGTGCGGCTGTCTGCGCCGTTAGGTGGGATGAAGCTGCGCTCTTAGTGTTGGATCCACAGAGCCATGGTCATGTGCGAAACTATTATTTGGTTAAGAAATTCCACACAGCAGGTGTGAAAGAAGCATTCATTGTTCAGGAGCACAGCCTTGAGAGTCCCTTTGATTGAGAGCTCCAAGGTAAGAAATACAAAGAGTATGAGTCAGCAGATTAACGCACTCGTCCAGATTGCACAAACTGCACTTGTAAATCCTCAACTGCAGATCTGCTCCTCTGATTTATTTTTCAAAAACATTTGGATTTGATAATGCTTCTCTTCCAGATGATGTTCTGTAGAGCCTTGTTTTTCATATGCCCAAAAATTTTCAGCTGTTTTACTGCAGCTCGATAAAAGCATAAAAACTCAACGATTCATCAAAACACAATGGTTACAGTAAGAAAAACAGTAAGAACTGGTAATATACCCCACCCCCCATCCCCAGCACTCATATAAATCATTGCACTGTGTAGTAGTCAGCAAGTCCAGAGCTCAAACACACACACACACACACACACACACACACAGTTTCTGTTTTTAAACTCATATTCAGCAGTTATTCATTTCTGTTTTCATTCCAGCTAAAATGCTGATATTTATTTGGACTTATTCCCTCGTATGAGTTCAGGCCAATTTCCACTTAATTTCCTTCAGTTTATTTTGAAAGACACAAACACGGTGAGGACTGGAGATGCTACAGTCTGTCATCCACCATGAAGGCACACAAATCAGGACCATTCACCATAACCTCATCAATAATAAGGCAACATGGCCCACACTCCTGTCCTCATTTTTGTACAACAGTTAATGTATGTTAAAACCAGCAGCGACCAGAGCTTCCAAAACAGCGGAAGTCATTAGTTTTCAATGAGAGCCCGGCGACTTGGGCAACCTGGTCATCAGCCGCACGTCTTGGGCAACCGGAGCAGTCTGGAGGCGAGTTGAAACTGGTTTAACTTTATGGTAATAAGCTTGGGAGCGCGTCAGGGAGGTAGTTGGTTGGTCTGATGAGTTTCAAAGTGTGTAACGTTAGTAATAGAGGAGAGAATTGCAGACTAATGTTGCGACGTAGCATGCAAGTCTTCCTTGCCTGGTTTCTGTTTTCTGTTTTCATTGACCAAACATAACTTTGTGTAGGCCAACTATGAGCTTTTTGACTGGACAACAGCAAGCAGCAACTACGCTGCTTTCAAGCCAGTAGTCCGCTTTGCAGCTTCTTTAAATTGACAAGCACAATCGAACGTTCAGTGATTCAGATGATAAGCAACCAAAGCTGCCACAAATATTTTTGACAGTCGTGCTTCTTGGGCGTCCGTGACAGACTTTGCCTCTTTGGAAGCTTCTGGTTTGAACGTACAGTTAGAGGCCATACTCACCTCTCATATTTTCCCACTGTCTCTGCACATTACAAAGAAAGTCTTTGAAACACATGAAGGCTTTTATTGTGAAGCACCTACAGTGAGCGCAGCCTCAGTCACAGATGCTGAATGAGTCACTGTTTTGTTAAAACTTGTCAAGTTATATTAAGATGCAGACCTTTTTGTCACCATGTCAACGGGTCAGGAAAAGCCATGTTTACTGTGGACTGAAGTGCTTTAATTGATGGACGGACAGGCAGATGTTCTGATTGTTAAGTCTTTTGACTGGTAGGGAAAAGCAGATCTCCTAATTTTGTTTTCTTCATTGCCAAAGATTCACAAGTGTGTCTGCTGAATGTTGAATGATGCGAGACAGACCCAGATTTCCTGTAGTTGCAAATGCTAGTGTGACAACAACCTTTTAATTTTACCTCATCTGCCAGGACACATTAGCTTATTTTTGGTAGCTGAGCCATAGCTGAACCACAGAATGGCAGTGAAGTCTTCTCCTGGGAAAATATAGGAGCAGTAGTAAAACAAATATCTCCAGTTCTTCAGATGGCCGGGATCGGATTTTCATTCAAGAGTTCAACTGGGAAAAGAGCAACACTCTGAGTGCAGTTTGCACTGATATAAATTGAATCTAGGCTTATCAATTTTTCACAGGGCTTTGTTAGAGAGACACTGTTGATATGCAGCTTTTGTTAAATCTCAGTGGTTGGTCTAGTGTGTTTTATAAAGGAGGAACCCAATTTAGCAAGTGCACTAGATATTTCTGCAGTATGAAACACTTCAGTATACTTATTCAGGCTTGGCTGATGTTAAATGGTTGCCCATGAGAAAAGTTTGGAAGCTTTGCCCTTAAATTCACTTTATGTTGATGAGATGTCTTTACTTCCTTGTGATACAGTATGCTGTGTATGCTGTTCCTCAAGATATTTTACTTTTCATGCGTCATGCCTCTCTATATCTTCAGAAACGTAATGAAAGTAATCAAACTTCTGACACTGGCCTAGATGTGGCACAGTCTGTACATCAGCGTGCTCTGAAGTTGATGTGCATCTGTATAATGCCAAATATGAATTCTATTTACAGCAGAAAAACAGTGTTAAAGAAATAGCACTATCTTGCCTTCTTCTTGACATTTGGTGAAAAAAATGGATACCACTCAAGTATGTCTTCACGTTGAATATAGTGCTATAGCCAGGAGAGGGCAGTGTTGCTAACTTTCTGACTTTCTCGCTAGATTTCGCAACTTTTTGGACCCTACTATCAGCAACTTTGTTTCTAAGGATGCTTTCACACCTGCCCTGTTTGGTTTGGTTCGATCGAACTCAAGTTTGTTCTCCCCTATGTGCACTTTTTTTGGTCAGGTGTGAACACTGCAATCGCACTCGGGTGCGCACCAAAACAACTGGACCGAGTCCTTCTTGAAGAGGTGGTCTCAGTTCAGTTACAAATTAACTCTGGTGCGGTTCATTTGTGGTGAACTGTACGGTTTGCTTCAAATGAACAATGACAGCAATATAGTACACACTGACAAGCGCTACAATCAACCTGCGTAGTTGTCTCTCCATTGTGACATTACAAAGTGTCGCATTTACTTTGCAAGTGTGCTCTTCAACGTTTTGGTTACTTCCTGGATTTTTCCAGCAGGGAAATTCTGACCAATCAAGAGCAGCTTCCTTGCACAAGGCATTTTATCTGGTCTGCCTGTAAATGCTGTCGTGAGAACACGAACGAACTCTAGACTACTATGCAACTTTGTAACAAAATTAGTCCCTGATTCGGACCAAAGCAAACAAACTCCAGGTCTGAAAGCACCCTAAAGAACAATTAGTAATAAATTTAATGGCTTATTCAGACTGTTTCCTGATGGCACACTCAGAGATGGTTAGCCTAGCTTAGCGAGAAGATGGGAAACAGGGGAAACAGCTGTCTAACTTTATCCAAAGGTAACAAAACCCACCTAGCAAATATAATCAAAACATTATGTGTTGTAAAAGTTAAGTTGGAAAGACATACAGATTAAGCCCATTTTAGACCTGAATCGGTTGCCATCGGCTAATTTTCCAATCTGGACCAATATCTGTAATGTTGGTTGTCAGTTTCTTAGAGGGGAGATCATGATGCCTTAACAAGTGCCTGAATGATCAACGATTTCTGGCAGGTCATAAATTTTTGTCTTGCAGTTTGAACACTTTTCACGGTCCTATTTTCCACATAGCTACTGTCAAACAATCTGTCACAAACTGTGGTGAGATTGTTTAAATATTATTTGAGTAGTATTTTACATGTTGTGGCTAAAACTGTGGTGTTGACTGCTGTGACAGAAAACCATACATTGCTGTAGTCTCCCAGACATCTGTGTCTCCATATTATTCTTTTCTGCTTCCTACTTTCTGTTCATAATAGAATTTGCATAAAGTAATGTGGCCTTTCTCTAGTTTCATCAGTGTTGAGGATGTGGTCATCTTGCTTGATTAACCTTATTAAAACTTAATTGAATTTAATTTGAATTGACAATGGACAAAACCAAGATTTTGCTGGGGGTAGATTATAACATTTTCTCACATGTTTTTACAACTGACTCAGATGCTTGTGGTCATGAACTAGCTTTCATTATAGCTAAGAGCTAAAACATTAACACTGACAAGTTGTATAGACACAAAATGCATGTTAGTTAAGTTTGATTAATCTAATTACAAAGCAGGCAATTTTAATACAAAAGTAAATTAACTTAATTACCTCAGGATTAGTTTGTCCTTATAAACTCAGCTGTGTCTGCGGATTCAGCAGCTTCAATAGCCTGGAAAACCATTTCAGTATTATCCATACTGGTCGAGCAATTGCTGTAATATCGTCCATGTAGGTAATTATGCTAATTAATTGTAATTATGCAACTTTCCTAACACATGGAAAGTTAGCATCCAGCAGTTTCTGAATGCTGGGGACCCATACTGTACATTTCTCACTTATAACACTTAAAACTCAACATTCCCGAGTTCACATTGCTGGAAAGTACAGTGAAGAATTGAAGAACCAAAGTAAGTGTAATTTTCAAGATAGAAAGGTCAACTTGGGCTCAAATATAAGCTTGTAAATTTGGGGAGTGGTCTATATACAAGTGAGGGAGTGTAATCACTTTTGATGAGAATATATCAAGTGGACAGTGCATTTTTTTGTCTTTTGGGAAATATTCAGGGTGATACTATAAAAAAGAATGGCAACAAGCCCCAGTGTCTTATTTTGCTACTTCCTCCCTTTGTTTCAGGATACTCCCTGCCAATTCTCACCTGTATGACTATTTAAACAATTGCAGTACCTTAATATTTGCATTTACATCATTTCACCAGAGACATGTCCCAGAAAAGTTTTTTTTTTTTGCCCCCTGTGTTCCCCTGAGTTTGGGGTGCTTGTTGTCAACTTGTGATGGCCCAAGGTGCAGGAAATAACAGTGGAAAAACAGTTGCAGAAAACATCCTGAGGGCTAACAAGATTAATAAACAGACCATGTTTGCCCATCTTAATTTGTACAAAAACCCAAGTGTAAAAATGACAGGTTGTGCTGTGTTATGGGTGGGATTGATAATTAGTTTGCTTTGATATACAGATTTTGTTTCCTTTTTACAGAGCCAACAGGCTAAGCTAACCAGATGCTGGCAGCAGCATCATATTTAACACAGAGACATGAGAGTGGTACCAATCTTCCAATCTTCTCATATAACTCTTGGCAAGAACAACTATTAGCCAGCCAGCTGTGACACTCTAATGGCATTTTATTTATGAAAGATGGTTTAAGGGGCTTGAATAAGATAAATTAGATCTTGCAATCATAGTTGAAGAGAAGTGAGGTTGCGTAGCAGATAGAAAGTAAACAAAGAGATAAACCATTCATATTTTCTTATTTATTTTTGCTCTCTTATCACCAATATAAGAAATGCATTGTAGAAACTGATGGTGAATCAGAGCACATGATGTTTTACCCTATTTTTAAAATACGGTCAATAATTATGATAACCAGGAGCAAAGCCATCCACCTCCCTCCCCTTCACATCACTCACAGTCTGGTTCCCCCTCATCGTACGCGACTGCACACTCTTTTTAGCTCAGCTCCTCACTCCACAAGTCTGCTGCCATCTATTTTTAAACTCTTGCTATAGCAGAGCAACTGTATGTGCGTGGAATATTAAGCACTCCTCCTCTAACTGGCTCTTGCTCATCCCCTCTCTAACTGTGGGTAACTGTAGTCATCATCGGCTCACTTCCATACGCAGAACAGTCACACTCTTCAGTCAAGTGCCAGCCAAAGAGCTCTCACTGTTTCTTCCTGGCTCTCTTGCTTTCGCTCTCGCACTCTTCCCCGCACATACAAACACACAATCAGTGTGCTGTCTTTTCCCCCTACGTCTCCCTCGTTATCTCATCCTCCTTTCATCACCCCTCTAATATTCCCTATGTCTCTTTGCTGAGCTTAGTTTCTCCCACCTCTTCTGGCATAGTAAGCAGTGTGATCAGTGAGCTGGCTCCGGACTGGCTAACAGACTACTTTGTAATCTCGTGACGTCTCGCAGAGAGCTGCTGTTCTGATACGCAGGGCTGATCAGCATCGCATTTCGCTGAGTGTATGTTTGTGTGTCTCTTAAAACTAGAAGGAAGAGGCAGCATAGATCTGTGTGCCCTGTGGGAGCTTTTTCTTCTTCTTCTTTTTTTCTTTCTTCATGGCTCTGAGATGTGGACAGCATGAGAATGACTCACTAAGAAAGATTGATCTCCCGGGCCTGATGTACTCTTAGATATCAGCATTTACTACATATAGCTGCTGACATTTTGTACAACATACTGTTCCATGGTAAAATTAAATGGCTATTCTGGATGTTTATGGACCACGCTCTTCTTTTGAAATGCAGTGTTTTTGTGCGTCAAGGCTTAGAGGTCTGAATAATATTTTCCATTTAATTCAGAAGCTTTTGAATTAAATTGAACAGAGCTGTATTAATGCAGTCAGACAGTGAGTACTCTGTCAGAAAAAAATGACAGTTGGATAAGGTTAGATTTGATTTAAAATGTGCTCATGTAGACATCCAAAACATGCTAAGTACTGCGACTTTTTGAGCAGCAGCACCTTAGACAGTACATGCCAAGTAGAATCAAGCTGCTGATACATGACAATACATGACATTCCCGCATGCATCAGTGTCAAACAAACTGATCTTACACTTCATCTTGTGTCTTGCTCGGGTTTATAAAAACAGACACACTAGCATTGGGTACCTTTCAAATTTGAACCGATACCAGTCCCTGTTTTGGTACCTGGATTTCAGTACCGGTATGCAATTGTACCTTTTTTCTTTTGATACGATGGTGCGGTAGTTAGCATTGTTGCCTCACAGCAAGAGAGTTCTTGGTTCGAACCTCAGGGTGGGGGAGCCCCTCTTTGCAAAGTTTTGCATGTTCTCCCCATGTCACTGTGGGTTTTCTCTGGGTGCTCCAGCTTCCCCCCACAGTCCAAAGACATGCTGGTTAATTGGTGACTTTAAATTGTCCGTAGGTGTGAATGTGAGCGTGAATGGTTGTCTGTCTCTACACATTCACTTAGAAATACAAAAACAAATTCTGGCCATGCCCTCTGTCATCAGCACCTCAGCAGGCAATGAATCTATTCCAGGCACATTTTTCATTCATTGCTGCAACTCCAATCATCACAGTATGAAAAGTGGATTTGGACATCACCAAAAAAAATCTTAATTGGTTAGATTGGCACGCAGCCATGATGAGATCTCTGTGTCTTTTGTAGGAGTCTGACTTTTAAGAAAGAAGAGAGCCAGAAGGTGTAGACAGTCATCTTTATAATGAGCAGCTACCTTAGCTTGTTTTACAGCCTTTTGAGGGTTTTAAACTCACTGAGAGGATCTTTTGATCTTTCATTCATCTACTTCTAAAACCTGGGTTTCAAATGCATTGGGTTTTTCTGTATGCTGAGTTTGACACAACTCACTGTACTGGTTTAATTTGACCACATTTGACTGAGTGCTGACAACATGAGCAAACCACGCCTGCTATCACAAAGTGATTAAAAATGTTGCTAAACTCTGTTTGGTGCAAGGAGCAAGAGATCGCCTTTTTCCAGGTGAGCCCCGCCCACGTCAAACCACTGAGAAAAGCAAAGACAAAAACTGAAATACAGGAATATCTCATATGAATAAACCAGAGTTGTCCTAGCTTTTGTAGAATAGAGTGTGTTTGTTTAGGATGTCCTCACTGACAGTAAGAAGCTGATAAGGTAAATTTGTTTGCAAAATACTGCGTAATCTTTTATAGTTAGGGGGATGCAAGGTAGGCCCAGGGATCACTGAGACTGCACTTTCTTCATCTGAGGATGTTTGGTAATTTGCTTGTCATTAATTAAGCATGCACATGACCAATAGTGATGCGTAGTGGTATGGGCCAATGGTTCTGGAGGTGTTTCCTGATTCTTTTTTCCCATTTTAATTTTTTCTTTAACTGTTACACTTAAAAATAAGATTTATTTTGTTGTGACTTAAATGTTGCTTAATCAAAGTGCACATCCTAAAAAAACCCTTTACTTTTTCCTTGTAAATGAAAGCACATCTTCCATGATTTTGTCACTGTCAAAATGGATGAAGAGAAACTTATTGTTGAGGGAGAAAAATACTCAGACCTCCATGTCCCACATCCACACAAGAAAATATTAACTCCAGTAAATTATAGCTGAGAGAGGTTGGCTCTTCAAGGTGAGGAATCAAGTGAAATAACACCCTAAAGGCTCCTGAATCCATCCAGGGCAGCAGTTTAACTTCACCTGGTGCTGTATATCATATCCTCGATTCGCTTTGCCGACCTGTTGACTTGCTGCACCATGGTGCTTCCTGTTTTTGCTAGGACACTGATGGGATGTTTCCAGGTTGTATGAATGTGAATGTGAGTGGAAACCTAACTATTAATCTTGCAGTCTTCAGCATTGTGTGAGTTTAGCTTTATATTGTAGGTTATTTTTAAAAATTAGCCCTCAAAGAAATTTTGTCATCTGAAATTGTTTCACATGAAACTTAATTCTAATATAAACAGGCATCTAATTAGATTCCTACGCTTGGTTTCTGGGCCTCAGACATCAAGGCAAGGGCGCCACTTCATTTCCATGTTTTGAAACAATCCCTAGGCTTTAACTGATGATGAGATGCGAACTACTGAGCGCTCCTTTCTCTTCCCTTCCTTTGTTTCCTGTTGCCGTCTTTCTCACAGTGTCTCGGCCAATTTTTCAGTCCTTTATTTCCCTGTCTCTCTCCAGAGCCTCATCTGGATCTCAAATCATCTATATCAAAAGAATGAAGAGGATTTCTGCCTCAATTAGGGGTGAATACTGACTCAGAGGGGCACATAATAATCAGATTGCTGTTGTGAGTTCACTGTGAAAACTTCTACATTTTCACTACATGACTAATGTGATGGAAGGCAGCGGAGACTCATTTGAAAAGCAGGTTTTTCTACTATATTTTCCCTGACCACTGTCCTGTAACCGGGCTCCATGCATCTGTTTGACTGGAAGATTTACTTACTGACTACTCTGGCTGAGGATTTAGGCAATCCCAACACAGCTGTTTAACAACATGGCTAAAGCTGACAAGGTCATGGTGATTTAGCTTGAAGGGCTAAATCTTAAATGAAAATGCTGCTTCTTTTTGTGTCGTTCTCATGAAGCTAAGGGCCTGTGTTTTTTTAAATGTGTTGGTCATTCAGTACCAGCGACAGGCACACATATTAAAGATCACACATGGTTTGGTTTGTATAGAGATCATGATTTGGGTTCAAAAACCGATGCCAGTACCTTTAGGTGATACAGATACCATTATAGTGTTTCATTCGATACTCATGATGTGAATGAAGTGGCGTTAAGTAGGGCTGCCCCAGACTACGAATTTTCCTTGTTGACAAAAAGTCGAGCCATTAATCAGCTAATAGCCCGCATGTTTCAAGGTGTGGGAAAGAATAGTATCAGTAACATTGTTAACACTGTGCTACATTACAGAGAAATACAAAATGAACCTTCATTAATATAGGCCTATATTTTATCTACAAGTGCACGTCACACACTGAGCGAGCCGCCTGTTAATGACGCTGTCGGCAAAGTGGCTAATGGGTATGTAGCTACTTCTGTGTTTCAGATGATACGTCATGTTTGTAGTCAACAAATGAAGATGAGTTTACACATCACCTTTGGTTCGTCCTTCACCTTCTCAAAATGATCCCACACTTTGGATTTCCTGCCCGACATGTTATTAACTAGCCTGTGAAATAACCGCAGGTACCAGCCCTGTAAATTAGGGACCATACACATGCCGCATCTTTAACCGCCTGGAAAACGCAAGGTGGGGCGCTCTCAAGAGCACGGCGTCAAGTTGTGTCTGAGATTGCTAAGACAGCTCAACAAGCATCGTATAGCCTGTTTACCTGAAATCCTTTGACTATAATTTTACTATTTACCTGAGTGCAGAGCTGATCTTCTTCCAGGCGCTGTTTCTAAGTGTGTAAGCCTGTTGTTTGTAGGACAGATGTAAAGCTCTGGGTAACCCTGCACTGAAATGATCAACTTTTCCATATTTATCACAGACCGAATGTTTACAGAAGATTTACAGACATTTTTAGCCTTTATTTGATAGAACAGACAAGTGTGAAAGGGGGAGAGAGAGAGGAGTGACATGCAGCAAAGGGCCACAGGCTGGAGTTGAACCCGGGCCGCTGCTTGAACATGGGGCGCCTGCTCTACCACTAAACCACCGACGCCCCACATTTGTTTTCTTTTTTGTTTTCTTTTTCTTTGTTTTTTTCTTCTGCATCTAAGCAACCAATATAATCTTGCCGTCTAATGACCTTTTTGGTTCACTAACATTTGGTCGACCATGCTCGATTTCACCACACCACATAGCTTCTTGCCGTAGACAGTTGAGTCCGCCCGCACATACACAGTAACAAGGATAACTGTTAGCATCACACGGCTAATGTTACCTCATGGTATTTAATGACATTTAACGACAGAGTCGAGCCATCTAGGTGTCAGTGTGAGTTTGTTGGTACCGTTTAACAGCTTGATGTTAAATCTTAGCCGCTGCTGCTGTGTTAGCACATGCTAACTAGGCACACATTTAACTGACTGTTCGCTGGCAGGAGAGTGGCTCAGGAGATTGCAGCAACAGAAAGTTTGCTGATCCAGCAGGGAGCTGGGACGGTCCAGGATCAGACCACTGGTGCAAAAAGGATGCAGGTGTTGTTTAACTGGAGACAAAGATACTATGCAGTACTGGGTTGTTTTGGTCGATACTTTTATCTTTATAAAGGCATGGGATACCCAGTCGTAGTCAAAGTTCTGTGTTCCTTTGACCTGTCCACCACCCTGACCTCCTCCCTGCACAGACTTTGTTGCTCTTTATACTACATCACCTGACTTCTTCCTTTGCTCCCATCTTAGTATGTCCACTAGAGGTTGCCCAATAACAATAAACATAAATATGAGTCATAATTAGCTGCTTGCACTTCTAAATGACCAGGGGTTTTTTATATGTAAGTGTTATGACATTGTGCATTCTGTCATACCTCTATTATAGTTTTTAAAAACCAGCACTATGACAGGCACTTGTTATGCTGCACACATTAGCTTGACGAGAAGTGAGTGAAGTCAGACGTCCCTGCACCAGAGGCACTGTGTCATCTTGTCACAGCAGTACTACGTCCCAGCCAGCCAGCCCAGTGACTTTCCACCGCCCTTGGATTTTTGGAGATGCTGGGGAACCACGGGTCTCCATGGCAACAAGATTATTACATCACTACTCTCCAGCTGCTGTCGTCAAGCTGGTGTTTGGCCAAGCTCTGCGGCAGCCCAACAGTGACTCCACACACTCATCACACACACACACACACACTGCTGCGCATGCCAAAACCCTCACTCTGAACTCTTCCAACTAGAGGAGCATGACCATATGTTCAGACATATCAGGACTTTGATAGGAGGTATTTAGGATTACTTGCGCAGAATAAATAGTGAAAATGTGATCTTCTTATCTGAGACAATGTGTTTTTAAACTCAGGGTGCCACCTCTCTGTATTTGTGTGTTTGAGCCATTGCACTGCAGTAAGAATTTAAAACAGATTCATGCAGTTTTAACAGTGTTAATCAGAACAAAAATACTAAAGATTTTATGGTTCCATCCTCTCAAATTTCACTCTTTGCTGCTTTTTTCCCTTTTATTGAATGAAACTGAGCATATTTTGGAATTTTGGACTGTTGGTCTGACAAAAGTGGCTATTTGAATACATCACCTCAGGGTCTAAGAAATTCCATTTCACACTATTTTTTTTACTTTTTTATAGATCATACAATGACTTGATAGATCTATTGGAGAAAGAGGGATGAGTCATTGTAGCCTTGACACCTGAAAACATGTATTATACAAGCAGCAACCTTGAAGGCTGAAAACTGAAGCTAACCCAGAGGTGCCAACAACTACAGTTCTTTGAATGGCCTCTCGAGGCTGGCATCAGAAGTGAGTTAATCCTTATAGACCCCCATATTATAGTGCCCAACTCTACAGCAAAAATACACGTTTACAGTCTGGTCCAAAAACAGTTTAGGTCTCTTTAACTAATTTCAACCTTAATGGCAGCTGCACAGTGGGTGACTTTTGTATAACTCACCTGTTTACATTTTATGAAGGCTTAAAGTTACACATAATTAAGGGGGGGTCACTTTGACTGACAGGCTATCTGCGAGGCGTAGCTACAATCTTTGAGTCAGATCCACCCCTCGCTCCTCCACAGCACCACCTTGGTCACAAAAAAACAAGATGGCAATGACCAAAATGCCAAACTCAAGGCTTCAAAGCTGGAGTCCACAAACCAGTGGGTGATGTCATGGTAACTATGTCCATCACTCTCTACAGTCTACGGTATCGTAATAAAGATGTCCAGAAAGCAAAGAAAATGGGGAAAAGGTAAAGAAAAAAAAAATCAAGAACAGGATGACAGCAATACCTGTGGAAAAAAAATCAAAGAAAAGAAAACCTACACAGTTTTAAATCAACTAAAAATTATAGAAATATACAAGATTACTATAAATTGCGATGACTGTAGCTGTTCCGCCACTTGTAGCCTCCTTTACCCCAGTTTGGTTTTTGCCTTAGGGAAGGTTAGTTCTTAAAACGTTTGGCACTGTTTAAATGGGGTTAACAGTCTCTGTTAGCCCAATTTTCAGTGGGCTGGGTCCCTGTGGATGCCTGTGATAGATGGCCACATAAAAGCAACTTACCTACGGCTGGCTGTGATGTGCACATGCACAGGCTAAGGTTGTCATTGGTGCAAAAAGGTCCACCAGCATTGGGCCTGTCATTTGTGTACCCTTAACGCAGCTGGCTTCCTTTCCTTAACCCCTGTCTCTGCCAGTGAGGTTGTTTAAAAAAGGTTGAAAAATGCACTGTGTCCCTCAGCGCCATCATTCATCAAGTTGCCATTACTGCTGCAGACAGGACAGTGTATCCCAGATGGCCTTGTGTACTTCCTGCTTCAGCAGAGGTCAGAGTGACCTTGCCGCCTGACTGAACTCTCCTCGCTCTGGTACCTCATCCTCTGAACATTTATGTGTTCACAGCGTGCTGTACGCCCTGGGGCCTCACTAAGAGCAGAGGGTCAAGGATAGATGTTTAAAAAAGGCATGTAAGAAAGCTCCAGGTGAGACTCACCTGGCTGACTTTGGCTGTGACTGTAATTTTACTGGACATGAGGAGGAAGCAGAATAATATTTACAGGAAGTTAAAATAGTCAAATGTATTTTAAAATACTATTTTATCCTTTCATTTGCACATTATTCTCTTGTGTGTGCTCACCCAGCTCTCATGTTATTCAGGTGCACTTTAGAGCTAAAATAAGAATTATGATGTCAGCACATATATCTGCAGAACAGTCATGGGTGGTGGGGATTAAAAATTCATAAATTGTCAGAAGGTGGAGGATAATGCAGCAGAATGAGAGGTGAGGAGAGAAACAGAGGGGACAGAGAGAGCAAAGGCAAGAAAGGATGAAATAATTACACAGTTATGTGTAAAACTTCTGCTTGGCTTTGATCCCATACAGTGTAGGTCCCCAGAGAGGAGATAAGCCTCAGAAGTTTGGGGATTACTTTCCAACCCTGTATGCTATCTGGAACTTCACTGCAACACTTCCACTTTTATCAGAAAAATACTGAATCTTTCAGATCTTTAATTGGCACTGGTCTTAATGGCACTGTTTCATTTGTTTCAAGGCTTATCATGGGCACTGACTCAGATAAAGAAGTGGCATGGCTGAAGTCGGAGCCAAGGGACGAGTAATGTCAGACAAGTGCTTCAACATTATGAAACATAGAAATTACCAGAGGATGTTGGAGAGCACCTTGATATCTTCCCGTTTAAGCACACTAGTTAATTCTTCAAGAAGGATACTTCTCATTATGGCCGCTGCCAAGCTGAGGATCCTAATGGGGACTGAGGCTCAACGTGTGAACCAGATCACATGCAGGACTGGACTAAAGCTTTCAGCCTAGTAAGAAATCAATTATGTTAATTGTTATTTGGTTTTGATTTTTTTTTTTTTATTTGGGGCTCATTACTCCAGTCTTTGTGTTTTTGCACTACACAACTGTATGTGTTTTGTCCTAAGGGGCCACTGTCCTGTAGTGAATCATAATCCAGCCACAGTTATCCAGAGTGGCGCTGCTCGTCTGCTATAGATCTCTGTAAGTGAAAAGCATTTTTCAGCTGATTTATATCATTAGTGCCATAGTGATGTGACTAAGAATTCAATAGAATTCAACCATTGTATCCCAGAAACATATTAATTCAAAAGGATCTCTGTGATCTGAAAATATTAAATCCAGGGTGAAGGTGAAGTCATTCTCCAGACAGGTTTTAATACTAATATTTTGTTTAGTTTTCCCACATAATAGTTCAAATAAAATCTAAAAAGGGGCTGGAGGCAGATCTATCTCCATTTATTTTGATTTCTTTTGGTTGGATGACCATGAAAATATTAGTCATGTTTAATTTGTTTTTCAGGCCTGGAGGTAAAGTATTTAGGACTGAGCAATAGGATAAAATGCACTTTAGAGTCATAACTGCAACAATATTGTAATGATGTCTTGTAAAACGATGACGGTTGGGGGCATGTTTGTGTGCATGACACGAAATTAAGAAATCGGGCAATGTACTCTGCCCCCCTCTGTGAGAAATTTGCCTGCAGTGAGTTGGTTGCGCTACATTGACCAATGAAATAGCGCAACGCACCAAGATGGCTAACGTTAGCGTTAAAGTAAACATCGGAGTGATTCAGGCATACATGTTTGCGACAGATGAAGAGTTTGTTGTGCACCAATCTCAGTGACAAGCAGGCAAATAAGAAGAGTAAGTGTAGTTCACATCTTTTATTTGTGTTGTTAGCTTTTTAGCTTGTAGGCTAACTGGCAGTGACTGAGGCATCGCTAGTGCTTGGGAAACATAAAATAATATCTACTACGATGGGGTCTTTAATAAATAATGGAAGGAAGCTCCAGGGTTCAGTCTACAGTCAAAAATTGCCCACTCTGCCATGTTTGCTGCCAAAACCTTCACTATGCTAATGCTACCTGCCCTCTGTACAACAAGTATGCTCTGTGCTGGAGGTCTGAGATCTGATCCCCTGTTGATATTAGACTGCAGTTGGCATGTTGTATTAGTGACGTACCTAATCTAGTTTACATAGCCTACGTTTCAAGTGCACTGACATTACCGCCTTCAATACAGAAATGTGAAAACAACTGTCTAGTGACTGACTTTGCTCAGATACGAGTCACTCAAGGTCAGACATTTTAGGGGACATTAACAGAAGAAAAAGATTTTTTTTTTGAGAGGAGGACTTTAAATAAATCCATTTTGTTTGTATTCTCTGAAACATAGGCTACTCCTTCAAAAGAATAATGCCATGATTGTAAAATGTAGCAGCATTTGTTGATGAAAAATGTGCGTGTATAGCTTTGACATCAGCTACCACACATCCAGTTTTCATACATGTGGCCTTAGTTTCACCCTGAAAAATGAGCAAACTGTTCACACTTCCTCTTAGCTTGAAGGGACATAAAAGAGGTGCTAACTATACGCCTATAATTTAGCTACTATTCACTTCAGGAAATGTCACCCATTTGACATTAATTTACAAAGAAATTCATGTTAAAACGGATAAATGAGCAGTGATGTCAGAATAATGGATGACTCCATAAATGGGCACAGCCCCAAAGTTAATATTCTTAAGATAATATGCATTGTATTGATGAATATTTACACTTAGGCAGACATGGAAACATCAGACACTATAAGTCATATGAAACAGAGGGCAAAGGAAGTGGAGAAAGTATTTAAAGCTGTGATTAGTCATTAATTATAAATATTTCATTTTTTGATGTATAATTTCAACTGGCTTGCAGAGCAATTGACTGATAAAAGTCACCTGAATGGATGATATCTTTAATAGAAGAGTGTATTTTGATGGAAATGTCTACGTCTCAGAGAAATAGAGGCTTACTGGAGGTGAGTAAATTAATTTTCTTCTTTGACACCTAAAAACATCTCTCCTGTTAACTTGAGTAACAAGACTGGCTCTCCTCTCTGAATGGATGACATGGCAGTGAATAAATAGCACATTCAAACTGCAATAATTCATCCAGACTTTGTACGTTTTAGTGCAATTACCATCTCCCATTAAGCTCTCTGGTGAAACAGGATCTGATATCTGCAGGTGATGTGGCTTAATGTGTGTGTTGTCTGAAAAAATGCATCTCCATCAGATTACTTGACAAGAGCTATCATAATACAGCCCTTCACTTGTACATCATTTACATTCTCCCTCAAGTCTTCTCTGTACTATAGAGGTATGGCTCAGCTGTTGTTACTCATTAATTAGTCAGAGAGTTCTGACTTTGCAGAAATGCCTGACCCCAGTTTCCTGCAGTCTTATCTGAAAACTTTTACAGTACTTTACGTTAATTTGCTCTTCTGGGGACAAACCACCAAGAAAGTGCTTATCATGAATTCTAGATCATGCTGGAGAGGACTGGCTGTTCTATATGTGATTGAGTGACAGTATTTTCACCCAAGGGGGTTATTTCCTCTCTCTCTCACTGCTTTTACAGTGTCAGTTTGATTTACTCATTTAGACAATGACTTGGTCTCCCACCTCTGGGCAGCACCACTAGAGAAGTCATGAAATCACCAAAGTCATTAGGATTCATCCTACCAAATATTGTGCCAGTTCACCTTGTTGAGATATTTAACTGTTTAAGTTGAAACTTTGGTCCAGACTGGAATATCCTGACTTTTTATCTCATGACATGCAGCAGGTCAAAGAGGTGGACCGACTGACAGACCAACATTGCTATCCACAGAGACATGCCGCTTGTGTGACTAAAAATCATAGTTAAGTCAGAACCACATTAGTCAATGAAAACTTTATTTCCATTTGCAGTATTATATTTGGTGGTATGGCTCTGTTCTGGGGCCTCACTGCCTTTCCTGGGCCTATACAGAAAGCCTCTTCCACATGCCTACGTGGAAAGCCTAAGGCGGAGAGAGCACACCTGTCTGCCCTTCTGCGTGCAAATGAGGAAAGCCTGAGGCAGAGAGAGCCAACCTCCCTGCCCTTCCATGCGCCTACTTGAAAAGCGTGAGGTGGGAAGAGCAGCAGCAAAGACACCTCTGGCAACAGAACAGAGCAGCATCAAACAGAAATGACATAATAAGTCAGACACAGCATGAAAAGGAGGAGCTGGGGTGGAGGCGGGTTGCAAAGCAGCGTGCAGAGGAAGCAGCAACAGTAGGCAGGCCAGAGCAGTCTGGGAGCTCTGGATGAGCTAATTGGTTGCATAGACAGGAATCATGTGATCTATCAGCTGACTCCCTTCCATCAATCGGCTGCTCTGTCAGTTTATTGGGCTGTTTGAGATCAGCTGATGTAGCTGGGACGTGAGCTGAGCTTGACATTGTGTCCTTCCTGAACTAACGCTTCATTGATTTTTTTAGAAATGTTCCTTAAACGCTCTGAGTCTTTTTTTTCTTGAGACTAGCATTAATCCATTTTCCCACCAAGCAGCAATGGCTTTCAGTTGCTTTATGATTACAAAGGCACCAGTTAATGTTTCCTTTGTATTCGGACAATCTGTATGTCAGTCATGCTACCTCTCCCCTCCACGGCCAGCCAGGCTAAAGACATTAAGAATGCATCTGAAAGTCAATTACCAACTCAAAGGATCAATAATTGCTCTGTTCTTTGCGGAGAACAGAGTATAATAATGATACCAGGACCACAAAACCCAATTTTCTCTCAATTAATCTATGCTTTTTTGAACAGACCGGCTCCCAGTCTGGTGGGCTATTTCACTCCAAACATCATTTGTTCATTTGACATTTGTTCAATATTGCTGCACTGGAGCAATGATGACTGTTTAGCAAGCCTCGATTATTACTAAGAAACACTGCAGCTCGGCTTTAAAGATCTCACAGGATGTCTGAGTGCTCCCAGTTTACAGGATGCATGTGCTGGACAGCTAAATCCTGCATACATTAACTGTTCTCCTTCAGATGAAACATTAATACTTATGCAGGCATTGATGCTAAGGACATCTGGCTCTAGCAGAGATTCTTTATGTGTCAGTCATCCTCACTAATGCGGTGCTCGCAGAGAAATGAGGCTTGTTGTGTTCGAGGTTTGGCAATACGTGATAGCATAGTCCTCACCAGTCAGCTGTCATTTAAGGCTCCCTTCCTCTCCTCCTTAGTGCACAGTGAGACTGATGCAACTGTCAGAGGTACTGGAGCTTTTAATTGAGGGACTTGTACTGGAAGTATCTCTGTCCCAAATGTTGTCTCAATGGGATTTTCATTCTTCCGTCTTAGCAAGGTACATGTGCTCAACTGCAATTCCCTCCATTGCCTTCATTCTCAGAGTATGACACTGAGACGCAGGGATGGTAAAAAGTTCTGTTTTAAACACATGGCAGGATAGAAAAATTAGCACTGTAGGTTTTTAGCTTTGTTGTAAGAGATGGAAGATAGCTTTGAAAATAAATCTATATTGAGCCCATTTTGGTGTATCTCATTGCATATCAAAAAAGAAAGATGAAGACGAAGTAAGCCACCCATGGAGACCTCTGTGTGCACCCTCTGTTGAGACATTACATTAGATACTCAGCAGGGTGACATAATTCCACGCTACATGTGCCACTATCGTTTGCTGTCTGATCGTCATTACAAGCAAACTGATTTGGCCATTAGGGGGCAGCAGAAATTATCTATGAATTGTGATTAATTTGATATTGCAAACATTTGCTTATTTACACATCCAGCAGATATGAAGCAACATTTGTCTGTCCACCTGGCAAAAATAAGTTCAATATTCACTCTATTTAAAGGAACAGTGTGCAAGATTTAGGGGGATTTAGTGACAACTAGTGGTGAGGATCGCAGATTACAACCAGCTGAAACTTCCCCTGGTTACAATTCCTTTAGTGTTCATTGTTCAGTGGCGTACGCCTGTTCCAGGCTTCGTTTTGTGTATACGCAATGTTGATTAATGAGACCCTTGGTGATTTAAACTGGTAAAAAGACTAAATAAAGTAATTTCATGTTTAAAAAAATGTTTTTCTTTACGCTGTTTGGCATGTTGTAAGCGGGCCACGTTTTTCTGACTATAGTGGCTGATGCAAATGCTGATCCTATCTAGAGCCAGTGTTTGGTTTGTCCATACTGGGCTACTGCAGAAACATAGTGATGCAACATGGTGATCTCCGTAGCCATGGTCCCACTCTGTATGTAGATGTAAACAGCTAATTCTTAGGTAACAAAAACACAACCAGTCTGATTTTCAGGTGATTAAGCACTGAAGAAAGCAACTTATTATGTTATATTCCATTTCCGCTCCTACACACTGGACCTTTAGCTGTTTATGGTCCCCACCAACAAAGATGCTGCCTAGTTGAGGGGTGAGTACATGGTTGAATGGTATCCATAGCAACAAGTGTCATCAGTGTACCTCACAAAAAAAGGTGGGGTCTCATGGTCATATTATACTTAGGTGTTAACTGAACTAAACTGCATATTTTAAAGGTCCTTTTGGAATCATTGCAGTGAAGCACAGATGGCGTGTGGTAATGGTCAAAGCCACACTGCCTTTTGAACCACAATCAAGCCCTTTTGTAATACAGAAACTATCAAGCCATCGTGCTGTTTTAAATCCCCTTTAAAGTATATTTCCGCTGCTGTTTTATCCTTCTCGTTTTTCCTCCTGCGTCAGTAAAGACAGATACTCAGGGGAATGGACTGCTCACTCCTCTGATGTGCTGGACATAATGTCGGCAGAGGTTGCCTGTGCTCTGCTGTTTGCCCATGTTAGTGCTGCTGACAATGCCCTACAAGAGGAAGCTGGCATGGCTGCTGGCTTTAGCCGGGCACTCAGAGGAGGCTTTACTCACACTGGGGCAGCGGGCAGTGCCCTGTGAAATGAGCCAGCTTGGCCCTGTGCGAGGTTGTGTCTTTAAAATGCTGCCCCAAATGAAATATCAGCTCTCGTCAGACTGACCTCCTGCATCAAGCTGCACTCTAACAGTCCCGTAAATTGTCAGTCAGTCAATGTTAGTTGAATGACAAATAAAAAAACTTTACAAGGTTAGGAGCTGAGCATCAATAGCAAGAAGACAAGAAGCAACATAAATTGTCAAACAGACAGAAAAGCTCTCAGTAGTATGCTGCTGCTGCTTTGTGAAAGCATCCCTTACTTGACCTGTCTGTCTTGTCGGACATAATGTCGGGCCCAAACAAAAACAATCTGAATCACCGCTCCTCTCCACCAGTGTGCTTTATGTGTGAGGCGTGTGTTGTTGAGCTGCGGGCTGTGTGACAGGAATAAGAACGACTCCTGGTTGTCCTCGCAGGGACTCAGTGAATCTCTGCAGCTCTGCAGCTAATTGTCTCCGCCGCTGTGTGTCGGCACTCTGAATGCTGCAGCAGCGTTGCTCCTGTCACAGGCTGCTGTTTGCTCCTGATTTTAATTGAGAAGGGGCTGCCTCACCTGTGAAGATTTCAACAGCAGGTAATACAATAGAAATAATTTATTTTAAGAAATGAAACATAAACTTGATGTTAAATGTCTGCCTCAAGCTTTTCCTTACATTTCTGTGAAATGAAACCAGTAACACTCCAAACAATTTCCAAAAGTCCTGACTGTGAAGAATCAGAGGGCTTACTTAATATCTTCCTTTAATCCCAGGATTTCTTATAAGTGTCAGTGTACTCAGTGTTTGTGCTCATTTGCATCTGTATGTCTTGTGCATGTGTTTGTCTTTGTGTCAGTTCATGCATGCAGTCTTGTGTGTGTGTGTGTGTGTGTGTGTGTGTGTGTGTGTGTGTGTGTGTGTGTGTGTGTGTGTGGGCCGGTCCCAGAACGCTCTCCAGCTCCACTGTCATTAAATGGGAGCAGTTTTATCCTTATTATCCTTGCACCCTGGAATTGACCAGCCCCAGAGAGTTGCAGGGTGATTGGGGTAAAATGAACGTGTGCTGTCAGACCTGCTGCCAGATTAAATTTGGTTCTTTTTGCCCTCGTGTTAAACTTTGACCTTAAAGCCAGGAGTTTCAACAATATTTCAAACTAATTTCCACCATTCCACCAGTGATTACTGCAAACTGTATCTAAGTCATGCTAAATTTATGACTGGGCAGACGTTTTGTCGGTTCACTTCAGCAAGCAATCAGCCTTGCTTGTCAGCTGAAATGAGTGTAAGCATCCACCATTTTTGCATACATTTCTGCTAAAACAAACATCAATGCATCTTGTAATCAATCAACGTGTCTAGCCTGCAAACTAACGTTAGCAGTGTACTTTTCATTGGCGATTGTTTGTTTGGCAGCTTGTTTAACAAGCTAAGGTGCTGGGGCCCGTTGTTCGAAAGTAGAATTAACCAATCCAGGATAAGTGGAAAAGCGAGGCTGGACAAATTCCCCTAAGTTCATCCTAGCTTAATTGGTTGTTCGAACACCAAGCCAGGCTGAGGAGGTGCGGCTTTGTCAAGCCAGGTGTAACTTATTCAGGTGAGCGCGCGTCCACGGCTTTCTTAAATAGACCCCGAGATCGATCACAGATTCACCGATGCAGCAATGGAGAGGGCACGTGCCGCATACTTCTCACCCAGTGAGCAGCGTCTCATCATGGACACTTATGAAGAGGTAAAACATATAATCACGAAGAAAGGAAACACTGCAGCGATAATAAAGCAGAGAGAGTGCATGGCAAACAATTGCGGACCGACTGAATGTGTAAGTAATCTAAAAATATACACTTGCTACGCAAATGAATCTGTCATAATTACAAGTAAAGTTCCTTCCACAAATCAACAGTTGTACACTTCACCTATCTAGGTTTCGAACAACAGGCCCCGGGTCAGGACAAGAAGTGTTTACGTTTGTAAGTCAGAGAGTGAGATGAGAAGATTACTTTAGCAGGAAAGTTGATGGGAGTTTTAAACCTAACTGTGGCGCTTTAGTTTTGCAGCAGCAGGCTGCTATCTGGCCGTCATACTGCAGTCAGACTGACAGTTGCACCCCTTTCATTTCTTTGTTGAATGGGGTGATGAACACTCGCTTGTGGTTGCCTCAGTCCGATTTAACTTTGACACATGGAACATGTGCCAGTTTGAGAGCAAGTGTGGGATTGACCTCTTAGGGCCGTACACAGGCCGCGTCTTTAACTGCCTGAAAAAGTTGACCTCTGTTTATCTCAGGGTGCAGCCCTCGCTCCCTGAAAAACAGGCTCTCGGAAACGCATGAAGCCAAAAATATTAAACTTCCTCGGTGGAAAATAATGTGGTTCTTCTGCATTGTTGGGCCTACAGAGTGCACTCAAGACTTCCACAGGCAAACTTCCCATTTAGCCGTCTGCTAACTTGAATGGGGATAAAATAATTGAATAGTGCACATTTTCTAGATTTGTGAAACGTTATCAGACAAAATTGGTCAAATCCAGATCCCCCTCGCTTAAAAATGTATCTAGCTAGTGTAAGTCTATGGGAAAAAAATCTTTGTGGGCCCAATGGCATCATTTAACAGACATGGCTGTTGTAATTCCATTGTTTGGCCACTACAAAAATTGGCTCCAAACTCCAGCACACTTCCTTGGGGGCCTGAGGAGCACATGTCCACATATATGAGGAAGTCATTATGGCCTGACTTCACCACATCCACCTCAGGCAGTCTTCAGTGTAAGGTTGCATTCTGCATTTTTTTGCTTACGGATGCTCAGTTAGCTTACTTAGTGCTGCAACTGAGCCAGAATTTGAAATGAACTGATTTAAGTTGCAGATTCTGTTTTTAGTTTTCTCAACACCGTCATCTTGAGCTTCAACCTGCCATTAGTTCCAAATGTGATAGAATTTAAAGCTTGGTGATAGGATGTTTCTTCCCAAATGCATGCTGGTAATTGTAGTCAACATCTACCTCGTCTTTATGTAGACAAGCTTGTACCTTCAAGATTTCATACGGACCCAAGCTGTAGAGAAGCTCCAAATGTGAGTCATGTAACATTGTCTATGGGAGAAAAAAAAGAACGTATGGGACCCTTCAAAGCACAGATGCTATTGCAGACAAAAACATCTAATTTAATTTTATTTGTACTAACACCATCTATTAGCAGATGATGTGGATGTCCCTCAGTGCAAACCTGAAGTGCAGTCACAGTACTTGGTGTGACTGACAGGTGTAATATGCTGGTGTTTCTTAATTTGTCAGTGCATTGCTGTGAGTCAGCTGAACGCTGCAGAATATATCTGTGTATATTTCTGGCACACATGCTGTGCTGCAACTGAATTGCATTTTAATGACTCAGCAAAACCCATTTTCTGGCTCCTTTTGCATCCCTCTTGGTATTTGCAGGCCACTGTGATTGTGTACTCTGCCAGCAAACGTTATCTTTGAAGTCGCCATTTATGTGGCCTCCAGCGACGTGTTTCCCAGTCTGCTGTCCATGACAGAATATAGGAGGCCGCGATGAAATTTAGTCAAAGTCAGGGACAGTGTCCTCTGCTGTCTTAAAGACAAGACTAAATGCAGCCTCTTGGAACTACACATCACTCAGTACACGCTTTAACAAATTAAAAGTTCTTCGGACTTATTCTGTAACAACAATAATTAAATTGAAATAACATCAAAGGGCAAAAATATTGGCAAAATGGAAGTTACGTCTTTTAATGTGCATTAAAATGTTAAAACCCTGAGTCATCTTTGCTTCAAACCATGTTTCTGGTGATTAAATGCTCTGTAGTGGTTGTACTTAAGCAAAAATATTTCTAATTAATTAACTTTGCATATTTTTATTAAATCAGAATTCAAATTGTATTGAACATTGTCCATAAGTATGAGACAGACTTTGTATACGTAGTTAAATGTTTTTTGTTCTGATGAATGTCTCCTAATATTTTCAATTATTATAGGATTTGGCCTAGTTCATTGTCTCTGGAGCTGTACATGGCACAATGTCTCAAATTAGTAGCTGACCAAAATCCCTTACCATGTGTTCGTGGCAGACATTTAGTAAGACCAGCCTGCAGCACTGATGTAGTTTTTCCTGATACTTTGCCTGCACATTTCTGTGCCTCCTTGCTGTATTAATAGATAACACTTTTTTAAAACTGCCATTTTTGAATTTCAACACATCATTTTGTCTTTTCATCGAGTTGGAAACATAGGAAAAGCTTTCCTCTTTCAGATTTAACCAACTGGGCTCACATACTTGCAAACGTACTTCTTAAAAAAAAGTTTAGTGAATTCTAAACTTGTGCTAATTCCCTACTTTTGTGAGGCAGACATGGTGAGTGCTCCTCAAAAGCTCTTCCGCTAATGGAATCCAGCAGGCTGAATATATTGACATGATGTGACTGGACTTTCTTCTAGTTATACGAGGTGGTTTGCAGTAACTCTTGTCATCAGAGATGTTTGATTCTGACGCCGGAGATGTAATGTGACAGAGCTGGAGGACGACGAGGGCGGCCAAGGAATGCAATAAAAGACTACTGAGCTCATATCACGGCAGTGGTGCAAATCTAGGAAATGAATGTGCCTTACAGTCAATGCAAGTCAGTGAATGTTGATGTTGTACTCTGAAAAAATTAGCTGTGCCTGTGTGTGCACCTGCTAACACTTAGACGCTACAGGCTTTAATGTGATAGGTTCCATATAACTGCACTGGAGGATGTAATTGAACCGTGAGGTGCTGGATAAAAGACAGCTGGCTGTGGAGCTGTAAGGAGGATTTGGTTTGGTAGGAAAAGCATGAAAAAAATTTAGCATCTGTCTAAAGTAAATAAAATGCCTTATTCTGCAGTCTTCAGCTGGAACATGTGAGGCAGAAGCAATAGACTTCTCTATCCTCCAGTGGTCTTTATGCACTGACCCTGCTGTCTGTGTTTATGCCCTGGCCTGCCCTTACTTTGAATCAGAAACACAGCTTCCTCTCTTACTGCCTTTTGTGTGCTCTTCTTCCTCTCATGTATTTTGTTTCCCACTGTTGAGTGTTTCAGAAACCTTAGGAAACACCTGACTGTTTGTGTGTTGTAGACCATGATGGGAATAAACTGGTACTTTACAGGAGGGAAGTACACCTTTCATCTCAAAATAGATCATTTGACAAACACCAATAGCCTAGTTGAAGAGGTTTCAGAGTGCTGCCCCTCAGCAGACGGAGTAGACTTTAGAGACTAGACGTTGGAGATGTGGATAACAGCTCAGCGGGAGCAAAGAGAGCCTTTGATAGTGCTTCTTTATCCTGCAGGCACCTGCTTTGACTCCAGAGCTTTCTTGTTTAAGACCTTTTGTCTCTACCAGGTTTCAACTTTGAAACAAAGTTTTCAAAAACCTCTTCTGTTTTCTCCAGCTAAGTAGTGATGGGAATTGTTAAGGGCTAATATAGGAATATCCAAATTTTCATTGGGAGGACTATGTATACACTCAGTCAACTTCCTTCACTGTCAGCTGTCATTTTATCATCAGATACAAGCCGATAATGGTGCTGTTTTCAGACTTAAAGGACAACTTGGGTATTTTTCAACCTGGGCCCTATTTCCCCATGTGTATGTGTGCGTATGATTAATAGGTACCACTCGTTCTAAAATTGCTTCAGTATTGAGGGAGCCGGATGCAGGGGGCAAATGTGTCCTGTATAAATTTGCGCATAAAAGTGCTTTTTTCGCCACTGACCGTTTCAGATCGCCAGTGTTATCTCTGTAAATAGCATACGAAGCGTTTCCCTTACCTCTGGGCTGTGTGACGTCATCTCGCGAGAGCTTTGCTCCACTGTGTCTGTAGCTCTCTCTACTCGTGGGACAGCCGTTTTCTTGAGGAAGAGGTGTTTCGGGATTGGATGCCTTCTCTTCTTCGGCTGGCAGTAGCTTCTTGGGAGAAGTGAGCACTGCAGACCCAATGGTCTGCAAGGCGCAATGTCTGGATGGGACTGTTAGCATCCATTTGTAGCACAACTAGCCACAACTTCAGCATCTCGCCGTCCGACAAAGGCAGCCTATGAAAGCTGTACTCTGAATTTTCTTGTCATAGGTATAGCTACAACACATTGGCGTTTTTTATCACCAGGAAATGCACTTTGTGTAATTTTCTTCCATGTGATGTGAGCCTTATGGAAAGGTCAGAGGGGAGAGTGCAATGCGATGACACAAGTTGGCACCGTATTAGCACATGGTGAGATGTTGGTATTTGGGTGAACATTGGGTCACAAAGTCAAAGCACCAAGCCAGATTTCTGAGCAGTGTAATTCAGCTGATGATTTCCTCCAACGTTATGTTGATGTTCTGCCAGACTACATGTGCAAACCACAGACAGTATAATAAAGATGGACAACATCTTTTGAAAGCTCCCCAAAAGTAAAGTCAAAACATCTCAATCGCCCCATGATGGTTGGCTGCCTCCTTCATGTTAGTGGATGGAACATGGTTTGTCATTTTGAAAAGTTATCATGCTGATGTTTATTCAAGTGTTCATGTTTCTCAGAAGTTTGGTTTTACTTAGCTATTTGATATAAAAAGGGGTTTAAACATATCCCCCACAATGTTTATACACAAAAATCTGAAAAGAAGAGTCATACACAGCTAGAATGAGGAGACTCTTAGCTTTCTAAAGACAGGTATTGTTTTAGTACTTCAATGTTTGTAGGACAGTGGCAGTTACCTGACACAGCCCGTACGCCTTCTAAACCAGGAGTACATGCTGTACTTCGGAGGCTGTCCCCAGGTGAAAAAATACACAAAAAAACTCAGGTGATGAAAACAAGCATGCCCAACAACTCGGTGTAGGAAGATGAGAGAATATCGATCTGCGGTCTGTTTGATGATTGACGTTAGTGTACACAGTTAGCAGTGGACTTCACTGGACAATATTTACAATTTGGATGAATTTTTCTGAAACCTATTTTCATTCTTTTAATTGGTGGACCCTTTTATGGAGTAAAGGAATATAAATAATCATGGAAAGGATACATATCCGTACTGTAAGACTGCATCAGAGGAAAAGAATCAGCACTTTTTCTTCCTCTCTCGTTTACCATGACAGTGAATCTGAATGAATTATACTGTGGTACTGATGGTTTCCCTTAATTGAACTGAGAGATTGAATTGTGGAGAATCTCACTGAGCTAATGGTGTGCAGCATGTCCATTCTGACAAAAGTTAACCTTAAACTATTGTGATGCATAATGCTAAACACTTACAGCTAGGGTAGCTCAGATGTTTTGAAAGCCAAGCCTTTGTTTATTTGTAATCAGACTAAAAATGCCGCTGTTGTGGACCCTGCCTTGCTGCTACAAGACTTTAATTTATAATCTCAGGAGGACATAGATGGGTGTGAGTGTGGTTGGAAAGTGTTCACAGCTCATCATGTCTTTACAAGCTTCAAACTGTATTTATCATCTGAATTTGGTGATAAAAATTTGTTTTGTTTTGTGCTTTGTTAATTTAACATCTAACAAAAGCCTCAAATGACAAAAAATAGAGATGTTATCATATAAAAACTAAACAAATTACCATTATTAGTGTTGCTGGACCCCAGCAGAAGCCGTTGCTCAACTGCTGTGGGTACAATTAATGTCAAACACTGTACCGTCTTTATTTCAGTACTTTCAAATGTACAAGGCTAATAAGTAGAGAACTAGAATGTAATGTGAGTGTTACGCAGGCTACATTATGGTTGATGTTGACTGTGTGTCATGAAAATAAAGTCATCATTTAGTGTCATATAAAGATGTCTAAGTATATTATGTTGTAAAAATGTTTTACATGTTTCACAAAATACAATTTAATGTTTGATTATGCATCAATACGTGTGGCGAGTGTGGTAACCAGGCTTGCAGTCACCCCATAACAGTATGCTTCCAAATGGAGACTATATTTGTGGCATTTTACATTTTGCCTTAAAGTCTGCACTCTCCACTGGCTGAGCCATTGTTGTAACAAGACACTGTAGCTGGTCTTTGATGATTAATCGTCACACACACTGATTTACATTTGTCTTAAACAAACCCTTCCGTGCTCATGGTGCTGTGAGTTTATGAATGAAAATACCAAGTGTGCTTAGATACTTGTTTATTGCCCTTGTATACAACCTCTGCACTGATCTTTCCAATTTCGCCAAATTAAACCCAGTTTTTTTATTTAACCAGTACTAACAGGATCTTACAGTCTGTAGGAGCAGAGGTTTCTTAGATGATTTACTACTGTGGGCTACTGACTTCCTTTTTTCAGCACCTCCACTAGGTTCACAATTTCATATCGAACGATACACTTCCAAGCTGTGTTTTCACATCTGTGCGTATTCAGTGTTAAAGGTCCTGTGTGGGTGGGTAATCACTGCTCATGTGCTGAGGTTGTATGGCTGAGATACAGCAGAGGGCTGTGCATGCCTGCAGGTTAAAACAATGGAAAATGCAACAGTGTAGTATTGTGTTTAGAGCTGGGTTATAAAAGGAGACATTTTACAAACAAGGCATCAGATCATTTTCACAAAGACTAGATATGAATGAATTTTAGGACTGAGAACATTTACATACAAATGTAGAATACAAAGTTGTGAACAAAGACACTCCTCTAATCTCTAATTTACAAAACTGTGACCTTACTGTGTAAAACCGCTGCTCATGAATACACCATCTGGTTCTGGCATTTCTATTGTAAATAAAGGTGTTCAAACGGAGATAGTTTACCTTCTCTCCATGGGTAAATGCTAAGAAGGTAATTAAAGTGTGTGTGGGCAATTATGCAACTAAGCAAATACTCTCAGCAGGCATTTAGATGGTTTTAAAAAATTATCTTATGCACAATAGAAATAATCCATATAACTCTGTGGAAATGAGTATCCAAGGAAGTTGGAATTCAGCAGAGTAAATGCCAATTTATTTTGCTCCACAATGGACAGTTTATGCAGATGTGTAAATGAATAGTTGGCATGTGAAGTTAGTCTTTCTTTGACAAGAGATGGTCAGATAGAATATATTTAAACAAAGAAAGCAAGGTGGAAAGTACACCATTTAGAACCCAGTGCTTAAATCTAAGGCTTGTTTGAAACTGTTTTTACCTTATTTGGCCTTTGGCTGTGAATCACGTGATCCCTGGGTGAGTGTACACACACACACACACACACAAACACACAGTTTAATCTTAGCAGCCAATGTGATTCACACACTTTGTCTTATTGTAGTAAGAAGGATGGGTTCAAGACATAAAGCAGCATTCTCAGCCTTTTCTCTCCTCACATCCGCCCACTACAATGACCTTAACTGTAAGGGAGATGGCTCAGACGGCTCAGCGTGAGTTCAGCTAGTGTGAAGCTGCTTCTGTCAAAACTGCCTGACAAAGTAGTATCTTCTTTTTGTGTAAGCCTGTTGTGCTCTGTTTTATGTATATGATGTGGGATGTTAAGATCAGCTGTGATTTACTGAGGTGCTTCTTTCTTCCCTCGCTGTAAAAGACGTACCAGGATTTCTCTCAGGTTTCCCTGCTCACCTCAGTGGCATGTCCACCTCCCTCTATCAACAGATCGGTACAAGAGGGGAGCTGTTTTACTGCTGCTCTGGCTCAGTTTTCTATTCACAAAATCGTTCTGGCAGCATCCTGGCTGTTGTGACAGCACACTGACGGTCACATTGTCCCCAAAGGAAATAAACCAATTCATCCAATGCACAAGTGTGCTCATGGTGCATTCTGGGGACTATGAGAGAAGATAATGAAAAACCTTTTGTGTGGAGGATACATTGCCTTTACATTGTCTGAGAGCACGTCTGTGTGCGCATGCACGCCATCTGGTACTGTGATGAAATAAGATAATGATAAACCTTGTGCATGTTTGTGTGTGTGTGTGTGTGTGAACATGGTTTTAAGATAGCTGAGCCAAAGTGCCTGGTGTGTGTGTGTGTGTGTGTGTGTGTGTGTGAGAGCTCTGAAACACAACAGCGTCCTTCCGAATCCTTGTCTGGATGCAAGCGCAGCAGATGCAGGGCGCCTCCTTCTATCATGGACCGTGATCAGTAACACATTTGACCTGCTGTGTGCTCGGTCAGGGCAACAGTATCGGCTGTTAGCACTTTTTACAGAACGAATCTCTGTCTGCGGTGTCAGAGCCCTAAGCTTTTTGTTACCGTCCTGCCCTAAGGTACTGCTCATAGTGTGCTGCCAAGGTCTTTCCTGACAAAAATATGTGTGTTTTTACAAACTATAAAGCTGTGTCTTTAAGTAGCATATTCTGTTCTTATTTTTATCAAATGGTGTATCACTGGGCTCTTCTTTCACTGATTCAACCACACGCAGTAAACCTTATCGTTTAACGTTTTCACGGTGAGCCAAATGGTTGCTCAGCCAAATAATAACATCTATGCATTAGCAGCGCTCCTTGAGTTAATCACTTAAATTGCCTGCCATTATCGGGCCTAGGAATCTGTGTAGTTGTTAGGTAAAGTGACCTCTGGGTGTTTACCTCAGTTAGCCTCTCAGTACTTGAACCACTTATTTCTGCCACTTTGCATGACTAAAAAAAACATAGACGTCATCACCACAATAGTGTCTAGCTCATACTGCTTTAGAGTTGAAAACCAAGGATGAGAAATCTTATGAATGCGTCTGTTTTTACACCGTTAAATAATAAGTATCACAGATGCGCTACAAGATGCAAAGCAAGTAGACACTTGAACACAGCCTCTACGCTGAGAAACTAACATCTGAGAAAACCAGCCGTGGATTTCGGTAGATCCATTGTCGCTTACAGTTGATTGATTTAGACAAAAGCAGTGTGACTGTTTTTATTCGCTGTGGCATTGTATTCAGTGGCATGTCAAGTGTCCTAAAGCAGTGCTTCCCAACTGGTTCAGCCATGGGGTCAAGGTTTCTCCTCTCTGTGAAGTAGTTGTCCACCAGTCACTCACTTTACAGCAGGAAACAGCACTTCAGAATAAAAGCTCTGTGCCAAAATTTCACTGTACTTAAACATAAAAAGTGTTTTTTCAAACGTGCCATGTTGGCAAGCCACTTGCAGTCCATTCAGAATGGTCCTGCGACCCACCAGTTGGGAACCACTGACCCAGAGAATAACTATCTTCCTTGTACCACATCTATAAAGTCTTGCCTAAACAAGCTGTAGTTAAACAAACGTCAAGCTTTAAATGGAATAATGCACATTTAACAGTCTATTATACATTATTAAAATTATGTTTTTTTAAATACTGTGCCTGTGTTAATGGTTTTTAGTTGTCTCATTTATGTATTTCTTCAGATTTATTCTGTCTTGCACAGCAGCTGCAGTTTTGCTTCAGTTATTGTGTTTGCTTTTTAATTGGTCCCTTTTTGTTCTTGCTTTGTGATTTCCAGGAGAGATGCTTGTCATTTGCTGAGCTCAAAGCTGCTGTGCTTTACAGTAGAACATTTCTCACCGGTCCTTGTGGTCTGGGTCAAGTTTGTGTTGACTCGATGAGGTTAAACATGATTTCGACCTTGTTTGAACAGTTCAATAAAGATCAGAAAGTTTTCTGCCTTCTAATGCTCTCTGACGTATATTTTTTCCACCTGCTTTGTTCTCCTCTGGTGTGCGTCTCTCTGTTGTTGGGCCAGTCAAGTGCACAAGTTGTTGATGTCTTTAATAATATATGCTGCAGAAAGAACAGCAGCATCTAGCAGCCAGACTTTCCTTCTCCTCAGTGTGTTTGGCTGTGGGATCAGGTCAATCAGTGAAATAAGTGTGTCCTGTTAATGCACCATCAAATTCATGCCCACAACATTTTCGATCACTGTAGTGGTGGGGCTCGATAGGAAGGCAGTGCCAATCTATTGATCAGTCCACTGGTTGGGTTCAGACTAAAATTTGTGGATTGCAATGAAATTCGATGGTCCTCAGAGGATGAAACCTGCTGACTTTGATGATGCCCAAACGATTTGTGGTTTTGAGTGAAATATCTTGTCAACCGTTGAATGGATTGCCTTGAAATTTTGTTCAGGTAGTCATGTCCTCCTTACAATCAACTATAAATTAAGTGGATACCTGACATTACATCTAGCACCATCATCAGGTCAAAAAATGCCATTTGTCCAATACTTTGTTTTATGACCAAATACCTGCAAAACTAGAACATTCTCATAAACTTCAGAGTCCGTAGTGTGTATTCCTTATTGGAAAAGGTTTGCATGCTAACACGCTAACCTGAGATGGTGAAGATTTAACATTATACCTGCTAAACATCAGCATGTTAGCATGTTTGAGCTTACTAACCCTGTGTCATAGAGAATTCATAGAGAAAACTGTGTTTTTCTCTTCTTGCCTCCACGGTGCACGAAGAATCCAAAAACTGAAAAAAGTTCTTGATGAATTGGAGTTAAAGGGGGTTGTGTTAACAGCAGCAAAACTATATCAAAACATCAGTTGACAAATTCTCACACAACTTGTGCAGTATAATCCTAGTCTTATTCATCCAGTCATCAGTCTGGCTATTGTCTAATGACGATAAAGCCTCAGGGGGCGAGGGCCAATATTTTGGGCAGATCTGATGTAGCCAGTGGATATCCGGGCCAAGAATTCCTCCTATGTGTTGCTGTCATTTCGGCCATTGTGTTCCCCCTCTCCTCACAGACTGTTTATGTGCCGCTCGATCGTGATTGAGCAACACTACTTGGACTACAAACAGATGCTCAGTACTTCCCAAACACATGCAATTTAGCATACGAGTAGTGTGCCAAGCAAGGTTGTGCATATGAGCTCTGCTCGTGCATTTCACTGAGCAGAGGTGGAACACACATGTGCCCAAGGGTGCTAATTGTTCATACATAAGAGTTTTTATACTAGTAACAGTACAGTGAAAATGCATGTGGTTGGATGTATTGAGCATAAATGATAAATGAGACTTGGATTACACTGCAAGTTGGGTGACAGTTCCCAAACAGATGTTTTGGTATAGTTTTGCTGTTGTTAAACATGTCCCCATTTCCACCTCAATTTATCAAGAACTTTATTAGTTTTTGGATTCCTCATGCATCATGGAGGCATGCAAGAACAACAAAGTTTTCTTCACAAATCCAACAAGCACAGGGTGAGTAACTGGTATGTCAGTGGTTATTTGTTCGGGTGAGGTATTCCTTTAATCTAACATACCTTTGTTATCTAGATAAAAACACTGAAGTGTTTACAGTGGAACTTTACATTTTATGGAGGCTAACACATTTCAGTGACACTGAATCCATTTGGATGTAACATTACTTCTCAAACAATTCCAGTCCAAAGGCTTTAATACATTTTGACTTGTAAATCTTGTTTAAAGTTCCTTCTCCTTTAATATTGGGTACTGCTGTCTTGCTGACTCATCATTTACCATTCTACCTGATGTTTGCCAAAATCATCCATCTACTTCTTAGTCATCATTTCTCAGAAATGCGGCAGGAAAAGAACAAGCAGACATTTCCCAGACAAAATACTTCATCTGGACAGACCAGAAGCACTCACATGTAAACTTTGCATATATACCACCACTGATGACCGCACTTACTAAGGAGCACATTACTTTAAGACAGGTACAGTACAACAGTTACAATAGATGATACAGCCTTGTACCCGGAGCTCTGGCTGCACACCAGTGATGAGTTTGCTGAACTGAAGACACTTTTCGTCTTTTGTTTGTCACAATACGCTCCTAGGACAACAAGTTTACCATTGTTATGCATGCAAGACAATATTATACCTTCTGTCAACGTAATTGAAATAAAGATGAGTGATGAGTTTTTTTTTGTTCACCTGATTTTTATTCAAGTGTTAGCCCTGAGCGTGCTCTGCTGTAATGAGCTCTCTATTGGAGCCTGTCTAAAAGACCAGATGGTGCTGGTTTAAAGGAGTGGATTTGCAGTGATGCGTAAACTGCATCTGAAGGTTGATACAATGACAAAACATGTATGACGTTATCTTACCATAATGTAAATAAAGTTTGGTCAAATTTGTATACAATGGTCTTGGACCAACAGCCAACAGGAATTGATTGCAATTGTAATTGCAGTTATACGTTTAAATAAGCTCCGAGACTAAAGTAAGGTCTCGTGAAAAAAAACCTCAGACTAATAATTTAAAGTGTGGAGAACATTACATTTCTATTTGCAGAACGTCTCCTGTGATGAGGAGCGATGTTCCAGATTTTTGGCACAGTTTAGTTGATCCAATTTAGAGTGTCCCCTCATTTCTTAAAAGGCTCAGTGCAGAATGACAGTAATAGTTTAATGTGAGAAAAACGGCAGTAATAGTTTAATGTGAGAAAAACGGCACGTCAGTAATATCTTGAGGCCGGTGTCGACATCTCTTTTCGAAACTGACGATGACATCACTGTTGATCTGTGACATACATTGAATTATACTGTGTATATTCCATTCTCCAGATTGAGACCTTAGTAGTATTTCTGCCCCTTATGCTCGCAGACTGATGAATGCAATAAAAATATTTGAGTTTTAACTATATTTTTGAGCTAAAAATTCAATATTCAGATATTCAAATTTAAATAACAAGTCTTTTTTTAAGATATGCCTGTATTACTCATTTTTCCTTTTTTAAATTAAATGAAAAACCCAGTGTAGATTTCTCTGCAATTCATGTATTTTCAGATCATCTGCTTTGGATGCTGTTAGATAAAATAGCTTGAAATAATACATTTCACAAATTGGTGATAAGCAGCTGGCAGGAAAATAGAGAAACTGTTACTTTATATTTTCTCACTGTCATCTTCATCGTCTGTCATGTGTACAGATTATACATCTAAAACCACCAAGAAACACTGAAGACTTTTTAATTTCTTTCTCTGATATCACCTGAAATGCAGTATCGTAGAGCGATTGCAGTTTTCAGTTGGCGCACATTCAAAAATATTATTTATCTAAGTCAAACTGACTTTACATAAATACTCCCATGCTCAAAATACCAGTTGAAAAAAAATCATTATTTTGGCCCTTAAATGCATTTTTTTTTACTTGTTGTATGTGTTTGAAATAACCAAGGTTAGACTATGAGCCTATAAAATGTGCATTGCTGCAGAGGTTGTTTAAATGCCAGACACTGCACCAGCTCTTACCTTTCTCCTCATAGAGCGAGCATTCAGCCGCACACCCACTTGACTCTGAAACATTTTCCTGGTCTGATTTTTCTTTTACAGTTTATTTGATACGTTTGGCAAAATAGTTGTGCTCGTGTTTTGTTTGCATCCTCCTCAAAGAACGCAAATCAAGCAAGGTCTGCTGAGATGAGGACAAAAGCTTGAAAACAATGTCGAAAATAGGAACCGGATTGAAAAATGCCAGAGTTATACCTCAAAATTTTAAGACCCTGCAAGGACTTATTGCAAGTGCACTTCTCGGTCCCTGGAGCTGGAGGGTTAAAGGAAGGACACAGAGAACAGGCGCTCGGTGGTTTGGCTTCTTTTTATGTCATGCACATCACTGCCCTTTTCCTGGAGAAAAGCCTGAGAGACTTCTCAACTGGGGCAACAAGACACTTTGTGACTGTTGTACTGTTGCTCTCTCTTCTACTTTATTATTTGTTCACCTTTCCTTTGTCATTTTCCTCTTCCACTTACCTTCCTTTTCCATTTGATGGCTTTCTTCTCTGCTCAGCGCCTCTGTATTCTCTTCTTTCCTCTTTAAAAACCTTCCTTACCAGTTATGGCGTTACAGCAGTGGTGAGCACTCAGAGTACGGTTGCCCCTATAACTCTTATGGGTTTCCTTCTCTCAGGGCCACTTCTCTGCCATGGCATCTCTTTAATGGAGCCCCCGGGAGCCTGAGCTGCTACCTAAACGAGTAAGGATTTACACAACTGAGCACTGATTGTGAACACAGTCCCAGCTTCAGTGAAACCAAGGGCAATAAGATGGCAGCCTGCTGACAGTGAACGACTTTTTAAGAGGATGGCTGTCTTTCCGTCTTGCACCTAAGGGTTTCTTTTAATGGGCATGTGAGTGAACATAAAAAGGCTTTGTAGAGGTGTATTGCAGTCAAGTAATTTCATACCTGAGAGTATGTTGTCTCTAGGAGTGGTACTGCCTCGTACTTTAAGAAGCTCTCTAGTCTGAAGACATATTTTTCTGGAGATTCTGTCTGTATGTGGACCATGTGCTCGCCTGTCTAATGGTAATGTTAGAAAACAGTAAGGTTTAATCCAGCAGTTAAACCTGTTTATAAACACAAACATTTGCTTTCTTGCAAACAGTTAGATTAAATATCACTCTTATGTGTTTGCAAAGTAGGAAATTAGCCTTGCTGAGCATAAAGACTGAAGCAGGGGAGACCAGCCCGGCTCTGTCCAGAGTTCAAAAATAGCCTCTCTAAAGCTCATCGATTAACACATTGTAATTTGTTGTTTTTTTTTCTACTACGTTTGTTTACACCTGCTTCCAGTCTTTATGCTAAGCTAAACTAAGCTAATAACATCCTGGCTCTGGCTCCACAGTGCACATTAGAGTGAAGAAAAGTATATTTTCAAAATGTCAAACAGTTTCTTAAAGAAACTATCATCTGCAAGGTTTGCACACAACTTGTGCGTACTGTCAGATCTTGAATCAAACACCAGCATAGCCAGATGGGAAATGTTACATTATGGTACCAATGGCTTAAAATTATTGTATTTTAAGGAAAATTATTGTAGGTGACTTGTGAGTCATAACCATGAGAAAAAAATAGGCATAAATGTGTAATTTAAAAAAACACATAAATGACTATTTTACACGCCTACAAATCTATCACATTATTTTTAAAGCAAGCCAAGGTAGCTATGATGCTCGGAAGGGGGTATGAGTCATTAAGTCCATCAGTCTGGCAATTTTTGTAATAGCCTGCTGTTATAAAATTAAATCATAAAACAGCATGACTGAGGGTCTGTTCATGTTCTGCATGAACCTAGTGTGAGTGGGCAGAAGTTCGCTGCATAGATCAGCCTCTCACTGGGCGGAGCAAGCCACCCGCTGAAGTCCCGCCCTACCACCTCCGGTTGTGTAGCAGTTTACATTCTAGGGGATTGGTGATATGGCCCTAACATAATACACAATATTTCAGGGTAACTATATTCTTGATGATATAGCAAATTAGTAAAAAGTACATTTCTGTATTAATGTAAGAAAACAGAATTGCAACAAAGTAAGTGATATAGTTTTATATGTCAACCTAATAGTTTCCCTTTTAAATGTTCTAAAACTAAAACAAAAATTATCTCTTATTCCTCTAGTTTATAAACAACAACAGTAACTTAGAGTGAGATTCAGATTCTACAATATTAATAGTTAAATGAACAAAGTCTACCATGAATTATTAGTTCCCAAATACAAAAGAGAGGAGAGGGAGAGACACTGTGCTGCTGCCGGAGGAGCCGCTGAATGAGTTCCCTCTGAGCGATAACTCGCTAAAAGAGTCTGAGAAGTCTGGGGCTGTTCATAAAACATTCAGGATGCCACAGTTTATTCTGCACTGAAGCTGCTCCTCTTTTTGGAACCACCGCAGAGTCAGTAATAGTTTTGCTTGCAGCCATGCTTGTTGTTGCCGTGGGTAACAGTATGACGTCAATATGTCAACAAGTTGAAATATCAAGAGAATCATAGTATGAATTTTTCATATCATATTAACAATTATACTGGTATTATCGTGAACATCGAGATGATATGGCACACCTCTAGCGCATTCAAAACAGCTCGACTCAAACACCTTAGCGAGAAAGTTCAAGCTCAAGAACAACAGATGTGCTTGTTCACGTGACGTTCATCATGGCCTACACCAAACATGACTGGCTGGAAAGAGTTAACAGGAAAATACAGACATATGATCCATACTTTGTTACCCTGATATGAATCAATAAGTAAGTCTAAAGACAAAAAAATGTTTTGAATAAAGTTAAGCTCAAAAAGAGTCAAAATACTTCACTTGAAAGTAAAAGGAAATGTTAAAGCAATTACAGTGTGAAAACCCAGCCACATAAAACAGACATTCTAACAGTGATATTTCACACAGTTGTTTCCTGAGTTATGTTGAGGTTAGATCCGGGGACGAGTATACAGCCTGAGCAATTTAAATAAGTGCCAGCGTGCTGTGCAGCAAGAATGAATCACCAGCAATGCATAAAGCCAAATGTAAAGTAATGGCTGTGCAGCAAAATGAAGATCCCATCTCAGTTTTGGGGAATTACATGTAGAGGACTAAGTGTCTAAGCTTAAAGCAGGCAGTGGAATGACTCACCTGAGTCCATTTTTGGGTAGGGTTTTATTCACAATTTTTGAAAACACTAAAATTCACTAATCAATTTAATTGGCTGGAATACAAACTGTCCTTGTTGTCGCTGAATTAGCCTGAAGTTTAAGAGAAAACAACATGACATCAGTGAAGGGAATTTACTGTTTGTTGATTTCAGCTCTTCTATGTAAAGAGAGAGAGAGACTCAGTGAAACCTTTTTCAGCCCGTAATGCACATCACCAGGTTATTAAAATTCATGCTACTACTATTCATCACCAGTTTGTTGGTATTTTCTGTTCATTACTTTGAAATATGTCTGCATGTGTGGGAACATACCTGAATAACGCTGAATAATACTCGAGCCATCTGCAGATGGCATCGTAATATAACTGATTTATTGCCCCCATTAGATTGTCAGGGAAGACACGCTGAGTGTAAATCTTCTAATACCATTCAGCGGCTGACTGACAGGAGCATCCACTACGGTCTTTTACTTCTGTGCCTGCTCTCCAGAGTATGGAAAGTACACATTACCATATCATAAGATTATAGTAAGCCATTTAGGCTTTGCTGCTCGCAGCCTTGGAGGCAGCAACTTTCAGAACAGTGAAAATCAGCATAGAGATCATGAAGTGAGGCACTGAGATATGCTAAACCATCAACACTGCAGTTGAGCCCCAAAGAGGCGGGCGTTGTTTAAGACCACCGTAAACCATTCGTCGTCTTAATCACCTGCAACCCAGGAGCTGAGAGCTGCATGTGAATACAAAACCAAAAGACAACACTGTCGAGCACCAGTGTAACCAGGCGATACTGTCAAAACAGTAACCTTTCAGGACCGTTCGCTTAGTTGTTGCAATTTCCATCCTCTAGTTTAAAATGACACCATCATTTATTGATGTGGTGTTTCCCAAGCTGATATGGAACCCCTCTCAATAATTAATCTGACGCAAGGCTTGTCCAGGGCGAGAGAGCGGCGTGCTGCTGCTCCACTAAGGACCACACTGATCATTTGGCCCCAGTCTGGGTTATTTCCATCTCTCCGTTTATCACTTTTATTATAGCTGTGATGAAACGCTGCGTGTGCTTCCATAAAGCACTTACGGGGCTCTGCTTGTTTAATACATTCCTCTCCCACTGACAGGCCTGCACTAATCTCATTTACCCATGAGTCACTGTGGCTAATATCACAGCTGCCCGCTGCACACACCCCCATACTATTACTACTCTTATCACTAACATATCACATTTCTCATAAGAAACATATTACATACGTGAGCACGGACACATGCAGGTGCAAGCAAATTCCTGCTGGTTACTGATACCGCTTCCACTTTATTTCCACCAAAAGCTTAATAACTGCAGTAACTACTAGCACTTTCCTTTAGTACTGCTGCTACTGCTACAACGACTAGGCTATTTCAGTGTCTGCTGCATTCTAGATTTCTTTAATTTGCCTGGACTAGTTATTCAAATCCATTTGCTGCGAGTCTGAGGTGCAGTCACAGACATTTATGTCCTCAGCCACATTCTTCAAATCCAACATTCCGACCTCGTCGCATATCGACATTTCGTCATGGACTTTCCACATCGACATATGGCATGCAAGGTATCCTGGGTGTATTGGTTGTTGATGTTCTGGGACGTCGTGTCACGGGAAATGCACAGTTTGCATGTAGTCTCTTTCAAAATAAATGCACTATGTCGGCACAACACCACCAACTGATGTGTTTTTTCCTTAAACAACAAGCACTCCTGGTTACATTTGGCCAACACGTATGTGGTTGGGTTAAGGCAACAAAAGAACATGGATGGTTTTAGAAAAAAATAACAGGGTTTGGCTTTACAATCATGTAGGAAGCGAACACTGGCCTCTCGGGTGAAAGTCGGTGGTTGTTGGACCCATCCACCACCCCTCCAGCACGCCCTAGTTGGACTCTCGGCCCCTTGACTCACGTTGTTGTTCCACTGTATTTCCCCCGGATGCTGCAGGGTGAGCGTGCTGTTACACAATAACAGCAACCAGCTGCATATCATACCAACGTGAAAGGACGTCTTTTTTTGTTGTTTTCTGTTGGAGTGAGGCATTCATAAACCAAAGAGGATGTATAATCTCCCCAGTGTCTCCTGTGTTTGCCCCTGGTCCCTATCTTGTTGGATTTACCTAGGGTGTCTTCACAGGGATGCACCCAAGAGCTATTCAACTAGCTCCTTCTGGTGTGAAGGAGCAGCAATGCAGCTCCAAACTCCTCACCCTCACCTCAATGGTGAGCTCATGAAAAGGACCCTGAAATACAGTTCACCATTATTTGACTATGGACTCTTGACTCACCCTTAATCAATTTGCATTCCTAGCTGCACCTTGAGATTCTGTTCCTGAAAGTCATGAAGTCATTTGGTGACAGGTCAGAATACAACATGCTCTGTGAATGCAAATTGACTTAGAAGTGCCAATAATGTGGAGAAAGAGCTGTTTCACAAAGGATGGAATCTGCACTGTTCCTCCTGAATTTGAGGTTTGATCATCTGTAACAGTCTTGTCTCCAACACCACAAGCCCATCTGCTAAGACGCTCTTGTCAAAATCCTGCCTCCACTTCCTGAGTCGAAGGAGCGTCTTTGAAGCCAGCTGAAAGTTTGGCGTTGTGATATCAACAAACCTCAAACAAGTGCAATTTTCAAATCGCAAAAGCTGTGATTAAAAAATCAACTGGGTTGTAAACAGCTGTTGTTTGCACCCACATCGCCCAGCACCCTACTGTGACATATGCAAATGAGAGTAGTGAGTTTGTGGTCAAGCAAGAGAGCAGATAGGTGTTGGTGATCGGAGAAAGTCTCGAAGTCAAAGCAGAAATGGTTAACAATTCGACGAGTGGAGCCTTAGTCAATGTGCTCTTTAGTTTGTTTTTTCATCATAACAACTAGGACTTGCGTACGTGTAAGAGCAGTGTATGTTGACTGTTTCCAGTGTTGTGTTGGTAACACTATAAAATAATTTTTTGCTTGTGTATAGTGCATAATACAGAAGGAACTTTTTAAAAATCGTAATCACAACATTAGTCTGAAAAAATCATGTATGTAAGATATCATTCAGCCCTACACCCGAGTCTCAAACGCTGCAGTCTCTCTGGCCTGATGATATCTGTCTGCTGATTCCTGTATCCCTCTAACCTTCTTAAGCATGAAACTTCTAAAGCATCTCTCAGTTTGTGATTGTAATCAAGCTACCAACAAATTAAAATCAATATCCATTCAATGTGTAGATTGTTTTGTCTAGGTCCTTAATTTCAATTGTACACGGGAGTGCAAGGTGATTGAAAGATTGTCCTCTCAGCTTAACAGCGCACTTACTCTACTGTAGACGGAACACACTTTTATTTGGACCATGGCCTGTCACCTGCTGTGAGTCTGTAAACACGTCCAAGCAGCCAGATCTCATACACACCCGGACAAGCACACATACACAACACATAGAGAACAAGGCCTCCAGGCCAGCCATTTTTCCTGACCAGTGAAATCAAATACCAGACCTTAATGACTTCCCCATGAACTGGATGAAAGCTGACAAGACAATCATGGCCCTAGCTCCTTTATTTTTGTCAAAGGTCCTAGCATTCACTGTACCATAACATCACTTGCACATCCCCTGTTTGTTTTAGTTACAGATGTACATCACATTTCATGATATGTAGTGCTGTTTGTTTACTACCATTAGTAGGTAGTGAGACTGGGACTTACGGCAGACATGCATATATAAATATCACTAAATAAATTATTGTATGGTTCAAGGAAGACCTTTGCCTCCTGAGTAATAATGGCAGATCAAGTTTAGTCATTTCTTTAGAAATTTGAACACATTAGGAAGGTGCGAGGCTCTTTACAGGCTGAGGAAGCTGTACTCAGGGTGAGTTTGGAAAGCAGGTGATGAATGGGGTTTAATTACTCTGGGAAGTTGGTTTGGGTGACTGAGTAGAAACACCATTTATCAAAACTGTAGAAAATATGTTGTGGGGCAAGTTTTACAGATCTAACCCTAATTAATCTTACATGAGGGGCATCAAATGGCCTGTAGTGGAAAACAAAATATTTCAGAGATGTGGCTGAATAAGGACATCATGAAAACCCCGCAGTCATTTCACTGCAGTAGATTAAGAGAGATCACTCGTAGAGAAGCATGAAAACAGTCTAGCTGATACATTAAATGCTGGAAATAAACAGATATTCATGTCTAGTCAGGGACTGTCAGTGCAGACTAATTCCAAACGAACCCATAGGAAAACAGGCTGACATTTGTCTCATTAATAGTTCCAATTCTCTGAGACGTGACGTGACGAGATGACAGTAGGCAATGTTTAAGCCACACGTTGCTTGCTCTGACATGCGATGTAGCATTGCTGATTAAAACTCAGCTCAGTAAATCTGTTTTTAAAGTCCAAGTACTGCGGCCTCATTAAACTTGGCTGTCACATGAGAACCTTGAATCTTCCTGCCACTTTTAAAAGTTTACAACAAAGATTAAACACTTCCTTAGCCAAAATGTCAAGATTAATGTGAGACACCTACAGCTATCTAAAAAGGCATGGGTCAACACGCCTGGGTCCCCCTCCCAGCCTGCCACCCTGCACACAATACACTCAGCCCCAATGCCCATCCCTGCGGGTGGTGGGTCCACAGGATGGCAACTCCATGTTATTTATTAGGACTGAGCTTGACCAGGCCCCATGGCCCACGGCCCAGCCACAAGATGCTTGCCAGCAAGCTCTCCATCAGGTCTGGTTTTCCCCATACCAGGCAAGGTACTCTTTTTCTGAACATGCCATGTAGCCGAAATGAGTGTCTGAGTTCAGCCTTAGAGATAAGGTAAGGAGCTCAGATATCTGGAGGGAGTTCAGAGTGGAGCTGCTACACCTTCACACCGATAGAGACCAGTTGAGGTGGTTCTGGCATCTGATCAGGATGCCTCCTGGGTGCCTCCCATTAGAGATGCTCTGGACACGTCCACCTAGTAGGAGGCCCGGGGCAGACCCAGAACATGCAGGAGGGATTCAATATCTCATCTGGGAACACCCCCAGGCTAGATGAGATATATACAATCCCTCAGTGCTCCCCAGGAGGAGCTGGAAAGCGCTACTGGGAAGAGGGACGTTTGAAGTACTTTGCTGAGCCTGCTGCTCCCGCGACCCGGTCTTGGCTAAGTGGGTGAAAATGGATGGATGGATGGACAGATAAATGGAATGATGGATGGACCTACAGAAGTGGTTATCAATCTTTTTGTGTCAAGGACCCCTAAATTGATACACATTAGGTCAGGGACCCTCATTTAATGAGATTTTGCTTCAAGTACCTCCATCTAAAAAAGCCCTGGGTTGGTAGATATGATTAAGACCAGAACTCTATGTCAAAGGTGGATGTTTTGTTACAACTTTGGGGTGGGGGGGGACATTTAAGTTGGGGTTTGGGGGTCCTCTGCCAAAACATTTTGAGTGTCAAACACTTAATTTCCTGCATTTTGTGAATTTTTTATGCATGGATTTGTGCTTTTTCTGCATCAATTTATGGTGTAAAAGTCTTACTTTTTGTCAAAATAAAAGTCCTCTGCTACTTTCATGTTTTATTGGGAAGACAAACGCACTTCTTATCCATGAAATCTACGCTTCTGCTTTAGTTGAATTCCTCCCCTCTGCTGGGAGGAAATGAATCTATATGATCAGAGTAGTCACTCATATGAGTACTCCCATTGTGTTCACTTCTACAGTGAATTAAATAGTGAAAATAAATGGTTCCCCATTTCTCAAGGACCCCTGGAACCCCCTCAAGGACCCCTGGTTGAGAACCACTGACCTACAGTACTGTCTGATGGATTGGATGTTTACATTAATGAGAGGTCACAGTTCATAGACTTGCGCAGTGGGGTGCATCATGAAGAATGTGTTGCCATTGCATTTTACAGTCAGTGCAATGCCCTTCTGTTGACTATAAAACAAAAAATCACTCCCACTGCAATGCCTATTGTATAACTGTATAGCTCTTTATCTCAGTAGCAGGGTTTTTATTTCCTGATTCCCTGATGTTTTGGCCATTAAAGGGTTTTAATCCAACAATAGCATGGATCTAATTATTTCCCCCACAGCAATAAAAACCTAAGGGAGCGGAGTCTGTGAGAGAAGAAGCTCCCACACTGAAATCACATGACTGCAAATCACATAAAAGATCTTCAGTTTATCTACTCAACAACAATAAAACAGTGCTGTAACCAGCAACATATAGTACTGTATTCCCTCTCTGCAGTCACCAGTGTATTACAGCTTGGCTCCGGGTTTAAATCTCATAAGGATGTTGAAGAACACTTAACTTCAGATCAATAATGTTTCTGCCTCAGAGCCTGCCTTTGTGTCCCAGTGGAGCCCCAGTCAGCTCGCTGAAGTTCAGTGTGTCTCATCAGTATGCAACACAACACCACATGTACATTAGAAGTGTTTGGTCAGCTGCCTATGGGCAAGGGAGACTCCGCTGCTTTATTCTATGGCAGTTTAATCGAGCCAGACAATGAGCACGGAGCAAAGTTGGAGTGCGCTTCGATCTCATCGTTACAAACTACATCAGAGTGCAGAGTCAGGTAAATTACCAGGAACAATAGGATTACCTGCACTCATTGTAATGCGCAATGGTAGACTCCAGATCAGAAGCTCTTTATTAAGTCGTAGCATTTAAAATCTGTTGTAACAGCTGATAAATCTGTCGTACAAAGTGTGCGTGCGTACATTATTTTTGTAAGTGAGGACATTTTTTTGCCAAGGAGTTGAGAATTCTTCATTCATTTCCTTTTCATTATTTTTGGAAGTGTTGGACTGAGATGAATCGCCCTGCCTCTCTGTTGTTGTTTCATAACTACTAACTTGGACGTGAATCATCTCACACACACATACACACACACGCACATGGAAACACATGCAGACAGAAACACACACACACACACACACACACTTAGGCATGGTGTGTCCAAAACACAGTGGTGCACACAAAGACGGAAACACCATGATTAATTGGGAAGGCTTTTTTGGGCATCGCAGTAGTTTACACTACAGTGCGCAGCAGATGGAGGGAGTGGGAGGTACAGGCTCTGAAAATGTTGTGGATCTAGAGGTTTCACAGGTGTACCAAAGACATTTATAATAGAGCAAGAAGGACTGAGGCTCCCCAAGTGCATGTGTGAGACGGCACATTGATGTGTGTGTTTCTATTTTTGCTGCTGGTCTATTCAGCAGGCCTGTCCTGGTGAGTCAGGGTGTGTGTGGTGACAGTGACATACAGACACACTGACGGGGGAGATGGAGGGTCAGCCCGGTGCATCCTGGGAAAGGTCTGGCAAGTGCAGAGCTTGACACAAGTAGACATGATAGGTTTAGGTTAGGTTGTGCTATGGTGTGGTTTAAACATCCTCTGACTTGTCTCACACATATACATTCATCAGTGGTGTACTTAAATATAATATAACCTCTTCAGTTACGCTTCAGATCATTTGGCAGGTTTATTATTATATATTATTATAACATCATCAATATTTTCATTACACACATATTCAGACAAGCATTTTCTTTTAATATACTGTACAAAGATTTTGTTTTAATTTTAGTTGCATCCTGGACTATATTTATTTCATGCAGTAGCCTATGTGTGATACTGTCATTTCTATAAGTTGCTGACACAGGCAGATATAGAATTTTGCCAAGAGGACTGAAACATGACTGTTCAGACAGAGTAGTCCATAACAACATAATTAACCCTTTGCTAAGTCCTGCCCCTCAACGCAGACTGGCCAATCATAACGTAGCATTGTGCCAGCTCCGACCAGGGTCCAAGAACAACACAGCTGTGCTCCATTGACTCTGATGCAATCGTTTCAGATTCCCTTAATTTTCAGGCTGGTTTTGTGGATTTGGAGCTTAATGTTGTGCCTGGGGCACGTCGTGTATTAATGATACTTGTCACCTGGAGAGGTTGGAAAAAAACAAAATCAAACCCTGTAAAGTGTAGGGTTAGCTAGCTAGCTACTGAAGATATAGCCTACTGGATGTATACACATGCTGCCTTTGCTTTTGAATGATTATAACACTGAAAAAAGGCTGATCCTGCTGTACAGGAACCAGTGAAGGGAAGCAGGGAAACTTGATATTCAACCAGCTGTGTGTCATCGCATTGTGCGTGGATGAACGTTGTTTGACTTCACCTGGAGATCCCTGCTTGTTTGGCAGCAGAGGTCTGGGTGCTGGCAGCAGCACGGGGGCAAAGCCAAACACTGCTCATCTGCACACACTGTGATGCCACACAGCTGGTTCAATATCAGCGAAGTTTCCCTTTATATTCATTATCTCCTGTGGCGATCAGCAGTGATGTGGTGGTTCACTTTACTCTGTGATCTGTAGCCTATAGCTCGGCTTTAGCTTCTAACTATCTTTGTCTTTTTGACCTGTTGTTGCTGCTGAGTCAGTTTGACATCCTGGATATATCCTTCAAACACAGACTGTAGACCCCTCTGTCTGCTTCTCTCTGGAATCACTGTTTCATTTGTCCAACAATATGATAATATTTCTTCAGGGAGTGCAGTTAGTTACAGTGTGGCTCCATGTTTACGCTGACAGCTTGTCTGATCATCACAAAGGGGCTTAGCGGAGGGTCAGTTGAATCCAAAATCATTGGAAAGACATAGCATAATTTTGCTGTGGCAACATTAATTGACACAAGGTTGGTAGGCGCTGGTTGAAAATGATTCAGCTTGAGTGAAAACTGAATCTGCTTAATAAACGTAGAGAGAGAGAGAGAGTAAAGAAAGGGTAGGGACAACAGAAACACCAGAGTATGTGAGTTCAGTCAGCGGCTGAGTTCAACACAAATACACCTGCACACTCGTCTTGACTGTTATGTATGTTGCTAGCTTACAGCAAACATACAGTTGTAGATTGGGTCAAATAAAAACAAACCAGCAGTCAAATTATTATATACATATATATGAATCATACCAGCTAGCGACAGACACACTGTTGTGTCCAGTTGTGCCTGCCCGCCAAGATTTGCATGCACCCTGCAGGAGCACGCACACTGTAAAGCCATAATGAATGTCGGATACATGAAATTCACATTGTCCAGGCAAAACAGTTTAAAAATATCAGCTGGAAACATTGTTTGATCCTCAAATGACTGAAAAGGAGTTTAAGAGGTGGATGCATTATTCCGTTGAATACTGAATTTGTACCTGCCAAGATTTGCATCCCCTCCTTTCTCCGGTAAGGTGAGTGCTCCATGTACAAAAGCCAAAACAGTCTAAAATGTGTGCTGTCAAAACCATTTGACTCCAGAGTCTCTAGAGACCAAGTTAAGTGGTGAATGCAGTATTCAGCACCGGCGTTTTTACCTTTAGAGAAATGCATCTCCTATCTCAGGCTTAGGCTTGAATTCGCAGTAATTAACATGAACAGGATATACTTTATCCTCAAGGGGAAAGCCCATTTATACAGTGTTCTGTACTGTGGACTGGAAGATTTAGATGGTAGTGGGAGTGTAAACACACTGACCTTACTGTGTGTGCACTGGGTTTCCATTTCTTAGAATACTTTGTACTGAGAATTTTGTCTACCATGGCCTTGATAACAGACACATACACCTCCGAATGTCACCAGCTGGGATATGTTATCCAGTCATAGATATATACATATATAGAATATCATCCTACTGTTTTAAAAATAACTGCACTTCAGTAGAAAGTTGCACTCAAATTGAATTTGAAATGTGAAAAATGTCATATTAACTATTAGCCTAAAGAACAGACAGACCAAACAGGACTGAAGAACCTGGCACGAGCTACATGTAACCTAGATGGTTGATTACAATAAAAATTCATTACTTCTGTTTGACTGATGCCATTAATGCTATTATTGCTACTAGAACGCTGTGTTGTAAAGCTCGCACAAGTGATGTCAGACTTACCCATAACAAGATAGATACCCATGTGGTAAATATCTCAGTGACAATGAAATTAACTATGTGAGCTACAAGTATGAGTCAAATCCCAGGAGGTACTAAATCAGTTTTGCCAAATAATGCATCCACATATTGTTCCTCTTCACACACACAAGGATCAACCCTGTTAACCCTGTTATCTCTGGGGTAATAAAATAAACTGTACCTCTCCCGAATAACACATCCACATTTTATTTTTATTTCTAGAGATCAACAAATCAAATGTGGTTACTAGTATATATATTTGGGCCATTTTGACTCGACAGTGTGAATTTCATACATGCAGCACTCACCTTGACTCAAATAACGGTTATGTATCATTGGCAGCTAATCAATTACGCTGAGAAATACCCCAGTAAGGACCATTCATATCAAACCGTGGAATCAATTGGTGTAATACGTTATCATTATTTTTGATTGACTTTGGCAAAATGAATTTGACATTATTTTTTCCGCATTTAAAAACCTAATTTTAGAATAAGAGTTTAGTATAACTGTTTGAAATGCTCAAAAATACCAAAGAGTTCACCCTCAGAAATACTGACAGCTTAAAGATGCCTCAAACAGTTTAAAGAAACTTTAGCCATGCTAGCGGCATAGCTGTAGGTTTGGCAGTGTCAGGCAGTCAGTTGGTTGGCAAGATCTGAATTGAAGATGTGTCTGCACAAGCTGAAAGCGTTTTAATTTGAACACAACATTTGTGCAAACCCTGGGGAGTCTACTAAGTTCTGAGTTCAGAGACTGAGCTGAATACAAGCACACTGCCATACTCCTTCAGACACGGTCAGTGTGTGTTGAGCCGAGTTTTGCCAGCCCAAGGAGATTTGCATGCACCCTGCGGGAGTGTGCACAGCGTAGATCGAAAAGTACCACACTTTGTGATGATTTCTTTGGCAAAGGACTCTTTAAAAACAATATAATCGTCTTTGTGAGTTCATCAATGATGATAAAGGATCTGAAGTCTATAGTGTATGTGTGTTTAGACTTTAGACTAGAATTAGCATTTCCTTGATTCGATTGGTCTCAAATTTACAAGGTTAAGGGGCCTATGAGTAACATTACAGGGTGTTACAAGGTGAACTGGCTCAGTCTGGCCCAGGTTGGACACTACAGAATTATTCTGGATTAATAAACTGGATTATTATTCTACTTTAAGCACTACTTGATCAGTACACATGGAGAAAGCCAGTCTGGCTGTGAGAGGAAATATTAACTAATTTTTCAGTGAGTTGATTTTAAATAAGCGACCCTTTACAGCATGGCTCTTTGGTCGTAAATGACAATATGTAGAATTTTATAGCACAGGTTGAACCCTCTCCAAAAGAGGAGCAGTAGCTCTAATTTCAGGGTGCCCTGACAATGTTAAGCCACATGCGACCTGAGGGGTGTTTGTTCTGCCATTTGATCTGATATTGAGTGAAAGAGAAGTGTGAACAGGCTTCATCACAGAGATTCTCACATTGTCTTAAATGATATGTCTCAACCGAGATTGTATCTGAAAATGGTTCATGCGCGGACCCTTCAGTGCATTTATCCTCCTGTCCTCTCGTTCTGATTGCCGTGCTGTGGCATGCTGAATTGAGACGGATTAATCAGTGTCAGCTGGTCGGTCTTGTTTTCCCTCCCTCCCTCCTCTGTTTTCTCCCTCTCTTTACTTGGTTTTGTCTTTCTCTTCTCTTTTTCCCTTTCCGTTCTCATATATCTGCCTCTGACTTTCTCTGACTATGCAGTTTTCTGTCACTTATGTGAATGCAGTGTCTCCTCTAAAGGGCACTGTAGGATATTTTATAGTGTCCCCTGCCTCCGAAGGAAGAAAAGCTATACCCTCTGTGTACAGTGAACATAGTACAGCTGGAGAAATCTTTTATATTTAACCCAAGGTCTCCTTGATGTCGATAACAACAACTTTGAGGTGTGTGTAAAATGGTTGGAAATGTAAGCTGTAAAACTGACTGTGAATGTGTTCTTTAAAGCTCCAAAAGAGGCGGAGCCTGACCATGAGTTTACTCCGACACAGCGCATTTGACACATTAGCACCTAAGCAGTGCTTGTAGATGTACTTTGTTCATTTCCCAAAATGCTGAAATGTTCTTTAAAAACATTTCAGGTGTTTAGGAGAAGGTGGACAATGAGCTGAGCTAGCTAACTTGAACGTGTCATGTTAATGAGGGGACTGACTATTTCATTTCAACATAATTCTGAAGCCTTTATGGTCCAAAAAATGTCTCTGTCTCTGATGGGCTTGTAGATTCTGTCCTTACCTAAGAACAAATCTCTAATAAGGTATAAAGGATAAACGAATCTTGGGGGTTTTAAGAAGAAATTTCCTTTTAAGGAGCTTGGTCCATTTTAGGAAAGTCTAATGACTTCATTCTGCATAATAAGCTGTGCGCTTCTGTTTGGGAGAGCATGTATTCAAAGCAACGTTACCATACCATCGTTACAGCTTTTTTTAATGCAGTGATGTTGATGACATTTGCTCCAACAACAACTTTATCAAGCAACCTCTTTCTTTAATATGTTGCACCCTCAGCATGGGTTGGAGCCTTTTGACAGTTTGGGCTCAGATCAGAGTTACATTTTTGCTGGTTCTGCATCGGTAAACTGAAGCTCCTCTTACTGGCTCATGTTTTGTTATGCGTTTAGTAGGTGCCTTGTTTGCATGTAGCTTATTGTTGCAGTTAAATCTAAATAAAGACCTCATTAAACTGGTTTTTAATGAGTCTTTTGGGGCAGATGCAGCTTTCTGTAAGGGCCCTGCTCCCACTGCCGGGATAGCAGGCCTGTTTCTTCTCTCACTGACAAAGGTGATCAAGGCTCTACAGTACATTTGAATGTGCGTCACTGAACAGTTTATTTTCTCTGTTAATTTAACAATGTATTTTATTAACCTAGCTGAAAATGTTAACACTGTATCTTCAGTTTCTTTAATGATAAGAAAAGGATACAGAGAGGATTAAGGGTCAGGTTTTTGCACAGCATTGCATGAGGACTTCCTTTCCTTTTCACCTTTTCTCACTGCCTTTCCAGGTCATTTTCTGCGGCAGAAATCTCTCAAAGCTTTCACAGGTGGCTGCTGCCTCGATATGAATATTTGATAGCCCTCATATATCTCCCCTGAGGGTAGTGAAATATTAAAACACTTTCTGGTGGCCGTTTTGACTTCTTAGAGCCTCCAAAAAAATGGACTTGAACTAAATAATTTGGATGCGACACTTTCAATATGTTTATAAAATGTCTTCTTCATTTTATGATGTGTGATCTTATTTGCTGCTCTACCTGGGCAGAGTGTAGACTTCTGATGTGAGCGTTCAGATATATGCACCATTGATCTGTTCGGGGTCCATTAACTGTGTCTGTGAATATGCAAACATTGGGATGTAGAGGATGGGGACTGAGAAATGAAGATTCTGTTTTCGTGCTTGTTTTTCCTCCTCCCTTCTCTTGTTAATGTCCCTGAATAGCGAGTACATCATATGAAGTTTCTTATATTATTTCTCTTTCAGCGGGATTCCAAGGGACAGTACCTGTTCGATCTCATCTGCCACCATCTCAACCTGCTGGAGAAAGACTACTTTGGCATTAGATATGTCGACCCAGACAAGCAAAGGGTAAGTATTTATTTTTAATAAGAAACCTGACTGAATTTCAGCTGGACTCAGTTCAGTGTGTGACACTGTGACTCATGATTTGGTCTCGTCTCATCTCGTCTCGTCTTGTTTCTTTCTTTCTCACTTTCTGTCTTTCTATCTTTTTCATTCATTTGACATCTCTCTGAATTAAAAACCAGTTTGCACGAACGGCATAATTTGCTTCTTTGAATTAGATAGCTATTTGTGCACCAAAGTTCGCAGGGTCACATTTTATGTAGTCAGAGGTGATACAGCGTGGTGTTTAACAGACTAGACTTGATTTTGAGAATGATAATCTTCAAATGTAAATCTTAAAAGGTCCAAGGAGACCCTGTGAAGCCGACAGCTGCTTTATTAAATGTTGTTAGATATGAATGCCACGCCTTACTTGTCAAATTAGTCTTTATTTTTTCTGCTTTACATAAATATTCAGCACAGGTAGGGAGGGCTGCAGGTCAATTATGCAAGCTGGCTAAACGCCAATCCCTTCGATTGAGATGCATATCAGTCACAGAGGAGAACAGTCTTTGGTGAATTTTCAGAGCTTGGTCCGCGTATTTGTTAATCATTGCACTTATGAACTGTGGGTGTAGATGTTATTTACTTTGCAGATTCTCTCTGCATTTTAGCTGAGAGACATTTAATGAAAGGCGAATGCTGGTGTTGCTAAAAAAAAGTTATTAATCAAAAGCTTCCAGCATCACTGTGTTTTACAGTTACTGTATTGTGAGCGCAGTGCACTATTATCGTCAGCATGTCCTCATCTCACTGATTAGAGCCAGTTTGGCCTCGTGATGTTTAGCACTCTGACAGAGAACAGCAGTCTCCTGATTATCTTGCAAACAGCCTTCCTTCTTCTCCTCTCTGCATGGAGACTGTGTTGGAGGGGGTCTAAATAAACAGACTGCAAGGAGATTGGAGTAATTTCTACTGCGCCTTCCGGCTATAGATTACAAGCCATCATGCTCAGCTGCTGAGCAATCAGACCTCAGACTGACAGTTTAGCTGCCAAAGATTCAGTGTGCAAAGTGCAGGTCTTCACCTCTCTTTCTCTCCCTTTCAGCATTGGTTGGAGTTTACAAAGTCAATTGCCAAACAAATGAAATGTAAGTATTTAGGTTTAACATGCCTGATTAGTTGGTTAAATAATAAACCTTCAAGAAAAACTCTGTTGAATATGAAAAAGAGCGCACAAGTCATGCCAAGCACATTAGAAACAGTACATGACAGTAGATTTTAAATGTTTGTCTTCCTTCCCCAGCCCAGCCTCCATTCACCATGTGTTTGCGTGTCAAGTTTTACCCTCCTGACCCCGCTGCCCTGAAAGAGGAAATTACCAGGTAAGATTTCAAGATAGCTTGGTGAGCTGCAGGTGGGGACAGTTGGAAACTGTGTCACTACAGTTAAGGAATTGCATACTGATACAGTTTGGTTTCATATTTTATAGGTAGTATCACTAATTATCTGATGTGCATAGAGATATACTGGTACAGTTAATATTTTGAGTTTCACAACAGTCCTGTTTTAATATGATATGCATCTATACATGTTCATCGTTTTTCAAATTGGCTGTTGTTCTTAAAAAGACCACTATACAGGTTTAACTTGAAGGAGTACATTAATTGTAAGGAAACAAACATTTAGCGGGAACAAGCCATCTCAAGTTTGGGGGAGACTTGTTGGTACCCATAGAACACATTTTCATTCATCATTCATCTTTAGGTGAGAGTTCAAGGGACCCCTTGTTGAAAAAGTTGAAAAGTCAGTTGTTCCCTCGCCAAAATTTAGTCTAGGTTTGGAGCATTATTTAGCCCCCTTCCCAACAAGGTATGTGAACATGGTTGGTACCTAAGATGCCTTAAGTCATCTTATTTCAGAGGAAACCACTACATTTGCGCTGGTTTTAAAAATGAGCGTTGAGGCCTCTCATGACTCTCTTTTTCTTCCACCGATGAAGTCCAACTAATCAGTCCATACCAGCTACCTGAACAAATGGCGGTAAGGTTGAGCAGCGTTTTAAGGGAGCGTTCCACAGATTTATGCCAGTGTTATGCCAGCAGCTAATGTAGCCTCAAACTGTTAGTCTCAAGCAGAGATGAGGAGTGGGCTACAGAGGTCTGCTAAGCTCATATCCTCGCTGTGACATCACTTGAGACAATCTATCAAACTTTGCAAAGCTCCCTCTGCAGCCACAGCAGCCTCATTACAATGATTTTTTACAAACCTCTCCACAGACAACCTGATCATTCCTCTGATATTGTTTTTCCTCTGGTATTACAGATCTGCTTATTAATCGCAGCTACTTGTTGGGTTGTTTGACTGCTCACTGGTGGGATCAAAAGTAACGTGGAAAACGCAAAGTCCATTTTAAAACTGAAATTCAACACAAGTGGCCCATTAACAAGCTTCTCACACCCAACTAGGGACAATTAAATCACACATCTCTATTTTGAGGAGTCATAACCACAATGTAAAAATGCTGACACAGAGCAAGAAGAATCCACAGCACTTAGAGACTGATTTTTATTGAACCAAAGGGGATGTCTCTATCTTCTGCCTTTCTATTAACTTCCTTGTCTCATAAAATCATATCGAAAGCACTCTTAATTTTACTGTTGTCATTTTATGCCTCTGCAGCCAGCTTTTAGATAATTGAAAAAATGGCTATGAGCGCTGCAGCTTAGTGGAGGTTTTTAAAGAATATTTGCTTTTGTCTGAACTGAGAATCCTCTTAGTACATATTGCTCAGCTCCATAACCATCCTGACTTTATCTAGCAAAATAAAAAATAAATTTAAGTTTTGTAATAGATTTTTATGAAAAAGTTTGCCGTCTTTACTGTCGAGTAAAAACCTTGAATGCAGGTAGAAAAGGAAAAACCACAGAATCCAGAGCTCGACAGTGAGTCGGTGTGCAGGGGAGGATTATTTGAGTATCCCCTTTCTTCCCTACAGTAAGCTGCAGTGTCATGAAGCTCCTCACCACTACTGTACTGTGTGTGGCATCCTTGACAGCTGAACAAACTGCTGTAAGGAGTGAGGAGCGAGCCAGAGCTACCGAGCGTGCAGATCCCTGTAAATCACATCTCTCGTCTGGTTGCCACGCACTGAAATCTCTTTTTCGCAATCCAGCTCTTCTTGATTGAGCTGGAGCGCCGGTGAGGGACAGCTCCTCCATCCTCCGCCATCTGTTCTGACTCGAAGCTCTCGCAGACACACAGATAGGTAGCCTAAATATGAAAAGGTAGCAACACTTTGCTCAGGGCCTCGTGTTGCTTTGAGATTTTAATTTTCTGTATGTAGTTTCACAGCAAGATAGTGGCAGGATGTAAAAAGGGACCAATATACACCCCAACTGTACTCTGACATTTTTCATAGTGAGGCTTAGTACTGCTATGCTATTTATTGCTCTGCTGCTTGGAGAGAAGCCGAATCACAGGCGGTTGAAATGAATGCTGAGCGGGAAAATTGACATATGAGTAATCTTTGGATGTTGTGGACGAGACCAGAAGATTGAGTTGCTCCCGGTGGACGTCAGTGCAAACCAGCAATCATGTTTTAGATCACCGTCAATTCTCAAAGTGATTATGCTTTAGCTGGAGTTCTGCCTCGAGGTAGGCTACATGTCCCTTGTCTAATGTTCCAATAGAAAGCTTTGGATTGCCAATCATGCATTCATTTATCTCTTTCTAAATTGTAATTATAGATTAATTATAAATGGGTTGTGAAAGGGCCCTAGAGTAATGGGTTTGTCGCCAGCTACATTTATTTTACATTTCACTGTGTAGAGCTAGCACGTACTGCAGCTTCTCTGTAATAACCGCAGACATAGCAACGAGAGCAGACTAGCAAACTGCCATGTCCCTGTTTCTAAGAACAGCATTAACACATTAACACAGCCTCAGCCTCAGCTGTAGTCAGCCTCAGGCCTGAAATTACTATGTATTTCATCTTCCAACAATCTCTTTCACACACCTGCAGCCTCAAGAGACACCTTACTTTTAAGTTGGAAACATCCACCATGTGTGTTAACCAGAAAAAGACTGTCGATATTGATCTTATCTAAATAATGACCCAAATCAGTTTCTCTGTGTTCCACTCCACAGATATCTCGTCTTCCTGCAGGTTAAGAGGGATCTCTATCATGGCCGCCTCCTGTGCAAGACATCAGATGCTGCTCTGTTGGCTGCCTACATATTACAAGGTATGATACAATAGGGAGTCGTCATTTAGGCATAAGGACTGCTGCAAAGCCTTCAGCCGGACTACTGTAGCTTTATTTTAAAGCAAACTCTCAGACAAGCACAACTGTCCTCACACTAGGCAGACATTGCAACCTTGACCCGAAAACCAAATGGAAATGGAATTTAATATAATTCGTATATTTTCTTTAGTGTATAATCACCTGAAAATAAGAATCGTGTTTTCATTACTTAAAAATGAGACGTTTGTATTCACACAGGGAGTGGGGTCATCACCATGTTCACTGCCATGTTTCCACAGTAACCCAGAACGGACAAACCAAACACCAGCTCTAGAAAGGGTCATTCACGTTTTTGCGTGTTTTTTTTTGTCAGCCACTGTAGTTCACAGCCCGTCCACAATGAGAGCATCAGAACCAAACTGATTATTTTTTAATGTGAAACTGGTTTGTAAGTGTTTTACCAGTTGAAATCATCAGATCTGTTTGTTTGGGAGAGTAAAAGATCTGTGGATAATGCTGCTCGTGGTAAAAACCTCCTGAACATCTGGATCAGAGCTAAAGTGAGCTCACATGACGTTATCAGAGAAAATAGGTGAGCACATATTACTAGGTGCTGTACGAGCGGCCTATCTGTGATATGCCAAACAGCATAGAAGAAGCACTGATATATGACATGACATTGCTTTATTCAGTGTTTTTACCTGTTTAAATGACCTGGTCCTTGGTTTGTACATAAAGGCTGCTAAAGCTGGCTAAAGTGTACAGAAAGCACTGGCAGGTATTTTTAACGGTACAGCAGACACGCCAGCCAAATATGTACTGCATGGACTCAATTGACAAAGACTTCTTTTTAAGAAGAAACAGTCTATATGTGCCCCTTTATGTGCAGATGTATTCAAAACCTTGACTTCTTGTTCTTTACTTAGTGTACAGTACTTTGTACTGTGGGCTTTATGCTGAGGCATTATCTTTGAACACCATGCACCACAGTACTAAATCAGTCAGTTCAAGACGAGCACATACAAAGACTACAGTGGCAAAATGCCCTTGGTACAGTCATTGAATGCAAAGATCCAATTTGATAAATTTGAAATTATTGAAATTTGTTACAGGCTCAGTGTGCAGGAATGTGGTGGGATATATTGGCAGAAATGGAATATAATAAGTAAGTTTTCTTTAGTGTATAATTCACCTGAAATTAAGAATGGTAGTGTTTTTGTTACCAACCCGTCCTCGATGAGCAGAAGAGCGTCAGAAAAACACTGATTTTTTTAACTGAAGATTGCTTTAGTCAGTGTTTCTATGCATTTCGATGACCCGGTCCATTTGTTTTTGAGAGGAAGAGACAGATAAGTGTTAATAATAACACTGAAGGAATTCTAACCGGGAGAAGTTTCAGCTGGTTGCAATCTGCAATCCTCACCACTAGATGCCACTAAATCCCCTCAATTTTGCACACTGATCCTTTAATTTCAGTGTTTACCACCCTCAGCTTCCACAGTTGTGGTCGTGATGTCAGATTATTACCCCAAACTACACCTGTAAATAAATGACTGTATTTCCTCCAACACAGCTGTGTCTACCACACATGACATATATTATTCATGATGTTTGTGACCTGCTGTAGACTTAATGATTTCCATATGACCCTGGCTTGTAAATAAATACTCGCCAGCTGTGTTTCATGTGCATGTGTGTGTGCTCATATTCTGCCATATATGTTTTTCACTGTGTGGGTGTGTGCAAATGTGAGAGCAGAGCGTGTTCAGAGGCTGAAGGCTCACACTGCTCTCATGTTTTTGTCTGAGGGGGTCCTTGAGAATCTGAATTAGTTGTTTTACCTTGAATTGAAAATTGTTATTTTAATAAGCACCATAGAAATCAATGTAGTTATCACTTTTAAAAAATTCAAGGGACTCGGTGAAAAGTCAGTATGTTTCCTTTTGAGTAAACCCGACAGTTTGTAGGAAAGTTGATCGTTTTGGAAGATGCCAGGTATCCATTTGACAGGCTCCTTTGGGTGTCAGGCCCATCAACATGCAGAGAGGTGAGATGCATTTAGGAACAGTTTCCCTGTCACGCACCGTGCCAACCAGCCATCCATCCAGCCTCTTTACAGCCAGTCCCTGAATCTTAAGGTTTCTGGGTGTCTCTGTGTTGCCCACAAGGCAGTGCGTCTGAAAGACACTGACTGATACTTGCTAGCTTGTTATAACTATCTATTTACTCACACTATAAGATAATTTGGTGAAAACATCAGCACTGCCTAACTGTAGGCATATATGTATTTGCAGTTGCTCAAGTATTATCTGCTGTAGCTCATATTTGCTTTTAGTGGCTCGGTCTTTATCACTTCGCCTTGCCAACTAAGTGGCTGTCTGAGCCTTCCTCTTCTGCAAAGCATTTCTCATCCAGGTGTCTCAGGCTTATATAAGCATTCTTTGGCACTGTCAACATGTCAGAAAGTGTGAATCCATAATGTCTGTAACACATATATACTGGAATGCCTTTGGCTGTCTAAAATGTTGTTTTCAACAGTCGTGGCTGCCAGAGCTGCACAGAGCTCCCCAGAGAGCAGACAGGTAGCCAAACTCTCCGTGTAGTTCCTCCACCATCTGTAAACGAATGTCAGTGGTTTGTAAACCTGGCTGCTAAAGCTGGCTACGGGGACGCTCAGAACATGAGCAGGTATTTCTGAGGGTACAGACATGCCAGCCGAATATGTACTGCATGGACTCAAGGTTAAACAAAATTTGCAAAGTGTTCTTTTTAAGATCGAATAGTTTTTGTGTGTGCTTCTTTTTGTGCAGATACATTCAAAACCTTGACTCCTTGCTCTTTGCTTTGTGGACAAATTTGTATTTTGGGCTTTATGCAGAGGCTGCACCGCAGTGCTAACTCAGGACAACCACATACAAAGATTAAGGTGGCAAAATGCCCTTGGTACAGTCGTTGAATGCAAACATCAAATTTGATCAATTCGATTTGAATAATTTTTTTAAATACTATTTAAAGGTTCAGTGTGAAGGAATGTAGCTGGATGTACTGGCAGACATGGAATATAATGTAATATGTATGTTCTCTTTAGTGTATAATCACGTGAAAATACGAATCAGCATGTTGTCTTTACCTTAGAATGAACGGTTTATACCTTCTACCAAACAGTAGCTCTAGATAGGGACATTTGCGTTTTCACATTGGCCACCGTAGTAAGCAGCCTGTCCATGACACGCTCATCAGTGTCAGAAAAACACTGATTTGTAACAGGAATCTGCTTTATTCAGTGTTTTTACATGTTTAAATAATCTGGTCCTTTTGCTTTGGAGAGGAAGAGTACTCTGGATACATCTTGGAAACAATAAATACTGAAGGAATACTTAAAGGGATAGTGCACCCAAAAATGAAAATTCAGCCTTTATCTACTCACCCATATGCCGAGGGAGGCTCAGGTGAAGTTTTAGAGTCCTCTCAACACTTGCAGAGATCCAAGGGGAGAGGGGGTAGCAGCACAACTCCACCTAATGGAGGCTGACGGCGCCCCAGATTCAAACGTCCAAAAATACATAATTGAAACCACAAAATATCTCCATACTGCTCGTCCATAGTGTTTTTAGCCTCATTGTAGCCTGCAGCTCTAACTGCCTCTCTGTACTCCGCGCTCACATGTGCGAGTTCAAATGAAGTTTTTCCAAACAACTTTTTATGTCGGGGCTTCAGGACACTTGGATCACTACGGACAAGCAGTATGGAGATATTTTGTGGTTTCAATTATGTATTTTTGGACATTTGAATCTGTCGCGCCGTCAGCCTCCATTAGGTGGAGTTGTGTTGCTACCCCCTCTCCCCTTGTATCTCCGTAAGTGATGTGAGGACTCTAAAACCTCACCTGAGCCTCCCTCGGCATATGGGTGAGTAGATAATGGCTGAATTTTCATTTTTGGGTGCACTATCCCTTTAATCAGAGTTCACACTTGGCACATGGGAGAGGTTTCAGCAGGGTGCATTCTGAAATCTCCACCACTAGATGCCACTAAATCCTACGCACTGTTCCTTAACTACCAAAAATGTTTTATATGAGCTTTATGGTTGCAGTTGATTTAGCATCATCTTTTGTTCAATGCAGAAAATATTTCAACACTTGTTAAGCATCACATATTGTGTTAACATTCACATATTGTTACATTTTTTGTACTACTTCTAGCACGCAAAATAGTGACAGTCATGTGGTTTGAAAGGCACATTTGAAATAACATAACCGGATTAAAAAATCATTATCGAACCCTCTTGTCTGTGTCTGTTTTACTATCCTCCAGCTGAAATTGGCGACTACGACCCTGGGAAACACCCAGAGGGCTACAGCTCCAAGTTCCAGTTCTTCCCCAAGCACTCGGAGAAGTTAGAGCGGCGGATTGCTGACATCCACAAGACTGAGCTGATGTAAGACGACACCTGTTCGTGTCCCTGTGTACCTGTGTGGGTGTGTGCAAATGTGAGAGCAGAGCGTGTTCAGAGGCTGAAGGCTCACACTGCTCTCATGTTTTTGTCTGAGGGGGTCCTTGAGAATCTGAATTAGTTGTTTTACCTTGAATTGAAAATTGTTATTTTAATAAGCACCATAGAAATCAATGTAGTTATCACTTTTAAAAATTCAAGGGACTCGGTGAAAAGTCAGTATGTTTCCTTTTGAGTAAACCCGACAGTTTGTAGGAAAGTTGATCGTTTTGGAAGATGCCAGGTATCCATTTGACAGGCTCCTTTGGGTGTCAGGCCCATCAACATGCAGAGAGGTGAGATGCATTTAGGAACAGTTTCCCTGTCACGCACCGTGCCAACCAGCCATCCATCCAGCCTCTTTACAGCCAGTCCCTGAATCTTAAGGTTTCTGGGTGTCTCTGTGTTGCCCACAAGGCAGTCCTTCACTCCCACAGCAGCCACAGCGCAGTGCATGGGCACACCTACTGCTATACACCAAAGCGCATCTTAAATTCATAAGTCAGTCATGGGAAACTAAAATAAAGGACTGCTGTGATGGTTTTAGGTCTCCATGTGGCCACTGGCTTTATGATATCGACTTAGTCCAACCAAAAGAAGACATCTCACTTTCAGAACACATGCAAGTAAATAATCGGATAAGATTTTCAGAGCTATGGGTTTGATCTTACAATATTCACTTATGTTCTGTGGTTGTTTTACAGGCTTTGCATTCACACAAGCTCTGTAGCCCTGCAAAACAAGGCGCTGAAATTTTCATGTACAGGTTCAGCACAGACTCTGACGGCTGCACATGCCTGGCAGTTTAAAACACCAGTCTGCAGCATTCTCCAGACCACAGTGTTTGGCCGGCAGGGTGCTTCCTTCAGCTCGCAAGTTTTGGGGTACCCCTGCCTCAAGCAAACTGTGGCCAGAAGCCGGTGCTTGAGAAGCCATTAATGGTCTGGTGAATTTAGGATTTGTTCCCCTTGGTGGTGCTGACAGTTTAAAGAGAGCATAGGAACAGTTCACACAATTTAGCTTTCGAGGATCTGACTTTAGAGGTAGCAAGAAAAGTCAGCTTGACCTGTCCTGATTCATAATTTAACACTTTTCTTGCAGGATGTTTCTCAATCCTTTTTCAAGTTAGAGCTCTATGGGAGAGCTTGGGCTTCTGCTCCAGCCTTTGGCAGTAAAAGGTCAGTTGTTTTGGTGGGGGTGGTGGACACACAGCCTGTGATGACCACTGCGCTGGACAGGTCTGAGGTGTGGATGTAACAGTCTCCACTCATTCTTCTACGTAGGGCGAGACACCCCTGCCCCCCGGGGTCCATGTTTTCACACTTTCAAAGAGGTGTTTTTGTGCAAGTGGTTCAGTATCATCAGCTAGATCGGTGGTGTTGGCAAAGACTGACAACCTTTTGGATTGTGTGTCTCCAGGATGGGACTTATTTTATGCTCCTGTAGGTGTGTTTGTATGAAGCCCAGGGGCTGATGTGAATTTGTCGTTGGTCAGTCGGGTTCGGTTAATGTTGCTTTGCCCTCTTGGCCTTAAAGTGGAAGGGTGCCAGACAAGGTCACAGCCATGTGTCACAGCAGGTGCACACAGTGACTGTGAGCAGATACAGAAACCTTGTCATCCTGCTAGATAGTGACTTCATGGTCGATGGGTTAGGGTACAACAGCCAATGTACTGCGAGAGGTTGGCAGGATTGTTTTTAGTTGGCTGAACTGTTACATTTAAATTCCAGTGCATTAGATGTGAGCTCTACCTATGCTCATAGACAATAATAAGGTTGTAATGTGTAACTTTTGTTTGATTTATTAGCCAATAATTCACTTAAATCAACCCTGTTTGTCAGTAGAAGCTTTGTATTTTTCTCTGATCTTCTCTTTATTTCCATCTTGTACACACACACACACACACACACACACACACACACACACACACACACACACACACACACACACACAGTGTTTACAACCCTGGTTGACAAAGCCACTGGTTAGAGATTTGATCCTACACTGCCCTCTATTGCTCATTTCCACCATCTTGTTTGACAGCAGTTTGAAACAATCAGATGCGTGTCCCCCATACTGGAATGTCAGCACAGGAGAAAGTTGTACCTGAAACCATTTTAGGGAAAAATCATCACAATGCTGGCAGAATTAAACACTAGCGATCATTAAATAGATTAGATAGATTAAAGGATACACACATAAGAGGTGACAGCTGGTTGCGACAGAAGCCAGTTAACTGACTTTTTGTTTTTTTCCTTCCCAGAGGTCAGAGTCCTGAAACGTCAGAGCTCAACTTCCTCCAGAAGGCTCAGATGCTGGAGACGTACGGAGTGGACCCTCATCCATGCAAGGTGGTCTTTACAAAACAAATTTATGCTGGAATTATGAGCTTGTGCTTTTTATGAGTTCGTGCTTTTAGTGCAGTTTGACTGATGAGTAATTTTTTATGGTTTTTTTTTTTGGTTTTTTTTGAGTAAATGTCAAAGTCAATCATAAAATGAATTTCATTATTTTGAAGTAGTCTTGAAGTGTCCTTTAATCAGTGTAGGAGCTTTATAAGAAAATATTACCTCACTGTGATTTAAAATTCTGATTCTACAATAACAAAACACGGGTCTGTGTGCCTGTCAGGATGTGTCTGGCAACCCAGCTTTTCTGGCTTTTACTCCTTTTGGATTCACTGTGCTGCAAGGGAACCGGAGGGTCCATTTCCTCAAATGGTGAGTTCAGACGAGCTGTTAAAACAGGACATGATGCCAGATTAAAAAAAGCCTATTTCTATGAAAGGCTGCAACATGAACGCCTAAATTAATGAGCAAGACTTAATCACTGTTTGAAAGAAAATTCCTTAAGCTCCATATGGACCAGTGCAAACAGAGAGAAATAAATGTTTTTTACCAGCACTGAGAAAAAACTTCCATGAACACACATTAATGAACAACATGCGCAAAGTAAAGTGCCAGCAAACTCATCAAGCTGCTTAACTCCAAATCTCCAAGTTTTCATGTCGACAAAACACACACAAATGAGCTCATACAACTTTGCCACACTCTTGTTCTAAATAACAGAAGTGCTCGGTGCCAGCAAAGGAAAAAGAAAATCCTAAAATTACTCCAAAGAGCTTGCTTGGCATAATCCAAGTCTTCTGAATCTGGCTCCGAACATTTGCTTCATTATCTTCTAGATTTAGATTTTTAATCCTACAGGAATCAAATGTGATAATACAATACACGCTATCTGGGAGTAAAGTACTTCCAGTTATCTTGTGTGCAACTTTGTGAGAAAAATATATAGTGTGTTGTGCAGACAATGTAAAAATGTATGAAATGATAATGTACATGAGGACGTGCAGTAGGAATAACTGCAAACTCAATGAAATCTGAGAAACGAAAAGTAACCAGTGATCCGTTCAAGAGGATTTTAGTAACTGAGCTGCACGCTCAGAAGTCCTCAGAGTCTGAGTTGTTTGCAATTGTTGTAGTTTTATAATTTGTGTTTTTTTTTAATCTCCTGCAGCTTATTTTTTGTCATTTTCAGTGACTGGGATCAATGTGTCTAGACTTTTCAACACTGAAATGAAACACTGTTGGCCTTGTTAATTTGCCTCCAGCCACAATTAATATTTTATCACCTTTATCCATTTTTGCATCTCCCTTCCTTTTCCTTTCTCCCTCCATCTTTGCTCTGCTATTTGTTCCTCTTTCTTCCCTTTTTTTAATTCGTTCTCACACTGTCGTCTCCTGTTTCCATTTGTCATCATGTCCCTCTCTGTCTGTCTGTCTGTCTGTCCTTTGTTCTGTCTGTCTCTCAAACTTAGGGAGGAGGTGACCAAACTCAAATTTGAAGCAAAGACATTCCATATATATGCAAATCAGAAGGAGGTATGTGTATGCATTATTAAAACATTCCCTTTTCGGGCCTGTGGAGCTCAGGAAGCTAAATGAGTGTGGCCTTGTTTTATGCATGGGGCACTGCCACCGGGGAGCCAGTGTAATCTATCCTTTATGGTGAAGTAAACTGGAAATCGTCAAACAAAAATGTGTGTTAGCCACGGGTTTTAGCAGACAAAGGGGTAAAGTAAAGCCACTGTCTCATACTGTGTGCTTAATAATTCCCAGTAGCCAAAAAGCTCAGTAAATCAGGACAGACTATGCAGACGTTCTCTCCTTACATGACAGAGATGTCTCCAAAATCATCACCAGGAGTCTGATTGAAGTCTGATTTATTTATAAATGTATGAGTGACTGTTCCGGACTTGTTACAGGATAAGAAGATCATACTGACGTACTTTGCACCTACACCTGAGGCCTGTAAGCATCTGTGGAAGTGCGGAGTGGAGAATCAGGCTTTCTACAAGTGAGTCACATGACCTGAAACACAAACTGCAGAAAGAACATCATGTTTATCATTATATAAAATCATCTTTTTTTTAATTTACTGACAGGTTGGAGAAGTCCAGTCAAGTCCGCACTGTGTCCAGTAGTAATCTCTTCTTCAAGGGTAGTCGCTTTAGATACAGGTATTCAATTGCTCGTTAAGTATTTGTAACACTTTATGGATGAAGAAGTTATAAATATGAAGTGCATTTATATTGATTCCTTGGACAATGATACATTTGCTGATATCACAAAATATGATTTGAATTTGATTCAGTTCAGGGGCTTGTGATCAATATGAGATGACATTAGTAATTATCCTCATTGTCTGCCTGGCACAAGGCTGCTAGCACTGTTTGAATGTTTAGGAAGAGGGTGCGCTTGGACAGGAAATGGTGACACAGACGTGCCATGAGAATTTCAAAATAAAGTCGTATCTTAAAGATGTATCAAGGTTTCCACTTTGCATCAATTAAATCGTTTCATTGATCACTGAATTAATATTTTGGTCCAGATCGATGGCTTGTTACACCCCTTTTAAGAACAGGCTTGGCTAAAAATGTTACACATATGTCCCACAGTGTTGCAGTGTTTGTTTTAGTGCCCACGTTTTTTTTTTTTTTTTTATTTTCTCAGTGGAAAAGTTGCAAAAGAGGTGATGGAACAAAGTGCCAAAATTAAGAGAGACCCCCCTGAGATACACAGGTTAGAATCCTAAAATAAATCTTAAATATAATATAAAAATGAGCTAAAATGTGGGTTGACGGTGATTTATGCATTTTATGTATGCGTCATTTGTGCATATGAATGTGTCTTTTCTGTTTAGGGCTGGCATGGTGCCAAGCAGGAGCTGTCCATCCATCACCCACGGCCCTCGTTTGACCAGTGTGCCCAGGACCCGACGGAGAGCTGTGCACATCTCCATCATGGAGGGTAAAACACACACTCAAAAAAATACTGTGAGAAAAACACAGTGGCTGACAGCAGTCCTGGGGCTGTCTGACAACATCTGGACTGTGAAGTGAACACTGTGCGATGTTTTTTATACAATTGTCAGTGTTTGGCACTGGTGGCAAAATTGCGTTTCAAACACTTTTCCATTACCTTAGCTAACTGTATCAATCATCTTTTACCTTTAGCCATTTCACAATCAATCAATTCATTCACTTTTAGCGAACCGTTTAGACTTCTCTACTCCCTTTGTAACAAGCTCCACAATCTTTCCAAGTACCCTCTTACAACTGCATAAGTGTACCCCTGGAGTACAATTCGGTTGGAAATCATTTTCTTAGTCCATGGATAACACACCTACGTCACACATTTCTGGGTTCAGTTTCAGGGCTCACACAGTTTATTCACACAGTCTCGAGCTCCTCGAGCCATTGGCCTCAGGCATTATTTGGACATGAGAAAGTCATCCTGTAAGTTTATAAAGGGCACTTACTGTCCCCTCCTTCCTCCAACAGGCTATTAACCTTTTGTCAGTGCTGCCACTGTAAGCAAGTTTGCTCTCAGCAGAGGAGCCTCGCTAAAACTAAATCAACTGATGGCACAGTGTGTTTTCAACAAAAAAACAACAACTGATCTTTTGTCAGTCTAGCCCCCCTCTTGTCACTGACATAGACAGCAGGCTCTGACATTGCACCCCACTGTTGCAACACTGAAACAAACCCCCAGTGTGTTGTCCTGTTGCTCTGTCTACGCTGGCATTTCCACTGGTAATAATATCTCAGCCTGAAAATAGCTCCCGCTGTCAGGGGCCATGCCATGTGTGTCACTGCCCGACAGTGGGGAGGGACGAGGTGAACTGTGGCACAAGTGAGCCACATTCCTGGGCCTTGTCTTTCACTCTCTGTCTGTCTGTCTATTTATCTGCCGCTGTCAGCCCGCCTGCCAGCATGTGGGAGCTCGCTGTGGAGAGGGGAGGGTTGCTTCTCTGGCCAGCCGCAGTTGGAGACAAAGACAGACAGCAGGAAGATAGAGAGGGGAGAGGCAGTTTCAAGAGCACGCAGAGATAAAGAAGAAGTTGTTGGAACACAGAAAGTGTCAGACAGGTGTTTTTCGCTCTCCTTGAACCATGGTGAAGTGTCTGATCCGGATCAAGACTAAGGTCAACGTTCACTTGCGCATGATTAACCATTGCTATCGAGATGTGAACGTGCGTGTGCTGTCTCTGGGACCCAGGCTCTTGGGCAAAGCTCTGGGGGTCCTACCGCTTTTCCCTGCCCTCCCTGGGGGTTCCTCCACTTCAGGCTCTGCTCCTGGGTCAGGACAGAGCTCCAGGACCCCTTCCAGGCTCGCTGTCCCACCCCAGCTCTATGGCTGCAACCAACCAGCCAACTGTGCAGGTAATATCTGGGGCTGGTTTCATCTTACAGGATTAGTGAGTGCTGCCTTCATGTGGTTCATCACGGGGGTCCAAGTTGGAGGGCTCTCTCTTTAAGAATAGTGTTGGAACAGTGAGCCGAATATTTCGAATATCACATCAACTTATGGCATAATCCAGTAATCAGGTTTAAAGTGCGCATTGTCTTTATGTAGCTTCCAGAGAGGATCATGGTAGAGCTGAGTAACAGACGTTGTTATGGTTCATGTGTACTTGAAGAGTTGCCGCTTGCATTTTGTTTAAACATAGATTACATGACAGGAGGACAGGATCAGTCTCTTGAGCATAGGTCATGACAAGCTTATCATGAAAAGCAAATTATGCTCTCCTCCCGATCACGTCAGAATGATTAATGTTGGCACGGTGTTCAACAGAGCACGGTATATTTGAGTATTCCCAGCAAGCCAGGCTAACACTCAAAGAGGATAAGTGGATCTCTGCTTTAGGCAAGGCAGTAATATAATATATATTAGGGGGACACACATCCCCCCAATATATTAATAAAAGCATACAGATTAAACAACATTATGTGCTCTGCTGCAACAGGCAACCAATCACCAACATGGCTTGGTGTTTCCGTACCCCAGCAGCAGCTGTTGCTCGACTGCTGTGGGTAGGTACAACCAATGTCAAACACTGGACTGTCTTTCTATTTCAATACTTCAACTGTTTTAAAAACCAGAGGGGGAAAATTCTGGGAGGGAAACTCCAAAGACCCTCTGGCTGATTTTGTCCCCTCCAGTGCTGACTCCATGGTTACGGCCTTGGTTTTAGGACTAATTAAACTCAAACTGAATATAATTTTCCCCTAAACTTTCTCTTCTAATTGCTTAAAGAAGACATTTCTCTTGAGCCTTGTAAGATCTGAGGTAGAAGAAAGTCATGTCAGAATTTCTCATTAAATGTGTCTTGCAACAATAACTGCTGCTTATTAAACATGTCTCCCTCTGCGCTCTGTCCTCAGGTCTGGAGTCCCTTCGAGACAGCGCTCACTCCACACCTGTGCGCTCTGTCTCCCATGGCGATTCCTTCATGTCCTCTCGGGGCCATTTGTCGGACGGCAGCGAGGCAAGCACGTCAGCAGTTATCTCCGACGAAGCCTACAGCCCCTCAGACAGCGTGCTGCCAACACCTGTGGCCGAACACGGGATGGAGATGCCTTTAGCCCGTCACCTCAACGGTGCTCCCTGCAGCATCGATGAGGAGAAGGACTCAGAGGCGGGCGCATCGAAAGCAGGGGAAGAGTTTTCCTCGGGCAGGAGAGCACTGCGTATGGCCAAGAGCAGGCCATCACCGCAGAGCGACGTGGAGGAGCTGAACAAGTTCGTCCTGAGCGTGTTGCGTCTGTTCCTGGTTACCATCGGACTGCTGTTCGCCCTGCTGCTGCTCCTCATCATGCTGACAGAGTCAGACCTGGACATTGCCTTCCTGAGAGACATCCGCAAGACACCTGAATTCCAGCAGTTCCACTTTGAATACTTCTGCCCTCTGCGGCGCTGGTTCGCCTGTAAGTTACGGTGGATGGGAGGGTTCCTCATCAGCAAGTGAGGCAGAGACCGAGTGACACAACACAGGCCTCCACGGAGGGACATGGGACACACAACAGGCAGGTCAGGAGAGAGGAGGATGGCAGCCCCATTCCCAATGTCAGCTCAGCTTCTCCCAGGAAGGAGCTCCTGTCACAAGCCACGGACTGTCCCCTGAAGAGCCTTGTTTATTACGTTTGACCATCACTGCGAGGAAAGGAAATCACATTTTACTTTGGAGATTCAGGTCATTTCAAGGTATTTTATTTTTACACAAAGCCACAGTACCAGGGTTTCATTTAAACACTGAAAGGGACAAGCAAGTCTGACAGACTTCACTTCTTCAACCACAGATAATAGTTGCCTTTATTTTTGTATTAATTTATATGTTGCAACATTACTGTAAGACAGAGTGACCTGATGTGTCGGGGTGTGTGTTGTGTGACCTGAGAGTTTGAGTAAAGTTTTGAGAGACGATGAGACGGGAGGCAGTCTAGCTCATCTAATTTTCACATGTCAAAGCCAACAACAACATTCATGACAATAAAATGTTATTGTGGTCGCTGCTACGAGATTGACAGCTGCTGCTTTGAGTTGTACGAGTATCTGGGTGTGAGAGAAAGTGTGAAATGGAAAACTAAGAAGCACTTTCGGAATGTAGATCAGTCCTGAGTCAAATAGTATTTGCAGATATAAGTTGTTTTAGCAAATGTTAAACCATGTGTAGAATTTGCCATGAAGAGTTGAAACAGACATGGGACCAAGTCATTGGTTTCCAAGTCACAAGTAAGTCTCAAGTCTTTGCACTCAAGTCCCAAGCCAAATCCCAACTAAAGACGGGCAAGTCTCGAGTCAAGTCTCAAGTGCTAAACTTTAAGTCACAATGCAGTCTTCACTAAATGTCATGTCATTTTAACAAAATAATAAGATCCTCCTGAGACCTGAACTTTAGTTTGGTATGCGTTTTTAAATTCTCCTAACTATTTGGGATCAGCAGGACCTGATAAGTGTAAAAAACTAAACGTCAACGATAGTAAATGTCCTCAAATGACTACTTCCAAATTAGCAGCATCTCAGCTGTTGCTAAAATTGGTCAATGTGTTGCCATATCAACCTACCAACTTTACTAATCTTAAATAAACATGTTTCAGCCATAATTTGTGATCCGGTTTTGTACCTTGTCCACTTTTGTGTGGGGATCGGCTGCAGACTGACTTGGCAGAGATAGCTGCCATCTTGTTTTTACTTGAATTTGTGTATTGTGCTCTTACTACCACTACATAGCACAAAGAAGTGTCCAGGAACGAGGACAACAGGTCTAAGTCAAGCAGAATGAAGTTTATGGTGCAGCAAACCCAAACTGTGAGGATATGTTAAATTAACAAAAATCATGAATGCCTTTTAAAATTAGTATTTATTTGTTCAAATAAGTGTATTATAAAGTTACTTAGTTATTAAGCTAATATTAGCATGTAAACTGTGTTCATATTAGCCTGGATTTATTGTTTTTTATGCAACTTCAAATGTCAAATATCGTTGGAAGTTGTTGTGTCTCCGTCAATAATTTTTAATCCAAAAGTTTTGTATTCTACAATTAGTTGTGGTGTCAACCACTGCATGGTTTTTGCCTGCAAACAAAAGTGCAAACTGTCACTCGGTAACATACTTTTAGTTCTTCATGGTTCTGTCCTGCAACTCAACTGAGTGCTGTTGGCTTGGTTCAAACAAAGTGGATCTGGGGAATGTCAACTGGTGGGGAATGAACAGCGTTCACATTAGTTGATTCAGGTAATGAAGGTAAATTAGTTGATTTGTGACACACTTCTTAAATAACATACTTTTTAATCTTCAGACTTGGAGGAAGGTATCAAGTACTTTCTGGTCAAAAGGCTCAAGTCCAAGTAAAGTCATGATTCATTGGCGTTTGAGTCCAAGTCGAGTTGCAAGACAAGTCTTTTTTGATTCCAAGTCGTGTGACTTGAGTCCACACGTCTGGTGATGAGCGAGTTAAAACTGACAGTAAAGAATAGGAAAATTGATCTAGCTCACTTCTAAATGATTGACAACTCCCCTGACAGCCCGAAATCTGGTTTATTGACTTAAAATGCCAAGAATGAGCTGCAGTAGCTATTTGACTCAGGAGTGAAGCAGGTGCTGCTCTGTTAGATGACATGATTGATCATTTTTGTAATAAGTGTTGTGGTCAGACATCCATTATCAGTGTGCTCACATTACCATTTTTGTCCAGCCACTAGAGCACCAATAAAGTTTTGTCGTCCAATGACTATTAATTATGGATAAATCGTAAGGACATAAGTAAGTAACGGAGGTGGTAGGTTTACTGGTTTTATAAAATAGCAGCCAAATAATTCTAATAGCTACAATCAACTTGTGTGTGTAAGGAACAGTTGTCACTTTGCCGTAGTTACTTTTACAGTAGTTGTAAAGGTGATGGGACTATGTGAGCTAGCGCTGTAGTGATAGTGAAGTATTTGGTTAGTTCTTTGACTCCCACACTCTCTGTAGAAGGAGTTTATCTTGATGTGCAATACTGTTGATATATAAACAAAAATCCTTTCCATTAGGGGAAATATGACCTTGTTTTTCCTTTGTAAAGTGCAGAAATTAGTGCAATTTTCCCACAGTATCTGGTTAAGACAGCTTGTTTTTAGTTCACGTTGAGTGAAGGTCATTTAATTTAGTTTCGCCCTGCTGTGTTCAAGTTTATGCATTTATCTGTAAAGGCTGAATATATTTAAACCATGTTTCCATTTTTGTACAAACCAATGTCTCGTTAACACGCAGAGATTTCCTCACAGCGACTTTTAATGGACCTGAAGCATTATTTTTTACAGTGGATGTATAGTTTTCAGCCCTGCTTACAAGAGAGCCTGAGATAAGTCATGTTTACGTCCTACTGCAACCGTCATCATCGCACCTACCAAAGAAACCTCTGTTGTCTGATATATTATGTCAGTGTGCGTCAACAGATGAAAACTCTGATAGTCTGCTCTCCTTCTCCAGCCTTATTACGTATGTGTTATTTCACAGGTTAGCCCACTGAGTGTCTTTACAGCCCAGTGCAATCAACAGCAGAAACCCTAGAGTCAGTTAAAGCGCTGGTCCTCTCAACAAGTCTTCAGGTGGTTGATTAGAATATATGTAGATGGACATGCTGTGTGTCAGCGTGTATGTGTTAATATACCTAAAATAAAATGGATGTGTTATTTATGCAACAAGAGGAATGGTTTAGGATGCTGATTGGCCAAGGGGTTTAGGATGTGTAGGAGCCTGCAGGTAATCTGGAAAGGTACCACGTTAATATTAAAGTTTCTCCCATTAAATCCACAGGTTGAAAAGAACCCTGTGAATCCCCCTGTAGTATTAAACTCCTGGCTTTAAAAGTTGATTTTATTTTTGTACATAAAACATTTTAAAATTCATAAACTGTGAAATAAGCAGAGTATTAATAATTCTGTTTTTCCTTTTAGTTCAGAGTGGGATAAGTTAGAAATATTGACATGTTTTGTGGTTGGTTTTTTTAGACTTGATAAATTAGTCATGTGTTTGCTCTGACTCAGATGGTTCTCGCTGGTTTTTGATCGTGTCGGGTGAGAGGCCAGTTGAGGCAGAAATGTACTTTTTTTATTTCCTATAATTTGTACTTTAAAGTCTCATATTATGTTCACGTGTATGACAAACTTTACAACATAATTGGAGCAATAAATGTAACCAATAATGTAATAATGATTAATAACTGCAAACAGATGTTTGTCCATCAGCTATACATTGAAAATGTATTTCAGTCCCCTCAGAAGGTCAAACAGCCTGCAGATGCATGTGTGAAGGGAGTGGCGCCCACTGTTTGATCACCCACAGTGGTAGATAATGTCTCATGTAAATCCTGTTTGTTGCCTAATCCTAGACTGCTCTTCCTTCACTCATATTAGAGGAACAGATATGTTTTCTTCTGAGAGTACATGTAAATGAACTGGACACCCGACAGAGGACCCATTTTCACTCGACTCTGAACAGGTTTTATCAAAATGGAGGTGGAGCAGTTTGTATTTTTAGCCAATTTCAAAACAGCAAAAGTAGCATTATCAACTACTTGAATATTTCCTTTTGCAATGCAGTTCAATATATTGTTTTGTTTTCTTTATATTGCTTAAGTCTCTTTCAGGAGGGGGTGACAGTTCCATCGACAGGCAACTCTTGTATTCATTTTACTGAATCATGTAAACAGGAATGAGGCCTCTGATGTGGTCTTACTGTAAGCTTCCTTCCTGTACCATGGCCCTGCACATGGAAATGTCTCTGTAAGCATGTGTTCTGCATTTATTACCTCCAAACAAGACTGCTTATTTCCAATCACTGACTTAAGACTGGTGTAATTTATTTATGAATAAATATAATCTATTCTTGACATCTGGCAGCTAGTGCGCCTACGAGTTCAATCTTGAATTCACAGAAGTTACAAACCCTGAACAGTGTGAGCCATATCGGCACCTTCTGAAGTTTCTCCATCATGTCCAGGCTTAAAAACAACAGACTGTCAGCAATAGCACACATTGTTCTCCCATCACAATGCTGCCACCCAAGGGTGACAATGATACCACCACTGCTGAAAGCATTCACACTTGATAGGTTTAATATAAAAATGTCTGTATTTATTCTGTTTGATTCAGCAGCCACATATAAAATGAAAACATGGAATGAACACAATCAGTTTTACAACAGGCACTTTGCACAGCCCAAACTGTTTTGCTGTTTCAAATTCCCAGTGCCACAAAACAAACAAACAATATAAAGGGAACCTATTTAAGAAATCACTTAGGTTCTGAAAGACATCTGGAATGTAACAGACTGCAGATATAAGAACAGAAAGTAAACAGCAGTGTTAAAGTCAAAGTGAGTCATTTGCTACCTACAGTGCATGGACGCTTTCCCAAAGCCCTGCATTTTCTTCTTCTTTTTTTAATTTAGTTTGAATCACACTAGATGTGTGAAACCTCATCTCAAAGTGGACAGATATCCACACACTAACCTAAACTAAACTGAAGTATATGAAGAAATACTTAACCAAAAGCTATTTTAGAAATAATGTGATAACATATCACTCATGTCTTATCACATTTAACATAAAGTGACTTTAAATGCACCTGTGTCTCAAAAGGTCTAACAACTGGTTAGAAAACATCTGGCAAAAAACATCAGAATGACAAAACTGAGACAAAGTTAATGAAATGTTTCAATCAGAGGAAGACAAGATCGTTCCCAAGGTTCTGAAAATCTATTTCAGTCCAGTGAGGTCATATATACATATATACATAAAAGCTGGACAGTTTTACAAGATGAGTGTTAAGAGCATATCTAAGCTTTTCAGCAATCGTACTAAATGCTGCAATTTGGCATAAGCCCAGCACTGCAAAAGGCAGAAAAATCCCTGAGCAAAATCTGCTGCTATGAATCCAGATCGTAACACAACTGGCTACAAACATCAAGACCTCAGTTCAGTCCAGAATCGCTGTCGCGGGATGCTGCTGCTCACTCATCCACATACAGTGGAGTCAGGGCTGAAAGGGTTGAATATAGTTGTGTTTTTTGTGTGTATTTAGCGACTTGTAGTCAGTGTGAGAATTACGACAGTGTTGTATTAAAGCTGCATAAAGATTTCAGAAGAAAGACAATTGTCACGACTAATTTCCAGCACTGAGAGATCCATCTTTACTGTCCAAGTTGTCTGTGACAGAACTACTTTCTTACTTGTCCTTCCTACCCAACTGAAGGCAAACAGGGGTCTTGGTCAAGTGTTCTAGTCATCATCTCAGTCGGAGAAGACGTGCAGGCGCCCTGATGCATTGCCACCTAGTAAGGCATTTCTTGTGGGGTGGAAAGCAGTGACAGACAGCACTGTGTTAAGGTTCTCGCCATCCACAAAGGAGTGCTGGCGCTGGCCGCTTTCGTGGAACACCTGCACCTTCCGGGGCCTCTCCATGCTCCCTACCACAAAGCAGTCTTCCTGTTTTGGGTCCCACACTGCTGATAGTTTGGACAGCCAGCGGCCTGTGTGCATGTCATGTCTGAACATGAAGAGTGAGAAGACAGATTGTTAGGACGTTCAGGTTACCAAAGTCTCAACATCAGTAAAGAGACAAATAAAAATGAGATGTACCTGATGGATGTCAGCAGAGGAGATTCTGTAGTCATTGCAGATGTGTCATAAACCCTGTCAAAAGAGTTCAGAACAGACATTGAGCTGGGACTGCAAAGTAAACTACAGTAAATATGACACCATTATTCAAAGTGCTGAGTCAGCTTTACCTAATGTGGTTATCCATACAGGAGGTGAGAACTCTGTTGCCTGTATGAGGGGAGAAATAGGCGCTGGTTATGCTCAAAGAGTGGCCGTGCAGCTGGGAGACCGTCTGGCTCTTGGTCTTCTTCAGGCATCTGCTGTCATAAATATTCACAACCCTGCAGACAGGATCAAAACATTAATTTAGTGCCATCAGTACGACAAACCGACACATGTAGATCAAACGATATTTCAAAAAAATAAAATAAAATCTACAATCAGACATACTTGCTTTCTGCAACAGCAAAATACTGTTTCTGTACAGGGTGGACGCTGACACAACGCAGCGTCTTAGGGTCCAATGAGTGGAGGGACTCGTGGGAGTTTCTGAAAATGTAATACCAGTGTAGCATGTTTATTAAATGTTCATGATTAATTGTCAAACATCTCAGTTATTCTTCAACACCATGGAAAGAGAAAAAAAAACAAACTACTTGTCATTATCATCATTGTCAACATTAGTTCATTACCCTGGGGTGCGCCTATCAACGATGGCAACCTCTCCAAACCAGTTTCCAACCACTAGTGTCGAACAGTCATTGGACATGAAGTCAAATGTTTTCAGGCCATCGTCAACATCATACACCTGGAACATTAAACACACAGATTGATGTCAACTGGTGGAGGCAGTACTGACATTTTCTGCACTTCAAGACTTTGCATGTAGGTGGTTTACTTTACAACGGTCACAATATGACTTTAAAAGATTTTATTGAACTTAAGTTATCTCACATCATCAAAGACGGCCTTCTCTACATCCATGCAGCGAAACGATCCATCATAGCTGAGGCTCAGCAGGTGGGTGGGCTGAGCCCTGGAGAACGCCATGCAGCCCACTGGGCGAGTGTGGGGCTCAAAGAGCAGCACGCCATCATCACCCCAATCACCACCCTGAGGGAATACACACATGCAACGATAAGAGTGTTTTCTTATCCAGATTTCATGATACAAGAGTAGTGATTTTTAAAAGGGCATTAATGTGTCTACTAACTTTTTGCTTCAATGAATGAGTAGAGCAGCATGAAACAAGTGGATGCTGACATGTAGTGCACTAAATATTCCTGGAAACCAGTTCTAAAACACTACTGAATAGCCTCACATTTTACACTTGGTGAGAAAGACAACTCCCTTTTCATGTACATATGCTGCAGTTTACTAATGTGTTAACAGTAGGATCTTCCCAGCTGTTAGAAACATCAAGACCTGTTGTTAAGAGCTTATTCTGGAGCCACATCCTGCCCTCTAGTGGTCACATATCAATTTATATCATCATTCAGGAAAGAGAAGAAGAAACGCACCAACTTCCAGAGTCCAACTTTCCCCCACTTGTCTCCAGTGGCCATCAACAGGCTGCTGCTGCATGGGTGGAAGGCAGCAGAGAAGATGCGATCCTTCACCACTTTGGCTACTCTTTCTTCGGTTATCCTCATGTTCTTGAGGGCTGCGCGGTACCTGCGTAAAGACCCCAGTGTTGATTTGTGTCTGCCTGAATGCACATTTTTAACTACAATAGTGTGACCATGAATGGCAAAAGGGAAACTAATACACCCTCAGAGGTGGAGCAGTTATTGACTTAGAAGTGAAGCAATAGGCTGAAATGTCAGAATCAAAACTTAAAATCTTACTCTTTCAGGTCAAGCTCCACCTTTCTGTCTTCCGTTGAATCCTATGAAAAGAAAAACAAAAGATTTATTAATTGGTACAGAAGCAGCATGAGCAAACAAACTGTTACCATCCTGTTTACTACATACTTAGACTACATATCTCAACGTTGGACTTTAAATATTATCCTGCATTCTGAGGGCAAAACAGTGAGAGCTAAACAGCAATGTATTTATTTGCAGTTTTGGGAGAAAATCAAATTAAATGAAAAGCGAAATAGGATGTAATGATAACTTGAAACATCATAGTAGCCAAAAAAAGTGAAGTCTCACCTCAGAGCAGAGCTCAAGGAGTTGTGAAGGCAGCTTGCTCCCCTCTTCCATGTTGACTGGATCCATGGGCAGAGGGCCAGAAGGCTTTTTGAGTCTCTGGAGTGGCTTTCAAACAAGTACAGTAACTCAAGTCAGTAACAAAAGCAGGAAATAAAGTAAAACAGTGCAGCAACAAAAAGAAACAGACAGCAGTGGAGTGGCATTAAATATATCATTAGGTTATTTATATGTAGCTACCTCATTATAGGTCAGCGTCCCCCTGGGCTCAGGAGGAAGTGTCGAGGCCTCTGCCTCTTTATTTTGGAGACGAAGGGATTTGCGAGGTGGCAGCACTTCTTTTACAGCAGCCTGTGACCTGACGACACAGAGAGTGAGCATTACAGTGACATCAAGAGGACAATTGTCTGTCTGACATATGAAAGCTTAGAGCTGAAACTAAAAACAAGAAGACATCAGAAGTAACACTTTGCTGGCTGTACCTCATGAGACCCCGCTGCGATGGCTTTGGCCGTGTCATCTCCTTCAACTCCGCAGTTGCCTTTTGACAAGGAAAACAACAATTAATACCCATTCAACATGTTCGGAGACTGCAAGCTGGTAGGTCGTAGCTAGTCTCAGTTTAAGTGAATGGGACTCAGACTACATTTATTGAAAACTGGGACAGGAATAAATTCAGCTTGTGAGGAATTCAGTGTCAGCCCTCTCAGCACTAAAGCCAAGTATCCCTGAATTTATGGGAGAAAGGTTAACCCATGAGGCTCATATTGCATCATCCCTCTGCCTACCTGAAATAAATTGATGGAAGACAGAAATTCTTGGTTCTGTCTGATGTTCTCCAGACGCTCCAGTTCATATGATGAAAGTCCTCCATATCCGCCCTGTGTTCCACAAAGACACAGCACTGACACTCTGGAGAAACTTTACATTTGAAGCCATGTTGGAGTTGAGAAAACCAGTGACCATTTGACAAGTACATGTATTTGCACGTGCTGCAACAAACTTCAATGACATATAGTGATTAAAAGCAAAATGTCCATAATCAATCATAATCAAGACTGTTCATACTTACATTTGTATCCTCGACATCACTGTTTTCATCCTCCTCCTCCTCCTCCTCCTTCTTAATGGCCTTTTTGTTTTTCTGGCTTTCTTTGTTATCATGCACTGTTGCCCTCTGTTAACAAAATATGGCCATACAAGCAGATGTAAGAGAAAAAAATTGGGATACAGCAACATTGCAATTTTGCATTTTTTGAGTTAGTTGAATGTATGTGTGGGTGTATCAGCAGAAAACTGCACTTTAAAATGTAAATATCATTCTTCTTTTTTAAATTTCTGCTCTTTGTGTTCAGATCAACGTCAGTTGTTATATTGACGGAATAAACAAAACAATAATATCTTTGAGTGTAGTGTTTTTGTGTTATGGGTTTGTCAACTGTCTCTTACTCTTCTCTTGGTGGGTATTTTGGCCTCAGGTGAGTACTGGAGGCGTTTTGGTACCAGGGTGTTCCGTGAGGACCGTCGGACTGGTCCCTGGAGGTCCACAGGAGTCACGTCCTACAAGGTGTGCAGCATTATTAACACATAACGTTAACTACCGGGAAAACATGACATCATTCAAGTTTACCAAACTTTTAGCGACACTCACAACAAACTTACGCATATAATGACGCTTGCTGGTGTCTGTCTTATTGTGTATATGGGAGTTTAGCTGCCAGACTTCGTTTCTGTTGTTGAGTAAGTTAGCTAACTTACACAAATATACTTTGGTCGTAACGTAGCAACAACTCACCGTTAACTGTGACTTCACGACAGCTTCGCGTTTTGTTCGTCTTCCCTCCATGTTAGTGCACTTGTAACAATACGTATGAACTATTTAGTCAAAAGCACTGCAGTGAGTCGATACACGTCCTCTTCACAGCAAGTACCTCAAATGATAAGTGAGAAACTAGAGGCAAACAATTCGCGCCACCTGCTAGAGATGTTTTGTAACTAGCCCCGCCCCCTCGTGTTGCGAAACAGAATCCCAGCAGCTCATTGGTTAGTCTTAATGTGTCGTCACAATCAGGGGCTGTTCTCTGCGGCCCGCAGCCAATCAACAGTCGTATTATGTGATTGACATCTCGGTTCTCGCTTCCGGCTTCAGCTTACACAGTCAGTGACAATGTCGCCACCTTCTGGCAGATGTGGGCACCTGGCAGACAGGAGGATTAATAACGCCGCTGATATTGACAATTCTGGGAGATAATGCATTATAAAACAGCTCCGCACGTGTCGTGTAAACACTAACCAGGTGACTGACACAAACTGCCGACATTTCCCCATACTGAGTAAAAGCAATGGTTCATTTTCCGTTTTTTGTTTTTTTTAAAACGCCAAAATAATACCATTTATCACAGCCAGAAACTGTAAAACCAGAATTTGTTGTTGCATTTTCAGCTTTCTAATGGCCCTTCAACACAGCATGTGCATCAAATGCTTCCATCAGAAAAAAAACGACAACATGACATACTGATATTTTATCTATATCTCTTTATTCTATATCTCGTTTAAAATGTGGCCAAAAATAAACTTTTGCATGTACAAGAGTGAAAAAACAGCGTTTAACTTTTAAACATCAAAGAGTACGTTTTAAAAAATCTAATAACTAAATAATGGTGGAGGGAGGGCCATGCATTTTCCATCAGTCACCCAGGGAGGCTCAAGGGGAAGAAAAATAAATATTTGTTTGCTTTGAGGAGGGTCAAAAAATAACACACACAAAAAAACAAGTAACACCCCAGCCATTCCTCTGATAAGTAGAGAACAGTCCCTTAAAAAAAAACAAAGACCTATTAAAACAAGTCAAGTGTCAGAAAGAAGAAACACTGACTTTGTAAAACAAAATTAAAAAAAAAACAGCCTATTAAGATAAACATATAAAATATAAAAATATATAAAATGTTACTAAAAATATCAAGAAAACTCATCTCTGAAGTAAAATTCACGGGAAATAATCGCTCAAAATTCATTCAATTTTTTTTATATATATATAAACATCCTGTAAGTCACTACTACCATTACTGTTATGGACTGAACATGAAATATCATGTCACTTAGTCAGGGGTTGTCATTTAGGGTTCCCTTCCCTAGCTGACAACCACTGCCCTAGTATACACGCACACCCCTTCACACAGAGAAGAATGTCACCAGTAAAGGCAATATTGTAATGACAGATGCATGAGTGTTAGGGAAAAATTGTTTATTAGCAAAACTGTTTATTAGCTTGACATCTGGGCTGACTCCCGAATGGGCCCTTTGTGCATGACCATCTCTAAAGCTTGTTAACTGGAGCAAATCAGCAGCATGTTCTTGTCTTTGAAGGCATTTGAATATGTTCACACACTTGATTTTGTCTTCATGGAACCACAAAGAGGCTAATCATCGAAAAATTAAGTCAATGACCCAAGGACGATCTGCCATAATGTAATCTCAGTGATCTACAGGGATGTGTTGCTCAGTGTAACACCATGCATGTCACAAACCTCAGTATATCAACAGTGTTGGCACTTGGAGAGGAGGCCTCTACTCCTGTTTCCTCAAAAAAGTACTGCATGATACAATCATCTATACACACATACTTCGTATAATTAAACAAGCTCCACAACATCCACATTATGAAACAGAACAAACACCCACAGTTACCTCAAAAGAAAAAAAATGCAACACTCAGTAATGTTGAGAGTGAGACGCACATAGATTTAATTGTTTAAACAGTTTTTAGATGATATCGCTCATGTTGTTGAGAAATCAAAGGTCCCATTATGTTCACCCCATGTCTCTGGGTGATATGTTCCTGAGTTTAATCAGTCCTCCACCTGGTTGCCATGTTACTCCTCAGACTAAAGGTAGAGGGTAGGAGGCACACGCAGCCAGCCCGCACATGTTCTTTCCTCGCTCGATTAAAAAATATCTGAAGGGATAAAAAAGAAAGGTGTCCATGATTACTGATAGCTATACCAAATCATCACACACACACACACACACAGACTATATTTACCCGTCCACTCCCCAGCTTGTGCCCCAAGAGTTCTTCACAATCCAATATGGCGTGCCGTTCTCTTCAGCGCCGTAACCCACAGCCAGGACTGCATGATTCACCATGTCTGCTGTGTTCTTACACTGGGTGCTACACAGACAACACTGATGCTTTTAAATCAATACAGTACATGTCTTTTGTAGGCTGAGTGGGCTGCTGTCCTCCATCAGTATCATATTACATCCTGCCTATGCACAGATGTGTTCTGCAGCCTTATCTGTAGGTATTTTTATGCCCGTTAAAGACAGAGGCGTGAAACACAGAAGCACACACTAATATCAGAACAGCAATGATGGAGATGAAAGTTGAGTGAAATGAATCACAAGCACTCATAACTGTTAGCACCATAACAAATGAGCCATTAGACCGTCTCTGTGGTCAGCTTATGAACAGCTCCTAATTAGGGACGGACATGTTCCAAGCCAGCGGGTAGTTCAGTGTGTGATGAAAGGCTTGGTAGCAAAGTACTTTTATTCTGGTCCTGATGTTGGATCAAACAGGTAGGCAAAGTAGGCAAAACCTGAAATATGTTTCATGCTCTAATGTAGGTGCGAGCAGATTTCTGTCACTTCCTGCCAACCGCTATCAAAGATTGTGCAGATTTCACTGGCAGCCTTGTGAGTTCCATAATCCTCTTTCATGATTAAATAACTTCTGTGCTGGTGGATTACTGAACAAAGATCCCATTATTGTACAAAAATATTTCCATAGTGCAAAAAGCACTGAAACAACATGGCCACACAGTCCTCATCACTCACCTAGTGTAAACACCTTCTTTGTAGTGCATGAAGTCGGACGTAACCTCAAAGCCAAAGGACACAGGGTTGAGCCGGGCCACAGCATCAACCATGGCCTTTTCATCGTACTGTGGACGGACAAACGTACACAAATTTGAAATTAAAAAATGATCAGCAGAATGTGGTTAGGAGATAAAGTTATTATGGTGTTAGTAAAAACTTGCCAAACCAGTATATCGGACTGTAACTATAAGTATTCCCAGCAGAGGCACAATGCCACACATCTGCAAGAGACTAATTTGCATCAACCAAATCAGCTTTCTCACTTCCTCTTATCAGGTGACCAGCAAAGACATGGTTAACTAAACCTAATTTGTGACTTTGTGACCCATTGCTCATTTAAAGACTCTGCAGGATTTTCCTACAAAATAATGTATAGACTCGTATAGATCTAATTCCTCTCAATCATCACTTGACCCACTAGAACTGTGTGGCGGTGCATTTTTCTGCAGAAACTCTGCCCTCTGCTGTGTTTCTTAGTTTTCCTCTTTTGCTACATTAAGGTCATTTACGTGTACCCCCACAGTGCTCGGGTGAGTCTGGGGCTTTAAAAAAGATAGCAACCAGGTGCCAGCAAAAACAGCAAGGTGACACGCCAAACCAGAGTGAATCTGGGGTTGGCTTTTACTTATACGTATGCTGGTGAGCATGTTTACAAATGACGACAGACAATCCTGCACAGTATACCTTTACAGACATGTAAAATTTCTTCCTTTCACAATGTAGGCTACACACTCACACTTGTTATGTTGACAACGTCCAGGACAAAAGCAGCTGCAAGCTCAGGCTCAAAATGGCAAGTGTCATCCTAAGACAGACACAACAAAAATTCATACAATGAGAATTTACTTTACATTTAAAAAAACAGTGAGACATTAATCTAGGAAAGTCATACATGGCCTTTGTAGGGATAGTCTTCTTCTGTCATGATACCATTGTTGTATTTGATGTACTCAAACGCCTGGCTGGGGAGGCCACTGAAACAAACCAAGTACTGTTGTTATTAGTGTGACTTATGATGTCATATATGAGATGACAAAGCTATAGCTACAAATACATGTCACTTACCCCATGCATCCATGATTGTTAAAGTCCTGGGCACAGTCTATCAGCTGCTGCTCGGACTGGAACAAAAGGCAAACCCCATCATGTTATTTTATTTATGTTGTTTTATTGCACAACACTTCAATCAACTCTGGTTGTTTCTATAAATGCTTCATAAACTAGAGCCCATCTTGCCATGGGTTCACGAAATCTACCATTTAAAGCTAATGTCAGCCTGAGGTGTGTGTATGTGTGTGTGTGTGTGTGTGTGTGTGTGTGTGTGTGTGTGTGTGTGTGTGTGTGTGTGTGTGTGTGTGTGTGTGTGTTAGAAAGCAGATCCTTTCATATTTCTCAGCACAGATGTAACCTGAACTGCCACACATGTAGATGAATGAGTTTGAATAGTAGTATTAATAGTCAGACAGATCTCACCAGAGGTATTAGCTTCCCGGTAGCGATAGCAGTCACTGACTCCAAGCAGCCGGTGGTAGAGAAGGTCCAGCAGCTTCCACAGTGACCCTAAAGACACAAACACATCAGTCTAAAAAATGGTAATTCACTTATGTTAAAGAGCAATTCACATTTTCCACATTAAGCTAAACTGCTTGGAGCCTTGTAAAGTCATGGAAAATAACCTGATGATGTCATTAGAGTTATCTCAGGTTGGTCTTTTAAGTACAAATGTACAAAACTATTATAGAAGTGCAGTACTAAATTGTTGACAACTCTTTTAAGATAATATTCCAACCACTATGACATATAAAAAGAAGTGACGATAGCTTGTTGAATTTTTCTGCTGTCTTTGTCACTTCACACTCATTTACTCTCAAATTTGCCAACCACAAATAATGTCACTATACATTTGATTAGTGTAACTACTGTATTATTTTAAGTGTTTCAGTATCCTGTCCTGTATAATACAGCCATTATAAACACTACTGATGAGCAAATTTGTTCTTTCAGTCTTAATGAATGTATTTAACAATGTAATGGCGCCAAGTTTTGATTAAAAAAAACAAAAAAAACAAAAAAACAATGGTCAAATAAGGTGGGAGCCTTGGAGTTTTGACTCATCAGCATCATATTAGGATACCTGATTCTTCACTGGAGTCACAACGTTGCCCTTCAGCCTCCAGTCTACAAACTTGGGATACGGACCGGCTCTGCTGACATGATCCCCTACAGTAGCTGAGCAGTTCTACAAGAGACCAGAATCAAATGCAATCGAACATGAATACGTATAAAAGCACCAGCTACATAAATTATGTTATATTGTAAGATGAATCTTACCTGAGGCTCTGTCAAAAGAAATAATTTCCTGAATTCCTCAAATGTCATGTCTGAGAACTGATTCAGGCCCACTAGATTTTAAAATGAAAAACATTGTGAGAACATGCAGGCCTGTCATATAACCTCATAGAACACCTTAGAGCTGACAGTGTAACATCTGGGGTAATAATCTATTAACTACATGATATGAAACTGGAAATATTGCATAACTGTACTGTACTTGTGAACGAGTGATTCCCAGCATTATGATGATCAATTTCCCTCTTATTCTCAGTGAATATGTGGAGCCGGTGGTAAAACTCCTCCGTGTCATAAAGTTTGTTGTGCTGCACGTCAAAAGGAGAAGTGTGAAGCATATATACAGGAAATAACTGAGGTTTTAAAAAGCTTGTTATCAAAGTACTTAGATTAAAACAAATCAACTTGGTTAGGATTTACATACCTGTGACATCCACTGTTTGAAGTGATATTCCTCTAATGGGGCACAGAATGGAGCCATGAGTTAATAAAGCAGCCTGATTATCAATATTTCAAACTTAATAAAACAGTCCTGAAGCCGTTTATGAAAAAAGAAATGTAACTATGTGCATTTACTAACGATTTTTTTTTACTCCACAGCACTTACCTGACAGCTGTAGTTATTCTATAAATTAAGATTTTACATACGAAACATTTGATGATCTTATAGAGTACAGGCCTAGTGCATTTTTCTGGGTGTCTATAGGTATCAGACAGTTAAATGTAATGCTTTTTAAGACCCACTTTAGACACCTTTTAACCACATTTAGGACAGATTTTTCCACAAATCATGTTTTACTTATTTACGAATCAAAGGTAAACATTGTAGACAAGTAGTAGGCCTATAATGGTCTTGTGCAGACAGTGTTATGTAGGAATATGGTTATTAAAGTGAGTTAAGTCAATCTACATTTTGCCAACAGGTAAGTAAGTATGAAGTAAAATGACAGTATCATAGTTTAAGGTTTGTAACATTAGGTATAGAACAGTAACAGGATCCCTCATTCATACTTTCAGGACATTGATATTTGATACATTTTTTGTGGGTGGGTTCTAAATTCAAATTGATAAAAATATAAAAATGGAAAACATGCAAGTGTTTGTATTTTGGTATTCCATTCTGGATATATTACAGCTGTTATGTTGTTCAAAACAAGGAAAATAAAACATATTATTTATATATTATATATTATTATAAAAAATATTTTGAGGTTATTTTTCTTATCCGTTTTATGATGTTTTTCCACATTATTGTGCATCTTATTTTTATGTTGAATGTTTGTCTCTAGGAGGACCACTTGACAAGCCCTTGTTCTTTTTTTGGTTTCTCCTGCACATTTGTGATATGTTGTATCTATTCTATATATTGTATTTTTTTGTTCTACTCTTTCACCGGGCTGTTTTTTATATATATTTTTTCTCTCGTGCTAATAAATAAAACGAAAAACTAAAATCATTTGTAACATTAAAAAATGTTGACTTTTACTTAGAAAGGCTTCACTCATTTTCACAAAAAGGAATATAATATAATGGATAAATGAAATTAGATAAAATGTTTGTAGCAGTAAAGACCTTAAAAATTCAAATCTAAGGCTATTTAATGACCCATAAGGCTTTATTAAACATTGAATTTAAGACATTTTAAGACTTTTTAAGGACCTGTCGACACCCTGTTTTTATAAACAGATTAAACTACCAAACAATATTAAACTAGCTCCACATTAACCGAGCAAGACAGTAACATGACAGTACTTAAACATTAATGCATCAGTAGGCCTAATAATTATGTCATTATACAACAGGCTATACAACACTAACAGGGGACTTCGCCATTAAGTACTTTATTTGCTACTTAAAGTACATTTCGCTAATGCGTAGTTTTACTTAAATAGCTTAACTAACTTAACTAGTGTGTTCATATTGCAGTATCGCTACTTTTACTTTATGCTACAAAAATATTCAGTTTTAGCCAAAATATTCTGACTATCTGTGCTGGAGCTGCACACGGTGTCAACACCTGCTGTTGTATTGTCTCCCGGCATTTTACTGTGACGACTAACATTTAGCAAAGATACACGAATAAGAAGTGTGTTTACTCACCTTCAGGTAAAATTACCGGTGTTAAATGAGCTAAACTAAAAGCAGTAGTGATGAACCAAACAACACTGAGCGCCATCGTGTCTCCGCAGACTCTCCACCAAGTTGTGAGCGCGTCACATGAGCCGGCTTCTTTTAAATGTAACACCCCTTCCTCTGTGCCCCCCCTTTGGTCTTCCCCCTGTGAAACTCCAACCTCAGAGTTTCTGGGCCAACACAGCCAGCTCAGATTACAGTGTAAAACAAACATGGCAGCCTTGGAGACACTTCTCCCCCTGAGAAAGAATAGATTTATTAACAAGAGGTAATCAGGAAAGAATACACTTTTATACAAAACTGGAAATACTACTCAAGCTGTTGAAATAGACTGAAAGATAATTCTCATACCACTGGGTATTGCTCACTGCAAACATTTGATGTGCCTGTTAGAGGGTAAAGATTCATGTGCAAGGGTGGGGTTTAAATACAGTACACATACTGTCCTAGATATAGATTTGATTTGAACACGTGAAAGTGGTACATGCCTGCCACTTAAGCTTTAGGTGTTTTTCTATACAAAGCCTGTAAAAAATACCTATAAATATTCCAAGAATAAGCACAATATTACTACTGTATAGTTCCTGCTAACACGCCGGAGTAGACAGGATACAGAATGTGTTACACTTATAAGTTGTTTTCAACATTTGCTTTAAAGTATCATACACAGAAAAGTTATTACAGAGTTGAACGATCATAAGGATAACACATTTCGAGGGATATGTTTTTAACACATTGCACGTTAGGAAATGCATCAGACTGCCTGTACACGATATTGTACACAGCAAATATTTCTGCTTCATTGGCAAATCGTAGAACAAAATAGTTTACATACTTTTGTGGTATATAATCCATTTCATGATTAAGGCAAAACCATAATGCACTGGCCAAAGAGGATTAACCATAAAAACTATGCTCGTACTGTCTGAGTGTAGAAGCTGGGAATTTAACTTCCTGAAGTGGCTCAAGATTGGTTACATCTGCTACATACACTGCCCGGTGCTTATACTGTATATACAACATGTTGCCCACCAGGGGAGTAAAGTGATAAGAAGCAAAGCATAAAAACCCCATCTCTTCAAACTGAAAACATGTGTGTCCCAGCTCTGTCAGACATCAGCAGGTCGTCTTGTTTCAGTTTGAGTCCCAGCACCTCCACATCTCTAATCTTTGTCTTTCAGTGGCTACATAAAACATCCGAGCACATGATTCAACTGCAGCCACAACAGCCGTCCCACTTTTCACCTCCTTTATTTCTCTGAAAGGAAAAGCTTTAAAAAGTGTCTTAATTCAGTATCTTAAAGTTTGAATACTTTTTAAATCACCCATTTTTGATACAATCTATGGTCTGCATTTTTTCTCAAATAGCAATTACACATATTTACATCCAATTTTTAGTAGTTTCAACGTGAGTGGCAGAGTCCGTCATTCCAGCGCTGGATTTTAATAAACCAGGGCTGAAATCTTAAGGACTGCACAACTTAGCAAATATTTGCATTACTTTTCATTTTTAATTTCTACACTCGAGAACAAATACGCTGAAGAAATGGTCTTGACAACTGCAATCATGTGCAGTTCTCGTCGACTTGGACATCTGAGCAGAAAAGTGGGAGTTGATCATCATGTGTCAAATGTGACCACCATCTCTCTAAATGAGAGCTTTTTTATACAGCACATTCCCCGATAGGATATGACTAAATAATCTTGTCCGTATACACTCTCATCTGTTTATTCTGTGGTTGAAAATAACTTTATCATAAAATGGTATTTCAGACGATAAATAACATATAAATACTCTGTAACTATATAAATAAAACCTCTCTGGGCTTCTACTCAGTCTCTAATAACGATTATACACAACAAAGTCCATTGGGGAGCACATACTAGAAGGGCACAGCCTACTGTGTCTAATACAAATAATAGTATATGTACATTATGATATATTGTTGCTGTACACTCCACAACACTGGCTGCGTCACCGCCTGGTGTGGCAATTGCACCGCCCTCAACCATAAGGCGTTACAGAGGGTGATGAGAGACTGCTCAGCAAATCATCAGGGCGGAGCTGCCATCCTTAGAGGACCTCTACACCCAGAGGTGCAGGAAGAAGGCCGACAGAATAATCAGGGAACCCAAACACAAACGCTTCGGCCTGCTGCACGTGGTACCACTGTACCCAGTCCCACACAATCAGGCTTGGGGAGTTTTGAACCTTTGAGTTCATTGCTATCGTCCTATTATCTTTATATACTTTTACTGTTTTCCACCTGTTTACATCTCTGTATATTTATTACTTCTCATTATGCATACACCTTCCCCCATTTTGCAATGACTGTCTACCACAAATATATATTATTTTATTTTAAATTTTATATATGTTATATTTTATCCCTATATTTTAACTTCTGCACTATTTTCTATTTTAGATTCCCATTTGTTTTTTACTTGTGTGATTGTGTATATATTTAATGAGCTTTGTTGGAGGGAGCCTGAGATCTAAGATTTTCATCGCCAGCAACTGCTTCTCTTCAATTGTTGTGCATATGACAATAAATAACTTGAAACTTGATCCATATGGGTGTTGAGGGAGAGTGAGAGATCTTCTTCATGATGAAGTTTTGGGCTCGATTCTCAGAGACGCATCATACAGGCTCTCTTCATCCAGCGCTGCACTGCTGTCCAGCAAGTACTTTGCAACCTAAAGCAATAATGAACACAGACAATATGAGCATCCCAAGATGTAATACATATCTGGCACAAACAGAAATGTAAGCCGCATACACTTAATAAATTATGAATGTGATAAAATAACTCCCACTAAGCAAACATATTATTCTCCATTGGCAATTGCTGACCAGTAATCAAAGATATAGCCTACATTATTATCCGTAGCTACTGTACCACGTTTTATCCTTGCCGCCTATTTAAAGACAATTTTTAATATTTAAACTTAAAAAGACTCTCAGTTGGCCAATCTTAAGGCAAATCTATTTTAATAAAGAAAGAATACAGACTTAAACAATTAGGCAAACTAAGATATTACAATACTGGTCAAGTACTACCTCCAAACAAAGTCCCGCACCAGTCTAAATTAATAAAGACAAACAGTAACCTCACCTTTGGTTGATAATCAATCTTGTAAGCCGTTTGCTGAAATTGCCGTATCTCTCTGATAATGTGAGATATCTGGAGACAAATAAAATGAATACAGTGTTAGACAGAGGCAATATTAAGAGCATGTTATTGTGTGTACTGCAGCACACTGCTGTTCGTCACCATTCTCATCTTGGAGAAGTTAACCAGGTTGTCCTCTGTGTAGTTCGGTGTTCCCTCCTCAATGAAGGCCAAGTCAGTCAGGTACATTCCCAGGTAGGGGACACAGGGAGGGTCACAGCTGAGGACAAAAGGAGGGTCAGACACAGAGATGTCATACACAGACATAAAGAGGAATGTATAAATCCTCCCGACCACAATGCCTGAGCACAGAGGAGTTAATAGCTTTCAACACTTACTTCTTCAGAGCTTCTCTCAGGTTCTTAAATCGTCCCTCTGATGACACCAGCTTCTGTAACTTGTCAATCACAGTCTTCGTCTAGAAGACGGATCAAAGCAAATCTGTTATTACCAGCAGCCAAAAATGTAATGTTATGAACTGAGGGCAGTGCTATTCAAAAGTACCATTTTCAGCCTCTCTGTATTCTTTTCATTTTGTTTCACTTGCAAAATGCCCTGTTTCATTTTTGATACAAGTTATAAAAAAAGAGTTTGAATGCTCACTATGGCTGGAAGAAAAGAGCTTGAAGAAATCTGGCAAATACATGCGTTCTTGCCGAGAGTTAGATGATAAGATCAAAGCCACTTCCGTATGTACGCTAAATATGAGGCCAGAAGCAGGGGTCTATTAGCTTAGCTTAGCACAAAGACTGAAAATAGGGGTAAAAACTAGCTTGGCTCTGTCCAAACTGGATTAAAAAAAATCTGCCTACCAGCACCTCTAAAACCCCAAAATCAACATAATCAATATCTGGTTTGTTAAAACTGTACAAAATTGTAAAAGTAGTCTGACATGCTGAAAAGATTTCTTCAGGACAGTAACTTCCTGGAATCTCTGCTGGTTGCTAGTAAATCTGGGTGTAACAGGGTGAATTATACAGCAGTAATATGTGTAACAAAGTCAAATGTACATTTGTAAATATTTTAATTACACAGAATTTGTTTCAGTTGTTACTACCTGACACACTTAGGCCTCTGCAGTCAATATGTGGAATGCTTGACACTCTATAAAGACGTGTCTCCTGTCTGTCCTCTCCCCTTTTTCTGTTCTGCTCCATGGGAGAGGTAAGCGACATTGCTCTTGTAGTGAAATTCCTGTTTTAGCACTGTTAAGCTATGTTTGTAAATTTGTATTATGCTAACATGATCCTGTGTCACTTAATTTGTGTAGGGGCTCGAGTTTGTGTGGTTGTGTTTGATGGAGGATTTTGTTAGAGATGTCCAGAGACATCCACGGTCTGGGCCTCTTCATATCAACAAAACTCAGACAACACTAAAGTCCACCGGTTACATGGGTATCCTTTGAAAACCAATACCAGTTCCCTTAAAGTGATACTGATACCAGTAGAGTATCATTTGATAGGAAAAGTTTCAGTACTACTTGGTACTGGGTTATTTTGGTCGATCACTGAAAATATTGAGTAGTGATACCCAGCCCTAGTTGCTAGGCAACCTCACAGTGACGACAAAACTCCATGAAGTCAAAAAGATTCTCAGAGAGAAAGCCTTTGTTTAGTGTCCAGACACGAGAGTGGTATCGTTCGTCTCATCTACAGCTCAGCAAGAGAACAAATAGGCTACTGTAAGCGTATTTCCCAAAATGGCAAAGTTTTCCTTTAGGGCCATCTGACCTTTAGTGGTTATTCGAGAAAGTGAGTTGACCCAGATAATGTTGCTGCTGGAGGACATATCAGAAATGTCTTATACCTGCTTGGACACTTTGAGCCAGGTCTTCTTGAGGCGAAAGACAGAGCTGCGGTTCAGCGAGGATGTGATCTCCAGCATGGCATTGTAGTTGTGGAGGCAGCGGCAGATGTCAGCCACCGCCACCCATTTCTCGATCACGGCCACCCGCATGTTGACATCGTCCCACTGCAGGATCTCTGTGGCAATCCTGTTGCTGATCTGACGAAAGAAGAAAAATAGACATGTTGGTAGTAATGATCATCTATCTATCTGTCTATCTATCTATCTATCTATCTATCTATCTATCTTTAATATAACAATACCAGAGTAAACACATACATCGTTAAAATGCTTGGTTGTTTTCATGATGTAGGGCGTTCTCTCGTTCTTGTCGTTCTTCATCCAGCCTTGACCAAAGAACTCCCTGTAGAAAAACATGCATTCAAACATTCACTGTGTGTACATCCCTTCAATCTCCTCCTCCGTACGTGTATGCTTGTGTACTCACTCGTATGGGATGACCTTGAAGACCAGGTGGTCCAGCAGTGTGAGTTGCTCTGCTATCTCCAGGGCAGAGTGGCTCTCAAACGGCTCAGTCTTAGAGTCATCCATGGCCTGACACACACGCAAACACACACAATAAAAAGCATCATTACAACTAAAGCAGAAACCACTTCAACAGGAAACACAGTCATTTCAAGAAGCACAAGTTTTTTTTTATATACACTGAAAAGGCTTTTGTAATCTTCCTCTCACCATCTGTGTGATCTCTTCCAGCGTGACCTGGTTGTCTCCAGGGTCCTCCTGAGTGAGAGTCCTACATACAAAAAGAGAATAGTGCAATTATTTGACAGTTTTGTCCACAATTACCTTAACCTAGGTAGACATAGATGGTTGTGACCTGTCCAAAAGTGCCCAACTTGACCCAGCACACTCTTTGTTCAGTTTGGTAAAGGCACTTTTGGCTTCAGCTCTTCAGTTTGATAATGTTTAGTAGCAAGAAAGGCATGCTGGCAGGTTGGTTAGTTCACACACCATACTGGGGTTTCACTCCAGTTTTGCCCTGCTGTACCAATGTAAAAACCTGGACTGTGTTTCCCAGAGGATCAGAAAAAACATCAGGGATATTCAGGAACTGCTGCTCAAAGGGAAAGGTACATTTTGCGCAGGTGCACCAAGGCTTAGATTTAGGCCAGGACCTGTGATGTACTGGATCTATAGTTGCTGTTTTTATTACCATGACTGATTGTTGGCATCAGAAATACTCTTGCAGAAACTTTTCTTCCACATGACGCTGACAAACAGATGTGTCATATATGAGGATCAATGATAACAGAAAACCAACCTGATAATGTTGGCAGCTGCCTTTCTTTCCTGTGTCAGGAGCTCTGGGTCATGCATCACCTCCTCCAGGAAGCCAATTACTCGCATCTTCAGCTCTGTGTTCATCTCAAAGTCCTGAGGACCAACACAGGAACAACAGCAAAGTCATTACAGAGGTGTTGTTTTTTTCTTCTACAAAGACATGGAAAGATAGATTGGAAGGTAAACTGTACCTGCGAGTGTTTGGAGACCCAGTGACGCAACACATTCAGGACCCTGTTTGTGGCAGCTCTCCTGATAACAAACTCTTTGTCCCCATTCCTCTGGTCTGTAGGAAAACCTGAAACCAGGTTTGACAAAGAGAAAGCCAACATATTACATTCCCCCATTCAAAAGCTGATAACTCCTCATTGCAGCTTTGCCACATGCACAACAACAATCACTTACACTGCCCTCCAAAGGCTAACCACAGTACCTATCATTTTAGTCAAAACTAAGTTATGACTGAAATTAAACCTTTGGATATCTCTTTTATCTTGTGACATAATGTTCTTGTCCAATCTTGTTTGGTTTTTGAGAAAAATAGGTTGTAAAAATTGCAGTAACTACAAAAACCAACTAAAACCCAAGGCAAACCATGTAGTTACTACCCTCCAGCTTGGGTTCCCAAAGATTTGGGATTCTTTCGAACCAAGCAAAGGTGCAGCAAATGGTAAAAGTGAGGATAAGGATAATGCCATTGACAAAAAACTGATACTGTGACAATGTCCATAGCAAGACCAGTGATGAGGAGTATGATGATGATGATGATGATGATGATGATGTAGTAAGCAAGTAATCTTAATTTAGGTCAAATACGATGAAGTACATTTTACAACAAAATACTACTCGAGGGATGCTTAATTAATTTTCTTTGTTACTACTTTTAAAACAAACATCTATAAAATACAAAGAATAAAAATTGAATCTAGTAAGACTTGAAAACATTTTACCTCATAGAGAAAAAGATAAGAAACTAAAATTGTGCTGCACTTTGCTGTTTAAGGTTATATAAAGGCATGGTGAAGTCACTATATTTATTTTTTCTTGCATTTTAGGGGCATAGGTCAAACCCCTGATCATGTTTTTAGGCACAACATTTACTTCATTAATACCTATTTAAGTAATGGCATTAAATAAAAAGAGGACTTTACATTTATACTTTGTTTGCAGGCCCCCTGGTGGTCATCAGACATAAAACTGCTTCTGCTTTTGCTTCTCTATGTCACTATGGCTAAATAATCCAGTCAGTCACCTGTTGTCTAATCAAGTACTTTTTATGGTGATCATACTGGACTTTACTGTCCTGTTCTGTTTCTGTGATCCAGTATGATTACAGTATTTTACTCTCAATTCCATAATACTCCTCAAAAAGTCTCTATTGGCCAACAGAGACAGCATCCCGTCATGTGACTGACCTGTGCTGGCCAGCGACATACGACGGTACTTCTCCTTGGTGGGTGTGCCTTCATTGGCACCAGCTGTGGCGATGGCGAAGGCCGAGGCGGCAGAAAGGGCACTGCGGTTATTGTCCAGCTCCCGGCAAGAAGACACCACCATGCCATTGTTGAAGGAGAACAGGGAAAACTCTGCAAGAAGAGGCAAACACAGAGATACTTCTGTAAGATTAAACCACCTAATTACTCTTCATTATTGTTATCAAAAGACTGAAGGATAATTCCACTAAGTTGACAACATTACAAGCTGACAGGATTAGGCTGAAACTGCAGTTGAGGGTGGATCATCTTTAGGTGACTTAAAGTGATTTGATTCCTTCTGTGAAGTGCTGTGGATTAACTATTTGAGGATAATCAAGCTAAGCTGCTGACCAGTGGAGGGCAACAGAGAGCTGAAACAGACCCAGCACAGTGTGTCCTGCAGCTCGTGGCAGTGACGGTGTACACTCCACCGTGTCTGCCTCTCTGCCTCCCTCCTTCACTCCCTCCCTTCCTCCGTTCAGCCGGGGGCGGTATAGAAGAACATGCACATCGTTGCTAAGGTACAAGGTTTCCTTCCACCTACTCACACACGGCACTGGCTTCCCTTGTATCCAGCACCGTGGGAAGAGAACACACTGGGGATGAATTGTGCCTGACTACCTACGGGGTGGATGCTCCCTCTCTGTGCGGTACGGGGAGGGCCAGGAGGCTGTGGGTGGTTTTTATCAAGACCTTATTTGGCTATAGTTACGCTTGTCATTTTCTGAAAAAAAAAAAAAAAAGAAAAAAGTTTGCTATACAGTCCACTGCAGCAGGGATTTATTTAAGTCTATGAATTACTCCTCTCCTCTCAACCTGTTTTCACTTCTCACATAAACAATGTGACTCTGCTGGGTGATAAAAATGGATCTGATGGTACAAGTCACGCCGACACCTTATCTTACCTTTGATATTTTTGGTTTACACTGAACATGTGAATCTAAAATGTACATTTTCTACTATTCTGAGACAGCTGGCAGTTTCTCCTACTTTGATGATATCTTTCAAGATTAAGTCGAACTACTGAAGGTGCTTTGTAAACATCATGTTATAATGACAGCTGATAGAAACATTTGTATTATGTAAGTGTTTGAAATGTTCACTCCTCTGAGTCACAAGGTGTTTGTGTAAGGCAGAGAAATGTAAAAAGTTGAATGTTTCAGATGTATTCAAGCATTAGTTCGACATTTTAGGATATTCACTTATTCCCTCTCTGCAGTGTAAATATGAACTACCGCCAGCAGCCAGTTAGCTTAGCTTAGCACGGAGACTGGAAACAGGGGGAAAGAGCTAGCTTGGCTTTGTCCAACTGTAGAGAAAATCTGTTGACTTAATAACAACAGGTTGTGGTCTTACTGAGGATTATGGTCAATTTGTGAGCTTTAAAGATGCTGATAGGTGGATTTTGTTATCTCTGGACAGAGCCAGGCTAGCTGTGTCCCTGTTTCAAGTCTTTATGCTAAGCTAAACTAACCAGCAGGTGGCGGTATCTATGGTAATGGTATCAATCGACTTATCTGACTCTCTGTAATAAAGCGAATACGTCAAGCTGTTGCTGTCAGCTTATGTTGTCGCTTCAATACTGACACTGTCACTGCTGGCTCTTGAACAGTCAGTAAATATTCTGCCTAACCTGTATGAAAGCCAACTGGTGTTATTCGGCTACTGGTCTTTCAGTGAAGTTCCACTGGACAACTGCCCTTAAAGTTTGATTTCATTGTAGTTTCACATTATCTGTTTTTCTGACAAGTTAAATCATGTAATCAGCCAGTCAGAATTAGTCATTCAAGTGCTCACAGAGGATCTAATATAAGAGTCCGGCCTGTTAAATGTGCTCAGTGTTACTAATGGTCCTTGTTATTGATGTGATCTATTATTATTGATTTTATTTTGTCATATTCTAATTTGCCAGGACACTCCACTGGCAAGTACACTATGTCACTAGCACTAAGTGCTAAGCTGCTGGAGTTTGCCAGCTCCTAAATTCTTGCCAAGTTACTTAACATACATGCCAACTCATTTGTTTTGTAACGGGTGGGTGTGGATTCAAAAGTACATCACAAGATCTACTAAAAGGGTCTCGGACACACAAGCGGTTAAACAGAACACTGGGTCACGATGCAGTGGTGATAGAGAGACAAAGTCATACTGCACCAGAGTTCTTTGACTTGACATTCTTGGGTGTTGATGGTGATTTGGGAGGAGACATTTCTGCTTCTGCTTCATCACTCTGATTTGGATCCTCATCACATTCCTCTCTCACAGACAGATCTGGACAGAAAAAGTGTTTCACAAGCTGATTGTTTTTTACTTTAGACCTCTTACACATGCAAAATATGATTCGGTACCACTTTAACTTTAATGGGCTGGACTGTGAAAGTGGCTCTAGTGTGAGTGGAGGATACATACAAGACATGAGCATGACAGTGGGCTTGTAAAAAATGCGACCACACTACACAGAAACCTCATTAAAACTGAGAAAAAGCCCTTGGACAGTGATTCTGACCTTGCTTGTTGAGCACAGACTCCTCAGCCTTGCCTTCGGCTTTGGTCTCTCCCTCATCGGGGATTTTGCTGGCCATGGTGCTAGACACATAGAGCTTGTTAATGTCGAGGGTGGTCTTACTGAAGGGTGACATGGTGGAGTGCATGCTTGCATAGCCATTGGGAGAACAGCTGAGAGCAGCCAGGTCTAGGGCTTTGCCCCCCGTGATGATGGGGATGTTGAGCGAGAGCTTGCGACGGCGGTTGGGTGAGGACGACTTGGTGATGGAGAGAGGAGGAGGGGAGGAGAACTTGCGGCTGGCACGCGGCGACGTGGGTGGCTCGCCGTAGAGGAGTTTGTTGTTCTGGCTGCTGGCAAAAAAAAGCTCCAAAGAACTGCAGGAAAGGAGAGGAGAAAAATACAGGAGGACGAACACTGAGAAGAGTATCTTTTACTAGTAAAAAACAACACCTTGGGGATATGGGGTAATTATTCACAGTGACCTGAATAGGAGAGAGAGGAGAGGGGAGAAATGGTGATAATGGGGGTGCACAGTGCACTCGGTGTCGGTACACAGAGGCAGAGAGGGAACACATTAACCACAGGGCTCTTCGGGAGCTCCTGCCTCTTTTATTTAAGCTACATTGTTTAAGACAGCATCCTCCTTGCACTGAGAGCCACCCCCTCTGAAGGCCTATAAATAGCATGTCAAGTGACAGTGTGGGAGGCACGGGTGCTGCCAACAGCAACCAGCCCAGGGGAGGCCCACAGAGACATGGGGAGAGAGAGAAACAGAGAGAAAAGAGGAGCCAGAGAGAGAGCGAGAGAGGGGAAGTGGGAGAAAGAGACAGAGGTGCAGTGCAAAAAAAAAAAAGCAGGGGCAAAAACAGTGAGACTGAGAGGGAGGGGGCGAGAGAGGAGCAACATAGTGGATATGGATTCCACCACAGCGAAGGCTGCTGGTTGGGAGTGGGCGAATGGGAAGCCTCCAGCCCTGTATGGTGTTAGCTGCAGCCATGTTGTGTCTCCTTGCCTAAATTTGCAAAAAATTTACAAATAAGGAGATGAGAATGACAAAGATGGCAATGACATGGAGGATAGGGAGAGAAGGGGGAGTCAAAATGAAAAAGATGAAGCACAAACAGCAAAGTGAAGAGTCAAGAGAGGACACAAGTAAAGCAGGAAATAGGCAAAATGAGAGGAGATAATTAAGCAGGAAAAGAGGGAGAAGTAAGACAAAAAGAAGGAAGGAGGGGGAGAGAGGAGGAGAGGAGAGCAGGGTCTGGGTGCAAAACACCACCATCAATATTTAATACCGTAGAGCCGCTGCAGATGATGGGAGAAAGGGAGAGAGAGAGAGAGAGGGAGGGAGGGAGAAGACGAGGAGAGAGGGAGAGGGTGGGGTCCTGCAGCAGAGTGAAGGGTTGCCATGGTGACAGCGCAGCGGAGAGAGGAATGGTCAGACTCGTGGAAAGAAAAATAAAAGTAAGAGAATGGAAAAGGGTAAAAGAGAGGAACGAGAAAGCAGAGGAGGGGTGAGGGAGAGGAGGGTGGATGCAGGACCCAATTAACTGTGATGGTGGACAGAAGACAGAGGTGTTGGTTGTGACCTCTCGCTGCCTCTCCTCTCGTCCCTGCTCACCTGGAGAGGGTATGATAGCATGATGGGCTGCTTACAGTCCACGTGAGAGCAAAGACAAATCCAGACACCAGAGAAGTCCCACCTTTTCACTGCACCATTACAGAACTGTTGCTGCATCCTCGAGAGAAAAATACGTGGAAAATTCAAACTTGGTTCCTTTTTCAGTCGTCACACACTACAGGGATTGGCCTGGCAGTGAGACGCTAGGAGGGGTTTAATGGAACAAACCATTGTAGCCCTCCTGTTTACAGGTAAAAACACTCATGAAGAGGGACTACAGTGACTCTGAGGTAACTTGATCACAACAGAACACTGCTACACATGCACAGGTGCTCTGTTTTCACTGGGGATCTGCTGTGTCTGCTGGTTGAGACACTTTTCTTCTGATTGGCTGTTGTCATGCATTTCAGGTCCTTCATTTGTGCAGTACATTGATTTGCCTTATTGTTGAAAGGTGCTCTACAAATAAACCTGCCTCCCATGCCCTCATAATCAAATAATTATGCCATTTTTGCAATTATGCACCTTGACTTTGATCACATTTCGTTTGACCTTGGAGCTCAGCTAGTCGCACCATGTTGGTTCACTCTAACAAGACTTAAGAGTCTTAGCAAAAGCCATGCTAGCTGCCCCCTTTACTTGGACACAGTGGTTACAGTGACAATGTTAACATGCTGATGTTTAACAGGTATAATGTTTACCATGTGTTGACCATCTTAGTCCGGTGTTAGCGTGCTAACATAGCACTAAATGCAAACTACAGCTGAGGCTGATGGGAGTGCCATTAGTTTTCAGAGTTTTTTGTCATTAAACAAAGTTTATTGAAACTTTGACCTAATAATGGTGCCAAGTAAAAGTCAGGGGATCATCAAAGTCTGTAAGATTCATCCTCTGGGGATGAACTTTTGTTTTGCTCCTATTTTTTATAAAGTGAAATTAATGATTTAATTTCATTTAATTTCAAATTTTGTTCACAAATTTGTTGAAATTTTTCAAAGACAACATTTTGCAAACGCATTCAACAATCCATCTACCTGACAGGTGTGGCACATCAAGATGCTGATTAAACAGCATGCTCTAAAAGGAGCAGTTTTGTCACACAATACAATGCCACAGATGTCCCCAGTTTGGGGGGGAGCGTGCAATTGGCATGCTGACTGCAGGAATGTCCACCAGAGCTGTTGCCTGTGAACTGAATGTTAAATTCACTACTTTAAGCCGTCTTCAGTGTCGTTATCGAGAATTTGGCAGTACATCCAACCAGCCTCACAATCACAGACCATGTGTAACCACACAAGCCCAGGACCTCCATATGGCTTCTTCACCTGCAAGATCGTCTCAGACCAACAAACTGATAGTTGATGCAACAGTTGGTCTGCACAACCAAAGAATTTCTGCAAAATTGTTCTGTGGTCTCAGACGATCTTGCAGGTGAAGAAGCCAAATATGGAGGTCCTGGGCAAGCTTACTAGACTGGTTGGATGTGCTGCCAAATTCTCGGGTAAGACACGTCTAAAGATAGTGAAATGAATATTCAATTCACAAGCCACAGCTCTGGTGGACATCCCCTGCAGTCATCATAGCAATGGCAAACTCCCCTAAAACTTGTAACATCTGTAGCATTGTTATCTGCGATCAGACTGCTTATTTTAGAGTTTCCTTTTGGGTCTACAAAGTGCTCGCTAGCTTTTTTTGTAAAGTAGAGCTGAAGAATTTCCCACAATCCACAGATGTGGTGTCAAAACCATGTATACTGTAAATCTGAGGTGAAGAAACTGCAACTGGGCAAAACAAATGACGTTGATATCAGTGAGCTCACCTCACTCAGGGGATCACTCACCGTGCAGGGATAGCACTGATGGGCTTCTTGTAGATGGTGATGAGTTTGTCCAGCACTACATCAGCACTGGTGAAGACGCGGTAGGAGTGGAGGAAGGTGTTTAGGAAGTCGATGGAGAGGAAGCGCAAGTCCGTCAGCCTCTCCAACAAACGCTCCACGCTGGCGTAGCGGATCTGTAGCACCTTGCAGGAGTTCATCATCTTGCTGAAGCGAATGTCAACATCATCACAGTACAAGCTGGTGTCTGACCTGCAGTGGGGTTTAACTGAGGTTAGGAATGTGACTCACAGGGATTTAGCTCCCGCTACTTATGCAGCCTACCTACAGTTAGTACACTTCTCTAGTCACGTGCGAGTCAGTGGGTAAAGCATTAACATAGCTGTGGGTTGGATAGTTTCCCCAGAGGGGGAAAAAAACAAAAATCAATACAATTATCAGGAAAGACTATTGATATTTACTTATAGTGAAAGTAAACTGAGGCAAACTCTTCCGTATGTCCACCCGACTGGCCTCTACAGGCTATACATGATTCGGTGAAGTGCAGGCTTGAAAGGGCCCACTGAATCATTCAGCTGTGTATACATACAAACAGAGGGAGTATGTGTGTGTGTGTGTATGTTGGTGTGTGCTCTCGTAATCTTTATAAGGTCTAATTTGAGACCTTGAAAGCGAGGAGATGTTTTGAAAAAGTAAAAACATTTCTGGTTTACGCTTGTTTAAATGGCTATAAAAGGGTTAATGGTCAAAGTAGGTTTTGGTTGGGGTTATGCAGGTAGTTGTTGGAATATGTGATGTCACTGAGGGTCCTCACAAGAACAGAAGTACAAATGTGTATGAGTTTGGGCACACATGTTCATGCATTATTCATATGTTTGTCATGTATTTATGTAATGCCAATGCCAGTCTCTGATTGTGCATGTATAATGTATGTGCATTTCTGCGTGGTGTCAGACTCTCACTTAATCATCTGTGGCACGGTGACTTTACTGTTTTCCTCGAAGGCGTTCATCATCAGCCCATTGCAGCGAATGTTGTCGATGCACTGTAAGGCGAGGTGACAGACACAAAAAAGGCACCCGGGTGAGTGAGTTCACAAACGTGTTAACGATACAAGTTTCTATCCCGAACGGCCATAAGAGTTGTTATGTTCTTATCTTTTTAATGATTATGTATATCTATAGAGGAAGTGGCAGATGTTTGCAGACCATAGTCTTAGCTTTAATTTCATAAGTTTAATTTTGCCACCAATCAGCTGTTGCCACTGTTCGAAAGAAGACTGAGGAACAGTCTCCATAAGTTGCTCTCCTCCTGCTATCTCTGACCGGTTAGCACGAGCTAACACAGCACAATGTGATCTCATCACTACTTCTCACATTTTGCCACTTGGTCAGAACCCCCGGAGCAGCAGTTAACATCCGACACTGAGCCGTAAATCTCACAACGACACCATGAAGGCTCGACTCTGTTGTTTAACCGCTTAATAACCGTTGGGTAACATTAGCTTTGTGATGCTAACAGTTAGCTCTGTCACTGTGTGTGTAACTCTGTCCCAGGCACAGAGCTCCAGTCCTGCAGCAGCAGTCTCAAGATAAAGAGAGAAAGAGGGAAAGGGACTGAGCGAATCAATATGCTGTACGCAGCTCGACAATGAAATGAGATTTTAAATTTCAAGGTTGTGCAGAATTCACAGGGACTGGCTCAACTTGCGTTAATTGCACTTCACTATCCGGCTGTGTTTTTTGGAACATATTCAGTCTATAATCACGCCGGTGAGGACACCTACCTGGCTGATGTCACTTGTCCACGCTGACTTCTCCTGTCGGGATGAAGCCACCAGGATGACGGTGTAGGGCTGGACGTCTTTTGGCTCCACCATCACTTTAAAGTCCAGGTGCTCTGTGTCCTGGCCACTCCTCTCTCCTTTGGCTGTAAGGAACAAATTCAACAATCCTTATTCTGCAGTGACAAAGAAAAATGAAATACACTGAGAGCAAACACTGTAAGAAGAATGAGGAACATATTAGAAAAAAGAAATGCCTAAATAAGATAAAAATTAACACTTTAGTTAGTTTTTTTCCCCTATTTGTGACTGAGTGTAGCTCAAAGCTCTGAGAGGGCCACAATCAAATTTTCCATCACATTTGCTAGGTGTGTAATCATACTGGTATTTTATATTGATTTGTAGATTTAGAAACACTTAACCATGAAATGTCTACGGGCCTAATAACTAGAAAAACTACAGGGAATCTTGCCCTGATGAGTTACAGGAAGAAAAGTTAATAGGAAAAAGCTCTGTAATAGGGCATCCAGTTGGGATTTATGTGGTCTTGATTAACACACGTTCTAGACATTTCCAGATCAGTATTGACGTGAACATTAAAAATATTAGTGTATTTTGTAGTTCATAAATAATGTCAATAAAGCTTTCCGCATTGAGCCACAGATGACTGATTCTTACAAGTATCAAAAACCTTAACCTTGCCCTGTATGACAGCTCTCTCCTTCTGAAGACTATATCCCTGCATTCATCTGAAGGCAGCAGCAGATATGTGTTTTCCATCTGCCACCAATAATTTAGAGAGTGGCATGAGAGCACAACACCATTATTCACAATGATCCATTGTGGTTTCCTTGATTAAATCGTGTGCAACCAACACTGTTTCAACCAGTCAGCAATTATGAATGTGATTGTTTTGGTTAAACTTGAGTATGGTGGTGAGGTAAGAACCAATATCTGCAGTATCATTGTACTGTTTCATTGTCACTACTCATTTTTTGCCAACTCCAGCACAACAGTTACTGTGGGAGTGATGGGGAGAAGGTAGAAATGGTGCAAGTGCTAGGAGTCAGGGTAAAAATAATGAAATACTCCCCGCAAAACAGTACAATTACAGTTTTGATCACTGACTGTTGCTGCTCTCAGCAAGCAGTGTGCTGCAAGTTTGTCTTTGGTAACATCTGCAGTTCTTCAGAGAGGATGATGCCAAGCACAATTGCTTAAACAGCTTTATGTTTTAACTACGTCATACAGTAAATATGAACTTGGTTACTTACACTCATCATCTGTCCCCTCTGCCTCCTCCATCAGTGTGCAGTCTATGAGGGAAACCACTCCATTCTGTGACAGGATTGAAAGGTCACGAGGTCACACACAGTTAAACCAGCTAATAGAAAGTGGAGGCTTCTGTACAGTTTTAAAAAAAAATTGCTGCTGAAAAAGATACAGACTTTACAGGCCATTAAAATCTGGGTCAACAATATAATTTAATCAAATGTGACTAAAACATTTTCTAAAGAAAATAAGATGAACTAAATAATGTATATTATATATACATATTAAATAAGTGATAATTATCAAGCTACATCATGTCAGTCTATGCCTCGTTTATGTACTTTAAAAAGGTGCAGTTTTATTTTATAATGGAAATTGTAATTTTTAAACTGTTTTATGGGATATTTAAAGAAAAGTTTACCTCAGTTTATTGGGTTGTATTTTTTAGTATTAGGTCCTCCTGCTAAGAATCCTACTGTACCTTAGTGATGTGAAGTTTTCCCCCGGAGCCACGTGTACAGATGATGAGATGTTTGGAAAAGAGGAAACACTGTCTCTCTCCTTCTTTCTTCAGAGACAGAGAGCCCAGTCGGCCTCTCGTAATCTTCCCTTTTTCGCTCATCGGCACCTGGATCAGAGAACCTGTGGAGTGTCAACAACACACACACACACACACACACACACACACACGAGAAAACACATGAAATTTGACGTTGACCTTGATCTTATAATTAGTATTTAACCTTTGAAAGCCCTTTATGGGAATAATTAAATGACACTCAGCTATGTCTGCACCACAATGTCCACACGTTTGTATTAGCAGGTGTGGACAGTTAAAGGACAAATTGCTCCAACCGTATCTGTAAATTTCAAAATGCGTGTGTGTAAACACTCTGATTTCTGTTATTTGTAGTTTGCAGTCACAGTGAAATGTAGAACAGGCATGTGTTTGTGCATCAGTAATCAATGCAGAGATGGTGGAAGGTGTTAAAGATCTGGGTGAGAGTACATGTGATGTACCACGACAGAAAAGGCTGCAGAAGAGACGAGTGAAGACGGTATTTAATGCGTGCTGCGCGCATATTGAAATGTGATACAATCCTACTTTTGTCAGTATGACACATTTAAGGGTGCGTGTCCATCAGAGGTGATCGTGCTTATCGCTCCTCAATTCTATATGTGAGTATTTGTGTTCTGACTTCACGTCATCCTTTACAATTACTCATGTACCAGTTTCCATAAAGACACTGTCATAATGAAACCCAATGTTTTTAATGACTTTCAAAAGAAAATGTTGATTAAAGGCCATAAATTCAAATGTTTTCAGTTAAAAAACAGCCTTGCCGTTTGCAAGGTATGTTGCATGCAGTGTTGGGAAACAAGTGTCGGAAACGTACCAGCTTTTATTAGTAACAAGTGGTGTCAGGAATTACAGTTTGAAATTCAGTAATTACATCACGATTACTAATCTCAGTAATGCTCTGTTACTTTGACATTTGTGGGTCGGCTTGTTTGCTGTTTTATCGGGAGTTAGATGTTGGGTTGATTATCGGTTTGGTATCTCTGCATTTAGTAGAGACACTGGTCCGGTCGAGGTGTTCAGTGCATAAACAAACAAATCTTTCACAATGAATCTTTAAACAGAGCTGACTATACTGAAGTGAACATGGCAGCTTGGATCAGAATCAGATTAAACGTACGACTGAAGACAGAATCAGCAGCAAACAGTGATGTGTTTATTTACTGACATACAAACTGAGGTGCGTTTGAATGTGATTGGTGATTTCCACAGCTATGGTCCAGATGTTGCTTGTTGCAGGGACTTAAAGGGACAGTTCACCCCAAAATCAAAAACACATATTTTTCCTCTAACCTGTGGTGCTACTTATCAATATATTGTTTTGGTGTGAGTTGCAGAGTGTTGGAGATATCGGCTGTAGAGATGTCTGCCTTCCCTCCAGTATAATGGAACTAGATGGCACTCGGCTTGTGGTGCTCAAAGTGCCCAAAATTTTGAAAAACTAAACAGCTCTCTTTCCATAAATAATGACCTGGTTATTCAAGATAATCCACAGACCTTGTTTGCAAGTGGTTTCATGTAGGAACTATTTTCTGAGCTGTAATATTAGCTTGCCATGTGGTACTGGGTGAGCTAGCAGTAGATACACGCTTCCTTCTATGTGGTGATAGAGTTGATAGTGGGTTCAAATGTGGCCTCCTTAATTAAATTAACTAAGCATTTGAAAAAATGAACGAGTTTCAGCTTTCATTAACTACAGTGTTTACCCTTTAATTGTCTTTGTTGACTATAAATAAAGTTAGCAACCAGACTGATATAAAAATCAATGTTCATGATCTCGACTCACTTACCTTGCCTTACAAATGTCTGACTGGTGTCCAGCAGCACTTCACAACCTTCCACGATCATCCGCTCAATAGCGAGGTTCTTCCTGATGTTCTCCGTCTCACTCACCTCATCATGCATGATTCTGTAGGGACACAATGAATTCACAGTTAAAGTTGTGTGTTCAATTCATTGATAATAGAGTCAAATCCCTCCACATCTGATACACACCTCTGTATTCATTCATTCATTCACAGTGGATTTATTTGAGTTGTAACATACAGTATACTGCAGCCCAATGCACAATATATTTCCACTTGTTTGAGTGACTGACAGTAGATCTACCTGGAAAGCTCCTCCAGTTTTGACTTGGCGTAGTCTAAACTGTTTCTCTCCACATGCTCATGGGGAGTGTGAGCCAGCAACTCATGCAGTGTCAGGATGTACCGAGGGATCTGAGAGAGAAAAAGAGAGAGATGTTTAACCCACCTATCGAAACGGGTATCTTTAATCCTTTAGTGTTAAAATGTGCACTTCAAACTTTGAAAGTTCAAGAGATTTCAAGCGTTTGAGAAAGCCGTGTCAAGCATCTTGACTTAAATGGCCTTGGCCTGGTAATTAGTTGATCATGGAGCCTGTCCAGAGTTTGCCTGAAAGGCAGAAAGATCATCTCTTCTACCAGAGAGCCAACGACGCTGACACTTTAATTCACTTTCACCAGGAAACACTCTCACTATTTCCTTTACCACCACAGCATCCGCTTTTATGTCTTTACTTCAAATCTTACTCTCGGCATCATTGTTCTGCTGTTGACGTAGTTTTGAAAACTTTACTTCATTTGAACACAGACTGTGGTGCAAAAGTACTACAACTGTTTGCACGTCATCTCATTACTGAAGATCAGGAAACAAAGGACAAGTTGTTCATTTCAACAAAAAAATTCTATTGTGACATCTCACAATGGTCAGTTGAATTTTATAATTACTCTTTTTCACACAGATAATACACTGATTACCTAATAGAGGCATTATTACTAAATGATTTCAATTTTTTAACTGATGTGCCTTTGATCAAAGTTGGAAATATAATGCACTGATGAACTCTGATGTTTAAATGTTTCACCTGTTGCCCTGATGGGGAGCCACAATTTTTATACTTAAATGTATCTTGCAGAAATCATTCGTCCAGTCTAACCAGACCAAAATGACAAATACTGTCAAATGGGCATGTGTCTAACATTAAAAGACCCCAACAATCTCACCAACAATAAACAAATACAGCATACAAATTTGAAAAAAATTGGCCTTATGAGACATTATAATAAAGTTCTAGCTCATAAATGAAATGTCAGACAACACTGTGATTTTGAGAAAACATGTAGGTATGAGGCATTTTGACACTGTGCTTTTTTTTTTTTTTTAAATAATTACACTTGTGTCATAAGTCAGACATGTGATAATGTAAAAAGTCACTGTTGTTGGCTGATATTTGTAGGAAGATTCTGGATTGCTTTACAATGCTAAAATGAATCTTGCTGTTTGCCTACAGGTAAACCAAGTTTCAGGTCAGTACTTCAGAAAAGTAAATACAATACTGCATCTAAATATATTTTACCACAGTGTTGTTGGAAAACTGAAAAAAGTTTACTTTCCAGGTTTAACAGGTGCCACAGAATACTTAATAGTATTATGTGGTGAGTCTGTAATAATACTGCAGTTGTCCACACAGTAAACCTGGTCTCTTACCTGAAACATGGGGTACGTGAGGAAGGTCTCCAGCGTCCTCTCCTCACAGTCGGGCTTGGCCTCGTACTGTTTCAGCAGCTTGTCAAAATCCCGGTTCTGTTTGCAGTGCGCAAGGATCTGCAGGCTGTACTGGTGGTTCCTCACAAACTCCTGGTAGATGTTCAGCATGGGCAATAAGATGTCAAACAGGTCCGCTGTAAAGAGAAGAGGAAATCTTCATTAAGTTTTTGTTTAGTTCATTCATACAGTACATTACCCATGTGTTTATCATAATATATTTTATCTAAAGACAGAAACAAATCATAGAAATCCTCCTCCATGACAAAGAGTCAATTACCCTTTGTCAGTAAAACTTTCTGCAAACACACAAAATCAAAACGTGGGCATGTGTTTTTGTCCTGGTGTGAATTCAGGCTGATGTGTGCCATCATTAAATCTTAACTCAAACAATGAAACAGGTTGTACATAAGTACAAAATAATTCTGAGTTATGTTGTTTACAGTGTGAATCATAAGGAAAAAGGACATTGTTTCTAGTAAAAGACATGTAAAAGACATGAGTGCCACAAGCTATCCTCCACTATAATGAGTTGGTAGTCTTATTGGAGGATATTGCAAAAACCTACAGTATGTATATTTTAATGTGTAATTTGGGTGAACTGACCCTTTCAAATCCCAACAAAAGCAAGCCTAAAGTTGAGCTGTGTGGGTGACTGAGGGGTCGTCTCTGTCTCTTACCCAGCACTAGTGTTGGCCAGCTGGCTATCCGGGCCTTCAGGCCCTGGTAGAAGATCTGATGGAGGAACATGATGGTCTCACTGAAAAAAACAAAAGCAAAATGGCGGTCATGACTATTGTTTCTCCCTCTCTTGTTGACAACTGTTGGCAGCCGAGTCACACACCACTATCACAACCAGTCTCACCACCAGCCACCTGTTAAGGAAGATGCTGCTGACATCATCATGAGTGATGGGTGGCTTCTTGGAGCTGGCAGCCATGCGGAGCGGCCGCAGGAAGTTGTTGACCAAGATGTGGAGTTGCTGGACGTATTCGGCTTCTGCCTCCAGCATGCTGAACACCACCTGGTTCCTCTTCCTCATGCTTTCAGCGTGGGGTGAACGGATATAGTCCTGGATGATGGTTTTCCACTTCCTGCGGCAAATCCAACCACGCAGAAAACTCTGCACCTGAGATAAAAAAGGGTGAGCACACAAAAGTTAACCTACCTTTGTTTGTATGTGTGTGTGTGTGTGCATGCATCTGTGATTATGTAATCTAGTGGATTTTGGAAGGATTTTACAAGCCTAATAAGTAGGCTCATTTTCTCTTCACAAACAGGTGTATTTAGTCTTCACACTTATCGTAAACACAACACTGACATATTATTACCTCATAAAGTTGCCATGGAGGACATGCCAGCTGTGTCCACATCCTGCAGACCTAAGCATTTATTTGGAGTTGTCTTTCTGCTGACCTGACAAATGTAAGGCCAATATTCATCCTCCTTTAAACTTTGTTTGGGTCTTCACCAACTCCTGAGGCCAATAGACTGATTTAGTTGGTAAAGGTTCCACCAGCTAGTTTGCTAACTCTGTCTATCTGTTTGTTACTGGGTGTATGAATACAGCCACATGCTACAGCTGGAAACCTTGAGAGCAAACCAAAACAGAAAAGCTGTGTGCCAGCAGAAACCAAAACACTGAGCTCAAAGACACTGAAGTGCTCTGTAGAGCTGAGAGAAATTATCTGTGCATTCATCACCTCAGCTTTTTCAGCTTAAAATAACCGACTTTCCAAAACTTTCCAAACTCTCCAGCTTTATTAAGAAGCAGGCAGCTGCTGCCGTCGAGCTGAAGACAGAACAAGCCGGTGGTTGTAGTGGATGAGGAGCTCCCCGCTGTGAATGTGAGTGTGAGCTTCCCTGAATAAATGAAGGTTAAAAATAAAACCTGCAGGTGCCAAGAGATGATGTAGTGTTTAAAAACCTGTTTCAGAAACCATACGTATCTCTGCTGGAACAGATCAAACTTTCCCCCTCCCCACTTGGTCGTCATCTTTGCATTGCTTTAGTTTTTCTTGATAAATAAAAAGAGTGAGTCACGCTTTCTCCTTTAAAACTACAAAGCATGAGCGCAGTCACATCTCACCTTTTTAATCTTCTTAATCTCCGTGTCATCCTCACTGGGAGGTACCTCTGGATTTGACTGGATCTTTTCATTGTCCTTGAGCAGTCCAGCGATCTGAGATTCAAAACAAATCAAACATTGCATCGACTGAGTGGGCAAAGACAAGTATCACACGCTGTATGCAGCAATACTCGTGATCTTGCCTTGTCATATTCTCTCACTGCACTCTTTTTATTACGATTATGAATGTTTTATTATGTGTTCTTTTTTTCATACTCAGTTTTTGTCCAACTTAACCATCCATTAGCTGGTTTCAAAGAAATCATATATGAAGAAACTGTACCAGCTGCATCAAAAATGTATTTTATTTCATTCAGCCCTGTTTCATTTACCCCCATTAGACTGCCACAGTGTATGAATAAGAATAGACCAGAGGTAAACAAGCTTTTAATAAAGGACCGAAACAAACAAAACAACCCCAAATCCGTTGCTACCACACGTTTTAGCCGTGGAAAGTGAGACAGTTGATTATCATTTTGTGTTCCAGGCTGCAGTATCAGGTACAATAGAGGCTGATTCATGCATATTGAAAACATTCAATTCAATTGGAGCCAACCATTAGCACATTAAAGAGAGGTGCATTTGATTTAGTTTAGACTGAATAATTAGGATACAAAACACTCAACAGTATTGCAGAGTCTCTAACAAGGACATCCCGGAGGCGCTGCAAGATGTGACGCTCGCCATGAGCTCACGACATTGTGGTAAGAATCTGGGTTGTGACCTTTGTCCATTGCCCTTTCTGTCTTTATATTCTTTGCCTGACTACTCTCACTTCCATCTTCTATCTGTCTGTGTCTGTGTGCCATACAGTAACACAAAACACACACTGACAGGTATTACTAGCATGAAATTACAAGGCAACTTACCTCTGATTTTAGCCGCTCTATCTCGATTTCCCCATCCTCTATCTGTTGTCGAAGTTGCTTGGCAACCGTTTTCTCCGTCTCCACTATTTGGATTAGATGGAGATACTTCTGCATGAGGCTCTCATGCTCTGTAGCCAGGTTCCTGTAACTATACAGACACACACACACACAGAGACATTGTAAGGACCTCATTAACGCATGTTTCATGGGCTCTCCATAGATTTATCAAAGCAAAAGCAGACCTCTGATCAGCATATATTTGAACCACAGACCTTACGTCCACACCGAGCGCAGGCACTTATGCAACCATTTCTTCAAATACTTGCAGGCTTAGCAAACCATGTGTAAAGCCTGCTTCTGCATGAGCGATTATTCTGAGCATTACCCAGTTCAACAAAGGGTTTTAGTTTAATTTGATTCAACATTGCAAAACAGCTTGTTAAAGTGGAAATGTGCTAAAATAATAAGAAGTAAAAAAGACATTTAAAGCATTAGAATAAAGCATCCAGACATCAGAAACCTCCATTAAAGCAATATAATAATAAGGAAATACAGATCTTCATTGCCCTGCTGTGTATTAAATGCTTACAGACCAACATACTACTGTACAGTAAGTTCTGCTGCCTTGACTGAGCACTGATCAATGTAATCTTCAATAAGTCCAATCAATTGACCTTTCCCCATACAAATGCACGCTGCTGACATTTGTAGTCAGCAGTGATTGTATCGCTTGGCTCTCATGACCCTCTTTTGTCTCTGAATCTTAAAAGGGGCATTTTGCTCATAGTTTTACAGCAGAGAAGGGAGGTGGGAATTCACAAACTTCTGTAACTTTATTTTCTGATCCTACCACACATCCAGTGACAATCTGAAGCCTGGCAGAATATATTAAAGAGGACAGGGATACCAGACTATCAAAAGAATATTGCGGTTGTTAACATCCTGTTGTAGCCCATCCTGAGTCATCTTAATGAGACTTTTAAAACTAACACTTTTTAAGCCAGGCTAGCAGCAGCGTTTAAGGGTTAGCAATGACCACCACAGAAGGAAATATCTTGACAAATATCGGAAAAATGGTTTTACGATCAGGTCATTTTTGAAATTATCAGTCCTAACTTTGGTTTACGGGTGTACCTACTCTTTTTTTAGTAGTCTACCTCTGAGTTAATGTAAGCAGCTTCTAACCAGACAAAAGTGACATTTACAGGCACGCTTACATTCTGCTTAACGTGCTGCAGCTGAGCAGCTAATAAGCTAGCTAGCCTGCAAACTGATGTTAGTAATGCAGACGTAGCAGACAAAAAACTATTTACAGGTATAGAGTGCTCCAGGGATTACGTTTTTCTATAGGCCGACATGGACATTAACATCGTGCTGGTTCCTTCAACAAACAAAAAGCCCATTGTATTTTTCCATTGGATTTTAGATTATAGCAGAAAATAAGCTCTGTGGCAATCAAACATTTATGATACTTGCATGTTTTGTTCAGCAGAAGTAAGAAGTAAAAAGCTAACGTTTAGCTATAAAGAAGTTCACAAGGTCATGTCACCACCATAACAAGACTGTAAAGCCATGTTTGGTGCAACATCATGATGTTCTCATTTAGTCACTTGATTAAGACACATAGAAGCTTCAAAGTTCATGAGTGGGGTATTTACTGTTGTATTTTATGTCGCAGAACAAAACTCTTAAGCTTGTGTTAATGACAGACCTTATTTCAGGCATCTAACCAAAAAAAACCATTCAAATAACCAGCTGACCTTGAGAGGACGGAACTGTGAGTGGTGAGATGCTAACTCACTTCCAGGTTTTCAGACTCATTCCTGGTGCATTCTATACTGTGCAGGAACTGTCAATTACTTTTTATAAACAGTGGAAGTGAACACGCTCTGTACTGGTGTTCGCCTCGCTATATTTGCATTTTTTCTGCGCAGTGTCCATGATTTTAATAGCTTTCTCTTGGATGCATTCTGCCCACAGTCTGGCACCTGGTCACTACCTTTTTATGAAGTCTGACCTTACCTGTGCACTATACCCTGAAATTTCCCAACACAGCAAGAAGAAAATAAGAAAATGCAGGCAGAGGGCACGGTCTGCAGATAAATACACCAACACACACTTCCAGTTGGTCCTAAGTGATGACTGAGAGGGTTTACTTTTGAATGACTATATAACTATGATCCATACATTGTTTTTAGAAAAAAAACTGCATGGTTTACCTTTAATTTCAATCAGTGGATTTTGTCTACTGTATTAGGCTGTAAAAAGGTAATTGTATACTGTAATTGACCACTTTGGTGCTGTCAAGAGGAAACCTTGAATCTCCAGTTTGAGTGATATTATTGCCTCCCACTAAAGAATTACATGCTGATCTATGGGGTGGTACAGTTTTGGCCCCCAAAGGCTCCAAAACCCTTTCATGTTCCTATACACCAACGCATACACAAACACTCTCAATACAATCTCCTCAGATCAAACCTCAGCTGAATGTGTGTATGTAGGTGAGAGGTCATGTGTGAGGTACCTGGCCTGTGTGATGGCAGCCACCCATTCATCACAATCCTTGACGTCCTCTGTGCGCAGCTCCAAAGCCTTCTGGTTGTCGTGATTAAACGAGACGATAAAGTAGTACTGGAAATCAACATGATAAAAAGAGTCAGTATATAAAATTTGTTCAGCATATCTTGAGACAGTTAAAATATATGAAAGGGTTTTAGTGAAAAATGAACAATGTTTTCCTGATGATCCACAGGAAAACCTACGTGAGGGGAAACCTTTTATTCATCATCACTGACCAGCGTTTTTGTAAATCCACATTTTGTTGAGTTTAAAGTTGTATGGATACACAAATGCATGCCCATGTGTGTGAATGAGTGGGAGAGAGATCCTGAGGGAAAAGTCTTGAGAGATTCATTATAAAGCCTCAGTGTATTCTGCCTGTAACCTGGCAACTCACCTCTGAATTGGTGGAAGCCTCTCGAGTGACGCCACATTTTGTTTTGCTTTGTCCCAGTGATTTGGCTGCGTCTTAGTGACACAAGCACCTTTACATCCTCACCTGTTTTTATTCCATCGCCAATTACCTCCAGTGACCCAACAGCCTTAAAGGTCCAGTCGTGGCAATTGTGGCAAATGCATGTGGAAGTGTTTCCTAACAGGCTTATCAGATAAAATCCTCAAATCACCAAAGTGGTGGTCATTGTATTAATAGTACAGACAGTCTATTTGTGGTTGAAACACATCAAATTATATAACACTGATGCATTGTAAATAGACCCCCACAAATCCAATATATTGGATTTTTTTATCCCTCCCAAATGCCGAGAGCAAATCATTTATGAAGGAGAGTAATGTTCCATATTTCCTGATGAGCAGCAGAATGGGCCTTTGTCAATAATGTGCTTCCCATCTCCCGCTTCCTGTGAGCTGGTGTGTCAAGCCTTTTAGGCAGCTATATTTAGCTCCACGTCACCACATTTTTTATGCCATGGAGACGTTATCGCTCGGTAAGTGAAACACCGTAGCCCGTAGTAAATCTTTGTTTAAGAGCTATGAATAAAAGGTGTTTAATTTCACCTGGAAGACAGAAAAGATTAAACACATCTGCTTATGTAATGGTTATGATAATAATGGCTAGTTTAGTTTTCTTTAAATAAAAATGCTTTTTCAAAAAGTTTTTTTTCTTTTATAACTATTATACATACAGTACATACACATTTACAGCTATACATTGATTTTCTGTTTGGAAACCCTGGCCATTTTTAGCAACTCCAAAAAGCTATGCAATATTGTTTTATCACCTTTACACTCAGAACTTGTGCAGAACTTTTCGTTTTCGTTGATTATAGCGCCCCTTTGGTCGAAGCGGTATGACACCCACAGCCTGGTGTCATAAAATTACGACTGCAGTCGGCAATTACCGCATGCATTTGTTTTGGAGAGCGAGAGGATCAACTAATGTCAGGTCAGTCCAAGTAATTAGTGGAAACAGCAAAATTACTCAGTAAATTCTCCTGTCGTGTTTCTGTTCTGATCTAATCTAATCTGTTGTGTATTTTGAGCTACTAAGGCTACCGTAGTAGTGTGAGCCTCAGGTTATTCTGGGTAATGTAGTAACCGTTGTTGTGCTACTGGAAACAATGAGAAGCAGCCGTGTACGTTCGGTGTAAGGAGGAATAAACAGTTAACAAGTCATCTGCTGAGTCCGCATTATTATGTGAAAAGAATACTCCGATGATTTGGGAGTTATGCCCTTTCTCTATCATTTTCATATTGAGACAGCGGTTAGCATGGCACTTGTAGGAGGTCAGTACATCTTGTGCGGATGGATACAGCGGTGAGCAACAGCTGCAGCTGGCTCTGGGACAAGTACGCTAGGTCACTCGGTAAAAGCAAACAAAGAGACGACACGGACGATATTACTCACTCGACTGAAAGCTGTCCATCAGCTCCTGCAGGCCTGAAGCGTTTTTTCCAGTTTCTCAGGAACATGGAAAAAAGTTTCAATCACGCCAGGATTAGTGATTGCTGCAAAGTTTTCACTCCTTGTGATGCACTCTCTGCGGCGGTTTTCCTCCTGATGATATATCTCCCCAACGATGGCAGCACCAAATCCCACTATGTGCAGGAAAATAGTAGCGGAGGATTCAGCCTCTCTCATCTCTGCTCAGCATCCAACACATGGAGTTCCTCATCTGTGTGCTCCGGCTCAAACAGGTATGGCTCTGGATCTGTGTCTGCTACAAGAAACTCTTCAAAATCGCGTTCAAAGTCGTCCATTGCAGCTGCTAAAATCCGGAGATATCGCTAGGCTAAATAAACAGCTGAGTTTTGTTTACAAGCTACGTCTGTGCCTGCTCACCAGTGTATCCCTCCGCAGATCACAGCGCAGGACGTACTGACTCTCTATAAGCGCAATGCTAAAGGCTGAGACCCAGCCACTGGACGTACAGACACAAAAAAGATATTGACCATGTTGTCTCAATATGAAAATGATAGAGAAAGGTCATAACTCCCAAATCATCGGAGTATTCTTTTATGTGAAGATACACAGTGAAGACATAACATAATCCTAACACAGCAAAGCTGTTACCTGCAGCCTTCGCTTGCAAAGCTAACGCTACTAACATTAGGTCAGTCCAAGTAATTAGTGGAAACATGCTAACATGCGAACCTTACACACAAGTTAGTAGTAAAGTAAGACCTGTTCATAAATGTTCTGGTGTAGCTCTGAATTTCTTATAAACTGAGGACAACTGCCTGCTGTATATTTGTGTTCATGGTCACAGTCACAGATAATTTTACATGATGCTCCTTCGTTATCCGTCATGACATCAAAAGTACAACCAAGTCCTCATAGATACATCTCTGGTTAAACTGTTAGGTGTTATGTGTTCAGCAATGCCCGTTGCGTCTTCTTCTGTGGTTCAATTGCTGCAAGCAGAATCACTTCCGCCTCGGGTGCCGTATTCTGCTTTGCTGACTTCCGCTGCGTGTCCGACCCGAGCTAGGCTACGCTAAATAGCCATATAGAGAAAGGCTTTTCTGTCGCTGTTGGGTTCAAATAAATATGCGGATCATCAAGGGGGGGTGATACGAACTAGGGACAGTTTTATTAATGGTAAAAAGTTCCGCACAGCTGCTTTAAATAAAACTGTAGTAGTAATAGAAGTAGTAGTTTAATATTGGATTGGCCATCAGAGGTGTCAGTCTACCAGGCCCAAAAATTAAACAATGTCAAACTGGTTAGCGTGCAGCATTTGAATGTTCTCCCTGTGTCAGTGTGGGTTTTCTCCGGGTACTCCAGCTTCCTCCAACAGTCCAAAGACATGCAGGTTAACTGGTGACTCTAAATTGGCCGTAGGTGTGAGCGTGAGCGTGAATGGTTGTCTGTCTCTATGTGTCAGCCCTGTGATAGTCTGGCGACCTGTCCAGGGTTTATAGTACCATGTATCTCACCCAACGTTAGCTGGGATAGGCTCCAGCCCCCCTGCAACCTCAAGAGGATAAGCAGTTCCGTGTTCTGTCACCTTCATTAAAAGTATTGCACATCCATTACAATGGGAAAGCAAAGCCAATGTCAACAAACTCAAGAATAAATATGTAAAGGTAATGTTTCTTCACTGTATAACTTAAACCACCGGGAGTAAACTGAAAGTGTAACCATATTTAACTTTAAATCTAAACAGTTAAATATGAAAAATGCATTTACAGACACTCTCCATTTCAAAACAACTGGAAATTCATTTGGAATATTGAAACTATAGTGCCATAGATATTGTAGACAACGATTGATGCATGGATACATCCATTCAGTCTTGTTTGCTTCTTTTTTGAGCGCAGATGTTGTTGAGAATTACTGTGATTACTATACAGCTGGCCACAGTCGTGCTGTTTTTATGCCTACATTTAACCTATATTTAAGATTACGCTATAAATTCCCAAAATATATTTCTTAAAAAGTTCTGAAATACGTTCATTAAATCAGTCAAAACAATAGTGAAGTCCTGAAATATGAGATTGATGGTGGTCTACTGTTGCATCAGGATCCTTTTTTCTTTATTTTTTCATAAATTTGTTTATATAAGTGCGAGCATTTCCACCTCACCCCCCTCCCTCTACCCCTCACCACCTCACATTTCTCATATGCCCATATTTGCTGTACTTGCTAAGTGAAGCACAATGCCGAGGCATGTTGTTGCACATTTCGTTGGCCCCTTCAAATGCACTTTTTCAGATGCAAATAGGGGTTGCCATAGTAACTGTGGGCTTAAACGTAGCTCGCCTTCTAAATGGGGAATAAGAACATTTAAAAAGTAGAACACTCCAAAGAATACAATGAGAACGGAGAGACAGACGGACGGGAGGGAGAGAAAGATCTTTTGCCTTCTTGAGGATTGAGGGCTATAAAAAGCGCTGTAGCCCTGCAAGGTGGCAGTTGGCTTGGCATCTATTCGCTGCATTGTCCCTCTCCCTGTCACACACAGATAAGATCCAGCACTCGCCCGGCTATTCCTTCTGTAGCTCTGACACACACAGTACATGCACACACACTACTGACACGCTCAACAGAAATCTGTTGTAATCTGCATATGTAACAGGTTCAGTGTTAGAAATCTACAGTAGCATTGCCTCAGATGACCTCTGCAGTCTGCTCATTGACTCGAGTGTCGCTCTTTGTTTTTCCAGAGTGGGAAAAGTGAAAAGGAAATCTGTATGCCCTCAGACACCTGGAGCATTGATTACTCTTTCTGTCCTCATTTCACCTTTTTATAGATCGACATCAGCATATGCAGCAGCACACAGTGAGGCAAATAGAGACTTCAAGCCACGCACAGTCTCACAAGACGTACAGATGTGGACACATACAGACACGGACACTGATTGATTGCACACTACAAAGTGTGTCATTCTCACACACTAAAACCACGTATATTTGCGCATACACCTTCAAATGTTATGTACGTGTGCATACAATTTCACACCCCCACACAAATAACACAAAACTGAGAGAATTTATTCCTGACACATATTATGTAAAGGGACACGTGCTGAACAGAAGACTGTGTTATGCTAATTGAAGGCTTTCAAATTCATTTAATTCACTGTTGAAATAAATTCACTGGAGCAGCCTGCATGAACAGCTGTCATCATAGATGTCACTCAGTTCATATTTCATCCCTAGAATAGAGCTCTGGTCCTGACACCGTTTCAAGGAAATAGGCTTGATGGTGAGCAAAGTTCAATAGTTCACACTATGAGAGTGGCCGACGAGTTCTCATGGCTATGCCACAAAGTATGCTGTTAATCAGTGCCTTTCAAAAAACCCATATGACGAATATGAGCTCTTTCTGACCTGCTACCTCTATTTAAAGGAGCCGCTATGTAAAGATGTAGAGGAGTAATGGCGTACTGAGCAGGGAATAGAGTCTCGCTGCCTTTGTGTGTGTTGTAATCCTTGCCTCTCTGTTCATTGTTGTGGCAGACGGTCCGGCCGTGTGTGCTTATGAGTGCATGTGAGTCCCTGTGTGTGTATCTCACTTGCTAGGTAATCACTGCTGCTCTGCACTGCCACTGTCTCATAGGATAGCATCCATCCTGCAGTCTCCCACCGGTTAATAGTGTTAGCTCTGTCAGCACTGTTGCCATTGTTAGAGCTGTTTATGGAGTTAGCACCATTAGCTGTTAGCTGCCGGCTCAGCCACCTCCATGTTGAGAGCCGTGTGCAGACAATCCCCCTTAGACTCTGAATCACAGATATGCTGTAACTGTCACACACAGTTCCATTAAGGTCTGGTTCATTTTAAGCAACTACAACTGTCCATCCATTTTCATGCATTTCTCCAAGGCCAGGTCGCGGAGGCAGCAGGCCAAGCAAAGCACCCCAGACTACCCTCTCCCCAGCCACACTTTCCAGCTCCTCCTGGTGGACCCCAAGGTATTCCAAGGCCAAATGAGATATGTAATCCCTCCAGCGTGTCCTGGGTCTGCCCTGGGGCCTCCTACCAGTGGGACAAGCCTGAAACACCTGTAACAGGAGGCGTCAAAGGGGCATTCTTATTGGATGTGCAAACCACCTCAACTGACCCCTTTTGACACAAAGGAGCAGTGGCTCTACTCCGAGCTCCCTCCTGATGTCTGTGCTTCTAAAACAACTACAAATACTTTGTAAAAAAACAACAGTCAAAGTTCACGACTGCAAAATTATTGCTTGACAGGAAAAAAGACTGTCTTCTTCCAAAACACGAAAACATAGGTCGTTTGTAAAAGCAGCACTTAAAACCCACATTTATATTTAATGCTAGGTGGCGACCTCTAGTGGCCATTGTTATAATGACGATAGCAAAGGAGAAGGTCAGGTGACAAAGTATTAAGATCGACAAAGTCCACATAGGGAAGTGTTCTGGGTGGAAAGGTGTGTCAAACAAAGACAGGACTTTCACCCAGGAGACTGCTGTCCATGTCCCACATGATACCAAAAGTCAACATTGAGTTATATGAATTGTGTAAGGTTGTATGTCTCGTGAGGAAATAACAGTAAGTACTTATTTTAAGCCATACCATAGTCTTTTCTCTAAACATAACCAAGAAGTTTTGATGCAACTGCAACCGTTTCATGACGTTTAACCATGTATTAATGGTCATAAATCACCCATTCTGTCATTTAGAGGAAGTGTTAATCTCTTGCCACCATCTTGGGTTGTATTTAACATACAACGTATGGGGTCATATGAGTCAGAGGACTTGTTGGAGGAAAACGACAACCATCCAGTGCTTTTTTCCCCATGCTAACAACTGTAACCCCAAACACCTAAATCTGACTCCATTACAGGGGAAAAATTGTCCAGGGTAAAATAACCATGTATTTACTTGCTCTGAATCGTCTAAATTCTGCTGGCACATCTGTACGGCGCCCCGTTGGTGACACTGATACTAATCCTGACAGCCCTGCCAACAAAGAGCAGAGGGCAAGTGTTTGAAGAGCATGACGTGACAGCAGAGTTCAGCTCCATGGACAGCGACACCAGGTACAGCTGATGAGAAGAGACGCTCAGGAAAACTGTACAATAGTCTGTCGTAATGAATTCAGCCTGTGTCTATGCTTTATTCCTCATTTATACAGTAAAATATAAATATTATAACTTAGGGGGTCCTAACAAGACAACCGACAAAGAGATAATACATGTTGATTACTGAGAAGCTGAATAATTTAATTTAAACATAATAATTCAATAATTTGAGTCTGACAGTGTAACATCCAATATGTGCAAATGTCATCAAACTTTTTTTGGATAAACAGATATTTTAACCATTTATATGAAGTAAGAGATCACAACACATGATGCATATATTATCAAAGCAGTAGGTGGGAGAGACATGAAATGTTCATTATTTGTGAGGGGATTTTGGTTCTATCCATGTAGAAGTTATTGATTTTTTGCAGGACATTGAGTCCCAAGTCAAGTCCCAACTCAAGTTAGGCAAGTCCTGAGGCAAGTCCCAAGTCCTAAACTTTGTGTTTTGGGTCCCAAACAAGTCCTAATGTGCTCTTCACCAAATGGCATTTCAACAAAAGATTAATGCACAAAAAGTATGAAGGCTGTTTAAACTTTGTATTTGTTTGTTAAACAAATAATCAAATTTGATGGAGGTTGTTGCGCCTCTGTAATTTTCAACCCATACATTTAGCATAATGCACGTCATTTATTGTTCACCACCTGTAGTTTAGTAGTAGTAGTCTGTACGTGAACGTGATGTTGTCAGATTGGTTCACACAAAGTGGATCTGGAGAATTAGAGTTGACTTGCTGGAAATGAATACTGTTTGTAACTCACTTTTTAAATAACATGCTTTAAATATTTGGGTTTGGGGGGATTTATCAAGTATTTTCAAGTCAAAAGGCTCAAGTCCAAGTAGAGTTGTGACTCATTGGTGTTGAAGTCCAAGGCGAGTTGCAAGTCTTTTTTGATTTGTTGAGTTTAAGTCTTTACATGTGTGACCTGATACCACACCTTTTCTAGTAAAAGTGCAATATGTCTGCGAGGCCTAAAGTCCAGGTATACCTAAACTCTAGTGAAAACTTTCATACATACACTCAAAAGGAAAATAACTGTCAGATTCAACATGTTAATGGCACTGGTGGACCACCTGTTTGCCTCATGAGCGCAGATGTTGATGACTGAAGAGATAAAAATATAACCCATCACTTTGACTTTTGACTGCGATTCTTTATCTGCTGTGCTGCAGGGGGAAGCAGAAGAGACTGCAGCTGGCAGAACAGATTTCAGAAGGTGACTGCAGTCATAGCTCACAGCAGCTTGACCACTTCTCTGGCTCTTAAATGCTTTTATGCCACAAGGTTTATTCCTTCCAGCAGCCTTCCTACCCTAACCCCTTCAAAACTGTTTCACTGGAGGCAACCATGCTTTCCCTGAGATTATTTCTGACCCTGTCACACTGGCACAAAAAAACAACAACAGTGGACATTGTGTAGCCCTCACACATGTTAATCCACGGCACTAAATGCCCGAGGAATTAAACGAATAGGGGATGTACTGAGAAACAAAAGCAAGCCTGGGACATCGTTTGGGCTCCATTCATGGCTGTGGTTAACAACCTCATAATAATGAGGGAGCTATCAAATGAACCAAGCCGCTCGAACCGGGGAGACGCAGTTGCCAAGGTAGGATGCTATTAATATCAAGACAAGGAATTAAATCAATAGGCTACGTCAAAACGACAGGGAAGGGGCAGCTCTCCTCCGCAAGGTGGCAACCTGCAAAGTTTGGATGCTGTTTTAAGTTTGCTCCCCACATATGAGCTGCGAACCCTCAACATTTGAGATGTCTAAAAATAAAGTCTCTTATGTAAAAATAAATGTGCTGCAACAAACACTGTGGCGATGACGAGAGGGGAAATCGAGGGACCAGTTTTTGGTTGGCAAAGTTTCACAGGTGACTGCATTCATCCTGTCAACTTTAAAGCACTGTGTGTTTCTGTGTCTTTGGTGGGTTACCTTGGAGGCAGGCTGTGAGGCTATTTTAGTGCAGAATCGAGACAATCAATCAGTTAGAATGACGCCATTACGTAACACCGAGCGTCAAGTGAACATCTCTGGGACATTGTTTGCGTGATAAATAGATGTTGGGATAAAAACAGCAACTGCTGCGTACACAGAATGCCTCCTCTTGCTTTCAGACACATTGATAAAAGCAAGTTTCTCACAACACACACACACACAGGCAGCAGCGTCAGTGAGGAGGTTCACATTGACACTGTCAGTCAGTCAGACCTATGGGAGCTCGCCGTGTGATCGATATCTTACCTGCTTCTCTAAGCATTCCTTCGCTGACAGAGACGGTTTGGGTGACGGTGCCCTGTCACAAACACATCCCTCCAACAGGTACAGTCCGGAGGGGCGTGAGCTGGAGTCGTTCTCGAAATAAAACAGCATATTCTGCAACAAAGCGAACCACTTTGAATGCCATTTTGTGTTGTCGGAGCTTTTCTTACTCAGGCAACCTCGCCTCGTCCCGTCCTTTTTCGCCAAAAGCGCCAGATAGGTGATGTGGCCATCATTGAGTCTCATCCCTTTCTGCATTTTGGCTGTGAATCCGAAAAGGATCTGCGGGGATGCCTGCGGACTCTTACATGTTCTTCTCCTCCTCAGCACCTCCGAAACACAGTCAGACTTGGTGGGCAGCAGTCCACTCCCGCGTGCCCATCCACAGTTGCCACACTAACGTCTGCAACGGCGGAAAGAAATGAACAAAAAGCGTAAGAACAGGACGCACGGATGGAGTCAAAGTTACGCATTCAACGGCACTAAATCCAGCCTTACTACACCAGCCTCCTCAGAAAAGCCTTCCTCGTGAGCCCGAACCGCTCATGATGAGGACTGAGGTGTCCCCGAGCATAGCCTACACACGCGCACAGAAGCGAGCGCGCGCGCACACGGCATCCTGCTCTCACAGAGGGAGGAAGCGCAGTCACGTGACCCGTCCCCGGAGCAGCAGATTTCAGCACCTTGGACAGAAACTCCGAGGAGCAACACAGGAGGAGCAGAGAGACGCAGCTTCCCCATGTGGAGAATCCCGGAGCAGTTACAGGGCTTATCAGGCCCCGGAGACTGACACACACACACACACACACACACACACACACACACATCGGAGAGGAGTGTTTCCTTTCTCAGAATTAAAACCACATGTGGAAAGAGTCTGACTCTGGGATAAGAGATCAAGTCAAGATCATGCAATGATAATATCAGTCATGTCTGTGGTCGACTGTAATATATGGGGTGTGCAGAGCTTTTGAATGGCCTTGCGTAACGTTTTTATTCATTTTAAAATGTTCTACTTGTTTTCTACTTCATCAGATTGTTTCTGGCACCGCTGGCACATGTGAATTTCCATTTTAGTCAATCAAGTTTTATTTTATCTTGTCTTGTCTTGTCTTGTCCTGTCCTGTCTTGTCCTGTCTTACCTTATCTTATCTTATCTTATCTTATTTCATCTTATCTTATTTCACCTTGTCTTGTCTTGTCTTGTCTTGTCCTGTCCTGTGTTATCTTATTTTACCTTGTTTTTTCTTGTCTTGTCTTGTCTTGTCTTGTCTTGTCTTGTCTTGTCCTGCCCTGCCCTGCCCTGTCCTGTCCTGTCTTGTCCTGTCGTATCTTATCTTATCTTATTTCATCTTATCTTATTTCACCTTGTCTTGTCTTGTCTTGTCTTGTCCTGTCCTGTGTTATCTTATTTCACCTTGTCTTGTCTTGTCTTGTCTTGTCCTGTCCTGTGTTATCTTATTTTACCTTGTTTTGTCTGGTCTTGTCTTGTCTTGTCTTGTCTTGTCTTGTACTGTCCTGTCCTGGCTAATCTTATCTTATCTTGTCCTGTCCTGTTCTGTTCTGTTCTGTTCTGTTCTGTCCTGTCCTGTCCTGTCCTGTCCTGTCCTGTCCTGTCCTGGCGTATCTTATCTTACCTTGTTTTGTCTTGTCCTGTCCTGTCCTGTCTGGTCTTGTCTTGTCTTGTCTTATTTCACCTTGTCTTGTCTTGTCTTGTCTTGTCTTGTCTTGTCTTGTCCTGTCCTGGCTAATCTTATCTTATCTTGACTTGTTTTGTTTTGTCCTGTCCTGTCCTATCTTGTCTTGTCTTATCTTATTTCATCTTATCTTATTTCACCTTGTCTTGTCCTGTCCTGTCCTGTGTTATCTTATGTTACCTTGTTTTGTCTTTTCTTATCTTATCTTATCTTATCTTATCCTGTCCTGTCCTGTTCTGGTGTATCTTATCTTATCTTATCTTATTGTATCTTACCTTGTCGTGTCTTGTCCTGTCCTGTCTTGTCTGTGATTCAAAACTCCTAAGTGAATATAAAGTAGTTTAAACTAGCTCCACCTTGATCTGCTACAACACTATAATACATTCTAGCTTGGGGCTAAGGTGTTTAAGTCTCAGTAATCCTCAGTTTTAATCACTTTATACATAACATACACTACATCAATACACACTATGTAACTGACCCTACATCAGCCACAATAAAATACAATACATCATTAATGATCGCTTTTAAAATTGCATAACAGTCTGACTGATTGCCAGCATGCCCTGATCTTGAAACAGCATATTTTTGGTTCAAAGCTGAAGGTCTTTCCACACTGCCACCACAAATCTCTCCCTCTCTCTCTGGCTCTGCCCATATTCACACTTCCTGTCTAATTAAGCATGGGTGGTGAGGCAATTCACCACCCATGCTGTCAGGGAGACAGGTAACCACTGATGGTGAGCAGTCCAGCGACAGCCATATCGAAAGGCTCCAGGTCAGTTTACATTAGTTTATCATAACTTGTGTAATAGTTTTAATATAATCTCTACTCTTGGCAGGTTTCCTTCCACAGTCACATTCACTGTAGGTATACTGATTTTTAGGCATCACTACAAATTTACTCCCTTGACCCAGTGAGAACAGATCTTGCTTCATTCCAGCAATGATATAATTTGAAATAATCTATGGCCACTAAACCTTTGTCCTTGTCTACTCTGTCTGTCCCGTCCTGCCTCTTTTACAGCACACAGAGAGCACAGAGAGCAAACAACAGAACAAAAGCCTCTCAACGCTGTCCACTGCTGGTGCATTTCCATATCTAAGAGGGCGAGAGAGATACTCATTAGGGTTGGCCCATAATTAATCCTGGATTAGCATATTGGGGCTAGGACACACACAATGGTTTATTTCATCACAGGGTGTTTCACAGTGGGATCACAGTGCTTTGTCTGTGTGGGATCATTAAAAGGATCCAGGGAGGTAACAAGGCATAATTGAGAGAGGTTCAACTGCTGCAGTTGGTAGATTCATCCAGCTTTTTGGTCTTCTTATTAAAAGCAGAGAGGACCATTCACCATTCTTAAGTATTTCATTTCTTCTTTTTTCGGTGTCAGGTACAGTGATGAGTGGCGTGGAAGTGAGGGGAGAGAAATGCAACAGTGTGGAATGAGCTGCAATTCAACCCCATGCAGCCATTAGCAGACTGAGCCACTAGGACGCCCCAGGCTCAGCTCTGTTGCCGGGCTCCTTCCATCCCATAATCAGCCCCTCAGACAGGGGTGGTAATGAGGTGGTGATTCTCCTCTCTGACTGGCACTGATAGAAAAGATTATTTTTATGGCTTCCTTTTATAGATGGTATAAAATGGAAAGTGACGCAGAAGATTGGAGAGACAGAGCGGTGATGACATTTGACAAAGGTCATGAGGAGCATTCTAACCCATGAAACCGTGACCAATCAGAGCACAGCTTCCAGAGGACAGAGCCCACAGCTGGAGGTGATTTTAGACATATTGTGCAACAGGATTTTCAGACACTCTTTCTGGGTTTCTGGGTTGCTGTGTATCAATAAACCAGAGTTATTCATCAACAGAGCTGTGATGACGGGGGGTTAATGCAGCGTCTCACAGCTCTGACATAGCATTGCCTAAAAAATGTGTCATGGCTGTTTGAAAAACAAAAACAACTGCAATGCACATTCAGCAAACACAGAGAAATTCATTCATTTGGAGTTCTGCTTTTGGCCACCTGAGACCAATATTCACTGTCTTTTTAGCTCTGTTTTGGTCTCCACCAACTTCAGAGAAGCGCTAGAGCTTTTTCACCAGCTAGTATCTGAGTGCTTTGCGAGTGTTGGTGGCAAAGATACCGAACAGCTTTTAACTGATTCTGTATAACTGTTTATATGTGCATATGGCAGCTGCAACATTATAAAGAAAACTTGGAGGCAGACTGAGGATGGCTGTGTAGCCGAAACGTTTCTGGTCAGTTTTCTTTTGTTTCTTTTTGTTTTTCACACTATGGTAGCACTTGTTATATATTTTTGTATATTTTTGATGGACCATTAAACATGCTACATCCATCAACCTCTGGAGTGGACAATCCAGTTTTGTGATCAGTGTGCGAGCTCCTCCTGCTTTCTTCTAGCTGCAACATTATAACAGGTATTCACATACTACAGCTTCAGTTTCCTGAATTAATTATGATGTTGAAATAAGAAATATTGTAATTTTTCATTTTTGGTCAGTTGTAATGATCAACATTTCAAACAAGATTCCAGGACTGCACATCGAGCATAGCGTTAGTTCACGCAGGACACGATGTCAAGCTCAGCTCACATCCCAGCTACATCGGCTGATCTCAGGCAGCCCAATCAACTGATGGACCAGATGACTGATTCCTTTCTATGCAACCAGTTGGCAAATCTCAGTTAGAGCACCTCATTTAAACCGCTTCGGCCTGCCTACTGTTGCTGCTTCCTCTGTAAACCACTTTGCAACCCGCCTCCACCCCAGCTTCTCCTTTTCATGCTGTGTCTGATTTATCAATGTGATTTCTGTTCGTCATTGATGCTCGCTCTGTTCTATTCCCAGAGATCTTTGCTGCTGCTCTCCCTGACTTAGGTTTTCCATGTAGGGCAGGGAGGTTTGCTCTCTCCATCTTAGGCATTCTGCGTAAGGCTAGGAAAGGCATAGAGGCCCCAGAACAGTGTTATATCATCAAATATAATACTGCAATTAGAAATACAGCTTTATTCTGTGCTACAGAAAAAAAGCATGAAAATAGGCTACCCAACATTATTTGAAAACATTGATTAAAGAGTCACACTTAAAACAAATTTCACTGAGTTTTGCAATTGTGAGATTTAGCAACTGAGTGCAGATTTAGGTGAGATTTTAAATTGTGATGAGGATATTTGTCTTTAAAGCCATCCTGATCAGTAAGTGACGGCACAACTAGGAACTTGTAATTGAAAAACCCTCAATACAACAAACTGCTTTAATAGCATGCCGTGATGTTACAGTATAAACTGCTCCTACACTCAGTTACCGTTAATAATACAATTGATGTAATGATTGCTTTTTAGTACACATCGCGATCCCTCCTTATGACATTAAAAATGTATTTTTATGTTCCTGCCAGAGTGTTTGTTTCAGTGACTGTGTCTGCTGCTCATTCTCTCTGATGGCAGATTGGCCAGTGTGGGCAGCTCTCAGACTCTGGGATTTGGCTGCAGCTCCACGCACTCTGCTGAGTGCCAGGTACTGCATGCAGGGTCACCACCTGCAGCATCCTCAGGCCAAGCAGCATCAAAACTGACCGAAAGCCCGAGCTTTAGATAGAAACGAACACAACCACAGATCTCACCCACGTATTACCTGTGCCGTCCCAACAAATACAAAACCAAACAGGGGGAGTAGAGTGGTTAAAAGATGACTCAGACACTGAAAATGCAACATTACAAAACAGGAGGAAAGGTATTTTTGTAGAGCATTCATCCCATCCTTGCTGTCATGTGATTGTAAATGATTGTGCTATAGTTTGAGGTTCATCAATTTGATATTTTGAAAGAGACAGAAGTTATTTGTTTTAAGATTAGATATAGAAATTCTTAAACAGAAGAGGGGAGTCTGCTAAGCCCCCTGTGGCCTTCTTTATTGTCCCTTTGTTTACACAGTGAGTCATTATTTCAAATGTCGTACTATTAGAGAGAGGATTTCACAACAATGGGACAAAGATGTGCAACAAAACAAGACAACATTTTTGTTCTTTTTGAGAAGTGAGTGTTCTGGTCCTGATGTCTTACTTAGTCATCCAGGCCTTATCTGATTGGAAATCTGCGAAAACTGTGCTCTTAGGATGAACTATAATAACTCTGATGATGCCCTAAATTTTCATCCAGGTCACATTTTTAATATGTCTAATGCTTTGGTTTGTGACTAGTCATCTGTATAACTGTATAATGACATTCCCATCAGCTTCAACTGCATTTTGCATTAAGGCCTGCTAAGCTAAAGCATGCTAACATGCTAAATTAAGAGGGCAAACATGACGTATCCTTTAAAAATCAATATGTTAGCATTGTAACTGTGATCATTGTTAGTATACCAAAGTTAGCCTTTAGCTCTAAGCACCACTGTGCCTATAGTACAATGTCACAATATCAAAGTTGTAGACTCTCTGGTTTTTATCTTGCTTGCTAGACATTACTTTTTTATCTTAAACTACAACCAGCCCAAAAATGCAGCTCAAGATTTTCCCACATGACCCCAAAAACTGTCTACACTCCCCCAACTTTACCCAAACCTCCACTGTGTGACTACCGTAGCGGCATCTACCTCTCTGTAACAGGTATCATTCCCACAAGCTCCACACACCGCAGTGGCAAACGGCTGGCCCAAAAATATATGCAAATGTCATGCAAATGCCATATAGCAGATCTGGAGGTGAGGCATATTAATGAAAGGCAAAGCATCATAATCAGCCAGAGAGGTGCGCTGTCCTTGACAAGCGGGCCGTCGCATCTTCAAATGTTACTGAAGGTCAACGGACAGCACATCACTGGAGACACTGCTGAGGCTTTAGGCAACATCTGCTGTGACACGTGGCTGCACGGACACACGCGTGGGGTCGCCTGTGCTCGTAAACATGCACACATTTGCACTTACAGACAGCAATCCACCATCACACACACGCACACAAAGTCCTGGCTGTAGGATGAAGGAGGCTGACTCATGAAGGCATGTGTTCATTATTGTAATATAGTCAGTGTGGAAGAATCTTAAAATGGCCATATTTTGGATCAGATGAAATATGTGACTGAGTGGAAGTTTGACAGACTTTCACTGTTTCCTCAATGTGAAGTTTGGTTTGCACTGTGATTGATTCACCAGCTGACAAAAGATTTGATTGGAATTGTGCTTGTCCCATACATGCTCGGCGCCCACAGTGTGTGCAACACAAAGCCAGAGCACAGGGTCAGCTGCAGGGCAGCATGGCGCATTGCAGCACTACAGCACGTGAGGAACCAACAGGAAGAGGGTCCTCACCCAGTTCAGCAGCTGAAATGTCACTGAGTCATTAAACCTTCTGCTCCAGGGGTCATGTATGGTGAAAAGCTTTCCAGGTCACAAACGCTTCAAATTTCCTCAAAACTCCTAAAGAAATGTAAACTGGTGTGATCGGCAGAATAAATATTGGCATTGTTACATTTGTAGATTTCATCTGTTGGAAATAAGTTAAATGGTACTTTGTTAGCTTTTCCGTTTACAATTTTATATTGTGGCAACACTGTGGTTAACATGTGGTTAGGTTTACCCATATGGAAAAGATATAGATAAATCTTATAAAGTTTGTATATCTTTTTTCTGAAACTTGTATGTAATGCATATGAAAGTGAAACCAGATATAAGATCCTTATTAAATTTGTACAAAATGAAACTTGTATGACTTGGGTACTTATAAGAACATTATATTAAAGTAATTCCACATACAATATCCTCAGTAGAAAAATGTAATATCAAACTTATATGAGTTGGACAATAATCAGTGAAACTAAACTCTTGTAAGTATTATAGAAAAGACTTACAAGATTTACTTGTGGTGCCACAAACAACATAATCTGATAATAAAATTGAAGGGAAAAGCATATGAGTTGACTGAAAGCAGGGTTTCAACATGTAATGACAAAGGACTGTTAAAATGTTGCTAAGTTTAGCATTTTTGCAAAACCAGGCATCATATTCTTCTCTAAACGAATTAATTTTCCTAAAATTATTACATGGGTAATATTGTTTAACATTTTAGGAGCAATTATATCCAATAAGTTAGGAAAAATGATTAAATCAACACAGCAAATATTCAAAATCCCTGTCGAATGTATTCAATGTAACGCAGAGATTGAAAAAGACTATTCATCCCATTCTTGTAGAAATAGTTATATATAGTATATACTGTAGATGCAACTCTTAAGAGGTGGCAGGGACCCAACCCTCCAGCATTGGCATCACAATCAATGCCAAGATCACAGAGCTCCGTGCCAAAAGTAAATCATCCCCTTAAATTGAGCTTTGTTGCTGTTTGTTGTTTGTTGTGTAATTTCAGTACTCAGATTGTTGAAAAACAAACACACTGTTCCATGTGAAATGATTATTGTTCAGCAGTGGTAAATATTAGTCAATATAAGTGACTATGCCTAATTTGTTTTGCGAATAAAGTTCGGTGAATTAAAAATTTGCCTAACAGCCATGTTTTCAGTATTACAGGTATTGGAAGACAACATTTATAGACTGCATTTATGTAATTTGAATGGTAGAAAGTAGTTGTTCTGGGAGCTGACCAAGCAGTTAGTGCATTGCTAGTTTGTTACACAGTTTGATCCTATTGCAGTAGTAAAGGGACAAATTAAGTCTTGTCACTTTCATATGTGAGTCATGTGTTTCTTATGAAAGAAACTTATATGAAACTGACTGTATAGATTCATATATATATAAAGTATGTATTTTTTATAATCTTATTTCAAATTTCATAGGCTGACATTTAAGAATTCTTATAGAAAAAACAAAGAAAAAATAGTTTATCATGACATTATATCCCTTAACATACAAAAAAAACTATACTGTATGTAATGGTACATATTCATTATGTTTTTACAGCCTACTGGTTTTTATTAAATGTCATATAACCAGTTCAGTGGCCTAGCGGTAGAGTGTCCGCCCTGACACTGGGAAGTCGTGGGTTCTGCACTGCAGTTACACCTCCAAAACTCTAGACAGCGCTGGGGTTTCTGTGAAGTACTGTAAAGTTCAATTGATTTAAAACACACTTCAAACATGACTTAATAGCAACAGTTTCAAAAACAAAAACTCAAAGCATACACAGACAAAGCATTTGTCTTTATCTGGACACATTTTCCCCACAAATACAATATGCTAAAAAAATTTAGCACAAGCCTGTGGCATTTCACATTGTATAAATTAGCCTAGTGGCTAGCAGACTTGTCCTCTACTCATATGAAGCCAGGGACAAGAGCAGCAACACATAACGCAGGTAATATTAAAAAATTCGGTTCCATGACAACTCACAAGGTTCACTGACAAAACAATTATCTTATCTAAACACGTTTTCCAAACAAATATAACATGTTAACGTTATTAGCACAAGCCTGTGGCATTTTACATTGTATGAATTAGCCTAGCAACTGGCGGAGATTTCGTCTGCTCATCCCTGAAGGAGTAATCACACACAAGACTTAAATTGCTATTTTGTGGGGTGTTGGTGTAGTTTTATAAACTAGGTTCGGGAACAAAGACCATGCCTCAAACACATGCCATTTCTGCCCAATAGTATTCAAGCTCACGAAGAGACAACTCCCCCACTCAGTCTCACTCCCGGGATCCCTCCTGCGTTCCCACCTTCAACCCAACACATTTGTCATCGTGCTCGTCTGCTACCCAGGAAGCCAGCCTTCATCCCTCAACCCTCAGTCTTCCCTCCCTTTATCCCTCACCCTCATCCTTTCATTCCTCGCTCTACATTCTTACCCTGTCGTCCCTCATCTCTCATCCATCTGGCCCTTGACCCTCATCCCCTCATCCCCTTATCCCTACATCCCTCAACCCTTCATCCTTCATCCATTCGACCCTCGTCCCTCATCCCTCAACCCTTCATACCTCATCCATTCGACCCTCGTCCCTCATCCTTCAACACTTTATCCCTCATCCATTTGACCCTTGACCTTCATACCTTCATCCCCCCATTCTCATCTTTTCATTTTCTAATCCCTTGATCCTCACCCCTTCACCCTTTCCTCTGAACCCATAATCCATCATACGCAATTAACTATTCAAAGTCTTTATCTTATTGGTGCGGTCTTTGTACGTGAATTGTTTCTTATCTGTGAAATAAAAGTAAATACAAGCTTTGTTCCCACTGAGGGAAATGGTTTGAGTTTACCAAAATAGAAAAAATGAGTCGCTGTGACGTGTACTTATTTCTCTACGTCGATGCAGAGCCTACACTGCAGGTATGGCTGATTCGACGCAGAAGTACAAACCCCGCTTTAGGCCCCACGGTGACACACAGTCTCTGAAGATATCACAGTCTGTAAATTCTGCACCTGTGTGTGGGAAACTCTGAACATTACAACACAACATTTACCTAGGATCTGCAGGCCAAGCTGTAGCCTCACAAGCACAGATACTGGCACATTTACTGTAGATACACATTCAGGTGCAAGCACACACATACCCACACCAACACACAGGTACAAACACTCAAAACACACATATTCCAGCATAAAGTGTCATCAACCATTCAGCCTCTCCTCTGTCTTGTTCCTTTTATAGAAGCTGTTTGGTGGAGAGGCCCAAAATTCGATTATGCATTTTCTCTTGACTGAAGCCCTCCATATTTAGAGAGTCTATTTGTGGCAGTGTCTCTCCACAGTTGCCTTTGCCATGCCCTGAGGAGAGAGAAAAAGAGAGGGGTGGGGGGGACTAATAAACCTCCCAGAGTATGCCTCGCTTAGTTTCAAAACTGCAGCAGAACTGGCACTCACCGCCTGCAGTGCACAACAGTGCATGAACACACTGATAAACTGGAAAAGGCACGGTGCTGAGGGTCGACATCACTGGAGGAGTAGATAGTTGGACCTGTGCAGTTTGTTAAAATCCCTCCTTCTTCCTGTATCACCTCTGTGTTTGTTACCTGAGGAGTTTTAGCCTTTAAGATATCAGTATGTCAATCATAGAAATAATTTTCCACTTTAAGTCCTGGGAGGAAAAATTATAAATATTTTTTTTTAAAAAAAGGTTGCTTTTTTATGCTTAAGAGTAATATTTTTCAGTTATTATTTCATCTATTTATTTTGCATGAGGTAACTAATTTGGATCTATAATTAGATTTTTTTTCTAGGGGCACGCTAAATTAATCTTTTATATCATTCTCATCTTTCAGGGTCATTTGTGTCTATATGTTCTATATGAGAAGGAAAATTATTCAGCATTCACTAGCAGAGAGAAACTGTTTTATTCATTTTGACAGGACATCATAAAATAATAATAAAATGTATTTGAAATAGCACATCTCACAGAAATATAATTCACAAAGAGCTTCACAAAATGCAATCAAACAATCAAATAATTAAACATGCAATCAATAAATACAAAGGCAATGCAACAATTAAAATAGAAAGTTAAACATAGAGCAAATGCAGGCCACTGAGGATGCAAAAAGAAACACACCAGGGAGGAATCGCTAGACAATTTAGGGTGGGACAAAGGTCATTTTGAAAAGATGGGTCTTCAGTTGAGGACCTAAGGGACCTACTGACATTATATGGATGAAGGAGGTCACTGATGTACTGACGGTGCCTAACCGTGGAGGGCTCTATACATGAGAACAAGTATCTTAAAATGAATCCTGAACCCGATGGGAAGCCAATGTAAAGAAACTAAAATGGGAGTGTTGTGGGTTGACCTGCTGGACGTGGTTAACAGCGAAGCAGCAGCGTTCTTGAGTAGTTGACATATTGACTTAGCTGAGATACATCCACAAATAAAGACCACTAGTTGCAGAGAATTCACATTTGTTGTCAGAAAAGGAGGATAATTATCTAGTGCAGGAATTAAATACTTTACTGGCTGTGGAGCAACTGGGCTTGGAGAATAACACCAAACTTATGGGAACTGGTGCTCTGTCATCAACTCTGCAGGTTAGAGCTCAGGAGGAGTTATTACCTGTGTTGTATAGAACACATTCACACAATCATACAACCTCTTCAGCTTACTGCTGAGTCCTCAAGTTGTAGCTGTGGTTTGTCCTGAACTTATGGGTCTTGTAAAAATGACTTTAGTGCCACTAGAGGTCACTGTTTACAAGGTTACGCCTACTGAACACACTGAGGTTTAAAGCAGTGCACTATGTTAACACATATTTTAACATGGAGTACTTTTCGCTATTAATATATTGTACTATATTGGTGTTGCAGGGGAACAAAGCACTTAAGCTAAACCTGGGAAGAAAGATGTTGTTTTATAGGTGTAGCTGTAAAAAAAAAAATCCTATGAGGCCATGCAAAAATTCGAATTGTTTAATCAGAAAAATATGTTTTTTAAAAATTGTTCAGCACAGTAAAGAGACAGAGAGAGAATTTGGGTCTTCCCTAACAGGCCTTTCTCACATTTTGACTTGTCAAACACATGCGTAATCAGTAACATGAGCAATGGCTGTGTTCCACCTGCTCCAGGGCCCTGGTGCTGTGCACGCTGCTTCATTCGCATTACTTACTGGGACACTTAAGGGTCCAGTGTGTAGTATTTAGTGGCATCTAGCGGTAAAAGTTGGAGAATGCATGTAGGAGAACTAAGGTGGCTGACACAAAACTTAAATGGTGATATCTAAAGCCAGCGTTTCATTTGTCCATTCTGGGCTACTGTAGAACAACATGGACTTCATGACAGAAGACACCTTTGTTATGTAGACATAACCAGCTTAATTTCAGGTAACCAATACACAATAATTTGTATTTCAGGTGATTATAAAATGATGAAACATAAAGAATAGTGTGTACAATTTAAAACTTACACACTGGACCTTTAAGTGAAGCAGATCCATCATTAATCCTATTTGTGACACCTGTGCTTTTCCTGCTGACAACTTAAAATGTCTACTGTCAAAGAAAAGGCCTGTTGCTACTTTTGGTAAAATTTAGAGAAATCCACATGCATGTGTATTATTTAGAGCATCAGTATTGACAGCCACCAAGTAACCAAGAGAAAGAGGAATATCATATCTAAGGTAGCCTTGTAGCCTGCTGATTGTTTGTTCGCCCGCCTGTATCATCATCTGTCGTGTTTTTTAGTTCATGCATTTTACACAATAGGCATTTGTCATATTTGAGGCCATAGCTCTCAATCAAGTGCTGTTAGCAACTGAGGACAACACAAGCAGCATGTCAGATCTCAGTATGTAAAACTACTTTTTGTAAGTCAAAACGCAACAATGAGAGTCCATTCAATTTTATTTACAAAGCCACTTTCCCCCTTTTTTTTCTGAGAGAGAACAACAGTCTGAACATACAACAACCTCTATCCTTAGCCTTTTGACTCGGATAAAGAGATACTTGGCCCTAAACAAGGGGGGGGGGAGAAGAAACTTCAGGAAGAGCAACAGAGGACAGATCCCTCTTTCACGACCAACAGACATGCATCAGATGTCTGTGTACACACTGGACAGAAGAAGCCGTAGCTTATTTACAATACTCAGTTAATTAAATAAATAATGTATAATATTAAATAAATGATAAGTGTAATTCGTCCACACATTTGAAGTGAAGACTGTGGATCAGAGAGAAAATAACCTCCTCTGTACCTCTGAGACCTGGAGAGAGGACAGACTACACGAACACATGAAAGGCAGAATTCAAGGACGCCACTGACACAAAGAGAAGAAGAGACACGAGGTGCCGAGAAAGGATGAAGCAGAAAACACATGATTCACATGATTCAAGGATATTTATGAAAAAAAGAGGTGAATGGAATTTTGTTTATGCTGCTCCTTAAAGAAATAAATAAATGTGAACTATCCCCATTAGTCCCTGGGTTAACCCCAGGATACACTGTCAACGGTTCACAAAGCTAGTTCGAGACAAGTTGGTCCTGAATTTATTTTTCATTTCTTTAAGCCCCACAAACAACATCTCAATAACAAACACAGTATTAGGTCAAAGGCAGAGATCTCAGAGACAGATATATCAAAATATTGGCAAATTAAACCAAACCTTATGAAGCACTCCTCCGAGAACCGTCACCGTGGGGGTGGGGTGGGCTCTCTGCCTGTACATTGGGGTTCACCCCGGTGGAAGAAAGGGTTGCTTCCCTGCACCTTCGGGTCGGGGAATGGGTCCTGACTGTTGTCTGTGCTTATGCACCAAACAACAGTTCAGAGTACCCGCCCTTTTCTGAGTCCCTGGGACGGATGCTGGACAGTGCCCCGACCGGGGACTCCATTGTTCTGCTGGGGGACTTCAACGCTCACGGCTCACGGCTCACGGCTCACGGCAATGACAGCAAGACCTGGAGGGGCGTGATTGGGAGGAACGACCTGCCCGATCTGAACCCGAGTGGTGTTCAGTTATTGGACTTCTGTGCGGGTTGCAGTTTGGCCATAACTAACACCATGTTCAAACATAAGGATGTCCATTGGTGCACTTGGCACCGGGACAGCCTAGGTCGCAGGTCAATGATTGACTTTGTAGTTGTATCATTTGACCTGTGGCCATATGTTTTGGACACTCGGGTGAAGAGAGGAGCAGAGCTGTCAACTGATCAACACCTGGTGGTGAGTTGGATCAGATGGCAGGGGAGGACGCCGCGCAGACCTGGCAGGCCCAAACGAACAGTGAGGGTCTGCTGGGAATGCCTGGCGGAAGAACCTGTCCAGATGATCTTCAACTCCCACCTACGGGAGAGCTTCGATCGCGTCCCGAGGGCAGAGGGGGACATTGGGTCTGAATGGGCCTTGTTCCGCTCTGCCATTGTCGAGGTGGTGGTTGAGAGCTGTGGCCGCAAGGCCGCCGGGGCCTGTTGCAGCGGTAATCCCCAGACCCGCTGGTGGACACCAGAGGTGAGGGGAGCAGTCAGGCTGAAGAAGGAGGCCTACAGGGCATGGTTGGTCTGTGGGTCTCCAGAAGCAGCTGATGGGTACTGGCCAAGCGAAGCAACCAGTCTGTCCCACCAGCAGACAGTAGAGACTTTTTCTATCACCAAAAGAGAACCTAAAATTTACTGGCTGATTTCTCATTTCCAATCTTTTATACACGAATAAAGTGTTCTCACTGTATTGTAGTGTCCATTCTGTCCTCAAGACATTCATTATCAAAGTAATTGCAGTGCTTGCCCTCTAGTGTTCAGAGGCTGACAGTGACAGTGGAGATGTGTTAGGGCTCAGTTCGCTGGCCTTGCCATTTCAGCTGCCAGGTCCTGATGTGTGCTGGCAGCCCTCCATGATCACATTTCACCCTTCAGTGAACAGCAGGGGTGTAGCACAGCACAACAACAGCAGCAGCAGCAGCAGCTCGGGAAGCTCCACAGTGTTGCTTCTCATCTGCTCAGGTCCCAGCGAGGTTGATCAGTTACACATTACTTTCTCCATACTTTAAACTGGAGCTTGTACCACGCAATGACAAAATGCTAATCAATCTACTTACCTGGGATTAACATGCTATCATGCTATCAAGGTTTATCATCATTATTATTACTAGAGTTAGTTTTTGCACACACAGTGTTTCTGCCTGTGCAGAAAGTGCTTTACACTCACCTGTGGGTAACTCATGTTATCAAGTTATGAGTCACATGAGTGCACACACAGAAGCGCCAACAAACTGCTTTACTACATCTTCCAAACACATACAGTAAGCACACACACACACACACACACACACACACACAGAAAACAGAAAGGTGTAGTTTGTTGTCAAGGACACATTATCTCAAACCTCACATGATCTGTGCCCATGGCAACTGAGTGCTGCTTGGCCCGTCAGCATGGACTGAGGAAGGTCTGGAAATGATGAGAAACTCAAGGAAAAACTGTGAAATGTGCAGGTGCTGCGTCGACTCAACCTGTTCAGCTTTCATCAGGTGCAGCTGAGTCTCATCATGCACAGGAACAAACATAAAGATCAAGCAGACAAAGAGACAGCTTTGATGCAGAAATAAAGAGATTTCAAATGTGTAGCATTTATTCTTTATGAATATGTGATACTCTGTCAAGTTTTTGCTCATGTGTTTGTGTCCACTTCCTGTTTTATTCTGAAATGCATTCCCATTGTGTTTAGTGTCTTCTTTTATTTCCTGAGTTTTCCCGCCTTTGTTAATTACCTGTGTTTCACCTGTGTCTTGTTCCAACCACCTGTGTGTAGCTAGTAGTCAACCCTTGTGTATTTAAAGCCCAGTGTTTCCATCATTCAGTTGCCAGATTGTCACCATCGCCCTTGTGTGTTCATGCCTTCAAGCCTTTTTCTCGTGTTTGATTCCTTGGTTTGTGACTGCTTGGATTTTAAGGACTTTGCTTTTTGTATGATTTTCCTGAATGGACTTTTCTGCAACTGAGTCCCAGTTGTGTACTAGATTGCTGCAGAACATGTTACTACTTTTTTACTACTTTGTATTGTCCATTTCTAAACTAAACTGAAACTTCTTTACAACTGAGTAAAATCCAGCAAGACTCTACAGTGAAGGAGACATAACACAACTTCTGTTACTGATAAATCAATCAATGCAAAGCATAATAATTCAGACTAAGATAGCCAGGTCAACGTGAGATTTTATCTCTTATACTCCAATCTCCTGCCCTGCTCCTAATCTGTCAGAACACACTAACCCCATCATCCAAATTACCTGCAGTGTAAAAGCCAGCTCTCAGTAACAGGCATGCAGGGGGGACTTGAAGACTTTTTCGAGGCTAAAACACTTAATGGGCAACACTGGCAATTAGATGTTGCCATAACATGCTATGTGATGATTGCTATACAGACTATGACACATCTTTGGTCGTGTGGTGAGGCATCTTTGCCAAAAATAATGACCTACAGTGATTTTTTTTTTAAATTCAAAAGCCATTTAGTCTGCACTGTCAGTTTGCCCTTTTTGCCACTAGAAGGCATTGCACCCTTGGAGATGGATCAAATGATGTGGTGTCTTTTCACTCGCTCTGTCTTTATGGCCAGGTCACTCTTGAAAAAGAGATTTTTAATCTCAGTGAGGCTTTTACCTGGTTGAATAAAGGATATATGTAAAACTGTGTTTACTTAGATAACCAGTTATAAAGTTCTCATTATCAACATCGATGCAACACTTCATCTCACATCCAAAATACATGTAACCCATGCCCCATAAATTAACTCAATGATACAAGGTAACTGTCATTTTGTCTTTGATTCTTTTTCATATAAACATTTCATTACAAGAATATTACTTGGCAATAACTTAAATATGTTTTGCCATATATATATATATATATATATATATATATATGTATATATATATATGTACCAGTATATCAGGACCTGTGACATTTAAATACAGCCACAAGGCAATGTAACAGTAACAATTTGAGAAATCAAAACTCAGAGCATGGAGATATGTGCAACATGTCTTTTTGCTAATATCTGTACAACAAAATCAGACTTTCTTTTAAAAGAAAACAGCACATCTGCTTCATCCTGATGTGAGGCTTTATCAGGAGGAGAGCAAGAGCAATTTCCAAGTAAACACAAATATATCGAAATGTAACGTGGTAAAAATATGATCCTCGAGTAGAAATACAAAAACACACACATTTGGCTCCTGACATTAAGTTTCTGTAATATGATGTTCAGTCAGATTCTTTGTCGCCCATTTGTTTGGCTGAAAAGTCTCACAACAGAGGCCTTTCTTGAGCGTTGGATATTTGGTTGTCACTGACAGACCATAAATAATTTAAGCAGTCCCAGTTTTTGTTGAGGCACACCTTATGGTTTCTACTCCTTCCAAATAAATAACAACAGCTTTGAGTACTTGGAGGTCACCTTTTTCTCCCGTTTCACCACAGGATGACGTTGTCGTTGAAAAACTCTCTGGTCTGACCTCAGCTGATCTTTCTGTGGCTGACGTGCATGCATTTTCTGATAGTGTACGCATGATTATTTGAGAGTGTGCATGTGTTTTTGTATATTTTGTCAGGCATGGTAAAAGAATGCTTTAGCCCCTAAATGACCAAATATACATCAACATTCACCCTGTGTCGATCGAATTTATGAGGAAAACTGTTTTTTTTCTGCGTCCCTGCAAGGTCAATAAAGAATCTAAAAATGGAGAAAATTCTTGATCAATTGAAGTAAAAGGGGTCCACCTTTAAACAGCAAAACTATTACCAAACATCCATTTACAAACTTTCACACAACTCACGCAGTATAATCCCAATCTCATTTATCCAGTTGTATGTTCAGTACTTTATATACAGACAGCCCTCTCGGACGGGGAACTGAAATGAAAGTGAATATTATCTATGCTCTCTTCAAAGCCAGACTCCATTGCCAAAAACAGTAATTTTACCTCACTGAACATGGGAGCTGCTGGTCTACTGCTGACTCAATCAGTTAGATTGTTTGTGTAATTGTGTGACTGTGGTGAGTAAGAACCAACTCTCTAAAACACTCAAGTCACACAATTACACAAATAAACTACTGACCAAGGCAGCGGTGGACCAGCAGCTCAAATGTTAAGTGAGATAAAATCATTGTTTTTGTCATTGGAGTCTGGCTTTGAAGAGAGCATAGACAAGTTTCACTGTCACTTCAGTTCCTTGTCGCAAAGGGCTGTCTATTTTGGAAGTACTCAGCAGCACACAACTAGATAAGTGAGACTTTGGTTATACTGCACGAGTTGTGTGAGAGTTTGGAAACAGACGTAACACAGGGTCATTAATTGATAGACCACAAAAATGGACATTTGGTAGGGTGAAGTATTCCTTTAACGTCTGGGATTTGTTCAAGGAAACTTGATTCATGAATCATGCTACATACAGTAGTCGCTACAAGCATCCCATAATAATATAACTGTAATGCAACTCCAGCATTTGTGCTAAAAAATGATCACCCCTAAAGCATGTACCTAAATTTCTTACAGGCAGTGGAACATGACAGATAAAATTAAAGGCCAGTGACAATCTAAATATAAATATAAATGTTTGAACAATATTGAAAACCTGGATGAGAGAAATGAAGTGCTCGCCTTCTTTTCAGCCACTGATGCTGCTGTGTAAGACATTTAACCCCCACCAGCGTCAGTAAAGCCTGTGATGACTGTCAACAGAAAACCTTAGTCTGCAGTTCAGCGGGTGAATGTGTGTGCGTAGTACAACTCTCCTCTCTCTCCTGCTGCAGCCGCACACCAGAGCTCTTTATGTGATGATTATTTCCCTGTCCCATATTATATTGAATTGAGTCGTATTGTTTCATATCGTGTCCTGTTACATCCGTTCTAATTGTATCACACTGTGTTGTGTCATATTGTATTCTAACTCTTTGTCAGGGAAGGGTTCATTGTTAAAACAGCAGACATTTTGACGTGTCACAACAGGAAAAGTGCAGGTGTTAACAATAATGAAGGCTGTGTTCCATTTAGGTGCTCTGGTTTCAAGGCCCTGCTATTCTGCATCTTTGGTCACTGTCATGGACACTCAGTAGGAATGAAATCATTATTAATGTTATAAGCTATACCTGTGCATTTTCTGCTATGACAAATTAACATGTGTGCCTTCCAAAGAGTCCAAAGGTCAGGACACTAGGCCATGAAAATGTGACCAGTTGAACATTAAGCAACTAAGAGGCAAAATTTCTGTATTTTTTTCAATCAATTAAACTGATTTCATGAACAAAATTTCTCAAATCATTCTAGCCACCATAACAACGGCAATATCCCCAAAATAGGATTCTTCCTGTGAGTTAAAGCTACAGTTAATAAGTTTATTGAAAGTGACTTTTTGTCATATTTGCTGAAACAGACACCATATTCTGAAAGAAGTTCATGGGATAGATTGCCTTTAAAACAAATTATGTCCCTCCTCCTCTTTTACTCCGTCTAATGGCATTTGCTAGACTCTACCGCGCTGCACCAAAAACAGCTGGGGAGTCTAAGGCAGCTGTCAATCATGTCAAGGAATTCAGTAACAAAATCATATTTGATCAGCATTGCCTAGTTTGACAGTCTGAGAGCAGTTCACAAGCAGTAATTCACCCACCTGGGCCGTTCTCACTCCAACTTGTCACATATCACCGTTTGGTCAGTGCAGTTCATGCCTACATATTAGGAACTATGTATCCTCTGGCAATTGTTTTTGATGTGTTGGGTTGGCAAGTCAATTTACACCTTGTAACACCTTGTAACACAAGAACCTGGCTG